>CM066328.1:327478083-328078083 GCA_033807585.1 Hydrophis major | reverse complement strand
CAACACAGGAGCTCGCGGGGGCCCCGGGCGCCCGTTAATGGGGAAGAAGAGGCCGCTTGGGGTCGCCAGGCTCAGGCAGCCTCCCCCACCCCATCCCCTAGCAGCGAAGAGCTGCTTCGGGGGCTCCCGCCACGGCGCAGCCAGGCACTTTGTCTCGCTGCCCCCGGAGCAGCTCTTCGCTGCTGGGCTAGGGGGTGGGGGAGGCTGCCTGAGCCTGGCAGTTTCTTTGCGAAGCTGGAAGCGCGCAACACAGGAGCTCGCGGGGGCCCCGGGCGCCCGTTAATGGGGAAGAAGAGGCCGCTTGGGGTCGCCAGGCTCAGGCAGCCTCCCCCACCCCCTCCCCTAGCAGCGAAGAGCTGCTTCGGGGGCTCCCGCCACGGCGCAGCCAGGCACTTTGTCTCGCTGCCCCCGGAGCAGCTCTTCGCTGCTGGGCTAGGGGGTGGGGGAGGCTGCCTGAGCCTGGCAGTTTCTTTGCGAAGCTGGAAGCGCGCAACACAGGAGCTCGCGGGGGCCCCGGGCGCCCGTTAATGGGGAAGAAGAGGCCGCTTGAGGTCGCCAGGCTCAGGCAGCCTCCCCCACCCCCTCCCCTAGCAGCGAAGAGCTGCTTCGGGGGCTCCCGCCACGGCGCAGCCAGGCACTTTGTCTCGCTGCCCCTGGAGCAGCTCTTCGCTGCTAGGCTAGGGGGTGGGGGAGGCTGCCTGAGCCTGGCAGTTTCTTTGCGAAGCTGGAAGCGCGCAACACAGGAGCTCGCGGGGGCCCCAGGCGCCCGTTAATGGGGAAGAAGAGGCCGCTTGGGGTCGCCTGTGTGTACCTCAGTGGGTAGACAGCCGCGGCGGCGATGCTGCCATGGAGGCGCGATCAGTTGCAGCCACGCCAGCGCAGGCCAGGCATGGTGCCATAGCGGCTGACTCGAGTATAAGCCGAAGGCGGTTTTTTCAGCACAAAAAATGGGCTGAAAAACTCGGCTTATACTCGAGTATATACGGTATGCCTGAGCTGAGAAAAAAAACGCCAGGGTAGCGGTTCTCCCTCTGGGGAAAGAAAATGGTCGGCCGAAGGGGGAGGAAGAGTCGCAGAGGAGGAGGAGGAGGAGGAGATACCCGGGCCGGGGGAGGGAAGCGACCCGGCCGCCACTCACCGAAATCCAGGAACTGCTTCATGGAAAGCGGGGACGGGGAGAAGTGGCAGTAGAAATCCACCTGCTGAGGGATTGTGTTCAGCGGGGAGACGCTCCTTAGCAGCGCCCGTAGCAATCTCATATGACTGTGTTCACGTTGAAACACTACGTCAGCTAGCTCACACACCGCATGCGCATACAGTCGGAGCCGCCGGGCTAATTTTGCTGCTCGTAATTTCGGGAGGATAGGGAAAATTATCGTAAGGCGGGAGTTGGGGTGAATTTTCGGGAGCCTCCCGATGAAATCGGGAGTGTTGGCATCTCTGCATTTATTTAGAATAACTCATAAATTGGTATAAAATCATTTTCTGGCTTAGTGGTCTTGAGATCTCAATGTTTCTTAGTGATTCCAGTATTTGTGTCATCATTTTATATGCATTCCATGAAGTCACAAGAGAAGCTGAAAGCAAAAGGTAAAATAATAGCTTCCAGAACACTAAAAAGAAGAAAAACATGATAGAAAAACTGGAGAATAAATAATTGAAGCTGACCATAGTAGTGTTTAGAAATGGTTTTGACCCAATTTAGAAATACTGAGCTTGTTTGTAATTTGGGGAACAATTATTTTTAATTTTGTATATATGGATCAATAAGGGTGCAACATGACAGGATGGGTTTGTTCTTTCCCCTTTGAATAAAATCTAATCCCTAAAAGCAGTAATATAAGAGCCTGATGTAGAATATTTCATGATGCCCGAAAGCCTTAGTAGTGTCTATGGTGTACATTTAATCATCATCACAAAAAAGAACAATAAAAGATGGAGATTTGCACAACATAATGCTAATGTTACAATGTAGCATATTTATATAATTGTTAGAAATAATTAGGATTTCAGAAAAACATCTTAGTGGAGAATAAGTGGTCAATTTTCCTTCTGGGAGATTCCAGTTCCAAGATTCAAAGGAGTGAGATGAGAGAGAACCTAGATTTGGTAATAAAGGACACTTTTTTATGCTTGATGGTATTGGCAGGATTACAAACAGCTTTCTTCTGAGCCAGCTGAGCTGTTATCAGACTTGGCAATGAAGCTGTTAATTCATAATTAAGACAGCAAACAATGTATTTTTCCTTCTGTTACCTTGGTAGCAAAATCACTGAAAGATATGTGAGGCCAACTTAGTTACCTTCAGTAACTAGATCAAAAACTCTCCCTGTCCTAAAGCAGAAAACTGTCTCTCTGTACAAGCCTTGGCAGCTTTCTCATTCAGCTCTTACAACATCCCCTCAGAATTACTGGTGACTAAAATTCATCTAAGCAACTTGTCAGATCTAGTACAGAATGCTGAATCTTGTATTTTGGCCCACTCTCACACTTGGTTCCAATTTCTCTTGTGTTAAGGTTTTGGGATTTAAGAGCCGACCAGCAGTGAATAGCTGCCAGATGTGGCTGATGCAATAAGAGATGATTCAGCATAGCATGGGTATTTCCCTTTAAGACTGGGGATTAAAGATCCCTTTAAGAGGTGTTTATATAAGAGGCAGCCATTAGAGGGCGTGGTTCTCTCTCCTTGTGTCCAGTATCTCCTTGTAAGAGTTAAGAAGTTGTGCTTGCTTGTAAGTTATTTTATCTACCACGTATATTTCTGTATATAACTATTGTATATAAACCACTGTTAAACTGTCTAAGTCTCTGGGTGCTGTGTTTTGCTCCTGGGTTATCTCATAATGGCAGTCACACTGCAAACGCTCTGACATCTTGCTACCCTGGGTTGCTGACAACCCTATATGGCAATTCTCTCTTACCCTGACCATTACCAAAGGTTATGACTATCTAATGAAATCATGTAATGTGGCTATTGTGGAGTAAAAACTACTACTGTATGATGTCTCTGGATTATTTCTTTCAACTGGCAATATACAGGTGGTCCTTGACTTACAACATTTCATTTAGTGACCATTCAAAGTTACAATGGCACTGAAAAAAGTGGCTTATGGCCATTTTTCACACTTAAGACTGTTGCAGCATCCCTATGGTCGCATGATCAAAATTCAGATGCTTGGCAAGTGGTTCATATTAATGATGGTTGCAGTGTTCCAGGGTCATGTGATCAGATTTTATGACCTCCTAACAAGCAAAGTCAATGGGGAATCCAGATTCACTTAACAGCCATGTTACTAACTTAGCAAATACAATGATCCATTTAACAATTGTGGCAAGAAAAGTCCTAAAATGGGGTACTTAAAGTCATTTAACAAATGTTTCACTTAGCAAAATAAATTTTGGGCTCAATTGTGGCTGTAACTCAAGGACTACCTGTATGTCCAATGGACTGCATCAGGGAAGATTAAAGAGACTTAAACCACTGCCTTTTGCATTCTTAAATTTACTTAGTTTGTTTCTTAAGATGAGCACATTCAAATCCCTTTCTCTAATTTATTCCTTTAAATTTATACTTTTAATTTATACCTTTAAAATAGACTAAGACTGGGTTATTATTTTTTAAATAGAAGAGTCATCAAAAGCAAAGCTGTTCTACAAATGTCCTGTATCAGATGGCTTAACAAATGTTATTTTCAAGAATTTCTGATTTCTTGAGGTTAAAAGTTTGAAATATTTCCAAGAAATAATTGGATTAGACCCAACTTTACATCAGGAGATACTTACTTTTACAACAAGACTTCCTGAGACTGCAAAAGAGAGGAGCACATGCAAAGGAATGGGGGAATTAAGAATCCATGCTACTGGAGAAATGGCACTTGCTCTAAGAACCTCACCATTAGATAGAACCCTATTCCTAATCGATATGGGGACACAGCTAAACTGTAATAATTGTAAATTGAACTGGCATGAATTATAATCTCAATGAAAGAAGCAAAGATGGTCTGGTTAAAGAACAAGTGAGGATAGGTGTTCCAAACTAAGCAAACTCGTTAGCTTGTGATTCTAATAGTTTTACTTTCACAGCAGGCTTGTAAACCTGCACTTCTGATTGGCCCCTGATAGCAGATCGTGATTGGTCATTGTCGGCTGATCTGATTGGCTGTTAGTGGGTCGCTGCTGATTGGATACTTTCCAGCGCGGCAAACTCAAATCATTGGATGTTGTGACAGCAGCCAGCTCTATAAAAGGAGCTGCTGCTGCCCTAGTTTTTTGCTCTGTTCTTTTTTTTTTTTTTAAGTTTTATTGATTTTAACAACAGACAAAAAACATATAAGACATAAAACATGACATAAAAAAAATAAAAAATAAAAAAATTACAACATTCTTCATCGATGCCTCGTCTCCGTTCTTGCGCCCACTCTCCCAGATCTAACAATAGGAATTATTAATTGTTGGTTGTTGTATATACTTCCCTCCCCAACCACTAATATTTGGCATAATTCACATTCTCTCCCTCCCAAGATATATCTAGATATATTGCACACATTACATTTCTGAATAATTTTTGTGAAGAGTAATTCTGAAATATGGATATAATTAAATGAAGCAATCATTAAGAAGATCAAGCAAATAAAAAAACTCTTTCAAATCAATAATAAATAGTTACTAGGACAGTGTGAAGAACTTATTGAATAGCAGATAATTCAAACATAAAACAACCTATAAGAAGATCCAAACTGAGCCATTCATTTTAAATTAATCTGATGTTCACAGAACAGCCGCATCACTCAAAGGTTGTTTAGAAAGATTTTTTAATTTAAATAAAGGTGAATGATAAAATGCCAAATAGTTTAGACTGAAAAACTTGAAACTTTTTATTGCTAAACTTTATATAATGTTAAAGTAGTAGTATATGTTATGATAATATATGCTATATGTCTATCTATACACCCAACATAAACACTAGACTGAAAAAGGACAATAAAATGAAAGATATGATCCCTAAGACTTTATTACCCCAAATCCTGTTGGATTGTCTCATCATGGGGGGAATTGTCCTGAGAGAAATGACCAAAAAACACTGGGATTGTATGAAAATAATTGCAGGTGCTCATCAAAAGCAAACAGGCACCTACAGCAGTAATATGGAAAGATGCCAGAGGCAGATTATCATTTTTCAAAATGGCAAAGACATAAAATTTCATATTGTATGGATAAGGCAAATACACTCCTATCTTTTATTAAGAAAACCTCACAGGCAGACAGTATCAACTGATTTATGGTATAGGGAAGGGCCCCTGGGGTCAGATGGTACTCAAAATGCTATTGAAAAATACCTGAGGATCTAATTCTAGACTATTAATGATGGTTTTGATGTGACAAGATTAAACCATTTGGGAGGTTGTGCCATACAGGAAAAGAAATTCAAAGCTGATATCACTACACAGAGTACTCAGAAATCAGGTAGACTGTTTTATAGATGGCATCTACCACCTGCTGGGTTAGCTAAAATGTTTAAAAATGTATCTAGTAAATGTTGGAAATATAATAAAAATGGGCATATTTTATATGTGATGGACTTGTGTTAAAGCAAAAAAAAAATTGGGCAAAAATACACAGGTGGTTAGAAAAGGTAATAGGGAAACATGTAGATTTTAAACCTGAACTGTTTTTATTAAGTATAATACCAGAAAAACTTGATAAGCAAAGTATATATTTAATATTGCATGTGTTAACAGCAGCGAGGATTATAGTCACACAATATTGGAAAAATGAAGAAACACAGCGCAATGATGAGATAATTAGGAAGATACTAGATTGTGCAGAAATGGAGACTTATGTTGAAAATTAAACAGAAAGAAGATACAGAATATTATCAAACATGGAATTTATTTTACCAGTGGTTGGAAAAAAGGGTGGAGAATAATTGAACAATAGAAAATTAATAAAATTTATTTTAAAAAAAGAAAGAAAGAAATCAGATAGACCATAGGGTATTGGTTCATACAGATGGAAGAACCCAATTGTAACAGTAAAGACATGGCCAGGAACTAACTGTGGAACAGAAAACGAACAGCCTTAGGCATAAGCAAACTATTTGCAAGAAAAACATCTTTAATTGCTTTGAAGTCCTGAACTTCAGAAACCAGAAGAACTGTGGAATAAAATCCAAGAAATTGTTAAAGATGAATGTGAAAAAAAGACTGGCTAAACAGCACATTAAACAGCTATTAGAAGAGACAAGAATATTACAGGAAGTCCTTCATGTATCTCCATTCTATTCTATGTCACAATGTTATGTGCAAAACACAATTTTTGTTTCTTTACATTCTTATTCTGACCTGTAGATTATTCTATCAAAGATATATAATGAAATTTTCAAATGTTTCAATTAATTAAAACTTCAAGTATTTATATATTGCATCTGCCACCAGAAATTAATGGAAGAAAGTGTTGTGTCCGCGAAATGATGCCAGGAGTCGGTGACTTCAAATCATGCTCTTTTATTTAAAGTTGGAACCGAACTGGGGCAAAGGAAAAAGTTCGCGGCTTTTATTCCTTTAGCCGTGGCGGCCGCGGCCAATGGCACCACTTTGAATCTCCCGCGATTCGAATGGACCAATCGCGGGAGATTCTTAGCGAGCCAATCGACGCGGCTCGCCTGACCAATCAGAGTGCCCCGCACTTTGGCCAATCAAAGCGCGGGGATCTCAAGAATGCTAATTAGGGACAGAACACCCCTCCCCTCTTGGTTCAGTCCTTACGTCGCGTAGTCACGTAGGTAGGCGGGGCTCCGTCTGAGCCTACTGGACCTGCGCAGCTCAGTCGTAGGTTGGATCCTGGCCGGTTCGGTCGGGATCTCTGTTGCTCCTGATGCCATCGTGGGAACCGGCTGGTCGGTCGGGCCGGGCCGCTCTCCGTAGCTCCCTCCTGGGCCTCCCGGGTTGGTTGAGCTGCGGGTTTCGCCGCTCCCGCTCGGTCTTTCCGGGTCGATCGAGCTGGCCTGGCTGTCTCTTCCTGGCGAGGGGTCGTGATGGCTGCTTTCCGGTAAGTATGGCTGGTTTATTCTTCTTTGGTTTTGGTCCCCTGGGTATTCCCTCCCCCCTTGGTTTGTGTTGTGGGGGTTGGTTTCGCCTGTTTGTGCATCGGTGGTCTCTTGGTTGGCAGTCCTTGACCTTAATTGGTCGATGTGGCGTTTCCACGCTCGTCTGTCTGCTGTTTGTAGCCGGGACGAGTGTGGGCCTGTTATTTGTATGATGACGGCCATAGTGGGTCTCCCGTCAGGTTTCTTGCATATACGGGGTCGCCGGGTGCGAAAGTTCGGTGTTTGCTGTTTGAGTCTGGGGGCTTCTCCGGGTTATACGTGGGGTGTAACCTGTCGAGTGGGGACCTGAATTTCCTCCCCATTAATAGTTCGGCTGGGCTCTTATTTGTTGTGGTATTTGGGGTTATGTGTTGGGTAAAGAGTAGTTTGTTTATTTTCTCCTGGATCTCCCCGTGGTCTATTTTCCGGATGGTTTTCTTAGTGAATTGCACCATCCGTTCCACCCTACTGTTCGCCGCCGGGTGCGCCGGTGCTGTCAGTGCGTGGCGGATGCCCCTTTCCGCTAGGAATTTTTCGAATTCCAGCGAGGTGAATTGGGGCCCGTTGTCGGAAACGACGACGTCTGGGAGGCCGTGCGTTGCAAAGAGTTTGCAGAGTTCCTTGATCACGGCCTCCATGGTTGTTGTTTTCATGTTGCTTACCTCCAGCCAGTTGGAGTAAGCGTCTACTGTTATAAGGAAGGTGTGTCCTTTTGTGGGCCCGGCAAAGTCTATATGGATCCTAGACCAAGGTCCCCTTGGGGTTTCCCACTCTAGGACGGGTGCTGTGGGTGGGCTTGGCCTAGTTTCCTGGCATCGTTGGCACCTTGCTACCCAGGTCTCAATTTGTTTGTCCATCCCTGGCCACCAAGCGTAACTTCTGGCCAGGGCTTTAGTCCTAACGATGCCAGGGTGCCCCTCGTGTAGCAGTTCCAGAACCTTCCCTTGTAGCTTTTCTGGAATGACCACCCTATCCCCCCATAGTATGCACCCTTTTAATAACGAGAGTTCCGTTTGGCGGTTTCGGAATGTTTTAACGGACTCGTCGTTGTCCCTTTCCGGCCACCCTTTCTCTACCCAATGCAACACCCGCGCCAGATGTTTGTCTTTATTAGTCTCTCGGGCAATGTCTGACGCGGTTATGGGCAGGTTGGGTAGAGTCTCCATGCTGAGGGTGGTCGTCGTGGGTGCTGGGTCGGTGTCAGGTTCCGGTAGCAGCGAGCGGCTTAAGGCGTCTGCATGGGAGATCGTCTTACCCGGTCTGTGTATGAGTCCGTAGTTGTAGGCTGCCAGGAACTCAGACCACCTTGTCATTCGGGGAGACAGAATGTTCGGGGTGGCCCAGTTTCCTGCAAGGATTCCCAGCAGCGGCTTGTGGTCGGTTATGATGGTGAATGTCCGGCCGTAGAGATACTCGTGGAATCTTTTTACGGCGGCAACGATAGCCAGAGCCTCTTTGTCCAGCTGGCTATAGTTCCGCTCCGGTTTGGTGAGGGTCCTTGAAAAGAACGCGATGGGCGCTTCTTTTCCATCGGGGAAGGTATGGCTGAGGATAGCGCCGACGCCAAAGGGTGATGCATTGCATATGACGGCCAGAGATAGGGTCTCGTTATACTGTATAAGGACGGCGTCCGAAGTGAGGAGGTCCTTTGTTCTTTGGAAGGCGGCTTGCTCGCGTTTCCCCCAAGTCCAGGTCGCCGCCTTGTCCAGGAGCCTATGCAAGGGCTCCGCCACCGTCGCCTTTTGGGGCAGGAAGACATTGTAAAAGTTAAGTAGCCCCAGGAATGCCTGTAGTTCCGTCTTCGACTTGGGTGTGGGGGCTTCTTTGATGGCCTTGATTTTTTGGTTTGTGGGGTGAATGCCGTGACGGTCTAGGAGGTATCCTAGGAATTCTACCCGTTCCGTGTATAGTTGGCATTTCTCCCTCTTGACTTTGAGCCTGGTCTCTTTGAATTTGGTTAGGACCTCCCTTAGGTGACCCTCTAGTTCGGCTTGGTTGGTTGCCGACACAAGGACATCGTCGAAGTAAGGTACCACCCCCTTGATGCCTTGCAATAGTCTTTCCATTAGGCTATGGAATATTCCCAGTGCCACGCTGACTCCGAATTGGATTTAAATGCCCCCCGGTGGGTGACTATGGTTTGCGCTTCTGCCGTTTGCTCGTCGACTGGCAACTGTTGGTATGCCTGGGCGAGGTCGAGCTTGGCGAAAACCTTGCCCCCTCCCAGTGAGTGCAGTAGGTGTTGCACTACTGGGACGGGGTAGGCGCTTTGTTGTAGCGCACCATTTAGGGTGGCCTTATAGTCCCCGCAGATCCTCACTGACCCATCGGGCTTGATCGGGGTGACTATGGGGGTCTCCCACTGGGCGTGGTCTATTGGCTGTAGGACCTCTTGCTTGACGAGCTTGTCAATTTGCTCGTCTATCTTGGGTTTAAGTGCGAATGGCACCCGCCTTGGTTTCAGGCGTTTTGGGGGGACGTTTGGGTCTAGGCTGAATGATATAAGGGGCC
The DNA here is from genome assembly GCA_033807585.1 of Hydrophis major. Lineage (NCBI taxonomy): Eukaryota > Metazoa > Chordata > Lepidosauria > Squamata > Elapidae > Hydrophis > Hydrophis major. The sequence goes on along the minus strand of CM066328.1, from coordinate 328,068,488 downwards.
CTCGGTACTTGCCTAGGTTTCTGTCGAAGACCTCTTGGAATTCCCTGGCCAGTTGCTGCTCCCAGCTGTCGTCGGTGACGGGGTCGACTCCTGTGATTGCGATGCCGAGTGGGGCGAACCATTGCAGTCCCAGTAGGCTTGGGCGGTCGCGGTCGACGATTGTCAGGGGAAGCCTTTCGGTGTGCCCTTTATATGTGATGTTGAAGTGTTTGGTTCCGACTACCGGGATGCGGTTTCCCTGGTAGTCCCTTACGATGAGTCTCTGGCTGTCTAGGTTCCTCCTTTGGATGGTAGGCACCAAGCGCTTTATTTCGTGCCATGCTATCATGGAGAGGTAGGACCCGGAGTCCACTTCCATTTTGCATGGCTGGCCCTCGATGCCTACCTCCACGTGGACCTTCCGGGCATCATTGGTTATGGCGTGGCCGATGGTGACCGTCTGATGGGTCTCCTCTCTTCGCCGGTTATCGCCGCCTCGCAGGGATCGTCCGTTCCGGTCCCATCTGTTGTCCGAGGGGCGATCTCTGGTCTGGGGTGGTGTGCTCTCTCTCCTCCGGTCGCTCTGGTCCCATCATGCCGGGCTGCGGTTCTTTTTTAGGCGGCAGACACGGGCGATGTGTCCCTTCTTGTCGCAATGCCGGCAGATTGATTCGAAAAACCGGCATTCCGACCTGGGGTGGTCGCCGCCGCAACCGGCACAGTTGGTCCTCGACTTACGACCCCGCTGGTTCCGTGGATCGCGGCCTGTCTGGAGGTGATGGATGTCCTCATCATCATCGGAAGTGCCCGATGCCGAGTGGAAGTCGCCCTGGTGGGTGGTCGTCTCTGGTTGGTCCTCGGCCGACCTCTCAGGGTTGTTTCCGCTGCGGTCCCCAGTGTTCGGTCTGCGCATGCGGTCGGCGGAGGTTCGGGTTGCTTCGGCGGCTGCGGCTGCGGCTGCGGTGAGGGTGTCTGCTAGGCTGATGTTGCCCTTGGCCATCAGCCGGCTCTGGAGGACGGGGTCCCACAAACCGAGCACGATTCTGTCTCGCAGGGCGGCGTTCAGGTTGTCGAATTCGCAGAGCCCCCCTAGGCACCGTAGCTCGGCGACAAAGTCGCCGAAGCTCTCACCCGACCGTTGGTCCCGACGGTAGAATTCGTTGCGTCGGATTAGGATGGGTACCTCTGGAGTGTAGTGCCGCCAAAGTATTGGCTCGAGGACGTCCCAGTCCATCGCAGTCACATCGGCGGGTTTGGCAAGCGCCTTGGCCATCTTGAATACCTCGGTCCCGCAGTGGGTCAGGAAGACAGCGCGCTTCATGGGGCCGGTGGCGTCCTTCAGGTCGCTGCACTCGAGGAACATGCGGAATCGGTCGGAGTACGATTCCCAGTCCTCGGTGGCGGGGTTGAAGGGTGCGGGGGGTGCGATTTTCGCCATCGTGGTGGTTCGTCTGGCTTCCGTCAGACACGTGGTTTGGTTCAGGGTCTGAATCCCATCCTCGTCGCCAGTGTTGTGTCCGCGAAATAATGCCAGGAGTCGGTGACTTCAAAACATGTTCTTTTATTTAAAGTTGGAACCGAACTGGGGCAAAGGAAAAAGTTCGCGGCTTTTATTCCTTTAGGCGCGGCGGCCACGCCAATGGCACCGCTTTGAATCTCCCGCGATTCGAATGGACCAATCGCGGAAGATTCTTAGCGAGCCAATCGGCGCGGCTCGCCTGATCAATCAGAGTGCCCCACGCTTTGCCCAATCAAAGCGCGGGGATCTCAAGAATGCTAATTAGGGACAGAACAGAAAGTCTGAGGAATTCTTACTTGTTATTCTTCTGATAAAGAAGGGGGAGACTTAACATAATTTATAGTAAAAACAATTTTCTTGATTCTGCTATTGACATGTAGCCAGGCCTATGCAAAGTGTATGTGTTAGCGCAGCCTAATAATATAGTAAACAGATGGGGAACATGTCTAGTATACAGTAGCCTGCTAATTGAATTGGACTGGGGAAAAACCCTAATTAACCAAGATTTCTCACCTGTGGCAATTCCAAGTGCACATTCTTCAAATTTGGTGACCCCATCAGACAGCAGCCCACCTGTTGACTGCACAACCTGGCTGATACATATGTGACTAAAAAAGAAAAATCTTAAAAGATTTTTAAGAAATTTTAACTATAAAGAATTAATAGTAGCAGTGTTTTGATTAGTTTTTGCTGTAATAGGACTGCACTATCAAAGGTTTTGTTTTCATACGCTAACAGAGATTAATATGAGCCATAAGCAAATTATAACTTAATAGTTGATTTGCCATATAAGTTGTGAACCACCTAGAAACATTAGATGAAATAAGCACCCATGTAAATCCTAGAAGTAAATAAATCTTCAAATTCAAAGAGTTGAAGAGCAATCAGCCATTGCAGGCCAATGGCCATAAGTGTCCACTTCACAAGCAACTATAGTCACAAAGACATCAAATTTTAAGATTGTCCAGCTTTCATTTAATTTTCCTTTCATTTTTCAATGTAATATTGCAGTCTTTTTGTGTTGTATGGTTGTTTTTCTTAAGCCAGGGGTCTTCAAACTGGACAACTTTAAGACTTGTGGACTTCAACTCCCAAATTCCCCAACCAGGCTGGCTGGGGAATTCTGGGAGTTGAAGTCCACAAGTCTTAAAGTTGCCAAGTTTGGAGATCCCTGTCTTAAGCACTCTTCTGTTGGACAAGTTGGATTAATTACATTAACAAAGTTATATTGCCTTGGCATCTATGTTCTTTTCCCATTAATATAAGAGGTATTTCTATCTGCAGAATGAGGAATTGGCAGAAATTGCTCATATATTCTTTTTTCCACATCATATGAGCAGATGATGGAACCTATTGTTGATAGACTTTGTCATTTGAGCTTTCCCTATACAGCTTTTCACACAACATTGATCCCAAGCCTAATATACAAAGAATAAAATAGGGTCTCAAGAATAAAATGATAAAACCCAAGTTATTGAAGATCTTGTTATGCATACTCATTGGTACTAAAATCACTAGTGTTCTGAATTATGTTTCTTTATGTATGTATTCATTTATACTACATCTTTTTTAACCATGTATCTCTGTTGTACCCTCCCGTATATGTTGTAGGACAGAGGTCCCCAATCCCTGGTCCATGGACCGGCACCGTGGCATGCCAGAAACTGGTCCATGCAAATAAGAGAAGCCCCATCTGCGGGATGCAGGAAGAATGCAAAACCACACACCCCCATGGTCCCCGGAACAACCTCTCCCCACAGAATCAATCCCTGGAGTCCGAAAAATTGGGGGATGCTCAGTGGTGGGATTCAAATAATTTAACAACCAGTTCTCTGCCCTAATGATTTCTTCCAACAACCAGTTTACCAAACTGCTCAGAAAGTTAACAACCGGTTCTCCCAAAGTGGTGTGAACTGGCTGAATCCCATCACTGGGGACGCTGTTGTAGGAGAATTACCTAAATTATAAAGAAAAGGAAAAAAATCCACTTCAAGCCTTCAAGTAATTTTCAAACTCCTCTATGTTTTACAATGCAAGTCATACAACGGGGCTTGGATTTTTCTACGTAGATACCCCTTCTTTTCATAAATGTATAAGATTCATGCTCCAATATTTATGGGCCCTTATGGGAAGTGAATGGTTTTTCAAACAATTGCTCTCCAAGATTGTTTATGACCTCTTTGTGGCATGAACAAAAGCAGCTTATTTAATGTTGTTGGTAACTAAGTCAGTGAAACCCTTCTCCCAAACCAATTCTCATCATTCTTGACTTTCTTCTTTTCATTACCAGTGGCTCCATTACGATTTTAGATAGCAAACATAGTTAATGAACGTAATATTGTCAAGACTATAATGGGCAAAACATTTTATTGTTGTCCTACAATAGATTTTGTTTGTCAAGAGAACAGTTCCAGGGATTTGCTAAATTATATCATTTCCTTTTAATGAACAGAATCTAATTAGAAAATGAATCATAGGAACAAGGGAAAAAGTGAACGAAAATGAAAAGATACATTATTTTACTTTCTCTCCAAGCTTTTCAGTCATCTGGGTTAGGAAGAAACACAGCAACAACAGCTTAATGAGCTGTATTAAACCTTCCATCACTGACTCCCCTCCATGTTAAAAAAAGAAACTAGCATACTTCTTGCCATTGTTCATGTATATATTAGCATGTAAAAAGACATTAATTACTTTAAATTCTATGACATCAAAGCATTGCACACAAAGAATTTATCTGAACTGCAAAACTGTATACTTTTGTTGGTCCTAAATAATACCGATAATCCACTTGTTAGAAATCTTGGGGCCTGAACTGAAGTCAGCATTCTGGCAGAGCCACAGAATATCAGCTGTAACAAATGGCATGAAGAACAAATTGTGACAGCAGCACTGCACTGGCACAATGAAACAGAACACAGCCTCTACTACTGTACCTACTGATGCATATATTTATGGATTCTAGCAGCACCACTCAATGTTATGGTTGAAAAAGTATTTGCACTATAAAAATCTACACTATTTTAACAACCAGGAAATTTAGCCTTTGGGATAAAATTTCTCATACTTGTTTTCATCCTAAAAGCTAGTGGCAGGTCCTCATCTATATTTTTTTAATAAGGAAAATGCAGTATTTCAGATTCTAAGTTATGAAGGTCCTTTGGAGCATGCAAGAAACATATACATGGCACCTGTCTACAACTCTTTAAACCGTGACATCTTTTCCTGCGATTGTGCTGCAGCAGTAGAGAGCAACTGTAGACATGTAGTTGTTTTAAGGAATTGTAAACAGGTGCTACAAGAGTGTCCCTGCGTGTTCTTTTTGCATCTAAATTGTGCCATGCTCTAACACAGAAATCTATTTTCTAAGTTATCCATGTATGAAATACATTTGTAGAAAATGTCACAAGTCAGGTTTCTGTTTACAGCACAGGTATGGAGGCAGCTGTTCTCCACAGAACATTCTAAAACGCCAATTTCAACCATTCCCAAATCTGCACAGCCTGTAGAAATATGAATCAGCAATTTTCCCAATATTCCTCAAGGTAATGCTATATCTACTCTGGGGAGAAAAGGAAATCCATTAGCCACTGAATGGAATAAGGAGATTTGCCATTACAATTATCACGGTTGATTCAAGGCTGCTGTTATTGAAAATCTACCCTGAATCTCCAAAACATTACAAGGAGTACTTACATATTAACTCCTATTAAAAGCATAACAAATTGCGACAATCTAGAAATGTAAAAAAACATTTTCAATATAAGGATTTCTCAAAATTTCCTAGAGGTATTAATTTTCCTAAATATAATTTATATCATTGGGAGTATTTAATAATCATTGAGATGAAAATTATATTGAATATATACACTTTTGGTCCCAACTGGATAGCTATTATCTTCTACCCTGGAAATTCTCTCAAGTATTTGGTCCCATGTATACCTGAAATTTTGAAATATTCATAGTTAGCTTGATACCTGTGCTTCACTACGAAACTATGTGGTCGGGCTTAGTTTTTAGGGGGATGAAAATAAGGGGAAAAAATTCTGCCTATGCCTACCAGCATCCATCGGTATTCATCTGGGTAGCGTCCTGTCAGTGTGTGAGAGAGTTGAAACTGAAACAGTATTTGCTATGTAAGCAAGGAGGAGACAGCAAGGAGCCTGGGTGTGGCTTAGCTCAGCTATTCTGTACTAAAGCTGCTTGGTGCTGTGAAACTAAAACTGAAACTCCTCTGCTTGTATTTGGAACAGATTTCTTTTAAGGTGGGGAGGGGGAGTAGAAGTCCTTAGCATCAGAGCGTGTTAATAATAATATGCAAAATACTAATGCTCTGATGGTCATTTTGAAAAATCCTTTCTTAGTGAGCACCTAGAAGCCAAGAGGAACCATACATGCCAAATTGCAAGTTTGTAGGCTTTACGATTCTGAAGATTTTGTGATGATACATGAGTGATATTTTGCTTTTATGTATATAGATACTATGTTTAAAACTCCTAAAACTGTTAAGACATATTTGGGGATGATTGACTAAGAAATTAAAATGTTCACAAGGTTCACATGAAACATCGATGCTTTAAAATAATCTGTTTTTCAAAAATGATGCCATATCATTACCAATTACTAGTGATGCACAAACAGAATATACTGAATAATAACCTGGACTGATATACATATAAAAGCAAAACAATCAGGGAGAAAACAAAACTGATACACTAACAAAACTGAACATCTACAAAATATTTTCTTTCCTACTTTTCCATTATGGCTCTCAATACTGTAATTCTATTGATAAGTAAATACTAAATTCATTATTATTCCTTCTGATTTCTTATTAAAATAACGTATAGAAGTGAACACCTTTTCCCTATGGTGGCTTGGGAAGTATGTGCAGCCTTCTTTTCCAATATGAACTAGAAAAGATGGTAGTTAATAGTTTAATTAGTCAGATCAGACTCTCTTGTCAAATCCTATGTCTTGACATGTGGGAAACAAGATACTTCTTTTGAAAAGTCTGGTCTACAGATTGCTAACTTGTTCTTTTCAGGAGTAAGTTATACATCACTATTGCATACCTTTTCTTCTTTGAGATGGTAGCTGAATTCCTCATTTCTGTGGAAGTCTGACTTTCTGTCCTTCCCGTCTGTGGAATGCTAGGCAAAAATCATTTTCAAAAAGTCTGTAAAGCTCATCCAGGAATTGTACAGCTCTATTTTCAGGAATTGTCTCTTGGTTCTATGAATTACATTCTTCCAGTCCTCTTCTGGCCCTTCTCTTCTTTGTATAGTTCCCTCCTTTGTGTACTCTTTTGGGATTTGATTTCTAATGAGATACTATATTAATTTTTCATGCTCTAATTTATTACTACATGCTGCATTTATTGTAAGCACGTAAGTACTATTTAGTACTACTACCACTAACTTAACATCATATAACCTAAAGTATATCAATTCTGAGTATAATATCCATTTTATTAGAAAACCTGTCTTCTAGATTTCAGGCAGGTATAATATCTACCTTGTAATGAATTTCACAAACAAAAAACTAAATTAGATTTACAATGCAGTAGAAGTAGATGATGATAATTAGGATTACGCCTCTTTAAAATGGGATCTCTTTTATTACTATGAATAAGTCAGAGTAGCAATATGGGAACTCTTTGATCCATGGTTATATCCCATTTGAATTGGGGGCCCTGTTGGAACTATGTTTGAAAGCAAAATTCTGTATTCAGAGGTAAACTACATGATTAGTATCATGTGTAGTTTAGATCGAAATTAGATTTCAATTAATTGCTTGTATGTTGAAACACAATGCATGGAAATGTTTCTTTAGCATACATTAATTTGTTTTACTTAAGCACAATCAAATTATTATTGGGAATGCTATCCCAGAGGAAGCGCCTTCAGGAGTGTGAAGTCATGAAGAATCAGACTAAGAAAAAAAAGAGAATGGGGGAGGGGGAGAGAGAGGAAAGAGAGAGAGAGAGAGATCAATCTGGGGCAAAGCAATCAGATGAAAAGTTTTAAGGCAGGGGTGTCAAACTAACAGCCCAGAAGCATCATGTGCTGGCCACGCCCAGCCCCATTTAGCAAAGGGGGAAAAGTCACAATGCGTCATGTGATGTCAACATGACAATGTGAATTTGACCCCTCTGCTTTAAGGGAAGAGTATGAAAAGAGTATGAAAATAATTACCTATGGAAAGTAAGCGAGGGAGGAACAGGTCTAAGAAGATAGCACATAGAGATCCAGGCACATCTGGATCAGTAAAATTGGACTTGAGAAATGGAAGGAAAGAGACTTGGGCTTCATCTTAAAGATAGTTTTGTGAATACAAAACTGCAAAGATAAGACAAATTTGCAACATTTGAAGAAAATATAAGCAAACTCTGGTAGGGAAACAGATGGAAAGGCTCTTAAGAGGCAATTTCAGTAAACAATGCAATTTGATGCTGGACCATTACTTCAGGCTCCAAAGCTTATGATGTTTGGGTCCAGGTGTTTGGGTTGCTGGAGGACTTGCCCTCAGTTATGGCTATTGATTTTATACATGGACATTTTATTTAAACGACTTGTAATTACTGCAGGTTACCAAGAATCTTATGATAGCACCAGATCTAAAATGTGAGAAAACAAAATGCAGCAGTCTGCTTGTTGGTGTATTAGAATTACTGTTCATAAGTAATATCAATGTTACATTAATAATTGCAACCAACAGATTACAAGTGGTTACCTAAGACAGAGCAGAATTGCTGATTTTTTACTTACTTTGCAAGTATGTTCAGGTCTGTCTGTTTCCTTCAAGTCAACACTACCCATCCAGTGTGTGCGTCTCTGATAGGAATGCTTAAGACCTAAGATCTGGGAGGAAAGCAAGAAATTCCTATTTTTCATTATTAGTTTTTCATTATCCCTCTGGGAAGCAGCCTCTTGGCAGAAATCTGGGTGGCTCCTTCACTACTGGACTTTAGAGAAAGCTTAAAAAACAGAACTGTTCTGAAGGGCATTTATATATACACACAAAACCCACATTATAATATTTTTTTTTGCAATTCATTGCTCTAATACTCAGCACTAATGCAATAAGTATTTATGAGGACATGAAGAAACTGGACCGTGCACAGGACATATTCTTCTTTAAAAAAAGAGAGTGAATATCCATCTTCCAAAAAATATGAAGGCTTCAAAAATCATTTCAGCTGTGAAAGGTCAAATGTGATTAGGTTTTCCTCCCCACAAAGATTAGAAGGAAGTTACAAGATGGCCTGTCAATACTATTTCTGCTGATTCTCAATTTACCCTTAATTTGGCTGTCTGAAGAAGAAATATCATAATGCAATTGTGTTTGATGAATGATTTTATACAGTACCCTGATTGCTTTTTATGCAATTCATATGGATTACTTCTACATCTGTGTCTGCGACAGAGATGTGAACCTCGATACATATTCATTAATTCTTCAGCAAGATAAGCGTGTTGCAGAGCAAAAGGAAATATTAGAAATGGTTTTCTTTTTGGGAAGGAAAAAATGGGAACAATTTATTTACAGGAAGGGATGGGCAGTTACATCTATAAGGGCATTACATCAATTGGAAAGGGTTTTTGATGTTGTTTCATATATTGTTTCCTAAGTAAAGCACAGTTAAAATCATTACTGATATTTGTATTGCTTGATGTGGATAAATTGGTTGCATAGAAATACTAAAAGATAGGATACAACATACTCCAGAAATTATGTATAACTAAATAGGGAACTTCAGCTGCCATCCTCAGGTCATCAGCACTGGGGTTGGTCTATTCCGCAGAAGATTACATACATGTGCCCCTGTATGGCTTAACAGCTGCCATAGTAGCAAGTAGACACCAGACTCAATGATACCATGAGGATTATAAACAGATGTATTTAAATCATTCTGAAGAGCCTTTCCCATTATGGTTCAACACTGTGGAACACTCTACTGCTCCTACCCTTTTGGACTTCTGAAAAGGTATTAAAACTTTTTTAATACCTTTTTTTTAAAGAGCAACTGCGTTCTTTTCACTGATGATGTAAAGCTATTCAACACCACTGACAATACTTCAAAAAGAGCTCGACTATGAGTCAGAATGGTCAAACAAATGACAACTTCAAATCTCAACAAATAAATTCTCTGTCTTACATATTGGCAAAAAAATCAGAAAATAAAATACAAGCTGAATAGTCAAGACCTTGTTGATGACCCAAACTTTGTCAAGGACCTTGGAGTACTCATCTCAAATGATCTAAGTGCTAGATTCCACTGTAACTACATAGCCAAAAAGGCATTAAGAATTGTAAACCTAATCCTGAGTAGCTTTTTCTCTGGTAATATCACTCTACTAACTAGAGTATACAAAACATTTGCTAGACCAATATTTGAATACAGCTCATCAGTCTGGAATCTGCATTACATATTGGATATTAATACAATTGAGAAAGTCCAGAAATATTTCACAAGAAGAGTTCTCCATTCCTCTACTCATAGTAGAATACCTTATGCCACCAGACTTGAAATTTTAGACCTAGAAAACCTAGAACTACGCCGCCTTCTGTCCGATCTAAGTATAGTACATAAAATTATATATTGCAATGTCCTATCAATGAATACTTCAGCTTCAACCACAACAATATAAGAGCACGCAAGGTAAACTGCACCAAACTTGATTGCAGGAAATACGACTTCAGCAACAGAGTGGTCAATGTCTGGAATACTCTACCTGACTCTGTGTTTCTTCCCCAAACCCCAAAAACTTTAACCTTAGAGTGTCTACTATTGACTTCACCCCTTTCTTAAGAGGTCTGTAGGGGGCGTGCATAAGTGCACCAACATGCCTACCGTCCCTGTCCTATTGTTTCTTTTTATTTTTCTTATATGTATCCATTTCATGTATTCATAACTATGTTTATACTTATACCTGTTATCTTATAATTGCTTGACAAAATAAATAAAATAAATAAAAATAAAATAAATAAAACTTGATTTTACCACTTGGCTTGGGGCAATGATGGCACAATCACTGCTGGAGATAGCCGACGGAGTAAGACCTCATTTCTGTGCCATCCGTTTCATTGGTTTTGGTTTTTTTGTATAATTTTAAATTTTTAATGTGTGTAGTTTTAAATTTTTAAATGCTTTTCTATTGACTTTAAAGTGAAAAATGTGGTGTAATGTGAGAAATTCTACTTCTCTTATGACCAGGTCCATACCTGTTATGGTTCTTGAAATGGTTTACAGTATTTTCTGTGGCCTTCCTAATTCCACAGATTTCCCTATCTATTCAAGATTTATGGTTAAGAGGTGTGAGAATAGAAAGTAGAAAGCCAATTGAGTTCATGACAATTCATGCAAAAATTTAAAAGACTGCCAAGGCGGCAAAGGTAAAAGAACTAAATCACTAGGGTATTTCCACATTTCTGTTTCTTTTGAGGTAAACATATTTTCAGGATCAAACAAATTAGCAGCACAAAGAAGATAAGAAGACATTTACAATTAAGAAAAATAACTTACGGGCACATACTTTTTCACATAGATTTCATATGGCCTTAAGATCTTCATTATTCTTTCCTAGGTGAAGTACTGTATGTAGTGGAATCTAACGAAACTCTGCTAAGATGTCGTTTTGCTTGGGGATTTCAGGTGTGGTAATTTTTCCTAATATACTAAACATCTTTTATCTTCCCAGTTCTTTTAAAATATTGTTGAAAATGTTCTTAGTTGAACTAGTTATTATTACTCCTTTATTCAAAATTGATGCTTATATGCCTGTGTTATTTTTGTCATAATTATAGAATCAGTATAGTTCAGCAGTACAAATTTATCTGTGCTTTCTGAGAGGCAGGCTTCTGAGAGAACATGCACCGCCTTATGCTATACATTTGGTGGAATTCAGAGATGCTTTAGTTGGGAAAATTGAAAGGATGATCTTCCACAGATTGTGTGCAATGTTCAAGAATATTCTGATAAACTTATCCATATTTTGTGAAAAAATCAGATCTCTTAAGTGTCAGTTATATTTCTTCTGCAAAGATCTTCCATGGAAATCAGGAAAAAAATATCCTCCCATTTCCAACAGCCCCAGTCATAATCCCACACACACCTCCCCACAAAGCATCGTACCCCAGTTTAATTTAATCATGGGACAAGCAAACACTGACAAGCTCTTTTCTTCTGTCCTGTCCCCTGGGGTTTTGTCTTCATCATGTCTTTAGATCATGTACAAGAGAAAAATTATTATGTTTGATTCAAGTACTTAAAATGGATATAAAACTGAATTTTTCAAAGACAATTTTGCAGACAAAGATAGATGCATACACAAGTAGATGAGACTATGGATTGTTCATTCAGAAGCCAGGAAGCTGACAGTAAAGTAAAAATAAGGCAAAAATCTTAAATATTTTATATACGGTTCCTTTTCTGGCCTTTTCCTGCTATTCTAATATTTGTCTTCTATCCTCTTGGGCTTTCCACAGATGTATCTTATTCTTGTTGGAATTGCCTGCAGAAGAAATGATGATTTGGTATGTTGTCCCTCTCCTTTTTCTTTGGAAATATGCAAAAGGTACTTGGACTGACTAAACTGTTCTATTTAGGGCCATACACTGGTGAAAGAGAAAAGCATGAAATCATGATGTTGTTTGACTATTTGACAATCCCATCATCATTGTTGTCAACCAGAAGTAGATATCAAGGAAAATGGTGGCTGCATGAACACAGTCACACTGAAAACTCATGTTCAATGTGTTAAGTTTGGAGCATGGGCGAGAAAGAATGGAGACAAGCCTCTGGAACGGTGAACTTCAACTCTTTATTTTACATAGTGACTTCTCTACTCAATGGCAGTATAACCCTCCTTATATAGGCAACCCCACCCAATAACTATTAACCAATAACAATCGAGGAGCGCTAGCTCCCTTAACCAATAGGAACTCTCTGTTAATGGCCAATCGGATTCCCTGGAACGGGCCAATCCGATCCTGCCGTTAATAGCCAATCAGAAGTGCAGGGCCAGAACCCTGCACTTTACTCCAAGCTCAAGTTCTATTTATTAAACCTTATGCATTCACAACACAATGCAATGTTTGAAGTAATCTTCTCTTTAAAAAAGGAAATCAGCACATTTGAATGTTGAAAGATAATAATTATGATATATATTTTACCTGAAGAGATAATAATTATGACACATAACCCAAAAGGAAAATTCACAAAAGTTTGCTTAAGACATCTATCCATAAGTTGGAACCAAAGAAACATCTGTTTCAATTGCATATTACTCTTTTTAAAATCTTTTTATTGTCATAGGCATTTGTTTCCACATTTTTTTTGTTTTTTTACAATGCATGGTAAAATGACCTTGTGTTCTCCTTATTTTCAATAGACTGGAATTGCCCTTGTCCATTTGGACAACTTTTCTGGTATCGGATACCAGAAAAGTACATAATTTTATAAAAAAATATTTACGTTATAGCTTAGGATAAACTTCAGTCCTTTCAGGCACATCTTCACCCACTCCTGTATCTGAAAATTACAAACAAAATTCCTGGCCCATTTTTTCATGCAGTCTTTAAATCACCAGTTGTTTATTACTCTGTTGTTCCAAAGATCTTTTAGCTTTCAAGTGATTGTATAATCCAAATGTGATTAGAAAGTGAGGTTTTAAGCAAACACGGTATCTTTAGGTTCTGCAGGGGTTGTGAAGTTGTTGTCTTTTCCACAGCTTCTGGCATTCAGATTTATGAGTTGACCAGGCTCCTCTTCAGGGCAGCCTTTCAGAACACAGATGGATGATCTTTTGCCCTTTCTTTGTCCAGTGGGGTACCAATGGTCCAGCTTATTGCCAGCAAACAGACTCATCATTTTTAGAGGATATTTAATAAAGGTCATAGTAGTTCAGTCCTTTAATTATTTCAGGGTTTTCATGAGTTACAGATATAATTTTACCAGGATAACTGGTCAGCAATTATTTGTATTTAAGCTCATGATTATATCATCACAAAACATCTAACCTTTTTTTTCTGTTGTTATCTTTCTAAATTGCCTTCCATATTTTCAAACATCAGGCTCTTCTCCAACAATTCTTCCTTTATATCATGTTTTCAAAATATTTAAACTTTAATTGTACTATCAGTGCTTCCAGTGAACAGTCTGATTTTATTTCATTTAATATTTAATTAATTGCCCTTTTCAATTACAATGTTTTTCCCTTTGTTTAGTTTTCCTGATAGTCCAGCTTTCAGCCATATGTTACAGTGAAAAAAAATCATGGCTTTCAGTACCTATCTTTGTTGTCAGCATAAAATATTTTGTCTAGATCTGCCACAATATTTCTCCCAGCGGACTCTTTAATTGTAATAAAAGCTTTATGAATATTAGTAGTAGTAGTATTTAATGTTGGCATAATGTAATTATAATTTCAATAATTAAATACAGCAGACATAATCATATATTAAAGGTACAATGTAAGTCCTTTGCATTATTTGCACATTTGCAAATAACTGTGAAATTCTGATTCACAATAATTACTAAATTCTCTTCTGTTAGTATTCTAACAGTGGCTTGAAATCATGAGCTCTGTCATCTGGTCAGCTTATTCCAATATGATTGTTCTCCACTCATATACATTGAATGAATGAATGAGTGAGTGAGTGAGTGAACAAACATGATTCAGTAAAAATCTCAGACTGAGCCAAAGATTCCAGAAGATGTTGTTACTGTGTTATTTCTGCTTTGCTTTCATGATGCAGATTGGTATTTCTGACACAATGAAATATACTATCAATTGGATTTTTTTTTCTTTTAAAGCTCCTGTAATCCTTGCATTGGCGTGAAATTGAAGCAACTGAATGGAGCTGAGTGTTTACTGGTTGAATGCCCTTCCCGACACATCCGGGGAATTTGCAGCAGATATTTTCTCTTTGCTTCCAGAGAGAGAAATATCTGCCACTATCTAGGATCAAACTCACAGTCTCCTGATTGTGAGGTGAGAGTACCACCATCATGTCGTTCATACTACCAATTGGATGATAGCAGGAAATGGCACATTAAGCAACCATCAATGAGGTACTGAAGAAAAGCAGATGTCAACTACTCAGCACACACACGACATTCTGTAATCTCAATTGATGTTCTCATATCTCTTTGTATTAATTTTTATTAGTTATATTTAATTTAATTTATATGCCAGCTGAAATGGCTCCTGAGTGTTCAATTTTGTGTTCTACCACAAGCAATTGTAACTTGGAGTGGTTCTATTTGTTACATATTTAGCTATCTATTTCTTGGGTAAGGAAGTATCATACTAGCAAGACAGTTCTAAATTGCTATCACAGTGTCAAGACATAACTGCAATTGGCTTCAAGTCTCTTCTTGTTGTATAATTGACTACAATTCAGCTGAATGATTACATTTCTCAATCTCATTTTTTTAAACTGTATTTGTTATTTGGTTGCTGGTAGTCCTTGAAAAAACAGAAGTCATGTTCATATGGTCACATATACAGTAGATAAAGGAAAAACCATATAAACATACATTTTTCCTGAACAACAAAATTGCTAATGAAAAGGCAGTAGCATATATCAAAAATGTTTTATGTAATCATGATCTTTTCAAAAATATGCTTGAATTATTCTAGTCTTTTAATATCTGAAGTGATACTCTGTTCAAAAGAGTATAAAGTTTTACATTTATGAAAATGTCTTCCTATTGTATTGTTTGAGTTAGAGCTTCTGTCTTGCAGCATTCTTAGTATATTTATTTTCCTTTTCTATTTCTGGATATGCTTCATTTTTCAACATGATCCAAACAAATAAATTTAAACAAAATCATCACTAAGGTTTCTATTAGACATAAAAGATCTACCGGTAGCTCTTGACTTACAATAGTTCATTCAGTGAGCATTTGAACGGCACTGAAAAAAGTGATAAATGACTGTTTTCACACTTACAACTGTTGAAGCAGCGCCATGGTCACATGATCAATATTCAGCTGCTTGGCAGCTGACTCATATTTATGATGGTGGCGATGTCCTGGGGTCATGTGACCACTTTTTACGACCTTCTGACAAGAAAAGTCAATGTGAAAACCAGATTTGCTTAACAATTAGTGTTACTAATTTAACATCTGCAATGATTCACTTAACAACTGTGGCAAGAAAGGTCATAAAATGGGGCAAAATTCACTTAACAAATATCTTGCTTAACAAAATTTGTGGTCAGAGGTGGTTGTAAGTTGAAAACTAACTATATTGCAACCATCCAATTACTACTAAATTTTTAATAAGATATATAGTGTTACCTTTGTACTCATCATTAATTGGTTCTGGAAGATGCAATGAATATCAAAAACAATGAGTACCAAACAAATTTTTCCCACAGGGAATAATGTAGACAGCAGATATCAACAAGTTCTAGCTGGTGTGTGGAATACCAAACAAATGATGAATACTGGGATAAAATATTCGTGTCAAACTTCAATGAGTTTCAAAGCAGTTGACTACCAAGGTACCACTGTAGTAATTTTTTGAAAAACCACTCACTGCAAGGAAATGCTGTAAATGCTATTCTGAGAGAAAGCAAAGATTTTCAAGCTACTTGTAATAATAACATTGAATTCTTAATAAGAGTTTTCCAATTTTATTACAAGTATTAATTCATTGGGTGTAATATCCAGAAATAACAGAAATATTAGAAACAGTAATATAGCTAACTTCTCAACTTATGGCCATAATTGACTCTAAAATTACAATTGTAAGTCATTATCGTCATAAGGCAAGGTATCCATTAAGAATGGTTAATATTTAATGCAGAAACATCCTTTATTGTTATTTCTTGTTTTTGTGCTTAAAATATAAAACAAACCTTTCTGGTTTTAATGTTGTATTGGTGACAGATCATTACTTTCCACTCCTGGATTGTACTTAACTATAAATTAAATAATTGCAATAGAAGTTAATTCGCTGTGTACCAACTATTATTCCACCTTTTTTTTTTTGTTCCTCTATGTCTTACAAATATAACTGAAATGATTACTGCATTGCATTGGAAATAAAACTAGAAAAAGTTGGCTTGCTGGTTCTAAACATTAGTTCCAAACACCAATAAATTTGGGAAAGAGACCATAAAAGATGCTACAGATTTATGATATTGTACATGTACACATTGTAAAGAACGAGTAGCTTCTTACAGAAGCATATCACATATCCACATAACTGTGTTATGAACACCAGACTTTGATAGTGAATATCAAGAATTCCATTCTGTAAATAAGCAGGACTCATACCTCGTTATCTTCCCATTGATTGCAGCACCCGACTCTAATTTTGCCTTCAAATATTCCTAGAAGTTCATATACTGTTGCCACACACACAGATGTAGGTTTGAATCATTTCCCTCAATTAATAACTATGTTTTTGATTTAACTGTTTAACTGGAATTTTTTTATTTAGTTTTAACATCTGTGTGGAGAACAGATCATGGTTGAGATCATATTTAGGCAGAAATATTGAAACTTCCAAGGGATTCCCAAGCTTCACTATTACTCTATAGTAGCAACATAATTTGATATTTAATATCTGTAAATATTCCATATTTACAACTGATAGAAACCATTATGTATTTATATAAGTCCTTGAGAAAAAAGGAAAATTAAATCAATAATATTATTACTTTCTCATTATCAAAGACAACCTTTCCCACTTCATCAGCCCCAAGATGTGATGTGATTGTAACCTGCATAATTCCTAATCCCACATGGGCTTTAACTGAGAATTCAGGGAACTGCTGTCTAAACACATCTGGTGGGCATTAAGAAGATGAAACAAAGGCATATTTAATATTCAATACCATCATTCCAGACACTCTTCTAAGTAAATTAAACCAACTAGCGGTACCTGAACACACTTGTAAGTGGATCATAAGCTTCCTAACAGACAGGAAGCAGCAGGTGAAGCTAGGCGGAATCACATCTGATACCTGTACAATTAGCACAGGCCCCCTCCAAGGCTGTGTGCTTTCTCTACTTTTCCCTATACACCAATGACTGCATCTCAAACGATCCATCTGTTAAAATACTGAAGTTTGCAGATGACACAACAGTGATTGGTCTTATTCGAGACGAATCCACATACACTCAAAACTGTAGAAATGGTGGTAGACTTTAGAAGAAACCCTCCCATACTATCACCTCTTACAATACTAGACAACACAGTATCAACAGTAGAGACCTTCAAATTTCTAGGTTCTATTATATCACATGACCTAAAATGGACACCTAACATCAAAAACGTCATCAAAAAAGCACAACAAAGAATGTTCTTTCTACGCCAACTCAGAAAGCTCAAACTGCCCAAGGAGCTGCTGATACAGTTCTACAGAGGAATTATTGAGTCTGTCACTGCACCTCTATAACTGTCTGGTTTGGTTCTGCAACCGAACAGGGCAGACACAGACTTCAGGGGATAATTAAGACTACAGAAAAAACAATTACTACCTACCTGCCTTCAATCGAGGACCTTTATACTGCACGAGTCAAAAAGAGGGCTGTGAAAATATTTACAGACCCCTCATATCCTGGACATAAACTGTTTCATCTCCTTCTCTCAAACCGATGCTATAGAGCACTGCACACCAGAACAATTTGACACAAGAACAGTTTTTTCCCCGAAAGCCATCATTCTGCTAAACAAATAATTCCCTCAACACTGTTCAACTATTTACAAAGTGTACACTACTATTACTGTTAATCTTCTCATCACTCCTTATCACCCATCCCCTCCCACTTGTGATTGTAGGACTGTAACTTTGTCGCTTGTATCCTTACGATTTATATTGACTGTTTCCTAATATGATTTGATTGTTGATTGTACCCTATGACTATCATTAAGTGTTGTACGTTATGATTCTTGATGTTTAACAAATGTATCTTTTCTTTATGTATACTGAGAGTATTTACACCAAGACAAATTCCTTGTGTGTCCAATCACACTTGGCCAATAAAGCTATTTTATTCTATTCCATTCCATTCCATTCTCCTGAGAAGTTCCTGATCTGCATCAGACTGAGATCTAATAGGAGAATGAGGGAAAGTTGATTAGATCAGATCTTTCAACATTCCCTGAACTGGTGAACATGAAGTTACTATATATGGAGTTAAATTATTTTGTTCTTTCTAAACATGGTTTAAGAAATCCCAGTTTCATGGGTATTGCATGGACAGGCAAATGGGGCGCACATAAGTAAGCAAAAGCTTAAAGTTGGATAATATTGTAGAAATAATTCTTCCTGATGTTTGAATTATTAATAAAGATGCAAGAAAGTTCTAAAACCACAGATTACAAGCATAATGTGTAGAATAATATGGCTGCTGTTCCATCTCTACTGTTCCATTTTAATTAGGGTACCTATACAATTTTTAAAAATGACTTTAGCATGTGAAAAAATTTTTAACACTAACATAATAGATCTAATAAAATGATCATTTCTAGGGGTTGGAATTTGAAACAACAACAACAGAAATACAACATTTCATATGGTGTATTACTTTTTTGAAAACTATTTTCGAAAAGAATGAAAAAACATACCTGACTTACTTACAATTTATCATAACGTTATCAATTTACAAGCATGGCACTAAAATGTAAGGAGTAACCATAATAATAACAAATTTTGCTCAAAAAAAAAAACCACGTGCATACTGTAAATTAAAATATATGAAGTACTTACAATCCAGCTATAAAAAGGTAACTTTAATTAGAGATTTATTTTTAAAGAAAAAACTAGTGACTAAGTTGTTCCTCAAGGGATCTTATCTCACTAGACATCTGGAAAACTCACCAATTAATTAATAGATTAATTAATTAGACAGATGTACTGTTAGAAAAAAATTTAATTGTTTGAATTAATACCGCTTTTTAATTAATGCTAAAGAAAGTCATCAACCCTGTGGCTGAGAAAATGCTGACTTTCTAAATGCCCTTATGTGTAATTAACATCATTATTTGGAAACATACTGTTATAAGCTGACTTATTACACCCCTCATTAAGGGGGAATACTGTTGCAAAACAGCTTTTAAAAGTGGCCATGGCCCTTGTCTCTTAAACATACAAAGACAACTCCATGACAACTATGCAGTCTTTCTACTTTATGCTTTATGATTTCACAAAGTTGCAGAAAAATGAAAATTGGGAAAGAAGAAACAAATAATAGGGATACATACATTATGTTTCAACATCATATATATGTAAAAATTTACTATATCGTCTTCTGCATCTGTATCCATTGGAAAGCTCTGTCAATTATACATAATTTCCCCACAAGAGATACCATTTGTGGGAAGCTTTTGAATGCCTTAAATCCTTCTTAAACATGTTAGTTTAGCTGGCCATCTTTCTACACCCAGCTTAATACAAAAGCTAGTTTGGAATCCCAGACAGTCAAACATCCAGGTAGATCAGCCTATAAATAGCTGGGTCAGGGGAACCACCAGCATCAAGATATCTAGCAGTGGCAATACTGTAAAATCCAGCTTCTGGTGTGACATGGTCAGCACTGGTTATTGCATATAATCATAAATGTCCATCATCAATATGTGAGGATGGTGTTTTGAGAGTAGGTTTGGTATTAGAGAAGATTCCTAAATGATGCAAATAATTAAGGACCCTCTTGGTCTATAATAGTAAGGGCCAGTAAGTCAATCTCTGAATAGTTACTTATAGTAGAAGGGATGACCCCTTGAATTGTTGCCTTTGAGCTTTCCAAACTATCTCAGACCAAGAACAGATGAAAATTTTTGTAACATCCATCAGCATTTAGTATTGTTCATTAAACCTAAGGCAATAGGGAGGTAATAATTCAGTTCTCTGCTTTCACGCTAATGAACCTTGAATTTCATACTTACTCAGTGTGACATACAGTAATATAGTTTCACTAATTAATGTCCTTCTCTGAACTTCTACAACTGGCATATTTGGTTCAGACAAGAGTCTCTAGATGAATGCTTCACCACAAACACATAGCAAGGCAGTCTCACAGCATTTCTACTAAAAAGTTCTCAGAATTGCAATACTAAATTAAATTACAAAGTTCTGTGATTAAAAAAAAAAAAAGAATAATGCATCACCAGGATGTAAAATTCACTTAAAAATGGAAATATCTGTACACTGATTGATAATGTAGACCAGAAAATATACGTCAATAATTTCAAATTTGGTAAAGCAGGAGCAAAAAATATTTTTATAGAAGAAAATGTATGAGCCCCCCCAAAAGTAATATGTAATAATAAGAAAGTCCTAATAAGAAAGTACAGTAATAAGCCACTAGAATTTGCTGATACACTAGAGATTAATACTCTAATTTAGTCTTCTTCTGATAGATAGAGGAATATCAAACACTTCCAGGAAAACTGGATCCAAGGATTATATTATGACTTGGCTCATATATGACAATAAGTAGTTTGTAAGTTTGTGGTTTGTTCACAAAGTAAAGTGAACATAACTACTGTACTGTAGTTTTAAGGTCTGTTTAGAGATTAGCATATTTTGGAAGCACAGCTGATTTTGATCTGTTCAATAAACAGCTGTTAAAAACACATGATACATTCAATCTACTTTTATCCAGAAACATTAAATATACACACAAGCCTGTCTGAATCCTAAGCCATACTTCAACAATCTATGTAATATTTGTAACTTTAAACATGTCTATATTGAAGCGGGCATAAGGTGCACATTTATTTCCCAAATCATGTAAAGCTGAGAACTGATACTCATCACTTAATTTTTTTTTTGGTAAAAGTTTTATTGATTTTAACAACAAACAAAAAACATATAAGACATAAAACATGACATAGAAAAAAAATAAAAAATAAAAATAAAAAAAATTATAACATTCTTCATAAATTTACAGTGTATCGGTTGGTTTACTACTCCCTTTTGTGCATCCATTTCATAGTCATCAGAATAATTATATTACATAATAACTCACATTATCAATCATCAATAAAATATCCCAATATCATTATTGAACAATCATTTGACTATAATTTTACTAATTCATACTTAAGCGAGATAACTATAATTAAGTTAAATTATTTTATGACAAATCATGAAATCATATCAAATCTATCATAATAAAATATTCTTAAAAATTATCAAAACCAAGAAAAATTATATATTCATTATTTCCTAGATTTCTAAATATTCTATTATCATATTGTATTATTTAACCATTGATAAAAAAGATCCCAAACTTCATAAAATTGTTTATCTTCTTGTTCTCTAATTTCAAATGTCAAATGAGAACTGATACTCATCACTTATTATCAGAAGGATCACCATAACTTAATATGGCAAAGAAGCTTACAATTTAAAACTAATTTCAGGTTGTTTCAGTTCTGTGGCTTTTCAATAAACTTAATGTATTGAAATAGGTTTTCTCCAAAGATTTTTTTTCCCTGTACAAAATCATATTATAACATCTTATTTTCAAAAGTGATTTGCTATGTAACATGACAGCTGTTGTTAAAAGACATTTAATCAAAAACTTTTCTGACATGTAAAACTAATTGCTTAATTATTTAGATTTTAGTCAAAACTGAATTATTATTATTATTTTTGCTGGACTGGAATTTTTATTTCACCTTACCAAGTACAGTACAGTACACAATATGAACAGCCAGTGGCTAGGGAATCTTGAATTATCAATGATAGCATTAATGATAGCATTCTAGCAAAGATACAGCATATATTCAAGCTAGATAAAACTGGGTGTAAGCTTGCTATAGTACCTACCCTCTTACCAGGATAAAAATTAAAGATAAAGATTTATCTTTTATCAAAGATAACAATTCATCTTTTATCAAAGATAAAAAGAAATTAATGCTTAACTGTAACATATCCAACAAGTGAAGCAATCAAATAAAAATTTACATTTAAATAGAATATGCAATTCCCCATAGAATTGTGCTACAGGTGTGCTGCTGTAGATTATGCCAGTGATTGTTTTATTTTGCAATGATTTTATAATATTTCTACGGTATAGATACAGCATATAATGATTACTTTATTTTCATACATGAACACCCATGACTGCAGTACTATCTCTGGTCTCCTGGGTTCTCAGGATAACACTTTAGGAGTTGAAGGATAATCCAAACTCTTGATTTCAAGGTCAGAAAGAAATATTCAAAAGTTCCTTCTTTCACCCTGTAGTGTAAATGGTTGCTGTCAATATCAGAAATTTCTAGGAGAAAAGATATAGCAACAGCATCAAGACCATTGTATGCACAAAAATGGAAGAATGCTTAGATTCCTACCATGGACAGCATTGCAAAAATTGATGGAGGTAGCTGAAATGGCAAAATTGACTACTTTGATTAAAGAAAAGAACACACATACTTCTGTTTCCATATGGAGACCGCTTCTGAACTTTGTGCTTGATGCAGAGAAGAATGAAACTTTGACATTGGGATTTACCAATTAGACTGACAGATCTTGATATAAAGATCTATCAGTCTAATGGCTTGTTTATACTATTAGGAAAAAGGAAAAAGTTGTGATTTGATGTTGATGCCTTATTTTACTGCAACAGAAAAAGTTGGAAGGCAGCGCTTCTTTTTCTTTCTTTTTTCTTATCTTACCTCACTTCTGCTTCCCCTTTTCTCCCCACTATTGAATCAACTTCCTTATAATTTTTGGTGACACACTTCAATTGGAGAAAAATGAAACCAGCCCTTCTGCTAATCAAAATTGTATCTATTCCAGTTCTTTCCAAAAGAGGGACATTTTTCAAAAATGCCTGGAAGAGATACAGTTAGTCCTCTTTTAGTGACTGCAATCAGGAACAACTTCTTGGTTGTTAAGTGAAGCGTCTCCTAAGTGAAACTGCAACTTTGCTTATCAACTTACTCCAGTTTTCCTTTGCTTTCCAGACCTGCAAAGGAAAGACCTACAGATCTTTTTTGTCTTTCCTAATTCCCAGAATTTCCCCTTAAAAAACTAATGCTAACTTGGAGAAGTGTTCTCTTTTAAATGAACACAACAAATCTAAAAATTTATTTCCTCATTATACCTAATTATTTAAAATATATTTACACTTTTTGATCTTCTGTAAGCAAATTACATTGAATCAGTTCACTCTCAGATGAGAGGGTTGCATTTATTTTATTTATTTGTATCCTGTCTTTATTATTTTTACAAAAAACTCAAGGTAGCAAACATACTAAATACTCCTTCCCTATTTGCCCTACAACAACAGCCCTGTGAAGTGGTTTGGGCTATGAGAAACTGACTGGCCCAAAATCACCCAACTGGCTTTCAGGTGGGACTAAAATTCAGGATCTCCTGCTTTCTAGCCTAGGGACTTAATCACTAGATATACACTATCATTGTGACCTTTATAATGAATAATTACCCTGAATCTCAGATAAACAACACTATCCTGGCCTAATAAATAAATACAGAACCAAAATAAAAGAATGATTTGAATTAGCTAAGTGGAAAAGATCCAAAAACATCACAGAATTATTATTTGTTAAAATATTTCAGTATTGCTATTCATATTGCATTGGCTCCATAGTAAGATTGGGAACTGTTATGTCTGGAGCATGGGTGTGAATGATGGAGATGAGCCGGTAGAAACAGTGAACTTCAAACTCTTTATTTACATAGTGTGACAGCTCAAACTGGAGGGCTGCTATAGCCTTCCTTATATAGGCAACTTATTAACTATTCAACCAATAGCAATCCTGGAGCGCTAGCTCCATTAACCAATGAGAATGGCCTGTTAATGGCCAATCAGATGCTCCTGAACGGACCAATCCAATCCTGCCATTAACAGCCAATCAGAAGTGCAGGGCCAGAACCCTGCACTTGACTTCAAGCTCAAGATAACTTTATTGGCATTATTCATTCACAACAGGAACAATGTCAGTAATCAATAGAAATTTCAAATAGAAATAAAGCATTTTGCAAACAATGAAGAGTGTAGTGCAGGGATGTCAAACTCAAGGCCCAGGGGCCAGATCCAGGACACAGGGTGCTTAGATCTGGCCCAGGGGTCCACTCTGGAAATAGTGAAACAACAGCCCAAACAGTGCCTCTGCAGTGAAAACACACACACACACACCCCGAGCTCCGTTTTTGCTGGTAGAGGGTTGCAGGAGCTGTCCCAGCCGAAAAAAGAGCTCAGGACCCAGTTTTCTCTGCATAGCGCTCAGGCCACAAGCGCGCCCAATACCTGCGATATCAAGCTAGCCACGCTCCATGCCCACACCAGCCCCCGAGTTGAAACACAATCCTGATGTGAAATGAAATCAAATTTGACACCCTGGTGTAGTGGATACAGCAAGGCAAATTCCTATTGGGAAAATGCAAAACATTGAACGAAGTCAGTACTATTGTACTAGCATCAGTGCACTAATAAACCACACATAATACAGTATGTAAATTACCAAGGAAAATAACTCTAAAACTACAAGGAAGAGTGTTTTTTCACCTATAACATATTCTAGAGTATTTGATCACATCACCCATATATAAACAAAATAAATGAAATGCCATCATATGAAAAATGATTTTGCCGGCTTTACCAATATTCTGGAATTGAAAATTTCAGAACTGGTTAAAGAAAACCGATGCAAGGATTATTTCAAAAATAACCTAACCCTATATCTCATTATTGTGCTGGTAAGTGAAGTCAGGCACATACTTAGAGACTTGTGAGTGTAGTCAATAAATGCATTTCATCACTGTTCTTGCAATAACAAATATCCCTCTAGAAATAAGTTTGACAAGCATAAAAAGAATTAAGAGAAAATGGAATGATTTATTGCCTGTATTAGATTGACCACTGAATGAAACTCAGAAATTCAGGACAGCTGCGTAAACTAGTAAAGAATAAATCAATGAAACAGCTTTTTAAAAAACAGATTCCCTTAAGTCCTAACTTCAAATGCTTGACTTTCAGTTATACTCATATCATAATATTAATCATGTTAATTGCATCTGAGCTGGAAACCCAAATGGAGAGCTCACATACAAGGTCCTGTACAGAAACAAAGTAATAAATAGTTCTTTCAGAAGTAATTTATTAAGACGCTAACGGATAAATAAAATATGTATGGAAAAGAAAAGAGCTACAAAATACAAGCAGCCAAATGGAAGGATGATTGTCTGATAAGCACATATTTTGAAAGTCTTAGTCCCAGAAATCTGTGGTGAAACTGACATTATTCGGGAAATCATACATGTAGTAGCATTTCGTAGCATTTTTATTCCTATTCATAGTTTTTTTTTAAAAAAAATTTTTTAATTAAAGTATGTACAACATAATGAAAAGTGGGATACAGATAGTCCTCGACTTATGACAGTATTTGAGCCTGGAATTTTAGTTGTAAGTCATGCTGGTTATTATGTGGGCCATCATGTGACCTTGCATTTTTCATGGTGGTCATTAAGTGAATACCAGTTATTAAGTGACAACAGCATTTGTTAAGCAACTCAATTGTCCAAAATGGGTGTTTTTGCCAGAAACTGGAAGTAAATGCTGGTTTTTTGCCAAAACCATTATAAATCATGGTCACCACTGCAGATGGCTGTACAGAAGCCCTGGTGGCACAGTGGTTAAAATGCAGTATTGCAGGCAAACTCTACCCACAGCCTGGAGTTCAATCCTGATGGGGTTCAAGGTTGACTCAGTCTTCCATGCTTCCAAAGTCAGTAAAATTAAGACTCAGATTGTTGGGGACAATATGCAAATGCTGCTTAAATTGTATACCATCAAGAGTATTGTAAAATACAGTATTGTAAAATATGGAACAATACATGTAAGCCTAAATGCTATTGATTATGCTAGTGCTGAATGTGGACCAACTGCTGAGCACCCAAAATCTGTTTACATGACCATGAGGGGGATGGCCATCAGAATCCAGATCATAAGTAGCCCTGGGCAAGTCCACTGTAACTTTGAACAGTCACTTTGCAACCAAGCCTAAGTTGAGAACCACCTGTACTTCATGCAGGGAGATTTAAGAGGCAAGAATCTTTTCTACAATATATAATCTTGGTTTATAGTAAGCAATGAATGAAAGAATTAAGCATGTGCTAGCCAATATCCCAAGCCCTCTTTGGGTAAGTGCTAGAAGATATTCAGTTTTTCTTAATTTATGCAAAGAAGAATCTTACAAAAATATAGCCCAATTGATTAGGACCCAACATGCAGTTTTCACATTTCAACTGAACAATGGGAGACAAGGAAACAATGAAATTCTATTTTGTAACTCCTATTTCCCAGCTGTATGGCCAAAGCAGACCCATAAGTAAACCATTGGTTAAGTCACCTCGCCAGGTTCATATAAGATATGGACCATGACAAGCTGAAAATAACTATAGGTAACAATGATTAGCTTTGTAGTAATCACCGTCTAACGTATGATCCAATTAGGATGTCACACAAACTCACCATGCTACGACTTAGTATGCTGTGCAAACTGCAAACTTTCGCAAAATTATAAACTTTTAAGCCACCCATATGATAGCAGCCTTCTCCGACTGTCGCGCTCCGGTTGGAGGACTCTCGAGTTGGGTCCGGAGTGCGCTGCCCGGGAGTAGTCGCCTAGGGGTTGTCTTCAGAGGGACCCTCACAAGGGTGAAGAGGCAAAACATGACACGTCACATGCAGAGTGAATGCAAGGTGGCGAAGCACACGCTGCACGGGTGGAGGTGATCTCTCTGACTCCGACCCCGTCAGCTATGCAGCGACGCCTTTTATTGAGCAAAAAGCAGAAATAAGGAAATGCAAGCATTATACCTTATAAGGTGATATATAATTGTTTTTTGTGTTATGTGTGGACGTGTCTTTTGTTCTGCGCAAGCGTCAGGGACTTTCCAAGCCTATTTTGTCATACAGCACGATCGGCTCGTGGACAGTTCTATTGAGCAATTTTAGGAGTTATTAAACGCATGTTTTACTAATGTGCTTGGTGTGATCTTTCATAAGTGAAACATAATGAAATAGGTATGGCTCAAGGAGCCATATGTCACCTTTTTTTGTTTTTTTAATGTTGACTTTCGATGCCGTCCGAGAGATCATCAAGAGATTTTTGCCCAAGAGATATGCCCTCCGGCATCTCTCGTGGAGCTGTTCTCTCAAAGACCTCATCCTCGGCATCTGAGTCATTGGATAAGGAAAATGGAGGTTTCCAATCATCGTCACCTTCTATGGTGAGCAAATGGTATGCATGTTTTTGAAACAGAGTGTTTACAGTAATTTTTGTATGATTTACTTCTTCTCCTATGTCATTTAAGCGTTGTCTGAGGAATTGTATGAGTTTCCTTGTTATATAAGGCCCTATCATACAAGCAAGCAGTAAGAGAATGAGTGGACCTATGATAGCTGATATTAAGGTAGTTAGCCAAGGGGACCAGTTAAACATAGCCTGAAACCAGGACATTTGATTCTGCCTTTCTTTTTCTCTATTTTTTAAACGATCCCTTAATTGAGACATAGAATCTATAACAATGCCAGAATTATCTGCATAAAAACAACATTCTTCTTTTAGTGCAGCACACAATCCTCCTTGCTTTAAAAGAAGAAGATCAAGACCTCGTTGATTTTGCAGCGCCACTTCAGCCAAGGAAGTCAAGGATGTTTGTAAGGCTGAGATGGAGATTTCAATACGTTGAAGATCTGCATCTATCTCAGCACTAAGTTTAGTAATTTGTTGAGCTCCATGCACCAAGGATGCAATGCCTGTGGATGCACCAACAGCTCCTAGTCCCAAAAGTACAGAGAGTGTGAGGGTTGTTACTACTTCTCTCTTTGCTCGAATGTGATATTGTTCAGGTTCCATGATAGAGGTGAAATCTTTACTGGAATACAAATTAATTTTTGGAAATAAGTGTACTTGGATGCAAAATCCTTTTGAGGCCAAGAGTTCATCACCGTGAACACAGGCAGTTGCACCTGTGGAGCAGGCCCATAAGGAGTTATTCGCTGGTATGAAATAATACCCCTTTAAGCGGGCAGTGATGTTGGCCTTAGGGACAAGAGTATATACTTGAGAAAAACCAGAGGAGCCAACTGTTGAGTCAAAATGCAATCGCTCTTGGGAAAGCCAAATTTGACAGCGATGGTGGTTAGATGCATTAAGACAATACTGCGTATAATTCTGTGGAATATGACCTAGGCAGCACCCTTGGCCTGTGATCGATGTGATGGTGATAGTGGTATTGGACCATCGGCAAGTAGAGTCATTGGTGGCGTTAAAGAAAGGTTCAGAAGATCCCACGGCTTCATAAAAGGGAGGTTCCGCTGACAAGCACATCCAACAAGGTTCAGTGATGAAATTTGTTGTAGCATTAAGCACATCATAAGATGATTGAACAATGGCCAAAAGAGGATTAGGTTTAGACATGATAGGCTGTAAGAAGGCTGAAACAATATCAGGGTTAGGACCTATAGGGGGAGACTGTGGTAAAGTGATGTGTCGCTGGAGGTAAAAAACGTTGCCATAATCATATCCCCCTGAATCATAAATTCTGCCACCCCACGAGGCACCTTTGTCCCAAATATGAGAAGATTTTCCGGCAGCTGTAAAGGTGATGGTGACAGGATTACAACGAGTGTGACGGGATATCCCTGAGCTGAAATCGCACTTCCGGTGAGGGTTGGTGCGTTTGATGGAAACAAGGTCCCCCGTGGATGGTGGTGACCAGTAAATGTAACCGGTAGAGACGCAGGACCATGCCTTACAGAATGTATCAGCAACCCCCCCGCATTGATGAGAACGATCAGGTGTAAGAGAGTGACCAGGACAAAAATACAAATAACACTGGTACACATAAGAGGGATACGGTTGAGGGGGTCTTGGATTGGATTGCAAGAAACCTGCTTTGTAAGCAGTTTGTCCATGTAGCATTTCAGCAAAGTCAAATTGCAAAGAAGGAAAGTACTCTGAAATGTGAGATGTATTGCAAGTTTTGTTGAGAGTTTGACCCCAGGCGTCTGTCACTGTCCAGCAAATTTTATAAGATCGATGGCGATTCACAGGTTGGAGGGTACGTCGGTGTCGTTGAAGAGAAGGACGAGTTGGCGGGAGCAGGTGCACCGTAAGAAAGGTTTCATAAGGTAACTTCGGGAGGCGTAAATGACAGTCATAGGATGCATAGTCTTTGGCAGTAACATTGAGCAAAACTAGGAATGTTTCACTGGTAGAAGAGAGAACGAGATGATTCTGAGACGGACGAATGGCCTTATCTCCAATTTGCCACGTCCAATAGGCGGGATGCCTGATAGGGTGCCGCTGTTTGCAAGCTAAAACAGTCCTGTTTCCTTCTGGAATATAGAGACGGCATATCGGAACGCGGATGTAAGCATTCAAGCGGTCGAGAAGGTTAAAGCAATTTTTTGGGTTTCCTTCAAAGAAGGCAGAGTCAATTAGGGCAGAAGCTGGAGGTGTTGGTGTAAAGTTCAAGAATTTTTTATCAAGTGGAGGGGACGGGGAATCAACTGAGCCAGGTGGAAGGAGTTGAGCTCCCTCCACCATGATGCCCAATGATCCCCATATTCCCCTTGAAGTTTGGCAATGACATGCATAAAGTCCAGCATGTTTTTGACTTGGAAGAGGGATGTAGACCTGAGATGAGTTCACAGAAGAATTGAGGGTGACCATGGCAGTGTGTAACAGGATGATGGAACGAGGGAATCTCGGCCGAGGAAGGGAGCGGGATCGTTGAGTGGCAGAGGGCCAGGAATAAACTGGAACAACCCGATGAGGCAGGATGGCATATTTCCATATACAGGCAATCGGACTGGAGCAAGGAGGATGACAGCAATGGAAATGATAAATTCCCTTGGTGGTGGTTTGATGAGCTTCTGGTAACTGGATCCACTGTAGAAAAACAGGAGAGAGAGAGGGGGAAGCCACAGAGGGGGTGGAAAAAAGAAAAAAGTAATGCACGAAAGGAATAAAGCCTTGCAAGTGGTAATAGCCAATTGTGGAGGGTTGTACATTTATTTGAAAAAAGATATAGGAAATGCTGTAGAGACTTGAAGGGAAAATAGGTTGTTTATTAAGAGGAGCAAAAATAACAGTTGAAGATGCTCTAAAGGTAGAGCATGCATAGAGAGGGAAGTATATTATCGGTAGGAAGAGGATCAGGAGGGGCCCCATGATAGGGTCTCACACAGCGGGCTGGTACCCACAGAACTTTATCTGACAGTTGTACCGCAGCGTACCCTTTACCCCAGGTTATAAGTGAGACAGGACCCTTCCACTTTGGGTCAGGCAGCTGTCTGTAATAGACAAGAGGGAGGGGAGAAGGAAGTGAAGTTTTAGCAAAATGTCTGGAAGCCGCCGTAGAGGGCGGTGAGCGAGTTAAGTTTAGAAAATTAAGTGTGTACAAGCAAGTATTTAGAATATTTTGAAACACTGGGAGGCGAGGCGGGCCATGGCCTTTTACACCTTTATTAAATCTGTCAAGAGCTGTTTTAAGGGTGGAGTTGGCACGTTCCACCAGGGCTTGGCCCTGACTATTGTAAGGTATCCCAAATTTATGGACAATAGACCAGTTGTGGCAGAATTCAGCAAAAGAAGTACTGGTATAAGCTGAACCATTGTCTGTTTTCAAGATTTTTGGGCATCCCAGTGTAACAAATGTCCGAATGCAATGATTCTTTACATGACCTGCAGTTTCCCCTCTTTGCGCAGTTGCCATAATGAAACCTGAAAATGTATCCACGGAAACATGCAAATATTTCCATGGGGCGAAGAGGGAGTACTGAGTGACATCCATCTGCCATGTGTCACATGCTTTAGTACCACGCGGGTTTACTCCTTCGGGTAAACCTTTAGCCTGAAGGCTACAGGTGGGGCATTGCTGTATGATAGCCTGTGCCTCGGCTTTTGAGATGCCAAATTGTTTTGCCAAAGATTTTGCATTTTGATGGAAATAGTCATGACTTTCTCCTGCTGTTAGGACAGGGCGAGCAGGGGCCTTTATGACAATGGGCAAGATTTTACAGGCCTCATCTGCCATATGATTGCCTTCAGATAGAAAACCAGGCAAGTGTTGATGACTTCGGATATGTGCCACAAATAGCGAATGCGTGCGTTTCTGCAGCAATTCCTGTAGCTGGAGGAAAAAGGTTAACAAGGGAGGGGAAGTATTGGGAGAAAAATAGGCATCATATGCATGAGTAGCAACATAACAAACGTATTGACTATCCGTTATGATGTTAACAGGTTGTTGTTGAAATTTTTGCAAAGCTAAAATAAAAGCAGCCAGTTCTGCCTGTTGAGCAGTGGTGACTTGCGTAGTAAGGAGTTTTTTCCATTCAGTTCCTTCCTTCCATGTGCAGGCGCCTTGTACAGCAGAGCCATCGGTGAACACAGTGAGAGAGTATGGTATAGGTTGAAAAACAATGGGGGAGGAAAAGAACATAGGAATGATTTTTAAGAGCTGAATTCGCCGATCGGGTGGCAGATGGCACGAAACTTGGCCCACCCATGATTCTAAAGCAGCTTGTAATTGATCAGACTGCTGGAACATTTGTTCCCATTGTTGAGATTTGCATTGGACATACAAAGTAACTATATCTATTCCCATAAGATGACGGGCCCTGCTGCGGCCTTTGAAAATAAGTTCAGCCATCTGTGCAGTTCGAGTAAAAATGACAGCACGAGGAGAGTTTTGCAAATGTAACCATTCTAAAATAAGAAGTGTTTTGTTAGCAGTTACTTGTAATAATGCAGCCGTCATGAGAAGCGGAGTGTGAAAAAGTGCTAAGTGTAAAGGTTCATTAATAGTTGCTCTATCCACCCATTGGTGTTGTGAAAATGAATTAACTTTATCTAGAGCTGAAAGTTGATCATCAGTGAGGGTAATGAGATCTGAAGGGTGTTTGTGGCCTACTAACGCTTGAAAGAGTGGAGTGAGTATACTAGTGTGAAGGCCTAAGTAAGGCCTAGCCCAATTAATAGTTCCAAGTATTTGTTGTAGCTGTACTAATGTGGTAGGATTGGGAATTGTCATATGTGGCATGACAGGTGCAGCAGCGGAGGAAAGAACCTTGTGTCCTAGATAGTTAAAAGGATAGTGAAGCTGTACCTTACTGGGAGCAATATGCAACCCTGCTATCAGAAGACATTGTTGTAAAAAAGGGAAACTCTCTTTTAGTTGAGCAGACGATAGAGGTGCTGCTACAAGTATATCATCCATATAATGATATACTAAGTGAGATGGAAATTTAAGGCGATAAGGCTGAAGAGCTTTGTCTACAAAATACTGACACATTGTGGGAGAATTGAGCATGCCCTGCGGCAGCACTTTCCATTGGTACCTAGTAGTAGGGCGACTGTTGTTGTATTCAGGGATTGTAAAAGCAAACAAACATCGATCCTTTGCTGCCAATGGTATACAAAAGAAACAATCTTTTAAATCAATTACCATAAGGGAAAAAGATGACGGAATGAGATTAGGATTGGGTAGTCCACATTGGAGCGCCCCCATAGGAAGGATGACATTATTCACGGCTCTAAGATCCTGAAGGAGGCGCCATTTGCCACTCTTCTTTTTGATGACAAAGACAGGGGTGTTATAAGGGCTGTTACTAGGTTCCAAATGCCCTGCGAGCAATTGTTCCTGTACTAGATGTTGAAGAGCTTGGCGCTTTTCTGAGGTCATAGGCCATTGATCGACCCATACCGGGGTAGTAGTTTTCAAAGTAAGAGATAGAGGGATGATAGGCATGTGTCTTTAAGGAATTGTAAGAGTCAGTTGAAATTGGGAAAGCAAGTCACGTCCCCAAAGGTTGCAGTGTAGAGGAAGAATATAAGGGCGGATAATAGCTGTAACAGTAGAACAAGAGGAAGTGGCAAAAAGATTGCGTGAGCTGACCTTAGCAGATTGAGCTCCTCCCACACCTTGTACAGAAGACGCCGGCTGAGAGGGCCAGGAGGAAGGCCACTCCTGTGTTCTGATTACTGACACGTCAGCTCCAGTATCAACGAGCCCTTGAAAAGAAACTCCGTCTAGGAGAACTTCGAGAGTGGGCTTGGCCGTTGAGATGGGCTGTTGAAGAGCATAGAAAGAGGGAGATTCAGAGGAAGGAAGAAAGATAAAGGTAGCGACCACCGTTCCCTTTTTTAAAGAAAAAATTCGATCTCCAGTAGCTGCGAGACCCAGAACGTGGAGAGAGGTTGTGTCAGAGAAAAGAAAGGGTGCAGCTACTACCCCTTCCATGATGAGCGTAGAGTTGGGGATCAGGAGGGCAGGAGTGCCAGGGGGGAAGGCAGAGGGAATAGTGATAGCCAGAGGAAGAGTAAAGGAAGAACCAGGATCATCATAAACAAAATCTTCCGTGAGGGCAGCAGGAAAAGCATAAGAATGAGATGTACTGAGAGCAGCCTTTGGAGCGGGGCTAGCTGCGGGCCCCGTCTCTAGTTTTCCGCCGGCTGATATGGAGGAGGGGCTGAACGACACTGAGAAGCCCAGTGAAAACCCTTACGACAGCGAGGGCAAACAGTTTTTGGTTTAGCTTGAGGAGGGGCACCTTTGTTTTGACCTTGAATACGAGGGGCTGCTCCCCCACCTGGAGCACGGCATTGATTTTTAAAGTGACCAGGTTTCCTGCAATTGAAACAGTTACCATTGCGTGTCACGACATATGCTTCCGATGTGGAGGAGGTGGTGGAGGGTTGTGCAGTAATAATGGCAGCAGCAAGGGCAGACATTTTATGAGCGGTAGTGCCTACCACTCGACAGTTTTCAAGCATTTCAGCCAAGGTGACACCTGGTTTGTTAGCAATGGGCTTAAGAATAGATTTACAATCTTCATTAGCATTTTGATATGCCAATTTAAGCATGATTTCATTGCGAGCTGCTGCATTGGAAAGTTGTCGTTCAAGGGCTAACTGTAAGCGACTGATGAAAGCAGAATAAGACTCGGTGGGGCCCTGACTACTATTTAGGAAATTTTGACCCGCGCCGGTGGATTCATCATCCACTTGATTTAGGGCTTGCATGGCAGCCTCTTGAATTAAAGAAAAGGCACGGCGTGGTGTATTTTGCTGTTGAATAATTGTGGATCTAGGACCGGTGCCCATCATGTCATCACGTGTGACATTAGGGGGCAGATTCCCTGCATGAATAGTTTTATCAATTTGTTTTTGATATTCAGATTGCCAAATCACATATTGTGCTGGTGTTAAAAGCATATTGAAAAGCATTTTCCAATCATAGATTAGCATATAAGTATCATTAGAAGTCAAAGAATTGAGTAAACCCTTGGTGTATGGTGATTGGAGGCCATAAGTTTTTACAGCTTGTTTTAACTCCTTCAGAATTTTCATAGGGATATTAGAGTGAGGCTGGACACCCATTCCTGGGATGTGTGTGATAGGATATGCTTCAAGAGCAAGGTCATCAAGAACAGATTCATAAACATAAGAAGGGGAGGAAAAGGTCTCAGTTAGGGTAGAACGAGGAAGGGGTGGCGAGGAGGAAGAAGAGGGGGGAGGAGGACAGGTCGGAGTGGAGGGCTGATGTTCTTCTGTGTGACATGCAGTAGCATAATCCGGTGGAGAGGAAACATGAGCCACAGTAGGATCTGGTTTTTTAGCCTCAGGGTTAGAAACAGGAGTTTCGGGGTCATTAGGGAGAAGAAGAGTAAGTGCAGTCATAAGGCTCTGCCAGGTTTGGAGAATGGTAATAGGAGCCCTAGGTTCTTTGTAAAGGTATTTCCCTATTTTTGTCCATGTGGATAATTTAAGTGACCCACCTTCCGGGTAGGCTGGACAATGTTCTTTGAGGTAAAGAAGAAAGAGGATTACCTCTTTTCTAGTTACACCGTGTACAGTTAAACCTCGATCTTTCTGAATCGTATTAGCCCTTTTCACTAAAATATTAAGCTCCTCCCTATGCGCTGAGGAAGTCTTGGAATGTGGGGTGCCCATTACTTACGATTGCAGTGCCTTTGCCAGGTGCGTAGCAATGAGAGTGAAAAGAAAGCTGCCGTAGACACGGCCGGCTCCGTGGATCCCGGACGAGCCCCCAGTTGTCGCGCTCCAGTTGGAGGACTCTCGAGTTGGGTCCGGAGTGCGCTGCCCGGGAGTAGTCGCCTAGGGGTTGTCTTCAGAGGGACCCTCACAAGGGTGAAGAGGCAAAACATGACACGTCACATGCAGAGTGAATGCAAGGTGGCGAAGCACACGCTGCACGGGTGGAGGTGATCTCTCTGACTCCGACCCCGTCAGCTATGCAGCGACGCCTTTTATTGAGCAAAAAGCAGAAATAAGGAAATGCAAGCATTATACCTTATAAGGTGATATATAATTGTTTTTTGTGTTATGTGTGGACGTGTCTTTTGTTCTGCGCAAGCGTCAGGGACTTTCCAAGCCTATTTTGTCATACAGCACGATCGGCTCGTGGACAGTTCTATTGAGCAATTTTAGGAGTTATTAAACGCATGTTTTACTAATGTGCTTGGTGTGATCTTTCATAAGTGAAACATAATGAAATAGGTATGGCTCAAGGAGCCATATCCGACCAAGGAGTTACAACTAGACGGAAGAGGAGAACATCTTTCCTTCTAACACAAATTCTACCAGAAGGTTATATGAGTACCATGTTTGACCATTTATTTCAACCCATTTAGATTTGGCAAATTTCCAAAAGCCACAGTAACAGCTGGAAAGAAAAGTGCTATTTTTCGCCTCTTTTCCTCCTACAGGCCTTTCTGAAAGAGGCCGTGCAGCTGTTGTAAAAATGCAAAAAGTGTGACTGAGTAGGGCAAGTAGTTATTGCAAATCAAGATAGACAAAAGATTGGAAGGGAAGAGCAAATGTCTCTTTCACTCTCTGTTTTAGATGTCCTGAGTCCAATTTACCTCTGTGGCCCAATTTAGCTTAGGCCTACTCAGAAATAAGTTCTGTCACAGTGGATGGAGCTTTGATTTAAATTCAGTGGTGTAGGATTCACAGGTCTACAGTTTTAGATTATCACTTCAAAAGAACTGGGAACCATTTAAGGCCTTTGATGCTTCAGCCTCCTGGCTTCTCTATCTCTAGACTCAAAAGAAAGAAACAGAAATCAAACAGAATTGGGAAAAATGCTTGTCTTTCTTTTTTCTTTTAAATTCACTCTGGTTGCCTTAATAAAAGCCTCATACATCACAATGCAAATTAAACAAACAATTTTTAACACAGGCTTCTGCTTAGATCGCCACTAGGTCCACTGCCTAAGGGAAAGCTATCCTTTCAATGTAATTGGGCATTGTCCAGCTTATCAATTGTCCTGAAGGAAGAAGCCTTCATTTTCTTTGTTCTGCTTGATCTTCTGTTCTGGTGGGATGAGTTGATCTGTTTGACCCGCAGGAGAGAACTGACTGAGTTAGCAAGAATACTTCTTGTGGGTAGGTCTCATATGCTGCATTCTCATTTTTTTCTCTCCTTTTACATTTTTATTTACTAAACCTGTCCCTCCCTCACCAACAAATGATTGAACACTGGATATCAAAAGCAAAGGAGTTTCAAACAGAAGCCTCTTGTGGAACCAACTGAAAAGGACCAAAGAAGGCAAAGAGCAATGGGGAGAGCTAACAACTTGCAACCATCCCTGCCAGGGCCCAAAGAGGCATGGCAACAAGCCGGGTAGTTGCTGTGAAGATTAGAGTGGACAACTGTTGGAGATTTTGCTGCTGCATTTGCCAGAATCTCATTGGGACAAAATGGGACAACCAAGAAAGAAAATAACAGTATGTAATATTGTGACACTGGACAGTAGCTCAGTGGGAAACCATAGATGAAAATTCTCAGAACTTATGGGACCCAAGTAAATGAACATGAAGGAATGGAATGGAACACGCTAATGGAATTATTGGAGGAGATAAAGTTCAGGGAATGTGGAGCGAATACTTGGCAGAGCAAATGGGCATGCCTGCTCTGTAAATCCAGGTAAGTCTAGATTTAAGAATATGAGACATCTTCTCCTTAGAGCTGCTCGGAGCATCCAGAGTGTGGGTGATGCTTCTGTCTCTGCTATTGTAGGCTGAGCTAAATTCCTGAGGAACGCTCCTCCTTCCATCACGTGACTCCATCCCAGCGTTCCCCAGTTTATGCTCAGCCGCTCACAGAGTAGGCAGTGTTTTCAAGTGCTCTTGGCCGTTTTCAGCAAGCCTTACTTTGACTTTATTCTCAGGTTGTATCTGTTCATTTTCTTCCCTTAGCCCTGCGCAGTGGTTTCACAATTTGTAATTTGCATTCCCCTGGGAAGCCCTCTCGGGCCCAGGGGATTTCAGGGGGAAGGATAGCTCACGTTACAAGCTACGCCCCCCCACCCTTCCTCATTGCCTTTCTGCCGTTTTTTTGTCGCTTTAATAGACGCTCCGTTTCGCTCCATTCCCCCCCCCCCCCGCACGCCGCGTTTTCCTTAGTGCGAAGCCTCTCTTGCCTCCTTCCTTCCTGGGTTCCTTGAATTGTTCGGGACTGTTTCCCTCGTCGCTGCTTAAGGGCCCTGTAAGTCCACGCAGCAGGCGGTCACCATTGTAAGTGCCACCTCGTGGCCGGGCGCCATTTTGAATCTTATCTCTCCAATCTGCAGCGTGCGGTTTTTAAAGCAGCAGGACCTGTAGTCCTGCTCGGACATATTCACACAGGAAATCCTTCTGTGGTGTTAGAGGCTTGTTTCCTGCCTCCGTATTGTTGGCTTCACCCGCAGCAAACTGTAGCTGGTGTGGTCTACCTTCCACCACTCCCGCCCAGTATTTGTCTGGGAAGGCAGTTGGATTTAGGCCTAGGGGCTCCTTCGCCTTAAGACCTCTGGCGTGTCTAGGTCGTTTGGACCGCTGTTTTCAAATACAAAAAAAAAAAAGTAGTGAGAGAGGCAAGAACAACAGACCAGAAGAAACTAAGAGAGAGAGAAATATTTATATATATTTATATACAATAAAACTATTAAAAATAAATAAGTAAAATAATTAAAGGGGGGGAGATAACAGGGAGCAGGAGCAAATTAACCTAGGGCGTAAAATATTCTCTCAGGGCTCCCGGTCTTGTTGTAGGTCGACCCCTAGTCATGCCAACCGCCTCCTATTGATATTTATCTTCCTCAATTATATAAAAATGGCAGAAGGCAATCTATCCACTGGCCCTTCTTTGAAGGCCAAATCAAAAACTCATCATCTGCGCAGGCAGGCTAAGGATTCCAAAGCCTTCCAGAGGGATGCCTTAAAGCGCCTCAAGGCCCTGGAAAAAGAAATTGATAAAGGCACCTGGCAGGCAGGCATGGTGCCTCCCATTCTTCCTCCTTCTATTTCCTATACAGGCACAGCTCGCCTTCTCAAGGCCACCAGGCTCCTGGACCACCGACCAGACAAACACCAGAGGCCACCTTTATGCCCTCAGCTACCGGCCTATATCAAGGGGAACCTCTCATTCAGGAGGTTCCGGAGCAACTGAGATCCTGGAGGGAGTTGGCTATCCGCAGTGGAATCGTGGAAGGTCTCCAATAGGCAACCAGGCCGGGTCTACAACCTCTGGTCACCCAATCTGTAAGATCATTCCCTTTCAGTTCTGAGCCGACCCAGGATCAGGTACCCTTCAGAGGGAGATTTCCTCCTCCACAAGGGGGGACGAGGAGGAGGCGGTAGGGGACTTAGATTGATACCAGGAGGAGGAGCAGGAGCAGTATTTTCTTGGGGTCCTTACACTATAACAAACCCCCTTCCGACATAGAACCATCAGAGGCAGAGGTGTCAGAGGACATGGGTCTCATCCCCGACCAGCCCTCTTTTGTAGAGTTTTGCAGGCCCCCAACTAATCAAATCCCTCCTGCTCGAAACCTAGCTTCCCTTGGATCTAACAAGTCAAAACCCAGCTGACCCCTCTCCTATCGCTCCGGCAGATCCTGGAGCAGCTCAGTTGGTCTAGAGGTGGAGTGACTGCCTCACAACCAGGAGGCTGTAAGTTTGATCCTAGGTAAAGGCCAGTTTTTGGAATAGACTCTCCTGCTTGAGCAGGGGGTTGGCCTAGATGATCCAGGGGTTCTCCCAATTCTGTTATTCTACAAAAAGAATAGAAAATCTTAGGTGCTTAATATAATTTATCTTATACCCATTGAGCACCCCGGCAGAGGATGAACCTATTGGAGCCGGGCCTCTTCTTCTACCCTCAGCGACTCCCTAGAAGCCCTGAGGCCAGAGGAGAATCGATCGGAGCTGGCCTTACGCTGAGCTCATCAGTCAGAAGCATAGGCAATCAGTTCGGCCACGGCCACTTCCTTCTTCATCAGGTCATCTATTCACTGACCAGCCAGCTCAAACAACATGCCCCAGCCTTCTCCCGTGCCATTCCCTCCCAAGTCTCTGTACCCAGTCTGCTCTGGCCAAAACATTAGCAAGCAGATCTCTAGAATAAAGTGAAATTAGCCTCCGCTCCCCTCGCGGGAAATAAACTGTTCAGATCATCCCTCATCCGCAGTCAGAGTCCAGATCCATGCAGCCCCTTCAGAGAGCTCCCTTTCATCCCCTCTTCCAATCCTCTGTCTCTCCCAGGTACCAAAGGGTCCCCTCCCTTTGGCTCGGGACAGCCTCAGGACAGGTCCTTCTCCTCTGATAGACTCAGAAGAGGCAGTAACTTCAAGAGGCCTCTTCGTGGCTCAGGCAACAAGCTCTTCCGGCACTCCAGATAAACCACTAGACTTAATTCCCATCGGCGTGCACCTGGAAGCCTTCGCCCCAGTGGGACTCTTCCTCTTCCGATGCCTGGGCTACGAACTCCTTCAGGCTTGGACTGCCTTTGAGTTCTAAACTGCCCCCCCCCAAGTTTTTCAGGGCATGTCCCCTCTCCAAGAACCACTCCAAGCGCAGCCTCAGGGACTCAGCAATTCAGCCCCTGCTCGTCAGAGTAGGGCCAGTTTGTTCTAGTGGTTAAGGCACCAGACTAGAAAACAGGAGACCATGAGTTCAAGTCCCACCTGAGCCATGAAAGCCTACTGAGTGACTTTGGGCCAGCCACTGTTAGCCCGTTCCTCTATCGCCCAGAGGACAGGGATCCTACTCTTACTTATTCGTGGTTCCCAAACTCTCCAGGGGTTGGAGAGTGATTCTGGATTTATAGCGGCTCAACCGCCATCTCGTATACCGCAAATTCAAAATGAGCATGTTGCAATCCATCCCCCTAGGGATGGGGCATAGAGACTGGTTGTCTTCCATTGCTTTTCTCAGGCATTCGTCAGATCCCGATCCGGCCCCCTCATTCCAAATTCCTGTGCTTCTACTATAATAACCTCCACTTTCATTATGTGATGTTCCCTTTCGGGCTGGCCTTTGCCCGCAGAACCCTTCCCAAGGTCTTGGCTGCTCTAGCTGCCCCCCTCAGATCCCTCCCGGGGCTCTACTCTGTTACTTGGATGACTCCCCCATCCTTTCCCCTTGCAGGGTACACGCAGTGAGGGACCCTCAAAGCTCTCTGACCGTTATCCAGGAACACTGGGTCCTCATCAATTGGAAAAAAAAAAAGCCGATTATCCACCTCCACCAGGATAACCCTCCAGGGGATGGTAATAGACCCTGTGAAGGGGAGGGTGTTCTCTCTCCGGAGAGATTCCTTAGCTTCCACAATCGGTCAGACCCGACAGATGCCTTGAAAGGTTTTCCCTTTAGAGCTCCCAGTTTACTAGGTTATTTCCATTATTCCCTGGGCCCGTTTTTTTTTTCCACTCCAGATCCCTCCAGTGGTTCCTGCTCCTATGCCAGAGAGCCGGATCAAGCAACTCAAAGCACAAGGTCAAGGTTTAACCAAGGGTGCTCTCCTCCCCTCTCTGGTGGAGCAGAGTGTCTATCAATCAGGCTGTCCCCTCAAGGAGCCTCCCAGACTCACCGTTCCACAGACGCCAGTCCATCCGGATGGGGTGCCCTCCTACAGTCCTTTTCAGCACAGGGCGGAGGGTCAGCAGAAAAGCTATGCAACACAATTTGGCTGGAGCTTCCCGCAGTCCCTTGGCTCTCCGCTGTTGCCTCCCCCAGGTACACGGCCGCCACGCCCTCTTCCTCACTGGCAAAATCATGGCCATCTCACATCAACAAACAGGAGGATACTCAGTCATCTCGCCTAATGAGGGAGGCCGAGCGCCTCTGTCAGTGGGCAGAGTCTATCCTCCTGTCTCTCAGGGCGGTCCTCATCTCGGGCATCTCCAACACCCGAGCAGATTGGTTGTGCAGGGGCACCATAGAACAGTCGGAGAGGCGTCTCTACCATCTCTATTCAGGGAGGCGACATGCATATCGGTCTGCCAGCAGTAGACCCGTTGGCCTCCCTCTTCAATACCCTTCCAAGGTTAGTTTCAAGATTCCCATCCCCAGTGGCAGAGAACCACTACGTTCTTCGGTGTCCGTGGCCTCCGGGTCTCCTCTATGCCTTCCCTCCTCTGGCGCTGGTGCCTTAGTCCTTCAAGAGGTACTTCACGAGAGGTGGATCTTTTCCTCATAGCTCCTTATTGGCCCAGTCACCCTTGGTTCACAGACTTCGCAGTTTAACTGTAGCCCCTCCCTGGAGGATCCCAGCAGACAGAATCTCTCTGGCTCCAGGTCCACTCCTCCACCCGATCCCCCAATGGCTTCAACTAGCTGTGTGGAGGTTGAGCGGGAACACTTGAAGAGGGAAATCCTCTCTAGCAAGGTCTTTTATACCTTCTTAGCAGCCAGGTGATCTTCAATCAGTAAGGGAGCCAGTTTGGTTACTGGTTAATCCCCTGAGCTAGAAAGCAGAAGCTGTGAGTTCAAGTCCCGCCTCATCCATGAAAGCCATCTAGGTGACTTCGAGAAAGGGTGTGTCAAACTTCTGGTTGTCAGAATGGTCTCTTCCATTGCACCAGTGTTTCTCTTTCTCCAGGAGGAT
Organism: Hydrophis major; assembly: GCA_033807585.1. NCBI lineage: Eukaryota > Metazoa > Chordata > Lepidosauria > Squamata > Elapidae > Hydrophis > Hydrophis major. The sequence goes on along the minus strand of CM066328.1, from coordinate 328,026,086 downwards.
TTCAGCAAGGGGCTTTCCCTCAATACACCAAGATGTCAGGTAGCAGCCTTATCCACAGGCATCGGCTGTAAAGAGGCTAGTTCCCTCTCTCACCAACCCAGTATTCGTGCCTTCCTGAAAGGGACCACAAACCTATGTCCTCTGGCCCTCCACCGGTACCCATCCTGGGACCTCAATAGGGTTCTTACTTCCCTCACACAACCCACTCTTTGCTCCCCTAAGAGAGGTCTCTCTTCGGTTCCTATACTTCAAAGTAATTTTCCTTTGGTAGGATCACTTCAGCAATCTCTTCAGTGTGTAGGATATCAGAGAGCGTTACGCTGTCAGTTAGAAAAGACTTTTGCATATTCCATCCCTACCCGGTGGTCCTACGGCTTGTCCCTTCCTCTTGCCCAAGATTAAGTTGCTTTCCCATAGGACCCTGGACCTTACCCTCCCCTTTTTTTGCTTCGGTCCAACTCACGAAAGGGAGAGACTATGGCACACCCAGGAAGGCCTTCGCCAAGGCGTACAGGATCAGCCCCCCCAGGCACTCAGAGGCTTCATGGTTCACTCCACTAGGAGTGCAGCAATTCAGCTGTCTGGGTTTCCCAGGGCCCAATACTCGACATCTGCCGGACAGCTCCATGTCACCCTTCATCAGTCATTACAAGATCGACAGGGTAGCCTCAGCTGAGGCTTCTTGCGGTAGAAGTGTTCATCAGAGGGTTCTCAGGGAACCCGAGGGGACTCAGACCAGACGGCGTCCCTCCCGTAGGACAGGCCCAGCTTTGGTATGTCCCACACTCTGGATGCTCCGAGCAGCTCTAAGGAGAATGGGCGTTGGTCCTTACCTGACACGCCATTTCTCTTCGAGCTGCGAGGAGCATCCAGCCCCTCCCTTTTCCTTCACCGTCTGCTGGGGTCTTGTTTTCGGCCAAGGAACCTAGTATAGTAAGATGAGAGCACGATTTAATGTTTTCTCTTGCCTTCACATAAACTGGGGAACGCTGGGATGGAGTCACGTGATGGAAGGAGGAGCGTTCCTCAGGAATTTAGCTCAGCCTACAATAGCAGAGACGGAAGCACCACCCACACTCTGGATGCTCCTCGCAGCTCGAAGAGAAATGGCATGTCAGGTAAAGACCAGCGCCTATTCTCATCAAAAGCAATCTTAAAACAGGTTCAGAAGGAAGATATTGCACTGTTCAATGCCCTGGGCTGGGCCTGATGAAGGAAAACAAGATTTTGTTGGTAACAAAATTGGAATGATTTTACACAAAAAATTCTGATAATATTTCTTAAGTTGCTTTGAGCATCCTGGAAAGTAGCATCCAATATTTACATAAAGCAATATATTTATATATAAAAGATTGTTCTAAGGCTTTATTTCTAGGACAAAAAGCCATGAATAATCATTTAAAAATATTGACAAGAACAATCAGCACTAACGATTTTGATAACAATCACCAACATGAATTGCTAATGATTTTGTCTTAGATTACTGCTGCATTTTTTTTTAAATAAATGCAATTACCTAAATCAGCCTGTCCCCTTTCTGGTATTCGACAGATGTGTTAGGACTATTTATTTATTAGTAATATTTATACAGCTGCCCATCTTATACCAAACTTTGGGGAGCTCCCAATCAATTATGCAAGTTATTATGTGACAATAAATAAGACAGAAAATGCTGCAAATATTGATTAATCTCACGAAGCTAAACAATATCTGACAATAGTACTCTGATTAATACCACTGATGCAAGCTAGACTGGAATGTAGGAACAACAGGTATAGCAAGGCTTCCAGGATTATTTCTAACCCATTTACATGGGAGGTGTCTGTATTATGTTTTTGGGTGTTTCTTCTTTTGCCTGTTCTTGCTGGGTTTGTTTATGGAGAAGCACAGTGTGGGTTATGTAGGCCATGGGAGGGTCATATGACCAGGAGAAAAATGTTTAACATTCCAAACTACCATCTAACTCAAGGGCAAATTTCCTGGGTATTTGTTGCTCCACAGCCCCTGAATTTGGTCTTTTGCTGACTTTTCTTTCCCATACCAAATATGTTGTCTTTAAATAAGGCATCTCTGGCTGTATCCCCAGTCAGCCCTTCAGTGTAGATCTGACTAGAAAGTCAATGGCATGTACTTTTATGGTAAAACGATAGTAACCAAACACATTCCCCTCTTCCTCTTTTTTATCTTTTAGTGAATTGGGGAGGGGGAGCAAAAAAATCTAGGCAAAAGTTCCAGTATCCATGCTATTGAGATGGCCCCTGGTATGAAGTGATTCATGCTAAGAAGGCAATGCATGCCACTTTGATCTTGAAATTAGAAGCATCAAGATCATTTCAATGTCATCTCTACCAGCTATCTCATTTTGTAATAAGTAACAGATGAACCAGTTGCTGATTCGAACTGGGTGCTTTGATCAAAATTTAATCCATCCCCAATCAATACATTGCATGCAACAATTAAGTGATTCCATATCTTAATCCCCAGGGTCAGAAAGACAGAATCTTAACACCAGATTTCCAAGTTCTTCATTTCTGTCAGCAGTGAAATCAGCTTGAGAATGAGAAAACGTTCTTGCAAGCAGCTAAAATTCTGGTGATGGTAACATATAACATATAACATAGTCCATTGTTCTATTATAATTTTGCACCTCGTGATTTCAAAAACAAATAAAAATATTAACAAAACAATGTAGCATTATGGTCATTTTTGAACAGGTATTTTTTTAATAAATATATCTTCTTATCCCAAATTGTAATTGCTAAAATTCTATCAATTTGTAAGCAGTAGGATTAATTTGAAAAAAACTATCAACAGAAATCTAAGAAGACCCATCAGAAACAGCACTCTGAATATCCCAAATTTATTTCAAGCAATTATGAAATTTATTATCTGAGAAAACTGTTGTTCCCGCTACTAATTTGGATCTAATCAAAAACATAAACTAATCTTGAGATTCCAGTAAAACAAAATCCTATTGTATGTCTTTCAGGAATGCTTCCTGAAGTTAAAATGGCCTCCTTCAAAATTGGAAGATGGGAAAAACTAACAAAAACCCATTTTGGCCTAGAGCTGATGTGCCGCACATATGGCTCTTCGTGCCACCTGTAACACACGTGCCATAGGTTCGCCATCATGGATATAGGGTGTTAAGTTCTGCGCATGGGTGCAAGGAGCGGAGACGAGGCAGTGAACAGTGAACTTCAACTCTTTATTAAGCATACTGAACAGAGCAATCACCTAGGGCAGCAGCAGCCCTTTTATAGGGTTGGCTGCTGTCCTATTAGCCAATGAAAAACATGGAAGTGTTAAACCCTTGAACCAATGAGAGTTGGCCCATTAACAGCCAATCAGATTTCCCAGAAAGGACCAATCCAATGTCGCTATTATCGGCTAATCAGAAGTGCAGGATTAGAACCCTGCTTTTTACTTAAGGTTGTTAAAACTTTATTAAACACCTTTATTAGTTCATAACATAAGGTCTCCTGCTTTGGCAGGGGGTTGGACTAGATGACCTAAAAGGTCCATTCCAACTATGTTATTTGTATTCTGTTCCATATTGAGATGGGGCTAGATCTAACATGCATCTCTAATAAAAACTATTCTAAAGATGAGTAGAGTTTTCTTCTAAATGTATATTGTAAGTATATAAGTATATATTATTACAAATATGATAATAAAAGCTCTGCACAAGCAAGCTGATCCTAATAGATGCTTCAGCTGCATTGCCATAGTGCCTTGAAATTCATGTTGTCTTATACTCCACTTCTCATATATTTCTCTTTCTCTCATTAATGATGAAGCCTAGGTATTGTTTCATCTAAAGCAGCACAAGCTATGGATAGTTAAAGACCAAAATATTGCAATGCAAACTCAGAGATTATGATAGGACAACATGGAGAAGAATTGATCTGAATCATATGGCAGATTGGACCTTAGAATGGGTACACCATTCTTCCACATAGGACTGCAATCAACCTAGTCTATTGCTCTGGAACTGAAAAAGAATTATGAACACTGTTCAAAAACACTGCACAAGGCTAAATTCTGCCTTTGGAACTCTCATTCTTGATTTCATATTAAAAAGCAGAGCCATTTGGTTTTTTCCCCGTTGGTACATTGTCTGAAATGAGAAAAGTCTTCATAGTCCTTTGCTAATCAATGGCACTTAAAATTCTGCAAGCACCCCAACCTTAAATTCCCAACTAGCAAAAATCGAACAAAATATTTACATGCACTGCTACCCTCTCAAAGCTATCTAATTCTTCACACAGACAGTGCCTTTGGGATTAACTGCTCTTCTTTTTTCTCATCAGTGTGAAAGCAATTAAATAGCTCAAGAGCCTAAAATGAATAGCTGCTGATATAAAATACATTTTAAAATAAGTCACCTTTAAAACCCCATGCTGGATATACGGATGAACAGAGCAGATGCTGAATGCTGTTACAATGTAGAGAATTTAAAAACAAAAACAAAACAAAATTATAAAGCTGTAGATGGAATATGTCGGCTCTCTAAGCATCAAGTGAAAAGCACTCAACTATGAAAACATATTCTGATCTTTGAATAGTGGATTTAAATAACTGAAGATGCTGGTACAAAAGCAACAATATTTTTATTTTGGTTAGTTCTGCTGCCCTGGACTCATATATTGCAGTATTTAAAATTCAAATCCTTTGCATTTTGTATTTTCGGTGCTCTTAACACTTCATAACACATATTTTTTTAATTGTCACATGCAGGCACACACAAGAAAATACACTGTGGAACTTTGGTGCTTTCTGAGCTTGGCTGTTTGTTTCAGATATTTCATTTTCCAACTAAATAACATCATCAGCACCAATGAGCTTGGTATTTGCTTCCTGTTTATATACAGTAACTTGTCCTGCCTATGCTAGTTGGGGTATGATTTTCTCTTGGATGTTTCTTTGATTAAGGTATTGTTTTCTGGCTGGTTGTTTGTCTTGTGTTAATCCCAGTTTATCCCAGAACGTTGGATGCTAAAGAGTATGTGTTCTTTTCTTTTCCTTAAGTTTTTGTCTCTTTTGAATGGTGTGCAAATATACTGTATTTATTTGCATTCTTTGATGAATGCCAAGCTTCCAGGGAGCTCCCTAGCATTTTTCCTTTTAACTTGAGTCTAAGATGCTAAGGTTCCCAACTGAAACTCTGATTGAATCTGAAAATGCATTGCTTCACTGCGTCCCACCACTGGTGCAGGAGGAAATGGGAAGCCTGCCCCAAATCAAGGAAGCATGCCAATATGTCAAGAGATTTCAACTGCAATTGTGAAAGGATTCTGACTGCATCATACTATCATTCTGGTACCTTTTCTATTACAGACAGCACACAGCTTAGTTATCCTAATTAAAACAGAAAGCTTGGGAACTTCTCAAAAACAAAATACAGAAAGTACAATTTCTCATTATTCCATTAAGAAAAAAAAGGGGGGGGAGCAGTTTAGGAAACCACTATGGATGTATATGGAGCCTTTGACAAGGCAAAGAATGAAAAGGAACAAGTACTGAAAATGGAAGACTGGTGTGATCCCTAAAGGAGATGTACCAGCAAGAGGCTAATATTTTCAGAAAGGAAGTTGAAAAGCTTAAAGCACAAAATGACCTTTGATTTGCAAAGGAGACTAAAAGAAATAAAAAGAGCTTTAAGGCTAAATCTATAATAAAGGAATGCAAAATGAAGTGGGAGGGTTGGTGCTATAGAAAATGATGGGACAGCAACAGGTGATGGGGAGAGAGCAGAACTTCCCAAATTTTATTATGCTATGGTCTTCTCTTAACCAGGGGTGAGCTTCAAAAATTTTAGCAATGGATTCTCTGCCTGGTTGCTGGGTAGGCATGGCCATGGTGGGTGTGGCCTAGTTGGCCTCCTGCATTATAGAGGGAGGATTTGTCCTCCTGGGCCTCCGGAGGCTTTCTTCGGGCCTCCAGGAGGGCAAAAAGGGCCTCCCTGGGCTCCAAAGGCCCATTTCTGGCCTTCCTGAACTTCCGGGAGGCCTGTTTTTCACCTCCCCTGTTCCGAACTAGCAGGCTCGTAAGCCTGCAAACCTGACTGGCTTTTTCCACAGCAGGCTCATAATCCTGCAAGTTTGATTGGTCCGTTAACAGCGGGTCGCGATTGGTCGTTCAAGGCTGATCCGATTGGCTAGTTAACAGGCTGCCGCAATTGGACGGCCCAAGTGCAGCAAACTTAAACCATTGGATGCTTTGACAGCAGTCAGCTCTATAAAAAGGGCTGCTGCTGCCGTACCTTTTTAGCTCTGTTCCTGAAGTCACTAATAAAGAGTTTGGAGTCACTATCTGATGTCTCGTCTCCGTTCTTGCGCCTACCGTCCAAGAGAGAACATCCCCGAGCCTCTGCATGTGCTCTGCACTTACCTGCATCTAAAATGGGCCACATGGGGACTCCTAGGTGGGGCCAGCCAAGAGTGGGATTTGGGGGTTCTCTGAACTGCACAGAATCTTAGCTAGAGGATCTCCTGAACCCCTTCAAACCCCCTGCTCTTAACTGTATTCTGGAATGGGCTACAGTAGTCATCATCACCTTCGGGAATACAGTGAGAGGCAATAATAAACCAAATAGGAAGACTTTGAACTTTGAACAGATTGCCATGAGCAATCTGGTATTCAAATATCAAGAATTTCATAGGCAATGAGAGCCTTTGGTCAAGTCTGTTGAAGAAACAACAAGGCCAAAGATATATATAATTTAGGACATATATTTCTCTGTTTCCTCAAGTTTTTCTTTCCAAAACAGATTATAAACAGTCGTCTTTTGTGAAGGAGGGGTAACCTACATCAATGTTTTGATAATAGTCATTTCTACCTCTGAGATGTAAATATCAAATATTATTTTCCCCCCGAAAATGGATAAATTTGCCTATCAGGTTTTTATAAGACATTTTAGGAAGTTTTCCTTGATTGACTATTCATTACACATTCCATTTAAATTGAAAATGTATTCCTTCATTTTTCAAACCAGAAAGAGTGGTATTTTTTTTCTGGTTTGAAAAATGGAGGAGTAAGTTTTTCAACATATTGAGTAATTTTCTTTACATTTTTCATTGCCAGCACCTCTTCTCCATGCATTTGTCATTTTTATTCCCAGGAGTTCATGTTAATAGCAAATGCAGCATCCACATTATTGAGTATATTTTCCCCTATCAGAATAAATATCATTTTAAATGGAGCTGTAAGCTATTCCTTGTTCTTCACCAAGAGCCTGACAAAAATAATCTCTTCTTCCCCAACCTGCTGCTAACCATTACAGAAAAAAAGAGATAGTTTGCTTTGTCTTTTTTCAATATATGCTACACAAGGTTTTGCCAGGAAGCAGAAAAACTTTTTTTTTTTAAATGTTCCATGGGTGAAAAAAAAATCCTTTTTGATAATGAATGTGTGTTTTTTAAAATATGTTTATGGTTCAAATATTCAAGTCAAGAAAATTTGATAGCATGTTTGCTAGTATGAAAACTAATAACCATGTTACGGATTAATCAGCAGTCTAGAGTCCTCTAGAATTCTAACCAAGCATTCTCATTTTGTTTTCCTTTGCCTAGGACTCCAAAATTCCACAGAAAAGTCACTGCTGAAGAAAAACATTCTACAATAGAAGAGTCACTTCCAGACAACGAAATAATATGAACAATGTAGTAAATATAACCATATGGAATTCCTATCAGAAACTTAAGAGAAAAATAAAATACTACTGTTGTGGTTCGCCAGCAGTCTGTGCAGACTGCAGCGGAATCAGACAGTGGGGAAGAACGGGGACCAGTCAGGGAGCCTGGAGAGAACTCGGACAAGGATCCTGCAGAGATGGGGTCAGGACCATCTGAGAGTGGAGTGCTGACTTCAGGGCCTCCGGAGTCTGGCAGCAGCAAGCCAAGGAACAAAGGAAGCTTGTTCCCAGTGCACGTGTGCACAGAGCTGCTAGAAGGCAAGAGCAGTTGAGCCCCTCCCATAAGGTATAAAGGACAGGCAAAGATGATGAAACCTTTGCAGGAAGCAAAGTCGTTCATTCTGTTCGGATTAATCCTTGAAGCTCTGTGTGGACTTTGCACTTTGGTTGGTTTTTTATAATTCATTTGGCACTCTAGCTGTTGGCAGCAATTCAAAGGACAGAAAAGTGGGTTCTTACCTTGAAGGAACTGTTTGGGACTCATTACCGGCTGGGAATGAAAATAATTCCCAGCATTGAAATAAAACAAGATTTGTTTTAACTAAGTGTATGTTTAATTACAGTTTCGGGAAGCCTTGGTCAGAACAACCACTGCCTGAAAGTACCAGCATGACAACTAATCCAATCCTTACTGTAAAAATGCCTTCTCAAAACTATTCAAAAGTTCTGTTAAAGACAATGCTCAAGAACAAAAATGACAGAGCCCTGAGAAATATTCTAAGTTTATTTCTGTAATGAGTCAAGCAACATATATACCTCATAATGGGTTTTAGAATATATGAGACCTGAAATCTTCCACAAGCCATCACCCCAGCTCAGTTCCATTGTGCATGCATGCACGCACCTCCTACTGGCCAGCTGGTCTTTGGGTCTCTGCCGCGTGTGTGCAGGAGGCGGGGCACATGCGGGGACAGGATGCATGCATATATGGGGGACAGGATGCATGCATATATGCATGCATATATGGGGGCAGGGCACATGCACAGGGAACATGCACGTATTGCATTTTGAGGATGCACGTGCATGCATGCGCTTTGGGCACTCAGTGCCGAAAAGATTAGCCATCACTGTCCTAGTCCATACAAGCATACTGACATCTAAATTATATTTGAGTTCCTGAATGCTCCATAATCTGATCCAGTTCATGATCTAAGAAGGCACAAACTGAGGTCTACAATCTGCTATATCCTGTACGCACTTTAGCTTGTTCTATGATTTGCTGTTACAAACATATTGTGAGATTTTGTAGTTCACTTGCTTCTAGTATAAAGCTTGAACAGTTAATCTTTCTCCACTGTTACTGTTATTTCTTCATTCTGAGCAACTACAAATCTCTGCATGGTTTTGAAATGTAACGGAATAGGAACAAAGAATCAAAGTGTTTGTTCATACCCAAGGAAATTGGTATTATAGGCATATGTTGATTCTATGCTGTTCTTAAAAATCTACAAAGGAGTGTTCCTTTTTCTTTAGCTATGCAAAATATGGGGTTACAAATGCAAAATGTCGAAGGATATAACAAGGCCTGCTCTTTTCATTTTAGTGGATGCTGTGAAAAGCTTTATACAAACACTTTGCAGTCTCCTAATAACTTACAGTCCATGCAGAAGCCACCTCAAAATCGGCAAATGAATTTCATGAAGATTCCAATGCTCAGCAGTACAACAATCTGACAAAACCATTATGCCAAACCTAACCTAAACCTGATTCTAATCTAAGCAACCCATTTATCAATGGTTCGGGTGGCTGCACAACATACCTGGCAATAGTTTTCAGCCTATTTCCTAATAAGAAAAAAACAAAGTGGCATCAAATGGTACCAGGGAGAAGAGCACCAAAATAGGGTGATCTCTTTTGCTCAGAAGAAAGGATAAGAGATTTTCTATGCAAAATAACCTAAAATCACTATAACTCAGGAATAAAACAGCATTTCTTTTAAATGAAAATGGCAGAACGAAAAGGGGGCTGCAGCATAAAATATATGTGTTTGCAGTGAATATGTGAAAGAAAAAAAGTACATCTATACATGTATAAATTGACATATTATGGGAGTTAATTGTGTGTCATTCGGCTTAATACAGTTTAGCTCTGTCAGCCTCCCAAGTAAACTAGACAGGAAACATGTCAAGAGGAGCTATTTCTACTTCACTGGAAGGCAACATTAACAGAACCTTGCGAGTCTGAAAGTACAAATCTCCCACTGCCTCCTTTTATTGCCTGATTAGTTAGGGCAGATCCTTTTTAAGTTTCTTTCTCTGTCAGCTACTCAGATTGGGCTCCCTTTTATCTGATTGTTCCCTATGCAGCATCTCTCTTCCCACTTCCCAGCTCATTTTCATTTTCCATTATATCCTCTAACACTCACTGGCATGAAGCTAAATGGTATTCATTTTCCCAATGCATTTCTTACCTTTATAATAAATTCAAAGGTTTTCTTCAAATCTGCCCCTTCCAATTCTTAAAATGAATTGTACAAAGGTTTTCGCTCCAAGTTCACACTTTCTATCTTGAAAACACATTTAAAAATTTATTAGCACACATCCTATATAAAAACCAATTGCAACAGGCTTGGATTGTCTAGCAGGCACTATTAAACCCAAGTTTATCACAATTTCAGTCAACGTTTACATCTCAACAAACACAGACTGTTAATAGTGCTCATGTGATCAGTTATTAAATATGAAAACTAGATGCAATGTATGTTTAGGCTGTAAATAGGAAAGATAGGTGAGGATAAAACATGTGTGGATATCCTCGGAAAGTGATTATTGAAGAAGTAAATTAATTTCTAAAATCAATTAAATATTCTTGTCTAAAATTCAGTTGGTGCACAATTAGCATCATCTGAACTAAAACTCAGTTATCACGTGAGCCCTCATTAAAAACATCAGACAGGAGTTAGCAGCTGGCTATGCAATGTATGCCCTTATAACTATAAACTGCAATCAAATGATAGGATTATCATACTAATCAGCACCATTTTCATAATCAACATTCTTTATCGTTTTTATCTCCAACCAAATCACATGAACTTTAAAAAGTACAGTGTAATGTGAAAAATATATACTAATTACAAATCCAACTAAATCAGTAGCCACAGGATGCTAAACTGACCTACCACAGATTATCTAGCAGAAAAAAATCTATTTCAAGAAATTAAGTAAAATCATTTACTTTGGAAAAAAATGAATTACTATGCAAGTGCTATTTCAGATAAAGGATACAGTTTTTTGAACTTCTTCCACCTCAGTTAAAATCTGATGGAAGACATCTTGAGGGAACTTCTCACTGCAAATGGTTGTTAAATGAGTCAAGTGCTAAACAAGGACTACCTGAATAAGCATTTAAATTGATTGCAAAGTAACTAAAATCATGTATAACAGAAGAAAAAAAATCTACAATCCTCCATGTCAAAATGATAAAATAAGTTCAAAGTGCTATTCTAAAGCACCATGAGAATCGGGGTTCTGTTAGTGGTAAGGAATTTTCAGAACAAAAATACAGACCGTGCAACTAACTGCTTTCAACTACCTGCTAAATTGAAGAACAGCTGGCCCAGAATGTTTAGCTTCATCCTGTACTTCAATAGTATAAAAGGAAAGGAAGAAATAAAGTAGTGTCACTGTTTATGCTCTTTCTTGTCTTTCAGGAAATTTCTACTGATTTTTGAACCTTCTTTTTGCTCAAGTGCTAGATCAGGGTGTCAAACAGGCCAGATCCAGCCTGTAGGGTACTTAGCTCTGGCCCCTGGGGCCAACCTGGAAACAGCAAAGGACTGACTCATGGTGACTCTGCCAGCAAAAACAGAACTCGGGAGGGCCAGATTTTCAGGCAGAGTGCTTGGTCCACCACAGCCCCCCCCCGACACGAGTGATGTTGAGCTGGCCACACCCACCCCTGCCACCTGAGGTCAAATATAATGCTGATGTGACCTTCAATGAAATTGAGTTTTGACACCCCTGTTCTAGATGCTACAAAAGTATACTGGTATTTGTGTTACATGAGACAATTCAAGATGAAAGATATCCAAGAAGCCTTCTTTGTTTCTTATGTTACTGATACTGATGAACCTCTTTCCTTTAATGCTACCACATTCTTAATGTTGTCCCATAGAGCTTTCCCAAGACTGTTAATAGTTTATTTAAAGCTGGACATACTGGAACCTTCAGTGGTTTACAGTGACATACCTGAATGTCTTTTAAATAATAATTGTTATGAACTAATAAAGGCGTTTAATAAAGTTTTAACAACCTTAAGAAAAAGCAGGGTTCTAATCCTGCACTTCTGATTGGCCGATTATACCGATATCGGATTTGTCCTTTTCTGGGACATCTGATTGGCTGTTAATGGGCCAACTCTCATTGGTTCAAGGGTTTAACACTTCCATGTTTCTCATTGGCTAATAGGTTAGCAGCCAGCCCTATATAAGGGCTGCTGCTGCCCTAGGGTTTTTTTCTCTGTTCAGTATGCCTAATAAAGAGTTGAAGTTCACTGTCATTGTCTCATCTCCGCTCCTTGCACCCATGCGCAGAACTTAACACCAGGGCTGCCAACCTTGAGTGATAGTTTGGAGTGAGACACTGCGAGGGAGCGGAGCGACCGAGGGGGGGATGGTGTGGAAGGGGGGTGTCCCCCCTTCCACGGTAGGGAGCTTTGACAATTTTACATTTTAAATGGTGCAATCTGATGCATACTTTAGTCATGATTTGGACATATACATACATACATACATGCAAGCAGCACCAATGTACTTGAACCGGATTTGTAAGATATTAATAATGCAGTTCACTGACCATCTTGGCCGGAAAGGGTCCACATTCTTGGGCCTCTGCCCATCTGCTCCGTCCCTTTGGGCTGCTCCGGCTCTCCTCCTCCTCCAGGGTCCCTGGCTGAGAGGGGCGTCCCAAGTGCCTGGGATCTGGCCCTCCAGGCTGCCTCTTCAGGGCCACAGAAGCCTCCCTCACATGGCCCCGGGGGTGGAGGGGGCCTTGCCAGGGTTCCCGGCCTTGGAGCTGGGCAGAAATGGCCCTTCCCAGCCCTCTCCCACCCTCTGGGCCTCCCACCTGCGGAGGGGAGGGGGATCCAGGCTGAGTCTTGGACCCACCAGCCTCACAGTCCAGCTGAAGGGTCGGAAAGGGCCAGGCAGGCAGATGGACACACACACACACACACAGAATGGGGGGGAGGCTGGTGTCCTTCACTCCCCAAACGCCCCCCTCCCAGTCTGTGCATGGGACCCCCAGCAATGCTGCCATCAGCTGCTCCCCTGCAGGGAAGTCCTGGATTGTCTGGGGGAGGAGAGGAGAGGACAGTGGCCACTCCCCCCCTTTGCTTGGCATTTGTGGGGAGACCCCTCAAGGCGAGATTCCTTCCCAGGGGCTCCCAAAGAGCATCCAAACGTTCCTGGCATCAAGTGGGGAAAGAAGCCTAAAAAGAGAGAAACTCCTGCACCGGCTGCAATTGGGGCTCGGAGGGGACAGGAACCCCCCCTCCTTGCGAACCCCCCCGCCCCGCTCCAGCCTGCCCTCTGGCGGGACCCCCTTCCTGGAGAGGCTCCTCCCTGCCAGACCCTCTTGCAGCCTCTTGGACCCAGGGGAGGCTGGTGGGGGTGCATATCTAGGTGCAAAGGGCAGGGGGAGGGACACAATGTACCCGGGAAGGAGCCCTCCCCCCCTCTTCCCCCTCCCTCTCCAGGGACTTCCCATCAGGCTGGGGAGCGAGAGAAGCCGAGGCGTGCAAGAGGCCAGCCACGGCAGCTCCCCTTGCGAGAGGGAGGCCGGAGAGGGACGCGCCTTTGCGCCCCAATCCCAGCGGCCTTGAGACCAGACGGGTGCGGGGAGGGGATGATGGGAGCTCAGCTCTCGAGAAAGGCCCAGGGATGCCCTGTAGTCGTACTTCATGGGGGATAGAGAGTTCGTCTCTCTCATCTCCGCCTGCCAGAGCAGAGTGCAGCGCAAGGGTTAAGCCCAGAGAGTTGTGACATCCTAGAGCGGAAAGGAGCAACCGCTTCCTGCAGCGTGGAATTCTCTCCTCAACCCAGTACAGAAATCAATGCGGACAACGTCCTCTCGCACATGCTCTGTTCGCCCTCTGAAGCCGCCCAGGATCGGAGGCTTCACTTCTCGAAACTTTGGGCTTGGGCATATCGATATTCAGAATATCAGAGAATGTAGAGATATATTTATTTTTGTACATTCCATTTTGGGGGTTTAGCGTGAGATTTCGTTTATCAGAGTGAGACAGTCAAAATTGGTTGAATTGCGTGAGTCTCACGCTGATTGCGTGAGAGTTGGCAGCCATGTAACACTGGCGATGAGGGTGGGATGTGAAGACATCAGAGCTAACTGAGCACTACAGAGCACCAAACAGAGCACATGGCTGAAGGCGCATTGACAACGGAAACCATGTCTAGCAGCGCCATACCACCCGCTCCATTTGACCTGGCACAAGAAGACTGGGACTCCTGCATATACCAGTTCCAAATGTTTCTGGAGACCAACAACTTGAAGGACGCAACTACGGGGAAAAAGAGAGCAGTGTTCCTGACCCATTGCAGGCCTGCCATCTTTAAGATGGCCAAGGCACTAGCGAAACTGGCTGAGGTGAAATCCATGGACTGGGACGTCCTCGCGCCCCTTTTATGGGCCCATTATACACCCGCCGTACCAATGCTTTTCCGAAGACATGAGTTTTACCAGAGGGACCAACGGAAAGGAGAGAGCATCGCAGATTTCATCGCAGACCTCCGGAACCAGGGAGGCCTCTGTGGGTTTGCAGACCTCGAAGAAGCTCAAAGAGACTGAATAGTTCTGGGATTAGATGACCCAATGGCACAGAGCAAGATCATGGCCAAAGGGGACATCGAGCTTTCCGATGCCATCAAAGACGCTACTGCAGCAGAAGCAACCAGGAAGTCGGCAGCCCGAATGCGCCGCACCAACGCACCGCTCCGTCAATTCGCCAGCGATACCTCACCTCGCCGAGAGAGGCACACAACAGCGACCCATCACGAGGACCTCGAATTGCCATCAGAAAGTGATGAGGAGGAGGTCAACCAGCTCCGGTCCGAACGCGACCAACGCAACCAGCGGAATCGAAGACTACCGCACCAATGCATGGGTTGTGGGGCAAACCACCCGCGATCAGACTGCAAATTCCTCGACGCGCTCTGCCATTCTTGTGGGAAAAGAGGCCATATCGGGAAGGTCTGTAGAAGCAAGCAAGGATCCAGCCCAATTCAGAGGGAAAACAACTACCGCCAGACCACAGGGAATCATCCTGTGAGTCGGGAACACTTGAACCACCAATGGAACAACCACTCCTACAGAAATGAAACACTGGCCACTTCAACGAGATGGGAAGAGGCACACCAAACCATTACAATTGGTCACGCTTCATCGTTAGATGCAAAGAAGATCCGAGTGAGGGTTGCCATCGAAAACCAACCTTGCGTGATGGAAGTCGACTCAGGATCGTCCCTCTCGATGGTTTCCTGGAAGACCCTTAAACAATTGATCCCTGCCGTCCGGCATCAAGACCTCAGAGCCCAAAGAATTATACTCAAAAATTACCAGAGGAACCAAATTCCGGTCGTCGGCTCCAGCCAAGTCAAAGTGTCATTCAAAAATCGTACTGCATTGTTACCGCTGACCGTCGTCGACCACAACTGGCCTAGTTTTACTAGGCCTTCAATGGTTCACCCCACTCGGGATAGAGGTAGCTGGCATTCACCAAACCAGAAGCGACGACTGGGAGGAGGCCCTTGTCCAGGAATTCCAGGACGTCTTTGCAGACAAACTAGTCAAGTACAAGGGGACCCCGATATCATTTAGCCTTAACCCTGAAGTAGCCCCCCTCCACCTTAAGCCTCATAGGGTACCTTTTGCCCTTAAACCAAAGATCGACAAGCAGCTCGATAAATTAATAGCACAGGGTGTTTTAGAACCAACTGACCACGCCCGTTGGGAAACCCCAATCATAACACCCATCAAACCAGATGGATCATTAAGGATTTGTGGGGACTACCAGGCCACCCTTAATCACGCCCTTCAACAGAACGCTTACCCGGTGCCAGTGGTGCAAAACCTTCTCCATTCCCTGGGGGGCGGAAAAGTCTTCGCTAAATTAGATTTAGCACAGGCGTACCAACAACTGCCTGTAGATAAAAAAACCGCGGAAGCACAGACGATCGTTACGCACCGAGGCACCTTTAAATGCAACCGACTCCAATTCGGAGTGAGTGTAGCCCCAGGGATTTTTCAAAGTTTGATGGAGAGACTCTTGCAAGGGATCAAGGGGGTCATGCCATACTTTGATGACGTTTTAATTGCAGCCCCGAATAGAGAAGTACTAGAAAGGCGTCTTAAAATGGTTCTCCAGAAATTTAAAGACTCCGGCCTAAAGGTTAAAAAAAAATAAATATCAACTGTGTACAGAGAAAGTAGAGTTCCTGGGGTACTTAATCGATAAGCAAGGCATTCACCCCAATAATAGCAAACTAAAAGCAATCAAAAACGCCCCAAGACCAGGAATAGGACAGACCTCCAAGCTTTCCTGGGGCTCATTAACTTTTACAACATCTTCTTGCCCCAGAAACTGACCATAGCTGAGTCCCTACGTAGACTTCTCGACAAAAAAGCCACCTGGATCAGGGGACACTGAGAGGAGCATGCATTCCGACAAGTGAAAAACGTACTAACCTCCGATGCTGCTTTAATGCAGTATAATGAGACTTTGTCTTTAACAATTACATGTGACGCATCACCGTTTGGAGTAGAAGCCATTTTGAGTCACGTGTTGCCATATGGTAGTGAGGCCCCTATTGCCTATTTTTCAAGGACCTTATCGAAGGCTGAACGTAACTATAGCCAAATTGACAAAGAGGCTCTTGCTGTTGTATCTGCTGTGAAACAGTTTCATGAATGGACGAGATTTTACTATTATTACCGATCACAAACCTTTGCTGGGGATTATAGCGGGAGACAAGCCAACCCCCTATATATTGTCATCTAGAATGACTCGATGGTCGGAGTTCTTAGCTGCGTACAACTATAAATTACAACACCGCCCGGGGAAAGCCATTCCACATGCTGATGCATTGAGCCGTGTCCCACTTCTGGAAACCGTCGACGACCCAGCTCCAACCCTTACAACACTCCAGATTGAAACACTACATTCACTGCCGCTAACAGCCAGAGACATCGCTATTGAAACGAAACGAGATCCTGTCCTGGCACGAGTTCTCAGCTGGGTCGAACGAGGATGGCCAGTAGGACAAACCCCTGACGACTTCATCCCTTTCAGAAACCGGCAAACAGAACTTTTCTCGCAAAAAGGCTGCATCCTATGGGGAGACAGAGTCATCGTCCCAGAGCGGTTACAACGAGCAGTTTTGAAAACATTGCATGATGGTCACCCCAGCATCGTGCATATGAAAGCGCTTGCACGAAGCTACGCGTGGTGGCTGGGCATCGATAAGCAGATCGAAGCCTGGGTAAAGACTTGTCTAAAGTGCCAAGAAGTCAGCAACACCCCACCGAGAGCAACTCCAACGGAGTGGGAAACCCCCCAGGGGCCGTGGTCCCGGATCTACGTTGACTTTGCGGGACATATGTTCCCCCTAACAGTGGATGCCTATTCCAACTGGCTTGAGATCCACAAGATGAAGACTACTACAACCGATTCAGTCATCCGCAAATTGAATAGGCTATTTGCAACGCATGGGCTGCCAGACGTTCTGGTCTCTGACAACGGACCCCAGTTCACCGCCTTGGCATTTGAGTAATAGTTAGCGGACAGAGGTATCCGCCATGCACTAACCTCAGCAGCACACCCTGCGGCCAATGGCAGGGCCGAGCGCATGGTCCAATTTGTTAAAAAAACTCTCCACAAAATGGACTATAGGGACATTGACGACAAACTAAACAGAATACTCCTACTCCAACACATCACCCCGCACAGTGTCACCAACAAGACTCCAGCTGAACTGTTGATGGGACGCAAGCTCCGTTCCCACCTCGACCGGCTCCACCCGTCCTACACGCCAGAGAAACTCTGTGGATCTAGCAGAAAATGCCGCGAGTTCATGGTAGGCAACTTAGTCTTCACTAAGAACCTTTCCGGCGAACCATTATGGGTCGAAGCAACCATAACTCAAACCACCGGGCCCAGATCGTACCTTGTGCAAACATGGGATGGAAAAATATGGAAACGCCATATAGATCAGCTTTGCTCTAGGCTACAACCCAGTTCCCGTGACTCCTGTGACTCTCAAACTGAGGGGGGAGGGGATGTTGAAGAAACCGAATTCGAGATGGTGGAAAGCGGATTTGAAGGAAGTCAGCAGCCGGGCGCATTACATGAAGAAGAATCAGGTAGAGGGATGGCCTCGCTACAGAGGAATACCTCAATGGAGGCGAGCCCGCAGAGATCGGAGGACAACGATAAAATTAGCGGCACTGAGTCATCCAGTGAGGATGCGGAACCGCCTGTACTGGATAGATCAAAAAATGTCCCGCCGAAGCCGGACTACAGACAGGAACCAGTGGGACAGCGCAAATCTAATAGACAGTTAAAACAACCTGCATATCTACGAGATTACATCACCGCACCCCTGAAACAGAACCTAGGGGGAAGGGGTGTTATGAACTAATAAAGGCGTTTAATAAAGTTTTAACAACCTTAAGAAAAAGCAGGGTTCTAATCCTGCACTTCTGATTGGCCAATTATAGCGATATAGGATTGGTCCTTTTCTGGGACATCTGATTGGCTGTTAACAGGCCAACTCTCATTGGTTCACTTCCATGTTTCTCATTGGCTAATAGGTCAGCAGCCAACCCTATATAAGGGCTGCTGCTGCCCTAGGGTTTTTTTCTCTGTTCAGTATGCCTAATAAAGAGTTGAAGTTCACTGTCATTGTCTCGTCTCCGCTCCTTGCACCCATGCGTAGAACTTAACAATAACCCTATTTGCATCCTCTTTCAAATGGACTTCAAAAATGTCTACATTGTCTCTCAATTATTTTCAGTGTGTGGGCACTTGACTTGTAGTAAAAACAAATGGAAAGGAATGAGAAAGCACATGTAAAAAAGCAACTAGTTGAATAATCAGTTTTTTTAAAAAAATGAGAGGGGTAGTTTCATCTTGCTTAAATGAGACTTTAATTACAACTACTCCTGCAGAACAGAGAAAATCAAAATCCTAACAATTTAGTAGCAACATTTTTTTTCTAATTGAGGAAAACTGTACACCTTGAGACATCATTATTTTTTTGATTCCTTTATGCCTGGTGTTTAAACTAAGAATTTGCACTGACAGAAAGACTTGCTCTTTTCCATTACTTCTGTTAGGAGCAGTTCTCTGACCTTGGTAGGTATGGATTCTCTGGTAGTCCTTAATCCTATCTTCTGGAAAGAACCCTAGCACTATCTTCTGGAAAGAACCATCCAAGGAAGAAAAAAAGGCAAAAAAAAGTTATCCAATTTGAAACCTCAAGTCATAATCCTCCCTGCAGGATCAAATGATCACGCTATTAACTTTTTTTTTTTAACCCTCATTAGGGTTAAACCCTCATTCTTCTTGGATGACTCTTCCTAAAAGATGATGCTGAATAGGATTTGTGGTTTCTTCCTATGGTTAGATTTGTCTGTTCATGAAAAGCAATATAGAAAAACAGGCCTAAGCTTAGCAAATGGAGCTCGATGCACAGACGTCAATTAATGAAATGGACATTTTCATTTTAAAAAGTTTCTTGCTCAAATGGAGTATTGAACAAAAATGACAACAAACCAGTTAATGCTTTTCTGATTGAAACCAGAAGAATTGCATTTAATACATGTTAAGTCCTGAGCTTGGGTGCAAGGAACGGAGACGAGACATCGAACTGTGACTTCAACTCTTTATTAGTGACTTCAGAACAGAGCAAAATACTTGGGCAGCAGCAGCTCTTTTATAGAGCTGGCTGCTGTCAAAACAACCAATGATTTGAGTTTACCGCTATAACAAGCATCCAATAAGAGAGACCCGCTGTCAACCAATCAGATCGGCCAGAAATGACCAATCACGACTCGCTGTTCGCGGGCCAATGAGAAGTGCAGGATTATGAGCCTGCTGTTAAAGTAAAGCTTCTTAGGGTTATTACTGACGCGTTGGCTTAGTCCATAACACCCCTCCCCCCAGGTTCCGTCTGAGGGGTGGGGTGATGTATTCTCGTAAGTAGGCAGGTCGCTTCACCTGTCTGCTTGATTTGCGCTGTTCCACCAGTTTCTGTCCTGGCTCTGGTTCCGGTGGGCTGCTTGCTGAGCTGGGTGGCGAAAACGGTCCTGCTATTTCATTGAATGGCTTTGGGCTGTCCTCTCTGCTCTCGCCAATGCTGTCATCCGGGTTCCCTGGATCTGTTTCCATCGCGGTGCTGTCATGCGGCGAGGCAACTTCAAGGTCCCGTAAGTTGCATTATGGTAGCGGGGACCCACAATGGGTCACCCGAGAAGTTTTTCGCAAAAACAGGGTCACCTTCCTAGAATGATCGACACTTGCTGCTGGATCCCAGGGGTTGTTCAGGTGTGTAAGCAGGGTGGAAGTGATCGAGATATAAGCGAAGTTTTCGGCCCATCAGGAGTTCAGCTGGGGTTCTGTTTGTGGTGCTGCTTGGAGTAATATGTTGGAGGAGAAGCATCCGGGTTATCTTGTCATCAATGTCACCCTAGTCCATTTTGTGAAAGGTCTTCTTTACAAATTGAACCATTCGCTCAGCCCTACCGTTGGCCGCAGGGTGAGCTGGCGATGTTAAGGCATGGCGGATGCCCCAGTCTGATAGGTACTGTTCGAATGCCAGGGCAGTGAATTGGGGGGCCATTATCGGAGACCAGGACATCCGGCAATCCGTGGGTAGCAAATAGCTTATTCAATTTTTTAATGACCGCCTCTGTGGTGGTGCTTTTCATTTTGTGGACCTCGAGCCAGTTAGAATAGGCATCCACGGTTAGAAGGAAAGTGTGTCCTCTTGTGGGTCCCGTAAAATCAATGTGGATACGGGACCACGGACCTCGAGGCGTTTCCCAATGAGTTGAGGGTGTTTTTGGAGGAGCAGAGCGAGTCTCCTGGCACTTGCTGCATGTCGCCACCCAGGTCTCTATCTGCTTGTCTAAACCTGGCCACCATGCGTAACTCCTTGCCAATGCCTTCATCCGCACAATGCCTGGAAGTCCATCGTGCAACATTTTTAAAACTTTATGTTGCAATTTCTCCGGGATGACGACTCTGTCTCCCCACAAGATGCAGCCCTTTTGAGAGAATAGTTCTGTCTGTCAATTCCTGAACGGCCTGAAATTATCATTGGGTTCGCTGTCCGGCCAACCCCGTTCCACCCAGCTGAGGACTCGTGCCAAAGAAGGGTCCTTTTTCATTTCTGAGGTGATGTCTCGAGCGGTCAGCGGCAGTGATTTAAGAGTTTCAATCTGCAATACGGCTAGGGTTGGATCTGGGTCATCTATGACATCTGGTAGTGGAGAGCGGCTCAAAGCGTCAGCGTGGGGAATGGCTTTCCCTGGGCCGTGTTGCAATTGGGAATCGTATGTGGCTAAAAACTCCAACCAACGTGTCATTCTTGGTGATAAGATGTGGGGAGTTGGTTTGTTTCCCGCTAAAATGCCAAGTAGCGGCTTGTGATCTGTAATTATGGCAAAGGGTCTCCCATACACATATTCATGGAAATGTTTAATTGCGGATACCATGGTGAGAGCCTCTTTATCAAGTTGGCTATAGTTCCTTTCAGTTTTGGACAAAGTTCTCGAAAAGAACGCAATAGGTGCCTCATTACCGTTTGGCAGGACATGGCTTAAAATGGCTCCCACTGCAAATGGTGAGGCGTCACAGGTTAAGGGTAGAGGTTAAGGGTAGAGTCTCATTGTATTGTATCAATACAGCATCAGACATTAAAAGGTCTTTTACTTGTTGAAATGCTCGTTCTTCACGCCGTCCCGACCCAGGAAGCCTTTTTGTCGAGAAGTCTATGTAGGGGCTCGGCTATGGTCGCCTTCTGGGGCAAGAAGATGTTTTAAAAGTTAATGAGTCCCAGGAATGCTTGGAGGTCTGTCTTATTTCTAGGTCTCAGGGCGTTTTTTATTGCAGTTAGTTTTTTTTCGGTGGAGTGGATTCCCTCTCTGTCGAGAAAGTATCCCAGGAACTCCACTCTCTCCGTACAAAGTTGACACTTGTCCCTTTTTACCTTCAGGCCAGAATCTTTAAATTTTTGAAGAACCCTTCTGAGTCGTTGTCCTAATAACTCTTTAGTAGGGGCAGCTATTAAGACGTCGTCAAAATAAGGCACGACGCCTTTTATGCCTTGTAATAGTCTCTCCATCAAACTTTAGAAAATGCCCGGTGCCATGCTTACTCCGAATTGGAGTCTATTGCACTTGAAGGCACCTCTATGTGTAACTATTGTCTGGGCTTTTGCAGTCGTCGCATCTACGGGTAGCTGTTGATACGCCTGAGCTAAGTCCAATTTCGCAAATATTTTTCCGCCACCCAGGGAGTGAAGAAGGTGTTGGACCACCGGTACTGGGTAAGCACTCTGCTGAAGCGCGTGATTTAGGGTGGCCTGGTAATCCCCACAAATTCTTAACGAGCCATCTGGCTTTATGGATGTTATTATTGGAGTTTCCCATCGGGCATGGTCAATCGGTTCCAACACACCCTGGGCTATTAATTTGTCTAGTTGCTTGTCGATCTTTGGCTTGTGGGCAAAAGGCACTCAACAAGGTGAATGGGAGTCACATCGGGACTGAGATTAAACTATATAGAGGTCCCCTTGTACTTGCCTAACGTTCCTGTGAACACGTCCTGGAATTCCTGGATGAGGGCCTCTTCCCAGTCGTTGCTTCTGGTTTGGTGTATGCCAGCTAGTTCAATTCCGAGTGGGGCGAACCACTGTAACCCTAACAAACTGGGCGGTCACAATCAACGACAGTCAGGGGAAGCGTCGCGGTGCGGTCCTTGAAGGATACTTGGATGTGGCTGGAACCGACAACTGGAATTCTGTTCCCCTGGTTGTCTTTTAGGATGATTCTTTGAGTGCTGAGGTCCTGGCAACAGATGGCAGGGATCAGCTGTTTGAGGGTTTTCCAGGAGACCATCGATAGGGACGACCCCGAATCGACTTCCATCATGCACGGTCGATTCTCAATAGTGACCTTTACGTGGATATTTCTTGCATCTAGTGATGAAGCATGGCCAATAGTGATAGTTTGGTGTGCCTCTTCTTGTCTCGTTGAAGCGGCAGGTGCTCAATTTCTGTAGTAGTGATTGTTCCATTGGTGGTTCCGGCGGTCCCGATTTCCAGGTGGTTTGCCTGTCTCCCGGCGGAGGTTATTCTCCCTCCGGCTTGGACTGGACTCTCGCTTGCTTCTGCAGACCTTTGCGGTGTGGCCTCTTTTCCCACAGGAACAGCAGAGTGCGTCGAGGAATTTGCAGTCTGATCACAGGTGGTTTGCTCCATAACCAGCACATTGGCGTGGAAGTCTCTAGTTCCTTTGCTCTCGTTCTGAGCGGAGCCGGTTGACCTCCTCTTCCTCACTGTCTGAGGATGACTCGAGGGCTTCATGATGGGCGGTAATAGTGTGCCTCTCAGAGGAAGGCGGACTATCACTAGCGAGTTGGTGGTGCGGTGTGTTCGCTCGGCACATTCGAGCGGCTGATTTCCTGGTTGCTTCTGCAGCAGAAGTGTCGCTGATGACATCTGCAAGGCTGATGTCTCCTTTTGCCATGATCTTGCCCTGTAATGTGTGGTCATCTAATCCCAGAACTATTCAGTCTCTCATGGCTTCCTCGAGGTTTGCAAAACCACAGAGTCCTCCCAGGTTCCAGAGGTCGGCTATGAAGTCCCCAATGCTCTCGTTCTTCCATTGGTCCCTCTGGTAAAACTCATGTCTTCGTATCAGTGTAGGTACTGCGGGTGCGTAATGGGCCTGGAGGATTGGCGTGAGATTATCCCAATCCATGGTCTTCACTTCCGCCGGTTTGGCAAGTGCCTTAGCCATTTTAAAAACGGCGGGGCTGCAGTAGGTCAGGAACACCACTCTTTACTTGCCAGGCGTAGCATCTTTCAGATTGTTGGTCTCCAGGAACATCTGGAAACGGTCCATATATGAGTCCCAGTCTTCGTTTGCCGGGTCAAATGGAGCGGGTGGTATGGCGCCGCTGGTCATTCTGCCATTTGTTGCATGCGCTCTCAGCCATGTGCTCTGTCTTGTTTGATGAGTATTTAGTCAGCTCTATCGTCTCCGCATCCCATCCTCATCGCCAGTGTTAAGTCCTGAGCATGGGCACAAGGAACGGAGACGAGACATCGAACTGTGACTTCAACTCTTTATAAGTGACTTCAGAACAGAGCAAAATACTTGGGCAGCAGCAGCTCTTTTATAGAGCTGGCTGCTGTCAAAACAACCAATGATTTGAGTTTACCGCTCTAACAAGGGTCCAATCAGAGAGACCCGCTGTCAGCCAATCAGATCGGCCAGAATGGGCGTTGGTCCTTACCTGACACACCATTTCTCTGGAGCCGGGAGGATCATCCAGAGAGTGGGAGGTGCTTCAGTCTGCGTTGTTGAAGGCTGAGCTTAATTACTGAGGAATGCTCCACCCTCCGTCATGTGGCTCCCTTGCATTCCCCAATTTACGCGAAGACGAGAGTGAAGAGAAGATCGTGCTCTCATCTTACTATGATAAGCGGTTCCTTGGCCGAAACAAGACCCCACCAGACGGTGAACTAAAAGGGTGGGGCTGGATGATCCTCCCGGCTCCAGAAAAATGGCATGTCAGATAAGGACCAATGCCCATTCTCCTGAGAGCCGGTCGGATCATCCAGAGAGTGGGACATACCAAAGCTTGGCTGTCCAATGGGAGGGACTCCGTCTGGTTCTGAAGTCCCTGTGGTTCCTTGAGGACTCGCTGGTGAACTCGTCTCCCAAAAGAAGCCTCCGCCGAGGCAAATATGTCGATCTTATAATGCCTAATGAAGGGAGATGGGGAGGCCCAGGTGGCCGCCCAACAAATATCAGCAATTGGAGCCTGGGTGGCCCAAGCTGCCGAGGTGGCTGCACTTCTGGTGGAGTGTGCCGTTATTCCGCTGGGCACCAGCAGAGCCTGGGACAAGTAAGCTTTGGAAATAGTAGCTCTAATCCAGTGGCCGATGGTTGCCGGGGACACTTTGTGTCCTAAGGATTTAGGTTGAAAGGAAAGGAATAAGGATTCAGACTTCCTAAAGGGCTGGGTATGTTTAATGTAAATGTGGAGGGCCTGTCTTACATCCAGGGTGTGCCAAAGCTTCTCCCTTTCCCGCGAGGGATTGGGGCAGAAGTTTGGAAGTGTGAGTTCCTGTGCCCTGTGGAAGGCTGAATTGACCTTAGGCAAGAAGGTAGGGTCCGGCCGTAGAACCACCCGGTTGGCATGGAAGATGCAAAGGACTTTCCTCACCGACAAGGCGGCTATCTCCGATATTTGGCAAGCCAAAGTAATGGCCACCAGGAATACGACTTTGAAAGTTAGGAACTGGAGTGAGGATTCCCTGAGAGGCTCAAAGGGATGTTTAGTAAGGGACGCCAGGACCTTGTTGAGGTCCCAGGTCTGGTATCTGTGAACAGTTGGGGGACACAAGTTAGTTGCTCCCCTAAGGAACGCCCTAATGCGAAGGTGGAGGGAGTGGGTACCCAGATTGTCGCAAATAATCACAGTTGAAAGGGCTGCTACCTGACGCCTCAGGGTGTTCGGAGAAAGTCCCTTCCTCAGACCTTCTTGGAGGAATTCCAAAACTTGAGCAATGGAGGGTGAAAGAGGGTTGATCTGGAAATTATGGCACCACTTGCAGAAGCTATTCCAAGTGGCATTGTATATTCGGGTTGTTGAGGGCCGCCTTGCGGCTAAAATGGTATCAATAACCTGGTCAGAGAACAGCTCCTTCCTTAGACGTTCCCGCTCAACCTCCAAACGGCTAACTGGAGCCACTGAGGGTCCGGGTGTTGGAGGGGCCCCTGGGAAAAGGATATCCTGTGGGGGGGAATTTTCCAAGGGGGGCCACCGATAGATAGCGGAGGTCCACAAACCATGGGTGCCTGGGCCAGTAGGGTGCCACTAAAATCAGCTCTGCTTTCTCGGAGATGAGCTTCTGGATGACTCTGGGGATCAGGGCCAATGGAGGGAATGAATATAGAAGCCCTGTGGGCCAGGGGCAATGGAAGGCATTGTGATTCTCGGCCCCATGGGTGGGATACCTCGAGAAAAACCTGGGGAGTCGGGTGTTGAGTGGGGATATGAAGAGGTCTACTGACGGGAGACCGAACATTATGGTCGCTTCCCTGAACAGTGACGGGTGAATGCGCCACTCGGACTGGTCCACCATGGTCCTGCTCAGCCAATCTGCTTGGGTGTTTGAGACCCCTGAGATGTGCTCGGCTTTGAGGGAGAGTAGATTGCGCTCTGCCCAACGGCAGAGGCGCTCGGCCTCTCTCATCAAACTTATGGACTGGGTGCCCCCTTGTTGGTTGACATGAGCCTTGGTGGTGACGTTGTCCGTGAGCATCAGGACATGCCGCGTACTTGGGGAAGGAAGTTGCGCAGGGCCAGGTGGATGGCACGAAGTTCCAACCAGTTTATACTGCGTGTGCGTTCTACCTGTGACCATTTGCCCTGTGTCGAGAGCAAGTGGATGTGAGCACCCCATCTGGACAGGCTGGCGTCTGTGGTGAGGATGAGGCGTTGGGGTTCCTTGAAGCAGTGTCCCTTGTTGATGGCGGGACTGATCCACCAGAGGAGAGACGTGAGGACCCTTGAAGGCACCTTGACCATGGTCTTTGAATTGCTTCTGCCAGTCCTTTGGAACGGGAGCAGGAACCATTGTAGGGATCTAGTGTGTAAACGGGCCCAGAGAACAATGGAAATACATGAGACCATTTTACCAAGTAATTTAGACAATTCTAAAAGTGTTACCTTTCTTGATCGTCTGATATGTTTGACAGTCTCCTGAATGCTACGGAATCTCTCAGAGGAAAGGAAAACCTTTCCCTGAACCGAGTCAATGACGGACCCCAAGTGGGTCATTCGTGTAGATGGTAACAGATGGCTCTTCTGCCAGTTTACTGGGAACCCATGATCTTGGAGGGCAGAAAGAGTAGCTCTGATATCCTTTTCTGCTTGGGGTCTGGAGTGAGACAGGATGAGGATGTCATCCAGGTAACAGTAGTGACGAACCGGGAGGTCCCTGAGATGGGCTGCTAGGGCCGCGAGGACCTTAGTGAAGGTTCTCGGGGCAGAGCCCAATCCAAAAGGAAGTGCCACATATTGGAAGTGGCGATGGTTGTAGCAGAACCTGAGGAATTTGGAATGGGAGGGCCAGATTGGGATGTGAAGGTATGCCTCTGAAAGGTCTATAGAGGATAGCCAGTCCCCCTGCCTGATGCCTAGTAGAATGGATTGTAGGGTGTGCATCTTAAACCTGTGATAGGTCAGGTAACGGTTAAGGCGTTTCAGGTCTAGGATAGCCCTCCATCCCCCTGAGGATTTGGGGACCACAAAGAGGTGAAAGTAAAACCCCTGCCTCCGCTGGAATGGTGGTACAGGTTGTATGGCCTGTAAGGAGAGGAGATGGCGGATAGCTGAATCCATTAGGTTGCGTTTGGTGAGATCCTTGGAGGGGGGGATGCCATAAAAAATTCAGGGGGGGCGCGCTGAAATTCAAGCACGAGGCCCAGTCTGATGGTCTCCCGGACCCAGGCATCGGAGGTGGAAGAGTCCCACCAGTCGGCAAAATGCTTGAGGCGTCCACCGATGGGGAGGGGTTGATGGGGTCTATCTGTTGCGCTGGAAGGGCTTCCCTCCTGAACCCCTGAAGGGGCGCCTGTAGTTGCCGCCCCTCCTGCTCCTGTCACCCGGATCGGCTCGATCCTGGGGCTGGAAAGGCCAGAAGGAGGGGGGTCTTGGTTACCTGGGCAGGAAAGGAAACTGTTAGAAAGGTTGTAAGGAACCTCTCCGAAAGTGCTGTGCTCTTGACTCTGACCTACGGAAAAGGGGGGAAGAAATTTTTTCTTGCTTCTGGTTTCTGATAGAAATGGCTTCAGGACGGTGCTGAATAATTTGTCCCCTTTTATGGGGGCGGTGGCCAGCTTAACCTTGTTTTTTATGTCCACCTGCCAGTGCTTGAGCCAGAGCAGGCGGCGAGCTGTAACATGAGAGGATATTGCTCGGGCAGAGAGCTTAACCGCGTGGTATGTGGCGTCGGCCAAGAATTCTGCCACAGCCGTCAATTTTGCTATGTCCTGATGTGCCCTTGTGTTAGAGGGGGGGACATGCTGCCTCAGTTGACGGAGCCACCGGATCGAAGACCTGGTGAAGAAGGAAGCGGCAGTGGCCGATCTAATGGCCCAGGTGTCCGCTTGGTGAGCCCTACATAAAGCAAGCTCGGACCTCTTGTCCTTGGGCTTCAGGACCTCCAGGGGATCACTGGGGGAGGACGAGGATGCCAAACCAACAATGGGCTCATCTACCTCAGGAGTGTTAAGCAGGTTGCAGAAGCTCGACTCAAGGTTAACCTCCTGTCCTGGCTGGATGGGGCAGGGGGGGCCCTTGTGGAGTCTAACTGGTTTGAGACTAAGTCATGAAAAATGGGCGGGGCCGGGATCACCTCCGCCTCCACCATTGGCTGCCTAAAGATGGCATCCTCCTGTCCCTCTGCTGGGGAAGGGAGAGCCGAGGAGGATTGCACAGACAGGCCAGAAATGTTCCTGGCCTTAAATAGAAACAATTGAAACATGTGCGGCTTGAACAGACCCACAAAGGTGGGTTGATCCAGGGTGAGGCCCTCGTCCTCGGACATGTCCCCCTCCATAGGGTCTATCTCCGATAGGGGCTCCCCTTGGTGCGTAGACCTCCATTCCAATTCCTCCTCCTCCCCAAACCGATCTAGGTCCTCCATGGCCTCCTCCAGATCCCTTTCTGGGAGAGGACCGCCCTCCTGTAAAGGTACCTGACCAAGAATGGGGTCCGATCTAGGCGAGGACCTGACTGATGGCAAGTCGTGTTCGGGTGCCATCGAGGGAGGACCAGACCTGGACATCTGTTGCAGGCCCTCTGCAATCCCCTGGCGAATAGCCCGTTCCATCCATGCCTGCATGTGTGACGACCTCCTCATGGCGCAGACCAGTGGCCGTGGGTGTAAATGTTGCTTCCGGCGCCCACCTGGTCATTGGTCCGGGAACCTGGTGTCCCTGGGATGGGCTGCATCTGGAGAGGGAAGAGCAATCTGGAGGAGGGGGGGTGTCTGGAGGTAGAGGGAGCAGAGGGTGGAGGGGCTGGAAATACAGGTTGTGTCTCTCTAGATCGCCTGTCAAATTCTTTCTCCAGTGCCCTATGACGTCTTAGAGCGTCCCTCTGAGAAGCTTTGGAAGTTTCTTTAGGGGCTTCCTTAGCCTGTTTGCGCAGGTGGTAGGATTTAGATTTGGCCTTCAAAGAAGGGCCTTTAGCGGAATTGTCATCTGCCATTGTAGAGGAAAGGACTGTAATACAAATGTAAAGGCGGTTGGCTCGCCAAGGGTTTGACCTACAACAAAGGCCGGGTGTCCTTTCGCTGGCCCGCGCCCACTTTTGGAATTTTAAATGTATATAAACTAATATAATTATTAATATCTTTATACGTAAGCGTACAATCAAGATATATAATCCAACCAATGTTGGCAATGTGAAATAGCCAAATATTGATAAGATGTAAAAATATATATATGCAAATATGTATATCTATCTATCTATCTATCTATAAAATTGTATATCTAAATATATTTAGATATCTATCTAATGATAAATATTACTATTAGTATTATTATTATTTACAATATTTAATCCAAGGTCTGGTTGGAGCTCCTAGGAAGGAGTGACCCCAGAAATTGCTGTTAATATTGTCAATGTGCCAAATAAAACACCTGAGGCTGGAGTGAGGCCTCTGGCAGCTGGAGCTCCCAGACAACAACCGGGAGGGATAGGCTGCTATTTCCTGCCCTGAGCATGCTGCGGAAAGCCAACAAGTTTGCCAATTCCCCTAAATATCTGATAGCTCTCACAGGCTGGAAGGCCTATAATTAGAGCTAGTCCCTTCGCAGCTCAATGAGGCCTCTAAAAGCGGTGCCTGACACGCAGCGGCGCCCAAAATGGCGTCCGCCTACGCTCCCTTACTCACGGGCTGCTCAAGGCCAAAATCAGCCTCTCCGGCACGTCTAGGGGCCGAGAGAGGCAGCCAGGTGATTTTCGCCCCTTCCTGGGGCAATCGGCGTTTACGGTGGGGGAGAACACTAGCTGCGCTATTACAGCGTGATCAAATAAAGCCGCTATGAGTGCGGTGTAGAAAAGCGGCAGGAAGAGGATCGAATTGAGGGGGGGGATTGGCGCCGGAGCGCGGAAGCCGCCCGCTGTACAGCCCCCCCCGGGGGTGAAGAAAACGCGCTCCCCTGTTTAATCACTATCCCAATGTGCTTTGAGGCTAAGGAGAACCGGGGCAATGATCATCAAACCTGATGAATAAAGAGCTCTTGAATCGGCCAAGGAGTGGTGAAATACACAGCCTACTCTCACGAAGGCTGAGCGTAAACTGGGGAATGCAAGGGAGCCACGTGACGGAGGGCGGAGCATTCCTCAGTAATTAAGCTCAGCCTTCAACAACGCAGACTGAAGCACCTCCCACTCTCTGGATGATCCGACTGGCTCTCAGGAGAAACGACCAATCACGACTCGCTGTTCACGGGCCAATGAGAAGTGCAGGATTATGAGCCTGCTGTTAAAGTCAAGCTATTAGGGTTATTACTGATGAGTTGGCTTAGTCCATAACAATACACAATCCTGGTTTTATCTAACTAGCAGAAGAGTCACAAAATATGCCGAGAATGCCATAAACATGATTGCTACAGGTTATTTAATATTATACAATCCATTCAATTTTATGGTTGTTCAGAATGAACACAGAAGGGTGTAAATATGCAAAGTAGATGCAATCAATCACTCTCTAATTCTACATGTTCCAAATGCATTATTAACATTCCAAAGAGCCATATGTAAAACATACTGTGTCAAGTTTTAAACTTCATTGATTTCATTCTGATCCCAAGACAAAACACTGTAAGATGCTTTCAACCATCCATTAAATATCCAGTTGCTTTTTAAAAAGATAGTTGTTTGTGCTATTGTCTTGTTAGATGACAATTTCAGCATTTGGACATTATAATACGTAAGTATGTAAAACTATCCTTACTCTTTTCTTGTCCTTTTTCTGACTCCATATAAAGGTCATACACATTTCAAATAAAACACTGGGTTGAATAAATCATAGCTACTGTCATCTTGCTTTTTCCTACCTCTGCTAGAAATTAATCTTTATTCTGAAATAATTCTGCTTTGAATAGAATTTCTTATTTTCTATGTTACAATGTAAACGTCAGGGTTTTTTTTTCACATGGAGCTAAAGAGTTCTTTAGCTAAGCTAGACTTCAGGCTATCTTTCCATTTCATTATATCACCTCCTATCTCAAAACTCCTGCTTCAGAATCTATGTGTATCTGTGATCATATGAAAGTAACTTTTAAAGCAGCCATCCAGGTTTTTAAAAAGATCTCGCTGCTTTAACATTTTGAAGTTCTTTATTCGCTCTAATATAAAACACATCTTTTAAATGTTTATCATACCCCCACTCATTAGCTTGCAATTTGCAAGCTATCAAATAGTTTCCAACTTTGCAAGCTTCAACATTCAATGAAGTTTCTTGATTTGAGTCCCTATTTTAAAAAATACAATAAAATATATAAAAATGTTTGCACCAAATTCTCTCTTTCTCTCTCTCTCTCTCACACACACACATACATACACACACAAAGGTTTGTTTCCTGTATTCTGCAAATATTTTGCAAATATTGTATATTCTTTCATGTTTAAAACAAACCAACTTTCATAGCTTAGTCAAATTTCTGAAGCCTCTTCTGTAACTACTTAGTAAAGAGTGAAGAGTGAAGTTTTATCACTGGTTTTAAATTTGAAGGCAAGCACTTGACTATTAGCCCTTAAGAAATATTTTTCATAGTTTATAGTGAGAAAAATTATTTTAATTTACTTTTAAATAAGGTAATGCAGATAATTACCCTTTTAGTACTAGGTGTATTAACTGATTATGCAGATCTTCCAAGTGCTAGGACACCGCCTCCTATTGGTACTGACGCTTCCACAATCCTGGTTGCTCACTGTCTCTTAGATAAAATTTGAAACTTCTTCCATATAATAATATTTGTGCTACAATTAATATAAACCTCCTATATACTGCATTTTATAAAATATCTGCCTTTCAGTGTGGAAATCATTATGGCTGTAGTATTTCAACACCTAAATAATATAGGCACAACTATTGGCTGTGCTAATTGGGATTGTAAGAACCTGCTATCCGACACATTTTACAATCATTTTATGCAAACAACCAAAATATATTGGTAAGATATTTGGAGGACAAGAGGTATTCATAATGATAAAAGCATCAAAATGTGCTTGTAATGGAAATTACTTCTGGAGGGAATCTTAACACTGCGAATAGAAGAGAAGAGAATACACTTTACAGTATAAAAGGCGGGTACTAAAATCCCATCTCTTCACTTTAACTTTCAATTAATTTTAAAAAAGGACCTGCAAAATGATACACATGTATTCTTTACCATACAAGATTGTAATTAACATAACATCAATTTCAAATTTATTATTATCTACCAAAAATAAATAATATGACTTTATAATGTGTGGCTCATAGATTTAAATTACTTGGCTATAACTAATATGTAGTCTAGTATCAAGAGTACAACCTTACACAGTGTTTTTGGAATGTAAATCATCAATTTTAATACATATGCAACAGCAAATCTTTATAATTACTGTGCGCATTTTGAATACTTTTATGGTTACTGCTCAAGAACCATTAAAAATCCAAAATACTGCACTGCACTGGATATAAAGCTAGAATTATAATGCATTACAAGCTTTAATTGAAATCCATAAATTTCCACACCAGCATTCAAAGTTATTTTGATACTGGGAATTAGTGTCATGCAGAAATGACTTTGAAAATATTTACTTTATCTTCCAAAGTGATTAGGGCAACAAGACCTAGATTCCACTTCAATGCTTGATAAGCTGAAATTTGCGCAGACAACACTAATAATTTGGTTTAAGCTGATGTTTAACAAAAGTATGATAAGTATAAGTATCAGAAGCAATGCAGATATAACTCCAATTCAAAGTTTCATGTCAGTACTCTAAAGCATTGGCATCCCAATCTTTTGGGCACCAGGGACCAGCTCCCTGGTGCCCAAAAGTTTTTTTCCCTCAGATCAGAGGGGACATGGTTTCGCTTGCTGCCTGCATCCTGCAGACGGGGCTTTGCTTGTTTGCACGGACCAGCTGCTGGCATGCAACGGGCCAGTGTTGGTCCATGAACTGGAGATTGGGGACCCTTGCTTTAAAGTACTTTCTCTGGTGTATTTTAGAAAAAGGACATGAAAGATTTCAAAAATGCAAATTCAGTGCGATTTCAATAAATTATTTAGTGACAGTTATCATTTAATAGTTAGGCAATCATAACTAATGACAAAATAACAGAAAACTAGAAATGTGAAAATCAAATGTCACTACTTGCTTTCATTAATTTTTCTTGAAGTACATGGTACAGTATTAATTTTTAAAGTGATAGCTGTTTTCACTACAAGTACATAAAACATAGCCATTTTTTTCAAGATCTGTTTGTATTCTTGCCGGGGGGGGGGGGGGGGAGAAGGACTGTTATGAGCAAACTAAATTTTTCTGAAGTAGAAGTGAAGTGTAGTAGTGTCCATGCTTTGCATAATGAAAGAGCAAACTCCTCTCCACCACAGGACTTTATCAAGTTGTTTTAAAAAGAGACGCACAATTCTAATGTTTTCTTTGCTAGCCCATAGCAGGGCAGAGAGTAAACATTTTTGCAGGCTAGTAGATTTTATGAGCTTTCCTATGCTGACATTGATTTATAAAGGAGCTGGGAGGCAGATGCTTGATACTTAACATTTGTCTGTGAATAAATAGGTTTTGGTTGAAACATTTGCCACAAACTGAGCCTGTGTTTCTGTGCTAAACAGCTTCATTTCAACAAAATCTGGCAGGCTTCTGCTTCATATACTGTACCACAATCTTAATGTAGTAAAAATATAAGCCTCTATGAAGACTAGAGTAGATTTATTGTGCCATTTGAAGCTTTAAATTTCACAAGAAGAAACATGTCACCTGTTTCAGGCACAGAAAACTAATAAGCTGAACCAGGAATGACATTCTTCTTTCCCGACTTAAGGAAAATATCAGAAGAAAAAGCTATCCAGTGGCAGAAAATGGTCAGGATAATAACTGGCAGGATTTTATTAAGATTTTTCCAGTTATTTTACATATTGACTCAATTATTTAATTATTTTACTCCTCATTCTCTTTATGACTGGGACCAAAACCAGAAATATAACATCAAAATGCTGGCAAACAGGAAAGTTTCATGTTACAGAATTCCGCTAGATGTAATTAGAGGGAAATTTAAAAAGAAAGGTTGTTAAGCAAATTTAGATGTTTTTATCAGAAGTAAAAACTACTGTTCTTATCACAATTTAGTTTCAAATGTGAGTAACTCTTATTCGTGTTAACTTAGGTTGGTTATGCAATCAATCAATTTCTCCACCATGAAATTTCTTTAATTTTGTGTTTTGTGTATATAGGGCTTGAAACTAGAATACTATTCAAACAAAAATCTTATACAATGGGATTTCTCCTAGCCTCTAGCTTCTTCACTTTTTCATGCGCATAACCCTAAATCTAAAAAGAAAAAGAAAATTTTGGTGGATGCCCACAGGATGTATATTGATGCTCTTGCAACAGTAGATGGATATGTGGAAGTGTACACCCAATCTTTCCCAAATGTATTTTGCAACTTCACATAACATTTATTTACAATTAAATGATGAAGCTGAAGTGGTTCTCCTTTACCAGATGATAATTAAGTAGGAAAATATTATAGCGGTCAGTCTAGAAACAGTCATTAATAAAAAATTGCAAAGTTTTGAATTGTCTAATTTCATCTTGTATATATTTGTATAATATTATTGAAGGCATTGTAAAACTATAAGATAGTCAGGAGAACACAATATAAAGATATTCTAATCAAGCATTCTTCATTATTTTCACATTTCTAAAACAATGTTTTATTTACATTTTATTTTTATATAAACTTGTTCTACATTTTCTTTGCCTCTTTTAATGTCAACTGTTTCTTTTTCTTTTAAATACATTCTTTCTATCTTTTTTTTTATATGTACATTAAATAGCACTTATCCTTCAATTTTTTCAATCACCAATTTCTTACAGTTTTTTTTTTCCACTTTATCACTCCATCAAGCTTTTTTTTTCATACTCCACATTGGTATAAGATTGTAGTGTTCTGTAACTTAAAGCTTTTTCCTCATGTTCCAATCAGCTTTTGCATTTTCTTTTCTTATGTTGTTGTTGTTAGTTGCAATGTCTTCTCCGACTTCTCGCAACCCTATGAACAACTTCCTCCAGTCCTTCCTGTCCTCTACCATCCTTCGGAGTCCATTTAAGCTCACGCCTACTGCTTCAGTCACTCCATCCAGCCACCTCAATCTCTGTCATCCCCTTCTTCTTTTGCCCTCAACCTTTCCCAGCATTAGGCTCTTCTCCAGTGAGTCCTTCCTTCTCATTAGGTGGCCAAAATATTTGAGTTTCATCTTCAGGATCTGGCCTTCAAAAGAGTAATCAGGGTTGATCTAAAACTGACTGGTTGGATTGTCTTGCAGTCCAAGGGATTTGCAGGAGTCTTCTCCAGCAGTTCAAAGGCTTCGATTCTTTGGCATTCAGCCTTTCTTATGGTCCAACTTTCACAGCCATACATTGCAACTAGAAAAACCATAGCCTTGACTATACTCACTTTTGTTGGCAGAGTGATGTCTCTGCTTTTTAGTATGCTGTCTAAATTTGCCATAGCATTCCTTCACAGGGGCAAGTGTCTTTTAATTTCTTGGCTGTAGTCCCCACCTGTGGTAATCTTGGAACCCAGGAAAATAAAATCAGTCACTACCTCTATTTCTTCCCCATCTATTTGCCAAGAATTGAGAGGGCCAGGTGCCATGATCTTAGTTTTCTTAACGTTGAGTTTCAAGGCAACTTTTGCCTCTCTTTCTTCACCTGCATTAAGAGTCTCTTTAGTTCCTATTCACTTTCTGCCATTAAAGTGGTATCATCTGCATATCTGATGTTGTTATTTCTCCCAGAAATCTTAATTCCAACTTTTGATTCATCTAGCTCCTCCTTTCTCGTGATGTGCTCTGCATATAAGTTAAATAGGCAGGGTGACAGTATACAGCCTTGCCGAACTCCTTTCCCAATTTTGAACCAATCAGTGGTTCCATGACCATTTCTCACTGTTGCTTCTTGACCCGCATATAGGTTTCTCAAAAGACAAATAAGATGGTCTGGTACTCCCATCTCTTGCCACAAATTGTTATGATCCTCCCAATCAAATGCTTTAGCATAGTAAATGAAAAGAAGTAAGTGTTTTTCTGGAACTCCCTAGATTTCTCCATGATCCAGCATATATTGGCAATTTGATCTCTAGTTCCTCTGACTCTTCGAAATCCTGTCTGTACTTCTGATAATTCTAGATCCACATAATGCTGGAGCCTAGCTTGTAGGATTTTGAGCATAACTTTACTCCCATGTGAAATGAGTGCAATGTTGCAGTAGTTTGAACATTCATTGGCATTGTCCTTTTTGGGAATTGTAATGTAAACTGACCTTTTCCAATCCTGTAGCCTCTGTTGAGTTTTCCAAATTTTCTGGCAAATTGAGTGTAGCACTTTTACTGCATTGTCTTTTAAGATTTTGAATAGCTCAGCTGGAATACCATCACCTCCACTAGCTTTGTTGTTGCTCAGATGTCCTATAGCCCATTTGACTTCAGATTCTAGGATAGTGATGACTAACCTTTTTGGGCTCCTGTGCCAAAAATTGTGTGCGTGCTTGCACGTTCACACTCGCGTGCCAGCACCCAGAAGGCAATGCACATGTCCCCCTATGTCTCCTACACATGAGTACGCAATCCCCACCCACCAACCACCACCACCCCCTTACCTGCACAGCACCTGAAAGATGATTTTTGGCTGGTTTGAGGCCTTTTTTGCACTCCCAAAGGCTTGAGGAAGGTTTCTACAGGCTTTAGCAAGCTTTGTAGTCTGAAAACTAGCCCCGTTTCATCACTTCCTGTTTTTCTAGAAATATCGTAAATGACAAAACAGGGCTAGTTTTCGGCCTACAAAGCTTGCTGAAGCCTGCAGAAGCCTTCCTCAAGCCTTTGGGAGGCTGAAAAAGGACTCAAACTTGCCAAAAATCAGCTGTGAGGTACACACTTGCGGAGTGAGATAAGTTTGCCTGCAGTTCGCGTGCCAGCACAAATGGCTCTGCATGCCAACTGTGGCACGCGTGCCATAGGTTCGCCATCATGGTTCTAGGATGTCAGTGACGACCCCATTGTGGTTATCAGCAGGGGTGGGATTCAAATTTTTTAACAACAGATTCTGTGAGCATGGCTTAGATGGTGGGCATGGCTTGGTGGTCATGTGACTGGGTAGACATAGCTTGGTGGTCATGTTACTGGCGGGGGTAGCCAACTCAATATCACTCACATTGAGGCACGCATCTCCTCGCCTGGCCTCTCATGACTGTGAGGATGCTGCAACAGCCGTAAGTGTGAAAAACAGTCATGTCACTTTTTTCAGTGGCACTGTAACTTTGAATGGTCACTCCACACAAGCAAAGTACCAGCAAAGGAGGGGAAAAAAACTCCAGAAATGTTCCTGAGACAGGAAGTCTAGTCCTGCCAAGAATGTAATAAGGGTTAACGGAGAGGCAGTTACTGTAAGCAACACCAGAATGTTTCCTTCCTGCCTTCCTTACAGGATTAGACCAGTAATTTCTTCTAACAACAGGTTCTCCGAACTGCTTAGAATGTTAACAACCGGTTCTAGAGAATAGGTGCGAACTGGTAGAATCCCACCCCAGTTATCAGGGATGTTAAGCTCGTTCTTGTATCGTTCTTCTGTGTAATTTTGCCACCTCTTCTTAATCTCTTCTGTCTCTGTTAGGCCCCTGCCATTTTGGTCCTTTATCATGCCCATCTTTGCATGAAATGTTCCCTTCATATCTCCAATTTTCTTGAAGAGATCTCTGGTCCCCCCTATTCAATTGTTTTCTTCTATTTCTTTATTGCTTTCTTCTATTTCTTTTCTTATAGTTTTTTCCATTTCATTCTGTTGGGAGAATAATTTATCTCCTCATATTTTTCAATATACTGAATTTAAATGGTAATGCTGCTGAGTTTGTTTACTGTATTTTACTACTCTTGATTAAATAACAAGGAAGAAAGTTCTAAAAGAGTTTCCTTAGAACATATCAATGCTCAAATTGTAGGCTACTGCAAACCCGTGGAATTGAAATGCAACAATATGAAATCTTTTATGATTGTCACTAATATTGGCAATTCAGATAATCATATTATAACATGATAACTGATCAGTACCTATAACATTAGTCTGCTTTTGACTCTCACTCCAATTCTCATGCTGCAATTCCAATGAAATTCATTCCAAATCGAATTCTTTCCTTTCCCATCAACAAAGCTCTTATTACTAACAGAAACAGCAACCTTGTGCGAAGGATGGTACATGTATCAATTGGAGAAAATGTTTAGAAATCCTTTTCATCCATCATACTTTTAAGAGAAACTTTACATGTATTTACATATTTAACACATTTAACCAATTTCTTACCAATGACATTGTGGTTTAAGGATTATGCTGTGATTTACAATATTTTATTTATATTTCTTATGTACATTGTAATTCACTTAACAACTGTTACTAACTTAACAACTGCAGTGATTCACTTAATAACTGTGTCAAGAAAAGTCATAAAATGGGGCACTTAACAATTGCCTCACTTAGCAACATAAATTTTGGGCTCAACGGTGGAGGTAAGTCAAGGACCATCTGTATGTTTAAGACAATGAAGATGACATTATAATGCATAGTATACAATAATGTAATTATATGAGTTTATAGGATTTATGAGATATGACGCTAAAGTTCCATCTCCTTTGGTAGAGAAGAAAATCCATAATGCAAAGCTGTGATAAACACGGTACAGTAATATTTTAATAAATAGGAACCTCAAACTTCAATTATAAACCAGTATACTTGCCAAATTATCAGTAATTGTGTACTTACTCATAATTTGGCAAGTATAACGGTTTATAATATTGCATCACTTAGTTGCTATTTTAGAAAAAAAAACTGCCTACTGTAATTAAATTGAACAGCCAAAAAGTCCAAAAGCATATGTCTTGCACATTCAGATAAGGTTATATATCATACAATAATCATTTTTGCTCAGAGTATATAGATAATACAGAAAGTTGAATGACATCTTTACATCATTTTAAAAATAATTAATTTAAGGATAAAGTATATTTAAATAAAGTATATGAAAAGTGCATTTCAGTTTAAATTTGAGTACTTTTCTTACATTGATACAATAGTGAATGAGAGAGAGTGTTGTCTCAGATTCATGACCTGCACCGTTCCATAAATCTATTCCTTCTTTGAAGGGTTTCCCTTGGAGAAGCATTAAACAATCCATAGATTGAACATGTATGAATCCCTCACTCCCTATACATCAAAATTTAAGATTCTTAAAGCTTCACAAAAAAATCCTTACATTAGCCTATCTGAATATTGGGTATAAAATTGGTTGATTTTTTTTAATGATTACTCTTTAAAAATTGTAAAAAGATGTATCAATATAGAATCCAATGTACAATCTAAGGTTGTTGTGATTACTAACAAGTGTGCAAAGTTCTTAGTGACAGAATAGCTCCTCTACAGAAAAGAAAATCAATTTATTAATAGATGTAAAATGAGCAAATGTTGAAAATATGTGGTCTATCATATAAGATGAACGTTAGAACTTGACTCCAAATGCTGCATACAGAATTAAATATTCTATAGAGGTTTTATCTGATTCCCACTAAGATACAGGTTATGCCAATTTAAATCTGTGATATGAAGAATATGAAGGAACATGCCACTTTCCATCCAGCTGAGAAAATAAATCAGATATTGTTAAGAATACGAATATTTCAAAATTATTCTTTTTCATTAAAATTAATATTTAAGTATAAAACTTAAACAATTAAAAATAATTATGACTATTTTTTAAATGATCATGCACTCTTGAAAATATCCTCTCAGCGTCCTCAACAGTGAAGCAGATAAAGAGATTTTATAATTTTGAAATGAAATTGAACAGCTTTCAAATGATACTAGAGCTCATTTGTGCCAATTACTATTGTTCAAAATAAAAAATGGAAGCATATCATTACATATATATTGGGATAATAAACAAATCACTATGCAGCATCTATTTTACTTTCTCCAAAGAATGTTTTTTGATTCACAAGATACTTGAAGCAAACAGCAAACAGCCTGGTGAGCTTCAGCACAGCCTGATTAGCACAAACAGCTGATTGTCGGTTGGATCAGCCTCCCAATGAACACTTGTTTCAGGCTGCAAGGATTGCCATTGCCTATTGCCGCCTCTCGTGCGCCCCATTTTCCGCCATTTCAATCCCCGCCATGTGAAATGGGTTGAAAATGGGATGTGCAGAGGCTGAAAATGGGATGTGGAGGCCGAAAATGGGGTGCACAGAAGCGGCAATAGGCGATGGCGATCTCTGCAGCCTGAAACAGCTGATTGTCAGGAGGCCAATCCAACTGACAATCAGCTACTTATGCTTATCAGGCTGTGCTGAAGTTGAAACTGGCTGTTTGCTGCTTGCTGCAAGGAGACAAATTGCTAGGAAACATAGGCCAGTGGGTGGGGACCAGCGGGTGGGCAGGGCTTCAGCAATTTGCTATATAAGACGCACAGACATTTCCACCCACTTTGCAGGGGGGTGCATCTTATATACGAAAAAAATATGGTAATTCTTGAGCTATACAGGTCTATTTTATTTCAAAGAACATGAAGTACATTTTAATACTAAGCAAGAAATAGTTTGGAATCAAAGAATGAAATGCATCTTTGACATGCTACCTACATATCTGAGTTTTTATTTCTGGACAAAAGAACATACCCATTACTCTATAATAAGACAAATGAATTGTCTAGAGACTCTGTAAAAAGTTTTTTGCAATTAATATGATAAAATCCACATAAAAATGCAGTAGAAAATTACACCGTTTAGAGTATGATACTTTAATAACAATCATAGACATAATTTTCTCCCTCTGTATGAGTTTTCCTTTTTATGTCTTAAGACCTAGTACAATTTTTAGAGAAGATGCACACATCAGCATTTATGAATGTTTGTACACAAGCAAAAAGCATATTCCTGCATTACAAATCATAACTTTAAAATCTACGTTAAAACTTCTATACTATACTAAAAGTTATTTAAAAATGTATTGAGATGGACACATTTAATATGTGTCTCTCTTTAAGCAATGTTATTTTTGCTCATATAGTGTACAATTCTCACAGGGCGGGAAAT
Organism: Hydrophis major; assembly: GCA_033807585.1. Classification (NCBI taxonomy): domain Eukaryota; kingdom Metazoa; phylum Chordata; class Lepidosauria; order Squamata; family Elapidae; genus Hydrophis; species Hydrophis major. Next base: position 327,984,699 of record CM066328.1, on the reverse strand, counting down.
GAAATAAAGTTTCTCAAGAATGGATAAGGTCAGGTCAGGTCATTTATTTCAATTAGAAGCTCTAATTAAATTTCACTAAACTATCAGATACTAATTAGTCTATATGTAAGATGAATAGAATGCCTAATTCCTCATGACATATCCTATAGTTGTACAACCCTATTTTTTTTTTACATTGAAAAACTCCAACTTCCATTCATTTTTAATAATTTGTTAGCCATTTTAACCATTCTTTATTGGCTATATAATCAGTATTCATTAGCTGTATAAATTCCCATCTCTGCTGTTTTTTTTACATAGTGTGGAATAGTGTGCTTTGAGCTAAAATGAAACTGCATTCATCATACCGTGATGGTTGATTGGTAAAAATCATTTGTCAACCATGCCTAGATCTATCACTGTTATTTTTTACATTTTTCACAAAGCTTTTAGAAGCATTATTCCTTTTTACTTTACCTGAATATTCCTGAAACAGAAAGCTTATTCATCTAATATGTTTGGAAATCTTTTATAGTTTACTCAAAGCAGTGCACAACTATGAAAACTATTATATAAGCAAACAGATGCCTGCCACATCTGCCTATTGGCATTTGGCAGATATTCTTCTTCGAGAAGAAGAAAAACAATCCTTTAGTTGTATTGATTCGTTCCTGAAGCCATAATGCCTAATTAAATATTAACAATAAAGAAAATAACAATAAAAGTTGCAACCAAATACTGGGTACACTATTCTCCCTCATCCTGGTTGATTCATGGGATCATCAGTTGGAAATGGCTATTTAGGCTACTGAGTCCAAATCTTTACTCAGTGAGATCTCAATCCACAGCTTTCCTGATAAACAAGCTCTCCCCAAATAAATCCATCAAGCAGCAGCTTACGCTTTCAGTGCCAGCTTCTTTCAAATATTCAACGGAATAAACCATTGTTTCCCATTGTAACCCAAGAAGAAAGGAGAGAAGAGGAGAGGTGGGGAGAGGAGAGCCAGTTTGCTCTAGTGGTTAATGCACCAGGCTAGAAACCGGGAGACAGTGAGTACTAGTCCTTAGCCATGAAATCCACCTAAGTGGCATATGATCAGTCACATCTCTCAGCCCAATCCACTCACAAGATGGCTGTTGTTGTGGGAAAAATAGGAAGAACAGGATTATCAAGGATATCTCACCTTGAGTTATTTGTAAAACACATATATATAAAGGTGGGATATAAAATACATGAATAAATCTTGACATTTTTTGGTGTGATTCTCTTTCAGGAACTTCAGATACAGCCCTCAGACTTTTATCAGGACTAATAATAAACAGCTCTCCATGCGTCTCTTTCTAGGACTTCAGAAAGTATTATGTCGTAATCCTATGTACATTTCTCACAACTGCTGGCCTCAATATTGATGTAACATGCATTTGATAAAATTGTAAATCAATTTAACACATGGTACAAACTACTGGTCTACAAAGTGTTTAAAAATTAAATATTTTTTTTAAATCTGAAGTTCTTTATTTCAAGTTTGAAACAGTTGTTTCAAGTCTGTAATGAACTGTTTTGACCTTATTGGAAAATACTTTGTCTTGAAAAATTTTATTAATATGGTCTTACAATAAAGATAGTAATAGCAATAGCATTTAGACTTATATACCACCCCACAGTGCTTTACAGCCCTCTTTAAGTGGTTTATATATTTCCTCCAACAATCTGGGTCCTCATTTTATTGACCTCAGAAGGATGGAAAGCTGAGTCACCTTGAGCCGGTCAGGATCGAACTGCTGACAGTCGGCAGAGTCAGCCTGTAATACTACATTCTAACTAATGCGTCACAATGGCTCTTTAATAGAACTAAGACTCTTGGTTATGCTTCTTGCCTGGACTACTTTGTAGGGCTAACAAACTCAAGATACTCTGGATAGTATATTGATGGAAAATTTGGGGCACCAATCTGTTTGACTAAAATTGACCTGCCATGTCTGCTGTGGATTACCCCTGCTGTGGATTATCCAGATAACTACTGCAGTGCAGATAAGAGAAGAAAATTCTTTGCTTCCATTTAGTGATCTTTAGCTTGATAAGTCAATAGTTCCTTGGAAAAGAACAGAAGAAAATGGTTTGGGGGATAGGCACCGAGAGCTTCCAAAAGCTACCCAAGCACACATTCTATACACAAATTAGCAGTAATTTTTTGCATGGTTGGTGACACTCAAATTTCAACATGGGAAAATAGGCAATTACCACCTTTTTAGCATCTTGTGTTTTATATTGACAGCTCTGAGATGGAAGTAAAACATAACATACATCTCACATTCCCCATGTCCATTTCTGGCATGAACTATCGACTCAGGGTGACCAATTTGGCAGCCCCTCTAAGAGTTCAAATATGAGGGGAAAAGGATAATGATCTCCAATAGTTACAGAGATCAGGATCTTGTAAGACAGCATCTTTTTTCTTAACAACAACAAATAAGGGAACTCATAGAACAAGAACAAGGACAGATCAAATCCTATTCTAAATGGTCATCAGAACATTACTTTAAATAAGCCAACTCTGCTTGCAATGTGGGCATTTAGCTGGAATCAAAACCCCAGGAATCATGATTTTGATTACAGTCACAAAATCAGCCTGTGTCTGTATCCAATACATGCCAAGTTGAAATTCCTTTCCAAACATACTCTGTATATTCGACAATCTCATACTCTCTGTGTGTGTTGGGGAAGCAGGGGAGCAGACAGACTCAGGGATTTAAGTCCTCAGCCATTTTTCTCATGTCTTTTCAAATCAATGGATTCCTAGCCAAGCTCTGAAAATCAATATCAGTTCCACATTTATACAACAGCTATTTCTCATGTAAGTCATTTCAGCCTTAGGACATGGAAATCTGATCTGCCTGTGTTGTTATACCTGGTGGCAAAACTGGAGGGGTGGAAGTCCCAACTTGCCCTAATGCTGGTTGGCACATCTAGTAGTGATTTGAGATAGTACCACTGTCTGTTGGCATCTGAAACAGAGTGTGCCAAGCACTAACTTGATTTTCATTCAGCACTTGGTTAAGCGCTGGTTAAGATTTACATACTTTGTTGACATGCTTGATGACTAATTAATGGCCCACTGTAATCATTACACTCAAATTTATAATATGATTTTTTTTGTCTATCATTTTTTTAAAATGTTTTTAATTGGTGATTTTATATACCAATTCTGGGATAGTTTTCATTAAAGGTGAAAGGAGTATTAGGAATGTTGGAGTTATTTATAAATAAAGGCAGGATAAAAATTAAATAGTTGACTACAAAAGGAATTGATAAATGAATAGTTTTTTTCAATTATTAGAAATATTAAATACAGAAATGTGAAACACTATGGAACTTAATGAAATAACTAAGGGCATTTAGCTATTTTAAGTTCAGAAGCCTGATATGTAAATCAATTATTCTTTATATTGTTCATCAGAACCAGTATTATAACAATTCCTTGCCAAAGTTGGTCAGAGCATCTAATTTTTAAATATTCTCCATAGGAAAATACAAGATACTGTACCTTAAAGAAATATAAGCAACAATACTTGCTGATTTTCTAATATTTTCCATATACCTGTTATTGTTTTTCCTCATGAAAAGAAACCAATGAAAGAAATATTTATTGTAAAAATCAAAATGCAAAACATGTTTATGTTGTCCTATTAGATTAAAAGGTATTACCAAGCGTTATATTTTATTTTTGTGCGTTTCAAAATAATTTCAGACTACATTATCAGTAGAGGAACAGCTTTTCGATTTCTGGCTCAGGTTGTAAACAGATCCGTAAAAAAGTTCTGTGACTAACACCACGGGCAAATTGCATCAGAAAATGATTCATTTATAGTGAATATGAGAGTTTACACACCATTATTTGCCAATTCATATTAGACAATTGGTACCCTGAATATGGGTTGTTATTACTCTTTGACTTGTCAGAAAGTTGCTATAATCTTCAGAGCTTGACACTGATTGTCAGTAGATACAGTGCCTTTTTCAGATCACTTAAGGCAGGTATTTTTGTCCATAAAAGAACTGGGGGGAAAGGAAAGATTTTATTCATTTTTAATGTAGTAGTATACAATATTCTTAGTTGTAGTTCCACTGTATTCGTAAAGATCACATGGCTGAGCTTTGTATATGTGTGCCTGTGCATATTTTTTACAATTATTTCTGAATTATTCTGACATACATTTCACAACTAATACAACTCTTCCTTAACACCATTTCATTTCATATCGGTTTATAGCACTGCATACCTCTATTTGACAGAGTGACATTATGTTTTTTCTTCAGATTTTCACATCCATTCATTCATTTATTTGCATTTAGAACTGTTTTTTTTCCTGTATGCTACCTAGTTATATCCGTTATCCATGACAACTATGAAATACATTTTGTGAGTGCAATGCCCATCTGTGAGAAGCTTATATTATAGATTACATTAGATATACAAGATTGTGATAATGATTTTACCTGTCACTCACACAAACCAATTCTGCAGTGAAAATAAATTAACCTGAAGTTCTCATGTGGTGCTATTGAGTTTATTAAACATTCTGTAATTGTCTGCTCCTTATACAAAAGCCTGGATTTTAAAATGTCTAAAAACCAAGACAATTATTGAATTTGGTAAAAAGAAGACTTGCAGATACTTGACACTTCCTTAAAAATCTTCAGAGCTTGACACTGATTGTCAGTAGATACAGTGCCTTTTTCAGATCACTTAAGGCAGGTATTTTTGTCCATAAAAGAACAAACTTGAGTGATTACCTGTGCTTTCTTGGCAATCACTTCCACTGCAGCGCCACTTACTTCTGAATAAGCAAGTACAGAAACTGGGTGCAAGTTCCCAGTTTAAAAGTAACATGTAAAGAAACATGCATTATTTAACTTTTTTCTCCTAATTCAATGTTTTTGTGGATTGTGCCAGTTACTTCCACATACCTCAACAAATAAATAAATAAACATTTCCACCTTATGCTATCGCAATTCGGATAGTTTTGTTCGGAAACACTTTGGTCCCTCAAGAATCAAATTGAAGCATTAAGGAACACCGCTGGCTTCACCATATTGCCATCTCCTTTCCCGAATATTCCAAGGGAAATGCAAGGCAATGAAGCAGAACTAAGCCACTATGAGACTTACGACGTCCACCTGTATTCATCATGCTTAACTATTTTTCACATCAGAAATGGATTGTGCTAAAACTGGAATCCACAATCACTCTTTCGACTCCACACAGAAGAAAACGACACCAAAACCAACCCCACTGCCTAACTGCAAACAAACTTAAAGAGCAAATCAAGGTGGTGAGAAAAGCGAAACAAGTCCACTCTTGGCAGCGCGTTCTCCATCCAACCAGGAGAGTTAAGGGACAACAGGATCAACGGCGGCGAGAAAACCCAGCAAAGCCAACGGGCCTTTTAAGGGGCAGCTACCTTACCTGGCTGGAATAAGGAGGCTTGCTGAGAGCGATGCCATCCCGGATGAGTTTATCCCTAATCATGATTTTCAGTCTGAGTTTGGGGTAAGTGATCAACTCCTTGGAGTTGAGTTCCATTTTCCGCGGCGCCCCCCGAGAGTGACCCGACGGGGGCGTCCACGTCTTGGCTTGGCGCGTCTCCACCAGGCGGCTGGTGTAGATGTCGGATCCCGGCGAGCCCCGCCGAGGGGGCTGCGGCTCCAAGGTGAAGTAGAGGCCGGCGGTGGTCTCGTCTTCTTCCTTCAGCCTCCGCACGGCTTCGTGGAGACGCCGCCTGTGCTGGGGCAGCGACACCCCGATGGCATCCAGGTCTGGCTCCCCGATTTGTTTGCACACCTCCAGGTCGTCATAGCCGTTATCCACAAACGACTCGGCGTACTGGGTGAGTTTCAGAGTCTTCAACCATTCGTAAACGACGTTGGCGCACATGGTGGAAAGCAGCCCGGGAGGCCGGAGGAGGAGGTGCGAAAGGCAACTTTTGCAAAACCCCGCAGCCCCGCCGGCAGAAAAAGGCAAAGCCCGGTAGCCAAACCCGGACGTGATGTAGGCATCGGCTGAGAGAGGAACGCCGAAACTCGCGTTCGGCGAAAACAGGCTCCCCCCCCGCTCCTCCTGCGCGGGAATGAAGACGGTTCAGTCCCGGCGCGATGGGAGCCTCGAGTCTCGGGAAGCGCCAAGCACACCTTGCGGCGAGTCCCTCGGCTTCCTCAGTTGTGGGCGTCCCCGGCTCTCAGAAGGGGACTACGGCCTCTGTCCATCGCCCCCGCTTCCCCTCCCGCGAGCTTCCCGCCTAGTCCCATCGCCAACTATAAAACCGCCGGCGACCGCCTGTCACGACAACCTTTCGCGGCTCCTGCTGTCTCTGGAGTCTGCTCTCCGGCTTGCGAGGCGTTTCTTTTCCAGCTAGCCCTCCTCGCCCGCGGTTGCCCCCTCAACGCAGCAGCGCTTTGCGCTCCGTGGACTTGGCGCGCCTACATTTTAACCCAACCTCGTATTCACGCGGGGCGGGAGCAGACGCTCGCCCGCCTGCTTGCTTCTTCGGCAACAGCTTCCTCGCTGCCTGCCGGCGCTCGCTCGCTCGCTCGCCGGTCTGTGCCAAAAGCGAAGAACTCCACACACACCTCATCCGACAAACCACCGTGTCATCCCCCGACTTTTATGTTCCAAGCCGCGTCCCTCGCCTCTCCTCATGTTCTTGAGGGGTGCAGTGAAACCTCTCGCCGTGTAGCTTGGGAAAAGGCAGGAAAATCAAGTTTTCCGGCTCCCGCCTTTTTCTTTTTTTTTTCCCCGGTGGGCTGGAATTTGCACCTTTCGCCTCGCACCTTCCAGAGACCTGGCGCGCGTTAACGCCGGCCGCGGAGCCGAGGGCGGGAGGCGGTTCCCCTTATTTGGTGGGGGAAAAAAGGTGCCTCTGAAAGTGCCGCCGTTATTTGGAGAGGAGAGCGCAGAGCAAATAGTAAATCTGCAGCCAATAGCAGACTCTCCTTTTCACGGGATTAACCGCCGGCTAGAAAAAAAAAAAAAGGATTGAAGGGGGCTTTTCTCCCGAGCAACAGCCTGTCCCACTTCAAGGCCAGGAATTCCGGAATCTCTTTAGCCCCCGAATAGTGCCATATTGGAGCCCGGGGAATAAGGAAGCGCGCATTCAACAGAAAGCAGCAGCTGTGCCTGTCTCATCTCTTTCTCACCTTCAATTGCCCGTTCATGCTTCATTAAACAAGTTGGATTGCACACACCCTAACATCAGAAGATGAGGAGCAGCCTCCACACAGATGCTGGCGCTTTCCTCCTTTAATCTTTTCCTTCAGGAATCCTCTGCAGCTCTTCTCTGAACCGTTTATCTTGTTCCCCACCCATCCGAATATATGTCTTGTGATAAACCATAGCAACAAGGTGTATACACTGGTGAGGCGGTCTGAAAACATTAACAGCCCTTTGATTAGGCCTTTACTTCCCAGGACAAATGAACAGATGATGATACCACAACTTATGGTAGCCCTTCCATTTTATTCATACAAAGAGGGCTGTGTGGTACATTTACTGCTCATGAGAAAGCACATATCAACTTACTTTCTCTGTGGCACCAACAATGTTCTAATCCAGCAGTCATTTGTGAAACTGTTAAATCACAAGGATTATATCCAGGTACCCAAATCTTGTGTCATTCAACTCAGATTTGCCAGCAAAAACTGCTGTCTGTGTAAGAGATGCCTCCCTAATACTCTGGGCAACAGACATTTGTTTGAATTTATTAGCTGCCCAATGTCAATAAACTCCAATGGAAACCTATTTGTTTAGATATTTCAGGTCTATAATCTGGCCTCCTCTTTGTGGTCATTTAATCATTAATGCTTTGTAGTGTGTACTAGTGTGACCTCACCTTTCTTGTGGCAAGCAATTGAAAGACATAAATTTATCAGAACGGGGTAAGTTGGCTAACACGAGAAGATGCTAGAAATTGGTGGCAAGGAAAAAGCCTCTACAATAGGGATGTCCAACCTTGGCAAGTTTAATGCTTGTGGACTTCAATTCCCAGAATTCCCCATGTTGGTTGGAGAATTCTGGGAGTTGAAGTCCATGAGTCTGAAAGATTGCTAAGATTGGTTCTACAATGTTACAAAGAGCTAGAAGTTTATGCCTATCCCAACTGGTGGGACAGCACAGACGACCATAGTATTAAGCCAATCTTCTCTTCTAGCTTCCCAGAAAATGGGCAAGGAAACCCAGAGATGCATCCTTTGCCCATTTTTTGACATGCCTCAGAAATGGAAACATTCAGAGGAAAATATCCAGATATGCAGAGGCTTGGACTTTACTGGCTGGTGGTTCTTTCTCACCTTTCCTTGATAAATCTCCCTTGCAGGAGCAAAGAAGGAAAAGGGAGAGGAAATTGTGACTCTTGTAGAACTCTACAACTCCACTTCTGCACCAATATTTCTCAACTTTGGCAACTTCGAGGACTTCAACTCCCAACATCCCCCACCAAGCATTGCTGGGAGCTGAAGTTCCCACATTTTAAAATCGTCAAGGTTAAGAAACACTGTTCTATAGGTATATCATTCACACTTCATCTGAGTATAGCTTTTATTTTGGGGTCAAGAAAAACCATCAGTTTCAGGTACATATCACAAAGGTAAGAGGCAATTGAACTTTCTGGTTTTTCTTTGCTTCTCATCCAATAAGTTTCTTTCTAAAGAGCTGAAGAAGCTTCTTGGATGAGAAGCAAAACGTCTTCAAAGAAAAAACAGAAAGCGCAGTTGCCTCTTGAAAAAGCCACTTTTGGGACAACCGTGACAGGGATGACCTGAGAAGTGCCATCGATTTTCAGGTACATATTTCCTTGACTGATGAAGCTGGGTGTGGTGGGAGAGAGAAGCAGTTGGTTCCCGAAGAGCAAAAAGCGGGGAAAGTTTATACAGCTTGATTCGCAGGTTAAAATATAAACTACCCAATTCCGGCTTTGCCATTAGCGGGAATTATCTCTCTCACTTCCTTCATTACAGGGGAAAAAACAACAGCTGTCTCGATCATCCCTGCCATGATTGGCGGGAGTGTTTTGCTGTGATTTCCTCTGTCCCGCTTGTTTTAACTCACTTCTGCTACTCCTAGTTCTGAGAAGTCCGGGTTTCCCACAGCTGTAGACGCGAGGGGGAGAGGAAGGAGCGCCTAAGAGGCATTAGGCAAAGGGTAAGGCTGAATGGAGGTTGCGGACGCAAATGGCACCAGCAACAGGCGCTTCTTTCGGTGGGGAGGGGGGGACAGGAAGTGGGACGAGAGGAGGCCACTGACATGGGTGAGAATTGCCGGCTTCTCGAAGCTGCAGGGAGCATTGCCGGTCGCAGAACAGACAAAGCCGGGATCATCGTGGTGCCGTTTTTATCACGCCCCATTCCCTTGCTCCTTATTACTGGAAGAGCACCAAACCTGCGCTCGCAACTGGCCTTGGTATGGGAAAATTGGAGCAAGAGGATGAGGAGGAGGGTTTGACGCCACCGACAACACCGAAATTTGTCTCTTATCCTTTAAAAAAAAAAAAAAAAACCTCTCTTGGGCTTGCAAAAGCAACGCTTGTAGGTGTGGGTTGAAAATGTCTTGCACTCACACTTCGCTTTAATTAGCTGGAGAGGAAGAATCCAAAATGCCCCGGCGGGACTTCTAGAAGAGTTATCTAGAAGAGGCGGAAAAACAAGAGGAAACTTCGCCAGTAATTCTTCGCTTAACCCAACCCACCCCACCCTTTTCAGTAAGTGCTATACTTTCTCGCCTGGGTTTTCGCTTCCAATTCTGAGCTCGCAGCGCCTCCAGCCGCTTGATGTAAAATGTAACTCCTTCTCCTTTCAATTCTGTTGCTGCTGCTGCTGCTGCATTTAATATGGTAGTTTGTTTTTGGACGGGATTTCCAAAATGTAACAGACAGGGAAACAGTGTTTCCAAAAAGTAACAGAGGGACAGTATTTTCACAAAGTAACAGAGGGAAAGTATGAAATCGAATGAATTTATAGCGTGAGTGGCGGTAAACCCATTTGCTTTGGGGCTGCAAGAATCAAGTTATAAGAATGGCATTAAATGCAAGGCTACCTGGATCTCTAGAAGCTTCAGAGAATGGAAGCTTTTTCCAGTGGGCCTTGTGTCATGAAGAATTGATATTCTTAGGCTGGTTTTTAATTTCATTTTTAACTACCTGTCTTTTTATATCTGTTTCAATAGAATGAATGTGCTTTTACTGAGAGCAAATGAAAATCTGACATCCAGATCAGCTCATGGGAAAAAAGAGTCTTTGACATACTAAAGCCTTTGTGTATAAAAATTAATTTTTAAAAAATAAACATGCTGCTGGGCTGAAATATTTTCAGTATGCTTCCTTGTAAACTTTTTAAAAACTAATCCAGAGTAATACTCTTTAGTACAATTTTGAGGATGTTTGAATAGAGATATGTAAGACAACATTGCTTTTCAAACTCATTTGCATTGTCCTTTTCTATTTGTGCCAGTATCCAATAATACATCCCAGAATATAAGGTTGTGTAATGGTATGTTACACAATAAATTGGTATTATTAAAATGCTGATTCCCTTTGGAAAGAAGCGAAAAGAGCAAAATAAACTATGCAAATTATTATGGAAAAGTTATTCTCCCTTCTACTTTTACCCAAGGTATGTTAGGAATCCTAAGAGCAAAGATTTCAATATTTGGGCTATCAAATATGGGCTGCAAAACTCAAGACAACCCTTGTAGTTAAAGATCTCTCTTTGTTGTTGCTATTTTGTACAGTAATTACCTGGATGTTCACAGCTCAAATCTGAAAGCCCTATTCAAAATGTTGTAAATATTAGTGTACATTTATCCACTGGACTTTGGTGAATTTATTCCTTTACACATTCAACTGAAATTTCCCATGCAAATGTGAAAATGTAATTTGAGTCCCTGCTGCATTATATATATATAAAAAGCTTAGACTAAACTTTGTAACTGTCAAATTGACTTCAATAAGGCATTTGGCAAATTAGACCACAACCTACTTCTTGATAAGACAGAAGAATGTAAGATAGACAGTACCACCACAAGATGGATTTGCAACTGGCTGACTAACCACACCCAGCCTGTAGTCCTTAATGAAACTATAGCTATATGGACAAGGTTGCAGTGGGGTACCTAAAGGCCCTGTCTTGGGCCCAGTGGCCTTCAACATCTTCATAAATAATCCAGATAAGGAGATAAAAGGGAATTGCTAACATTTTGGAAGAAGGATCTTGACAGACTTGAGTATTGGGCCCTAACCAACAAGATGCAGTTCAACGGTGAGAAAAGTAAGGTCCTCCACTTAGGCAGGAAAAACCAAATGCATAGGTACAAAATGGGTGGCTCCTGGCTCAATAGCAGCAACTGTGTGAGAGATTTAAGTGTCCTAGTGGTCTACCACTGAAGTGTGAACCAGCAATGTGCTGCAACTGACAAAACGATGCATCAACAGACGGATAACATCAGGAGATCATGGGAAGTGACAATGCCACTTTATACTAGTGAGGCCACACTTGTTCTGGTCACATGATACAAATAAAGATGATGAGATCTTAGAAAGTGCACAGAGAAAACCAACAAAGATGATAAACATTCTGGAGACTAAATTGTACAATGAACAGTCAAAGAAGCTAAGTATTTCTAGCCTATTGAAGTTGATTAGAGGAGACATGACAACTTGGAGGGCTATAGCAGAGAAGAGAGGATTGACTTATTCTCCAAAGCACAAGAGGGCAGGACAAGAAGTAATAAATTAAAGTTTCTTAAAGAGAGATCTAACCTAGAAGCAAGGAGAAATTTTCTGACAGTGGGAACAATCAGTGGAATACCTTGCCTCCTGGAATTTCAAAAATAGACTGGACAATCAAAAATAGACTGGACCAGGATGGTATAATGTCTCCTGCTTTGAATAGGAAATTGGAATAGAAGACCTCTGAGGTCCCTCCCAGCACTATGATTCTATGTTCTAAACACAATATGAATACAATTCATTGGCTTTCTATCCCTTTCTATACTAGATTTTAAGATTTTTCTCCAAACAGGTGTTTAAGCAACAGATAAATTAATAATTCCCTAGTGATGCAGTAGAAATATTTTCTAGAGTGGCAAACTATACTCAAATCTAAAGTACAAAGAAAGCTACTGTTATCAAATTTTAAGAAAAAATAAATAAATTATACTGACTAATTTCAAGAAATATTTTGTCCTCATATTCCAATTACAATACAGATAGTCCTCAACTTATGATTAAAATTGAGCTGAAAATTTATGTTGCTAAGAGATAAATTTGTTAAGTGAGTCTTGCCCGATTTTACAACTTTTCTTGCCACATTTGTTAAGGAACAACTTCGTTGTCCAAAAGGCCCCGGGACGCTGTGAGTCAGTATCAAGTATCCAAATATAAATCACATGACCATGGCGATTGGGGATGCTGCAGTGGTCGTAAGTGTGAAAAATGGTCAAGTCACTTTTTTCAGTGCTTTGTAACTTTGAACAGTCACTAAGAGAACTGTCATAAGTGGAGGACTGCCTGTACCATATTTGTAATCCTAGCATTACTATTCACAATTTTTAGGTGCTTTCTGCACCGAATAGAAGGCAGCAAGACACAATTTTCATATTAGTGAAGCTTTGAATGAATAGCAATTGATGTGTGCTCAACATCTATTTTGATTGTCTGGAATATTATGTTATTTATAACTATTGTTTTTGTAAATTTACATGGGTTTATAGATTTCAGGTAAGACAACCTACAATACAAAATCCATTTTATTGTATTTGTTTAATGAAAACAAAGTGCATTTTTATATGCGAATTTGCATTATTTATCTAAGTAAAGAGGACTGCCTAATTACCGCCCATCATTCTGAAAAGGACAATCTTAAGGCTAAAAGTAAGAATGAGTAGAAAATGAAGTATTCATCAGATGAAAAAGGTGCTCACTCTTGCCATAAACTATAAACCATTATAGCTGAATTCAGACATCTTATTAAATTGAAAACAACAAATCTCATTATAGCTTAGGCTTCATACAAGGTAGGAACTAACTACAGCTTGATCCATTGAAAAATGGATCAGGTAGGAAGGCCTATTCTGCCAAATGTGGCTCTGCTCGGGGCTTCCTTTGGCTAGTATCCTGAGTAATATATGTTTCAAAAACTGCAGTTAGTCAAACTAAATACTTCCTGACTGAACTTCGCATCAGAAATATGTTGAGAAGATTCTCAGTCATCCAGGCAGACTTGTGTCATGAGAAGTGGACTTTTTTGGTTTGAAACTTTGTGCTGTTTATCCAAGTAGCTTCTTCAGTCTGAGCTAAAGAATCATCAGAAAATAAACCTTGTTTGAAGAACTCCACTTTATATGGTGGGGAAGAGGCACTTTTATCTAAATAGTTTTTCTTCTTACGACTTTTTAATCCCTTTAGTCGGGATGGCATTGGGGCAACTGAGTGGAACTGAGCATTTACTGGCTGGATGCTTTTCCTGACACCTATGTGGAGTTCATAGCAAATATTTTCTCTTGGTGCCCTGAGAGAGAAACATCTGCCACTGCCTGGGATCAAACTTTCAACCTTCCGAGTGGGAGGTGAGTGTGTTCACCTCTAGATTACCGTACTGCTCCTTTTATCCAAATAGTTATCCAGTGTAAAATTTTCCCATCTATTTCATTCTCCTAAAACTGAAGCCATGGCTTAACTGAGTTGATAGTGTAGGGTTTACTTATTTTATAGGATTTTGATATTTTATGTACTGATGCACCGGTGGTGCATTTCAAAACTTTTTACCACCAAACTGGTGGGCATGGCTTGGTGGGTGTGCTTTGCACGCATGTGCCACTTTGCACAGGTGCAGAGGCTTTCCAACTCACCTCCTGCAATCCTGCACTCTCCCTGTCACTTCAGCAGCTGATGTGCAGCACTCTGCTGTGCCACACAAAGCAGCTGTGCTTCAAAAGCAGGGAATAAAGGTCAGTATGGAGCCCGGGTGGGCGGGCCCAACAGCAAAGCGTTGGAGAGAACCAGTTCAGATTCCATTGCTCATCGGTGCTATCAGCTCAGCAGAACCGGGCCAAACTGGTGGAATACTGCCACTGTGGTGTACCATAGATATAGCTACAATAGAGCAGTGTAGAATAGTTACGTGAATAGATTGGAGAAAACAGACACAGCAGTCCAAAAAACACTGCAGTAACATTAAAGTAGAAATAGGGAAATATGGATTTAAAAAAATAGATGTGTGTCCTTTACCAGAAAATATTATCAGTAAATGTATTATCTAAACTAATTACATGCTTAGGGTTTAGGAAAATGTCTGGCATAACTGACAATGCAATCTAATTAACACCAGTTGTTTAATGGACCTCTAAAGACTTGTGAAATGCAAAAGGTGTAAGATTCATAGGAATATTTTTTAAAAACCTATTTGAAGAAACTACTTCAAAGTAAATAATTATGATAGTTGGGATCTTATTGAATCCATTTGCAGAATGAATATGTGGTGTAATATATCTTAACCCACTGTAGTTATTTAAATTGCTGCCTTTATTAATTGCATCAGATAAGTTTTTAATTAGAAAACTCAAAATTAAATTGATGTTGATTAAACCTTTTAAAAATGAAACCTCTCTTATTCTTAAGACCATTTTTTTCATGTCACACTGTAAATTTGTTTATTTAGCATAATGTTTTGGTAAATTAAGACAATGTAACATTCTTTGATGCTGTACTTCCATAAAGTGACAAAAATAGATGCAAAATATATTTTTATATGTAATAAGCCATATATCATAACCTTTTTTCTGTTGGCTAGTTATTACTGATTTACAAACCATTCATTACTGTTGGGACTCCTTAAATCTATCTTATTATCACTGGTAACACTGATGTAGCCTCTATTTTGTAAGATTTAAATGTTAATTGCATTGGAATCTCAATTCTTTTTTTAAAAAAAATTAAGACAGGCTTTAATATTTGCTTCTAGTCCACCTTTTGATCCAATTCAAAGCACTGGTTTGACCTTAAATTCTAGATGGCTTATGAAAGAACACCTTTTACAATTATTTCTGCTTAGTTAAGTAAATCTTCAGAAGTACAGGTACAACTATCAACAATAGCTCAACAAACAACTTTTAAAGATCCTTATAAAGTATGATGGCATCCATCTGTGGAATGTCATTCCAGAGAATGTTTGTTTGGCACGCTCACGACTTCTCTTTACATCTTAAGCCAAAGCTTGTAAAGTGTTTAGCAGATGTTACTGTTGTTTTTTTTTAAAAAAATAAAAAGACTTTATAATCCCTTTCCCCCTTATTGTTTGTAAAATACTTGTGGCCAGTACAGTGATATAAATAACACAGACACATAAATATTAAAGGAATCCAAGTATTAATCCTCTCTTTCACCAAGAAGCTGGCATAATACTGAGGTTTGTAAGATTTCATGAAGAGCTTTTCCTACATTAGTGAGAATTAGTCTACCAGAAGTCCCATTCTAAGCCAAACTATTCTGTGTACCTTATGCATATTAATTACACTATAATTTTGAATTGCTGAGAAATATATAATCTCTTATATGATAAAACTATGTAAATAGAAATATATATACTGTTTTAGTGTAACAAACAAATATTAGTGGCATCAATTGTACACATTGTACATGGGCTTGGATAATAAAAAGTGCTAAATAAGGGTGCCACCGTGTGGCCAAAGGCTAAATTACAGAATTTGTTTCTAAATACTGTATGACAATTATTTGCCTATTCTGTATTCTGAAAGAGTGTGATATAATTAAAAAACTGGACAAAGACAAATGAAATTAAAATAAAAAATCTTGAATTAAGCATAAACTAATAAAAAGAATAATTTGAATATAGCCCCACTATTGAGATGGATGTACTCTTTCCAATTGGAATTTGTACATCCTTTTAGTTTTATTTCCAATGCTGATTTATTTTTAAATGTCTGGTTTTATATATGTATTATTTTATGCCACCCAGAATCACTTCTCATGAGAAAGGTAGCTATATAAATTTGATAAATATAAAATCATTTGAAAAGCCAAATTATGAAAGATAGAAATCCAAGGTGATACAGAATGGCTAATTTGGATGCTTTTAAATGTCATTGCCTTGGAGCTTGTAATTCCAATTATCTGAATTAAACTCTCAGCAGCATTCAAATCCCTTATTGCACTTCCTCTGAAAAGGACAAAATGACATATTACCTATAATAGGGCAAGGTGGCTGCCATTCAAACAGCCTTGCTTGGTTCCAGATTTTTTAGAATCTGAACTAATCCACGTTACCAATTTGGGCATCCAGAATATGAAAATCATTACTCCTGTCACTTGTACTAAGGAAGATTATTATCCTCGTTCCAATAAAACCCCTTTTATTTAATTTAAAAATGATACCATTTGACAACCTGAGTTTAATTGGGAAACTCAAATTTTATTACGATGTGTTTGTTGCTTAAAACAGCTTGCAACTGTTCTGACCTAGGCTTCCCAAAAGCACGAAGCTGACTCTTCGTCCCGATAAAACCCCTTTTATTTAAAGTGAATTCCTCTCCAGAAAAATCCTGGCCAACAGTCTTTCAAGAGATTTCACAACTACAGACCTTTCATCAGGCTTGGAGAGTTGCTAAGTCCGATAAGACTTGCATTAGACAATACTTGCCAAGAAGTCAGGAACAGATTCACCCTAATGAATTGAACTAATTGTCTCTTGCAAGCAGAGTTCAATTCACCCTAATGAATTGAACTAATTGTCTCTTGCAAGCACAACTCCCCTTTTGTTCCTCTTTATTCCCTATGGGAGGGGTCATTCACCTGTGGCTTTACTCCCAAGTCGATCCTTGTTCCTTAGCTATTCCCTTCTCCTGGCAGCTCTGCATATGCGCATACTGGGAACAGGCTCCAGCCGTTCTTCTACCTCACTGATGTCCGACTCCGAAGGTAGCTGATAACTTTCAGATGGCCCTAACCCCATCTCTGCCTCTGATGCAGAGCACTCGTCAAAGCCTTCCCCAGATTCCAGGACTGGTCCATGTTCCTCTCCTCACTGTCTGAATCTGCTGTCAGTTCTGCTGGCGGGCCACAACAGCAACTTTCATGATGTGACTTAGCAAACTAGTAACTCCACTCTCCCTCCATCAGGAATGTAATTGAATCAACAAATGGAGTCCTAAAATGTTTGTTTGCCATTCTTTTAACCATTCTACAACACTCATATAAAAATTGAGACTTGCTGAGGTTAAGAAACAAAAATAATTAACTTTAATAATTTAGGACATGTGGATAAACAAAACCATAAAATGGACAGGTAGTATAATTTATAGTTAAGACTGGTTGCTTAACTAGTTTGCTTAACAACCTTTGAAATTATAACAGACCCAGAACAGGTACATTATGGCCTGTAAAGCACCTCATACTGTTGTAAAAAGTGATGCCACTCCCCTCTGGTCATGGGATCACATTTCAGGCATTTGGTAACTGGCTCCCCTTTATGACCAGTTATAACATCTTGCAGTTGAGTGACCATGACCTGTTATACAAAAATAATCTCCCATTCAAAAGAATTGGTTTGCACTTATGACTGCAGTATTTGCTTAACAACACTGCAAAAATGTTATAAAATAGGGTAGTCAGGTAGGTTTAACAGATTAACAGATAATCAGAGTTGGAAGGGACCTTGTAGGTCATCTAATCCAACCCCCCATCCAAGCGGAAGACCCTATACCATTTCTGACAAATGGCAGTCCAATCTCTTCTTGAAAGTCTGAAGGGATGGCACTCCCACAACTTCCGAGGGCAAGCTGTTCCATTGGTTGATTGTTCTCACTGTCAAAAAGTTTCTCCTTGTTTCCAGGTTAAATCTCTCCTTGTTTAATTTCCATCCATTATTCCTTGTCTAGCCTTCGTGTGCTTTAGAAAATAGCTTGACCCCTCCCTCTCTGTGGCAGCCCCTCAAATATTGGAACACTTCTATCATGTCTCCCCTGGTCCTTCTCTTCATTAGACTAACCATGCCCAGTTCCTATAGCCATTCTTCATGTTTTAGTCTCCAGTCTCCTAATCATCCTGGTTGCTCTTCTCTGTACGTTCTGTACAGTCACAACATTTTTTTTATAATGTGGTGACCAAAACTGGATGCAGTACTCTAGGTGTCTTCCTAAGGCTTTATAGAGTGGTATTAGCACCTCACTTGAACTCGATTGTATCCCTCTGTTAATACAACCTTGGATTGCATTAGCTTTCTTGGCGGCGGCTGCACACTGCTGGCTCATATTTAGCTGGTTGTCCACTAAGACTCCAAGATCCCTCTCACAGTTATTGCTATTGAGCCTGGTTTAACCCAGTCTATATGTGTACTTTTGGTTTTTCTTGCCTAAGTGTAGAACTTCACTTTTCTCTACATTGAATTTCATTTTGTTAGATACGGCCCAGTGTTCTAGTCTGTCAAGATCCATCTGGATCTTGAGCTCATCTATCTTCTTGGGTGTTAGCTATTCCTGCCAGCTTAGTATCATCTGCAAATTTGGTAAGTTCCCCTTCTATTCCCTCATCTAAGTCGTAATTGAAGATATTGAAGAGTACTGGGCCTAAGATGGAACCTTGTGGCACCCCACTGCTTACTTCCCTCCATGTAGACTTAGACCCATTGCGTACAGTTTGCCAGCCAGTTGCGAGTCCATCTAGTGGTGGTGCTATCTATTCCATTTTTTTCTAGCTTATCAAGAAGTAGGTTGTGGTCTACTTTGTCGAATGCCTTGCTCAAATCTAAATATATTATGCCCACAATATTTTGCTGGTCTACTAATTTAGTCACTGTGTTGAAGAATGAAATAAGATTGGTTTGGCATGATCTGTTTTTAACAAACCCGTGCTGACTGCTAGTTATTACTTTACTTGTTTCTAGATCTTGGCAGATCTATTTTTTTTATTACCTTTTCCAATATCTTCCCGTGATTTGTATTCATCAAGATCAGATAGGTGTTCTCTTACTATTTTTTTTGCTTATTTTAAGTTTTATTTCTAGTCTGTCTTTTACAGTTATGTTTTTGGTGGGTTGAGCTATCGTTTCTTTTTGCGTGAAGACAGATGCAAAAAATGAGTTAAGCAGTTCTGCTTTCTCTCTGTTGCTTGTTATTCCTTGCCATCTTCTCTCTTTAGTGGACTGACTGTTTCCTTGATTTTTTTTCTTGTTATTTATATGTTGGAATAAACTTTTTTTTATTATCTTTGACTTTTTTTGCAAGTCTTTGTTCGTTCTGAGCTTTTGCTATCCTGACTTCGTCTTTGCAGATTCTGGCTATCTGCTGATATTCTGCCTTAGTTGTATGTCCTTCTTTCCATTTTTTGTACTTGTCCTTTTTTTTCCAATTTGCCAGAGAGATCTTTGTGCAGATATGCTGGTTTCTTCTTGGATTTCTTGTTTTTCTTTCTTAGTGCTGTTGTGCTGGTCTGGGCTTCTATGATCGTACTTTTTAGAGTTTCCCAAGATTCTTGAGTTGTTTTCCCCTTTAGGATTTTCATCCATGGAATCTTTCCCAAGTTCTGAGTTTATTGAAATCAGCTCTTTTAAAACCCAAGACTCTGGTGTCATTATGTTCTGTTGCTTGTGTTTGTGTTATGCTGAATTCTAGTATGACATGGTCATTTTCACCCAAGGTTCCTGCAGTTTCAACTCCCTCTATCACTTCTTCTCTGTAAGAATTAAGTCCAGTATGGCTGTCCCTCTAGTTTCACCCTCTACCTTTTGGACAACAAAGTTGTCAGCTAGATTGGTTAGGAACTTATTTGATTTCTCACTTGGTGCAGAATTAGTATTCCAATTGATATCAGGATAATTGAAGTCTCCCATTATTATTGTTGTGTGTTTCCTGAATATGTTTGTTAGTTGGCTGGCAAAAAGGACATCTATATTTTCTGCTTGATTGGGTGGCCTATAATATACACCTATGGCCATGTCATTCTTTTTTTTTCTTTTATATTGACCCATAAGCATTTTAGGAGGTTTTCATCTTTGGTTTCATGCATTTCTATAGCAATATAGTGGTCCTTTACATACAGTGCAACTCCATCTCCTCTTTTATGGGATCTGTTTTTTTTTTTAATAGTTTGTATCCTTCTACCAGTATGTTCCAGTCATGGGTTTCATCCCACCAAGTTTCTGTTATTCCAACTATATCATATTTACCTTCATGTATTCATAGTTTACCCTGTTTGTTCCCCAGACTTTGTGCATTTGTATATAGGCACTTGGGATCTTTATGTCTGACACTGTGTTTACTGTCTACATAACTTGTGTTGTGCCTGCCTGTCCCTGCTTTCTTGACACCTGTTTGATTAGTGCACATGGTATGGCACTCACTATTAAATGCTTGGTTTTGGTTGGCATCAAGGTTGATAATCTTACCTGCACAAACATCTATTTTGCATGCACTGGTATCCTTATTAGTTTTAGGTTGCTGGGGACAGAAATGTTCTGAATCCATTAATTCTCTGTCCCTGCTGTTCAGTTTAAATGTTTATCCAGGAAATCTATGAATTTAATGCCAAGTAACTCAGTCCCTTTCTTTGATGGATGCAAACCATCTCTTTTGTAGTTTTTCATTGGACCAGCTGCAGACATCAGATTGACTAATAAAACCAAAGCCTTCCCTTTTATACCACTCCTTTAGCCACACATTAAACTCTGCTATACGCTGCCCTTTCCTTTTGTTCCCTGTATACTGGTAGAACCTCTGAAAAGATAAGCCTACAGTCCATATTACAAAGTTCATACCCCAAGCTCTGGAAGTCTTTCTGAACAGAAAGTACATCCTCTGGGAAAGATCATTTGTACCAAGATGTATAATAGCATCAACATCATAGTCCTTGCTGGCATTCTTGACTATCTTAGGAATACGCTTCTTGTCTCTGCTGGCAGTAGCACCTGGTAGACACCTGATCTCTTTCAAAACCTCAGTATCCTTTTCTAAATTTACATCCCTTACAATTGAGTCCCCAACCAGAAGATGGCTTCTCTTTTTGGATGTCTTGCTCTTCTTGTGTGACTGGTGCGTAATACCTGATTCACACTTTCTCCTTTCCAAAGTAAGTTCTTCTTCTAGGACCATGATCCCTGGATTATTTATCATTATCACAATTACCTTGACCTGTCACTTTAGTGTCCCTATTAAGGTCAGCAAGGGCACTGTATCTTTTATGCTGGACATGGGAAAAGCTTTGAGTTTATGGTCCACAGCTCTCACTCTGCCAGATCCCACGGTTGTCCATACTGCCCTTTTCCTGTAGGATCTTTGTGGTAGTGGGGGCAGCTCAATAGATGGCTGCAGCTCACTGCAGCTCAATAGATGGCTGGATTGGGCACCTAATTTCTGCTTGGAGAGCACAGATTGGAGATTCTAGATGGGTAATATGTCCATGTAGACTGGTAATTTTTTTTACAAACAGGACAGTATCCAAGTTTGAAAATAGTACTGCGAAAGACAGTGGTAAAACAAGTATTACACTGAACTAAGCCAGTCATTTTGAAATAAAAAAAAAATCACAATCTCAAGCGCACTTACCCTAAATGTCGTATTGGTATTCTTGGTTTATAGTTATGATTTGCATGCTGTTGGCACGCGGGCCGCTATCTTTCTCCTTTCTACTCACCCTCTGCTTCCTTCACAAGCAGCCAGCAGTTCCTCCCACAATCTCTGGGAATTTGAAATGCAATGGAAGCTTTGGATGCAATAGGTGCTTTGACTTATGACCATAATGACTGGAAATCTGGTCCCAATTGTGATCCCTCAATTGAGTACTAACTATATTCCCTTATCTAACATTGGGAACAATTTTTGAATCTAAATTACATTCTATGGCAAAACTAGTATAGGAAAAGATCTACATTGGCCAGCACAATGTCTTTCAAATATGACATTTACTCTTTATTAAACTTCAGTGATAGATGGACAACTATGGGTCATTTGGAGATATTCTAAAAATTGATTGTGTGCCATCAAGTCATTTTTAACTCCTAGTAACCACATAGACAAATTTTCTCCATGACAGCCTGTTCTAGATTTAAAAAGCAAGATCTTAAAAACATTATCATTTTCGGATATGTGAAATAGCTTGATCCAGTAGCTTGCAATATCACATTTTTACCATACTACTGTTGGGTAATAGCAGAGGCACCCATGCTGTTCAACATACAGGCTCAGTTTTTAAAAAAATCTTCTTGTAATTTGAAAATTTCACCAGTGGATGTAAACATTTAACTATTTGACTCAAATATTCATAATTTTGAGGGAAATGGTGTTTAATTACAGCAACAAAAGTTTCATTTTTTAAATTCTTGGTATTGTATACAATTTTGACCTCTTCCAAGATAGATTATAGTTTTAAAATAAATTTATAGGAGCCTTATATGACAGATACACATTTTAACATTGATTCTACATTTTCTGACTAACCTTTTATTCAGGAACTGCAGAAATGTTTTTTGAGAAGATATTGGAAGGAGCAATCTTTTTTCAGTCCTTTATATTGTCCTCAGAAAAGACATGGTCATTGAATTCAGTAGTTATTTTAGTAGAAACTGTATGTTTTAAGTATAGTGTGTTACTCTAAGCTCCCATATTTCCCCTGAAGGCTTGACTGTTCAAGCTCCAAATGATGTCTCTAAGATTAGAGATACTTCTATGGGAAAATTCTTTTATATTACCATGCCCTTAATTGCAAGGTTACAATTACAAGAAACATACTTGCACTTAACCCTAATCTCAAAGTAGTTATTTCAAAATAAATATGGCATTTCAACTGTATAATGATTAAGAGGCTTGTTCTAGCAATACTTCAAACTAATAGAACTACAGACATAAATCACACAAAGTGAACAGTCTTTGAATATAAAACTTCTGAGTATTTTTAAAAAGATGAATACTTAACATTCAAGGTAATGACTTAAATTCATAGCTAATATTTTATTGAGACATGCAAAAACAGCATTTTGTCATCTTTAAAGATTGTTTAAAATGGGAATCTGTAATATGTATCAAAGCATTTTTGATATGTATGTATGAATGTATATATGTATGTATGTATTTCAGGGGTGGGATTCTCCAGGTTCACCCCTATTCGCCACAACCGGTTGTTAACATTCTAAGCAGTTGGGAGAACAGGTTGTTAGAAATCACTGGCCTAATCCTGTAAGGAAGGCAGGAAGGAAACATTCTGGTGTTGCTTACAGAACTGCCTCTTCCTTAACTCTTATTACATTCTTGGCAGGACTAGACTTCCTATCTCAGGAACTTCTCTGGAGTTTTTTTTTCCTGCTTTTCTGGTACTTTGCTTGTGTGGAGTGACCATTCAAAGTTACAATGGCACTGAAAAAAGTGACTTATGACCATTTTTCACACTTACAACTGTTGCAGCATCCCCAAAGTCATGAGAGGCCAGGCGAGATGCGTGCCTCGATGTGATTTGAGTTGGCCACACTCAGCCAGTCATGACAACCAAGCCACACCCACCAATTAAGCCACGCCCACAGAACTGGTTGTTAAAAAAGTTGAGCCCCATCCCTGATGTATGTATGTATGTAATATTATATATCAAAGTATCTTTGCCAAAGATACAAAAGAGCTGTTACTTACAAAAATGCTAAAAAACAACTTGTTAAATCCAGGTAGGCCAGTTTTGTAGATATGTAATTTCTCAATGAAGATTCAAATTGTTTTGGAGTCAGGTTCATAATTTAAAGTGTTTGGGAATACATTATAACTCTGATTTTAGGCAGATATCTTGGTTGTAGTGATACACTCCCATAATCTCATGTATGAATAAATGAAATGTGATCTCTATGGGACTCCTTATGAAATTCTAGCTGTTAATGAGAGTTTTAATAAGGTTGAACTATGTTTCAATCTTATTAAAAGGTTGAGCTATGTTTAAGCAGTCGCTTCCCCCTTGTACTACACGCCACTTCATTCTTACAGTTGTGGTTTCGAGGGTAGGGCTCTTCAGTTTGGCATGTTATTTCTGTGGAAATGCTTTCATCTATATATATTCCCCATACATATGTATTCCCTAGTTTACCTATGAAAATATTTTTTTTTTTAGTGGTGATTTGGGGGTTATGGAATACTTTCCACAGAGATCAACTGGGAGTAGATTATTAAATTCTTAGTAATCTTAAATTTTATGCCTTTTAAAACTCTTGGTTTTTAAAATAGCTCCTGGCAGTTTGACATTATTGGATAGTTTAACTTTGTAGTTTTTAAAATGTATTATAAGAGACTGGCTTATATGTTTATCATGTGAGATTTTATATATATATATATATATATCGATGAAGTCTCATCATCTTCAGGCTTGGTCTTCAGCTCTGTGCTTCTCAAAGTGATGTGAGCTTGCAGCTGCTTCTTCCTTTTAACTGCTAGTGGGGGTGTGACTTGATTGGGTGGGGGCTTGGCTGTGTTCTGATTGGGTGGGGGTGCGTTCTCATTGGTTGGGGGGTTGGCTGTGTTCTGATTGGCTGGAGGCGTGTTCTGTTCAGGTGGGGGCTTGGTTGTGGTCAGGTTAGTCTTAGTTGCTGGGGGATTTGAGCTGGTGAGCTGTGATCTTGCTGTTTGGCTTCGAGTTCGTGGTCGTGCTGCATCTTCATGGTGGGGGTCAGTTTGCTTCATGTATGGCTCAGAGGGGTTTGAAGTGGGTAGCGATGCAGCTGCAGTGCGGCTTCTGGTCCGTGGTCGTGTCTCATCTTCTGTGTGGGTGTGAGTCTGCTTTCTACGTGGAAGTGTGCCTACCAGCCATTTGGAAGCCCGTCTACCAGCCATTTGGAAACCCGCCCTCATGAACAGACGAGTACCTAACATGAAGAATGACACCAGACCCACACCCCTGAGAGCCACACAAGATGCCACCACCACACTTCCACGTAGAAAGCAGACTCACATCCACACAGAAGATGAGACACGACCACGGACCAGAAGCCGCACTGCAGCTTCATCACTACCCACTTCAAACCCCTCTGAGCCATACATGAAGCGAACTGACCCCCACCATGAAGATGCAGCACGACCACGAACTCGAAGCCAAACAGCAAGATCACAACTCACCAGCTCAAATCCCCCAGCAACTAAGACTAACCTGACCACAACCAAGCTCCCACCTGAACAGAACACGCCTCCAGCCAATCAGGACACAGCCAACCCCCCAACCAATCAGAACACAGCCAAGCCCCCACCCAATCAAGTCACACCCCCACTAGCAGTTAAAAGGAAGAAGCAGCTGCAAGCTCACATCACTCTGAGAAGCACAGAGCTGAAGACCAAGCCTGAAGATGATGAATGAGACTTCATCGAAACATTGCCTAGATATTTCCAATCTTACGTGGGAGAAAACCCGAATAACCAAAAATCCACATACAAATACCCGTGAGAACCTCAGAAAACACACACACACACACACACACACACAGCATTCAGCTTTGTTCGGGTATTTCCCCACATCATTGTAGTAGTGCTTTTAAAGTTGTAGCAATGTTTTGGCAGAATCTCATCTACCATCATCAGGCTTCTGTATAGTGTTCATCTGTGAGTCAGACTTTTACAGTGGTTTCAGATTTAAATTTGGGGCAGCCTATTGCTGTGCCAGAATGGTTTTTTCTTTATCCTGATTGATTGGGAGTCTTGGTCTGTGTTTATTGGTTTTGGAGTTTGCTGTGTTCTGCTTGATTGGTCTTTCTAATATCTTCTGTCTGTTTTTTGGCTCTTTTTGTATCTTGATTGGCTGGCAACATTGCGTTACTTTATTGAGGCCTTTAGTGCAGCTTGGCTCCGGGTAAATGGACAGCGATCATTAGTTAGGAAGCTCGGTTTCATCTGGGTGCCTGGTTGGGGTGTGTTTGAGCTGGAGGTATCAGCGGGGATCTGTTTGTGCCCAGGTGCTTGTCTGGCTAGCGGTGTGGAGATTTTTTTGTTTGTGAGTGCAGGCTTCCAAATAATTGACAGTCTGGTGGAATCTTCTATTCATGCTTTCTGGTCTTTTTTCAATCTCTATGGCTTCTCTGATGATTCTGTGGCTGGGGTTTTCTATAGTGGCTAGGGTTTTGGTGCCATTGAAGTTGATGCTATGACCTATAACACCAATCAAGCAGAACACAGCAAACTCCAAGACCAATAAACACAGACCAAGACTCCCAACCAATCAGGATAAAGAAAAAACCATTCTGGCACAGCAATAGGCTGCCCCAAATTTAAATCTGAAACCACTGTAAAAGTTTGACTCACAGACAAACACCATACAGAAGCCTGATGATGGCAGATGAGATTCTGCCGAAACGTTGCTACAACTTTAAAAGCACAACTACAATGACGTGGGAAAATACCCACTGAATGCCATGCATATGAGTACCCGCGAAAACTTAAGAAAACAAATATATATACATACATACATAGATACATATATTTGTATCATATCTAATGTTTCTTATTTTATATAAGCCACTTTGAATGGCTAGACAGGCAAATGTATGTAAATATATGTAAATTAATAAATACCTGAGTAGATTTAACTTTACATGGTCTTATAAGGGAAGGGTACAAGGCCAACTTGATAAGGTCTTACAAAATCTTATAAACACAAATAATAAAGTACATGCAATACTTCAGTCAGAAACATGGAAATGAAGGTAATTTGACAAAAGGATAAAGTAATGTTTCTTTTAACACGTGGAAATATTTCCCTTTGGTGATTCTTCTTTCTACCAAGAGTTTTAGCTAAAAAGCAAATGATAAATTATGGAAATACATGCAACACTTAATAGGCAGCATTTTATAGGTGTTTGTTCATAATCAAGGAAAACAGCAACTTAGCACTATTTTCAGATTTGGACCCTTTTTTAAACCTACATTAAGGTCTGTCACTTTGTCTACTACTTGAAAGCATTAAGAAAGTGGGATAGATCTTCAAGAATTGATCATATTAAGAATACATTAATGATGCATGAAACAAAAGCTAGTTTTGTTTCAGGAGAGATTTGAATAGTTTATTTTGCCCAGTCAGAGTCCTTCAGCATAATGACACATTCATATACACATATGAACATTATTTTCTGAAACATTAATGTATAATATACATTTTCCCTTTTTAAAATACCAACTGCACAGGTATTTTTATTTACAAAAATATCCCATACTTAATTTTAATGTTATGACATAGTTTAGAATCAAGTACATTTAAGTAAAATTATGCAATCTAACATTTCCATTTGTAATGGTATGGTTTACCATTCATATGAAACTAAGTTTGTAGATAGATGAATCTGTAACCCTGTCCTAAAATGCATTTCCCAGTTTCATCATCAGAACACATAGTGGGGCTCTGCAAGACTAAAATGGTAGAGGAAAATTTAAAAAATGAAATACACCATGTACATAGAGCAAAATACATTTAAGCTAGAAGTTTTATATCAAGCATGCTTTCCCAAAGAATAATGGTAGAATCATTTACTGATATTCTTCTCCTTTTTCTTCAGTGGTGCTTGTTTATGAAACAGAAGCAATTCTAGAAAGTAGAATGCTCTTCTTAGATCTAACCAATATGAATAGCAGCATATAAGATGAAGTAATTCAAGTTTATTTAAACATTTTTAAAAGGGGAGTTAACACTCCATTTCTCCACTTTGCAATATTAAATAATAACTCCATGGATGATGCCATGATTTTATCCAAAAATCAGACTTACTAATCTGTAAAAATGTAAAGGTCAAGAAGAAACATACAGTTGCTTGACATTTAGAAATACTAATTTCTAAATGTATTTATGAAAAATGCTAATACAGATTTAGTTGCGTTTTGATTCCTATAACCAAATTAGTTTGAAAATTAAAAAGCACACTGATTTAGACTTCAAACGAACATGATTTACATAAGAAACATATTCATGCATTCCTGATTTGGTTCTCAATGTACATTAAGCAGTTTTTAAATGCAGGTAATTCACATGGACTGGACATTAGCTTTTTATCATCCACCACCCCCAACCACAAAATTCATTTAACAGGATCTTTATTTTTTGTAGTAACATCACTAACATTCACAAGGGGAAAGAAATTCACAACATTGTACAGACAAGTATCTAGACTATGGGAACAAGCGCAGCCTAGAATTTGCACAATAAACAAAGGCAAGCAATGAGTACTTTTCAGTCACTAGGCATACCACAACTAGTGGACTCATATTTCCATCTCTATGCATCAGGGCACTAACAAAATGGGATTATTCACCAACCATAGGAATATGCATTAAAAAAAACAATTTTAAAGACAAAGACCAACAAATACAAAATATGGAGAAAACAGTATTTCAGAATACAAAATACTGTAGCGGACCGAAATAAAATAGAATAAATGGAATTCAGTTTTAATACACTCATGGAAAACAAGAGTTATAATGGATATCCACCAACAAGCTGCTTTTCGGTATGTTACATTTGGATCATGTAAATGTCTCCCTTCCCATTGTTATAATGTTGCTTTAGGCCAGAAGTATTTTATTAGACTGGTATGCTTATTTTCCTATAAGCTGAATTAA
Source organism: Hydrophis major (assembly GCA_033807585.1). Taxonomy (NCBI): domain Eukaryota; kingdom Metazoa; phylum Chordata; class Lepidosauria; order Squamata; family Elapidae; genus Hydrophis; species Hydrophis major. The sequence continues at coordinate 327,956,110 of CM066328.1, read as the reverse complement.
CTTTTGTATGCTTCTTATATATATTTGACAAATTGAACATGATTTTAATTAAGAGAAATATCTTCAGATTTGATAGCCAACTATATCTTATGACATTATATTAAAAAATTATCACAACTTCAATTTAGCCTGTCCTTAATTCACTTTTTTTTTTTATATAGAACCAAAAGCACATCTTATTTTGGACAACACTGCAGCTTTAGGCGACCATTAAACAAATCTGAAAGAGTTTCAGTTGTTGCTGATGTTTTAAAACTTTTAAAAATATTATTTTACAGTTAATTTTTCCTGATCCTTTGGAGTTTCAATGTACAGTACCTCCTGCACTTTCTACTTGTCTACTAATACAGTGAAGGAAACAAGTCCATATGTGCAGTCTTTAGTCCTGAAGGCCTCCTTCCTTTACCAGCTTGGAAGCTCCTGTCCACAAGGAACTTGATACATGAGAAAATGTAGAATTCTGTATATGGATTGAAAGTTTGCTGAAATTAATTTTCTAAATGATATCTACATAGAATTTAAAATTTATAGTTGGAAAAGGATGAAATACTCAAGCTTGCAATACTTAAAGTGCAGGAAAAAGAAATTCAAGTTTATAGTTCAGACAAGATCAGTCCTATAGAAAGCAAAAAAAGAAAAAAATCCACTGCATCAAGATTACCTTTGGCTATAGCTTTCTAATATACAGATGTCACATGAAGGAAATACCTCAAGCAACAAATGTAAATTAAATCATCTCAAGGTTATTGATACAAATCAGGAAAGTTGCTTTACTCTTAACTGTTATAATGGAATCACACTTTCAGGCTTGCTTGAAATAATATTTACATAAACATTCAGGAATTACAGTTTGGCAGTTTTTAACTGAAGAATTGTGTCTTCAGTTTATTAAAAATTAAACTTGTTAATATTACATGAAAGACGGGTAGCAGCAGTTTTCCTGGACTACATATAGTTGCTTCTTTTTCTACAACAATGCTATCAAACTGTCCTGGCTATTGTGGAATGAGCCTCTGACACAGTATCAGTGGTTTAATAATTGCACAGTTGTGGTAAGTAAAGAAACAATGATAATACACTTTTAATTCTTTATTTTAACCACTATATCTATTTCTAAAAAGTTCTGAGCTACACATTTTCCTCATAAGAAATACTACATTCTTTCCACTGATTTTGAAAGGATATATGTATTTATGTGAAATATATTTCTCTCACTAGTCAATGCAGTTACAACAGTTCAAAATCAACAACCATAATGAGGAAGTATTTTGTTTGTATTTTGTTTTGGCTTTTCCAAACAAAATGTGCTGGGCAAATATGGACATATTTTGTGAATGAAAACATGCTTTCCCATTTTCCTAATTTTTAATTAGTGTCTCAAATATCATCAAGGTGTTCATGTGTCCTTACAATTTATTTCATCTATATATTAACTTCTTATAGATTCCCCACCATTTTTTAATTCTGCCCACAGTATCTTTTAAATAAGTTTGCAGACACTATTAACTATTTCCAATACCATTAAAAATAATCATTAGAAACAGATTATGTAACCATAGGAAAACAAGTTTTATAGTAATGCTTTAATGTAATGATTACTTGTCATGTTTGAATGTCTACATAAGCAACTCTTTCTAGAAAAAAAACACTTTTTGTTTTGTTTATTAAATAATGCACGGACGGATTGGTGAATAGGGATTTGCCACTAATAAACTACAACTAACCTTTCAAGAAATTTCATCACGTCTAAAAGCGTTCTTCCTCCTTCACATCAACATTCAAAATAAGAGATGGCTCAGCACAGCACTATGAAAACTATCCCAAATTAATTTGATAGAGTTGTGGAAGGCCTCAAAAAATGAATGTGCATACCAGGAGTATACAACTTGGTGCTCCATATACAGTTTGAATATAAAGCTCATAATTTATGATTACTGGCCATGCAATAAAGAGAGCATCAGGATGTCTACCACAATATGACAGAACCACCAAACATTTCTAATATGCATTCCAAATTTTGAAAATGTATGCAGCCTTATTCTGACTACTTGTCCAGATGAAATACAACTGAGGAACCTAATGGTAATGTTCCTAATACAACAACAAATAAATTATGTATGAAGCAAACTGTCCTACAACTGTATGTTACTTCAAGGAGAATTGACAAATAGTGTTAAATGAACATAACCAGTAAAATGGCATATTTGCCAAAGTCTATTTTCTGCAAATATTTTCTAGTTAAATTATTTAATTCATGGTATAAAATGCACATTTTAGAAGGTGTTTATTGGCATCTCCTTCATGAAGCTTGTCATCTATCGAATACTTGTTCACAAATGCATAATGGAGATCACCTCAGAATTCAGAATGAGTGGGAGCACTTCCAGCAGGTAAGAAAGCTGACATCATTAATTTTTGATTCATTATAGCATTCTCTTTTCCATCCACTTTTACAACTGGAAGAATTACTATTCTGTTTATTTGTAGCTGTAAAACATTTTTCCTTAAAGGAAATCATGTTTCAGTTAAGTGTACTAAGGTTTATGCTTCAGACTGTAAGATACAATCAAGCCAAGGTAAGAGCCAAGAAATCAACAGGACATTTTTTTAGCACGTGCTTAAATGTTTCCATCAGAAATCAACCAAACTTAACAATTTTAAGCTAGATCATACTATTTGTACAACAACAAAAATTAGCAACTGACAAGTGAAATTACTAATGCATAGGGAGGTTACAATAATAAATAAGTTGTTAACATTTTTATGCCTATGTCACATATCTTTTAAAAATTTGGCTTATGGATCTTATTCAACATATTCTTATAAACTCAAGTAATTTATTTTACATCCCTTAAACACCCCACAATTGTACTATAATTAAATGTCATACAAGCAAAATAAGTAAGCAAGTAATTTTATATCTGGCTCAAAATTTGGTGACAAGAACCATTTGCTGAATCAAATGTTCCATATTTGCAGGAATATTGAAATTTTCTTCTCTGATACATTAAGTGAATTTCATAGTATCCTTACCCAAAGCTGCACTGAAGAGAGGTAATAATCTAATGCTTTAAATATACTAGCAAAATATATTAGCAACCCCAAGAGAGAAACAGATTTCAGCTTTCCTGAAGTTTGCACATCTATCCACCCAGTGTTGTAACCAGACTGTAAGGGCTTAGCTTTGTTAAATGAAAGGTTTCTTAAATCATATTCTTTCAGAAGTAGGTCTAATTTATTTGAAAGACTTCATTAAACAATGCCAGTCAGTAACTTTTAACGTGGACTGAACCATATTACAGATAAATGCATATCCAAATAATATTTTGAGCCAAACCATTGCTTAACCAACACCAGGAAATTTTCTTTTGGCTTAAACTTCAGACATGCATATCAAATAATTCATTCAACATTTGCAGAGTTTGGGCAAGTGTTTAGAAAAATAAAACTCAAGCCTCCGAATGGCCATATGCTGGCACTTGCTTAAATAAAGCCTACACTAATTAAGGCTGTTTGCAAATGATCATAAATTAGTCACTATTTCTGATTTCCAACATGACAAACATTTCTTAATTTTGTATTTTTCTAAATATTTTAAAATAAATTATTTTATAATATGGCTTTGGTGCAGCCTTTATTAGCTAAAAATATACTGCTTCAATTTGGCACATCTTAAATCCCTCCTCTCGTACAAATCTACATAAGAATCTACCAGTTCCTATAGTGGTAAAATATTAAGTGCTTTGAAAACAATCCACTCTGATTTTACCTTTATTGTGTAATCTATGCAGTGAATCGAAGGGCACTTACATGGAAAAAAATTCCTTTCAAATTAAAAGACTTGTTTCCAAGTAAGCACACTCAAATTAAGGAGCCAACTTCTTTGCTGATGGGTTTGACTTAGAAACCATTTTCAAATTAAATTCTGTTTTTTTTCCTGAATATATTTTAGTACAATGCAATTGATAAATTGTGAAAGTTGTATCTTAAGAGTTCAACACTGAACTGAAGACAAGTTTACCTGATTGGGCATGTAAGCTAGCTACATACCTGATATTTAAATTCTTACACAAATACATTCTGTTAAACACACAAAGTAAGTTGTACAGCATGAATTAAATTTGTATCCATGTAAAAAATTATAAAATGATCCAGCTATATTGACAGGAAAATAAAAAATATATATATAACTGTTGAAAGATGACAAATATGTATCATTGCAAGAGATATTTTTACTTTTCACATTAGACAGCCATAACACAAATGAAAACTTTTAGCATGATGTGCAGGTCAATCACTTGTGTTTTTATGATGCAAAGTAACTTATTGTCTTATTTTATACTTGATGCTGGCTGCATGTGGACATCACAAAAAACATGGATTATTATGGGAGAAATGAGCAACAGCAAGCCTTGAACTTACATGTTTCTTTCTTTTGCTTCTCAGATATGGCCATACAAAATTGGAAACTTTCACATCTGATTAACAGCAGTTTAATGCTATATGGTCATATGTGGTCAATCTTACCTAAAGTTTATTGAAACAAGCTAGCTTCAAACTGAGTTATGAAGATGACTTATTTCAGACCAGTAAGTCACAGGCATTAAAAGTAATCTTGTTGAGTATGAACAAAGCTATAGTTAAACAAAAACTGAAAGCAAAAGCATGCCATGGTTTATTATGAAGTCCCAATGCAGCAACAATATAAAGATGCAAAGACAATACTATTAGATCAGGGGTCCAAGAAGAGACTACGTGATTGCATGTGAACTATGTGTAGATTCAAGATGGAACTTGTGTATTTCCAGTTTATCAGATCAGAGAAATGGTAGCAGAATAAGTCATTTTCAGACAGCTTTATGAATGTGCTTTTAAGGAGGAAAGGTGTAGATCAGTTAATAGTTCCATAAAATGAACTTTATTCTAGCTCTTGGACCCCTGATTTATTGCAGCCTCTTGGAGGAGGATGAAACACTGGCAGCAACAACAATAGCACAAAACTTTTGGCATATGAAATATTAACACAGGATAGATCCTGCATTGCCCCTGCTCTTTTGATTCCAAATTTTCTATTTTTGTCCATGTGTTCTCTTTGCCATCAATTCTGTTCTCAAGCTCTCAGTCATCCCACAGATAACACACATACATGCGCAGATGCGCAAACACACCCTCATGATGTGGGTGTCAGTTTTAAATACAATGATCCTCAGTTAAAGCTGTACGACTGAGGTAAACCAGTGCATAATTTGTGCTAGGAAACATCTGTACCCATTGGCTGACACCCTTCCAGCTTTGCTGGTCCTGCAGAAGTTAATGAAAAGATTTTTCTTCAAGGTAAAGTTATAGAGGTGCATTTGAGAATGTGTTGTCAGAACTGGTACCATTTTTTATCCTTGCATTTCAACATCATCTAAAAGCAAAACAAAGGAACAAAATATATAATAATGCATCTGAGAGTATACACAATGCCATTTATTCTAAAGACAACAAAGTATCCATTATTAATGACATTATTAATGAGTGAATAATTGAATAGTTAAAAGTAGTATAGAAAAAATGAACCCCACAAATATAAATTGCATAAATTCATTTTATTAAATTTCTACCTCTAACAATATAACAACCAATTAATTTAAATAAAGATGACCAGGAAAGCCTATAACTGCTGACATAATGGGAATATTCACATTCTTCCCAGAATATCCACAGTGAATCATTCATGCTACTCTATTCAAACTGGAAAGAATAAACCAAAAGAATTGGCCTTCTTGTAAAAAAGTCGACTGATACTGAGAAGGACATACCTCATGTGCATGCTTTGAGAAAGAATCAGCACTAGCTAACATGGCTGTTGTTCGTTCTTCCAGCTCTCCCAATTTTTGCCCTCTTTCATCCAATGCTATTCTGGCTCGTGCCAACTCACAAACTATTCCTGATGCTGCTCCCTTGACTCCTTCAATACCACCAGGTCCTGGTATGTGCTGGGCAAGGCTTCTTGATGCCTTTCCAGAAGCAGATTCACCAACTGATCATATCAAGAAAAAACAAATTATGCTTGCATTCCTTTCAGAGGAGAACTTACTACTTGTAAGCAGAATTACACACTGGAAGAGATGAAACAATATACTTTATGATAAAACCAAATGAAAATAATGTGTTGAAAATTATTCAATAATCTTAACAGCAATATAGTCAATATCTTATCCCTATTTAACTATATGCATGATTTTTAAAATATTATTTGAAATTACTTAGAGAAAGTTAATATACCTATAAATTGTTCCTTGTTCAATTTATAATTAAGTAGTAAACCAAAAAGTAAGACTTTTCTGTTGCTCAGTTTCCCCTTTGGAGAACTCCTTCCCAAATTAAATTGGCTTTGAGTTGCTGGCTTTTCAGAAAGTTCCTAAGATCCAGATGTATTCCAGGCATGGGAATTAAAGTGTTAGTTAAAGCCCTTGATGTGGCTATTAGTTGTGTAGACTGACTGGTTTGATTCCTCAACAGTTCTATATATTTTACATCATGTTCTTCACTTCAGGAATTTAAGATGTATGGACTTCAACAGTCCATACATTTTAAAGTTGCTAAATTTGAAAAACACTGTTTTATATTATGTTGCAACATTGTTTCTAAATGTAAAACAAAAGAGAAGGAGAGGAAAGGAAAGGAGAGGAGAGGAGAAGAGAGGAGGAAAAGTATTATTTCAACCACCTTTGTCTTTATGAGTCAGAAACTGAAAAGTATTCAGTAAAACCACTAACGGTTTGCTATTTTGTTTCACTTATTTCCACACTGCTGATGAACAAATTTTTAATTTGTTCTATTGTAATATAATAAACTATTAATATGAGGTTTTTATGTTCCTAGGAGACTATGAAGTGATAAGTGACCGTATTTTATTACCAATAAAAGATATCAATATTATTATATTTTAATAATATTACATGTATTGGAAGATTTTAAAGTCACTCTTACTGAATATACATGACAAAAGTGGATGCAATGTGTATCAGCACAGTTCTGACTCACACATAGTAATTTTTAGTACTTGTCTTAAATATAATAATATCAATATGTTTTAGTGCTTCTAATTTTAGTATAATGTTCTCTAAACTTTGTAAATCCCTATTTGCAAGATTTTTATTTTTTTTTCTGCCTCTTGAACTGCTTTTCCTTGCTGGAAACTAATAAATATTGTGCATTTGTATTCAGAGAAAAACCACTAATATCTTTCTAATAGGTATATATTTGCAGAGATATTAATTTCTGTTTTATGAGTACCTATTTAAATTTTGCATTTGGATTCTTTTAATGTTATTTTTTACATGTAACAAACTCTGTATTTTTAACACAGAAAATGGAAAATATATTAATGAACAATAATCTATACAAAAATATATAAATCTATTTAGTGTATCTAATCTAGGAGAAATGATTACAGGATACTTATTCCCACATCTATAGTTGTACTTTAGTGCATTTTAAATCCCATGGAAACTAGAAATATTTTTTTCATTTTTTTGTCTGGATGGAACTAAAAAAGCGTTTTAACACAGAGACTATCCCATTTTTTAAATTACAGATACCTTTAAATATTGATGCAACTGTATCAACTGTACATTAAATGAGTGAGAATTTTGCACAAAAAAATCATCCTTTTATAAATAAAGCAACTTGTAAGAGGAAATAAGCAGTATATTTTAATAGTTTCCATTATTTTAATTTCTTTCCATACTTTTAGTTATGTTGGACTTAATTGTGTTTAATTTTCTATTCCCCTCATATAAGTTTTTTTTTTAAAAAAAGAGATGAAATCAACTCACAGAGTTCTTCCCTGTCAAGTGATTGCGCACCACCTCCAAAGAGACCTTTGAAGAACCCTCTGTTTGGTGCTTCTGGTGTTTCTACAGGTGTGAAGAGCTCACCCAACATTTCCTTTAAATAAAAATCATTTTAAATCATATCAGAAGGTTGCTATGTCTCCCAATTTAGGGTCTCATCTTCAAATGTTTCTACATTTACAGTATTTTAAATATGTTAAAATTTGGTCCTATTGCTGGCTGATTCAGGAAGAATAGGACCAGGTTCTGCCAAATATTTTTTTATAAGAGCCTGTTTTGTTTTTTTTCTGGGCAACCCTGATGGTTTGTGTATAAATTTCAGATTACTGGCAAAACTTGGTTCTTTTCCTGACAAACTAGCCTGGCTTATTCAGGTAGAAACAGGAGTAAGTTCTGAAAGTATACCAGTTCAGAATTCTGGCAAAGTCCTTGTGTAATTATTGTCATGGCAATGATTTATGCACACAAAGCTAGATCATTTGGAGGGACACAAGTTTTGTGCCCAAATCTTTGTATTACTCCACAAAGTTGGAGGCTGTGAAATACAAAAATATTAAATAAAATCTAGAGTGAGTCTTCCAATGCAAGTAGCAGGCCTGTTGGGGCCCAAGAAGGAAGAAGAGTACCCATTAGCTGCAAGCAACCATCATACTAATTCTCTGGTTTTATATGAATTGCTTCCACCAAAGGGGTCTTGATGTATTTCATACTTGCAAGATAGCAAAGTCCTCTATGCACCATTTGTTCCTATGATCATGAACAGGGAGGAACCAAGGAAAAGGCAGTCTTTTGAGGACTCTGCAGATCAGATTTCCCCACCACCTCTTTTTTTCTTGAGCAAATCCACCTTTCCATTCATCCTAGAAATACTACACTCCTTCCTGTCAGACAGGTATATCTGACCTGTGGCCCACGAGTTGCATGCAGCCCTGGACACCTAGTACAGCTAGTCCTCAATTTACAACAGTTCATTTAATGACCGTTCAAAGTTACAATGGCATGAAAAAGGTAGTTGGATACAGTGATCAGAATGCAGTGTTGCAGGCTAACTGACTGCAAGGAGTTTGATCCTGACTGGCTCAAGGTTGACTCAGCTTTCCATTCTTCTGAGGTTGGTAAAATGAGGACCCAGATTGTTGGGTGCCATATACTGACTCTGTAAAACTTTTCAGAGAGGGCTGTAAAGCACTATGAAGAGGCATATAATTCTAAGTGCTATTGCTATTTTCACACTTACAACCATTGCAGTATCCCCATGGTCATGTGATGGAAATTCAGGTGCTTGGCAAAAGGTTCATATTTATGACACGGTTGCATGTGATCACCTTTCCTGACAAATGGGGAAACCAGATTCACTTGGCAACTTTGTTACTAATTTAACAACTGCAGGTGATTCACTTAACAACTTGTAAGGCATCCAGAAAGTATCCATGATATCAATCACTCCGAGACATTTTCTCTCCAATTGATTTATTTAGAAACAGATCTGGTATGTCTAAAGCAATTTCCCAAAGTGAAATTATTTTCGTGCGCTACACAGAATCCACCTTCTCTCCTCCCACTTCTACACTTCATAAATCACAAGAACCAATTAAGTGCAATTGGAATTTCTTAATATGGCATATCAAATAACCTTGAACTTTTCAACTCCTCCAATCCCTTCAAATAAAATGTGGCAGCTGAATTTCAAAGCTGACACAACTGTTACAAAAAAGGTCCTAAAATGGGGCAAAACTGATTTAATAAATGTGTTGCTTAACAGAAATTTTGGACTCAATTGTGATTGTAACGAACGAGATGGGCGGCAAATAAATTTAATGAGTAAACAAGATGCTATAAGGCTTTATACAAGTCTTTCTATCCTCTTGCTTCTCATTTGTCAGTTTTGCAGATGTGCACAACCACTGCATGTGCCTGCCACTCTGCTAAAAAGGTACCTTTGCTTTGCAGCACAATGCCAGCATGCCCATTTCCAAGGTGTACATTTACATATTACCCCACAGATTGATGTCTAAGCTTAAAGATCTGAAGCTACCGGACTCTACATATTGGTGGATTCTGAATTTTTTATCACATTGTTCACAAAGGGTTAGGATGAATGAACATATCTCTTCTGTGAAGATCCTCAATACTGGCACTACGCAGGGCTGTGTATTGAGTCCACTTTTATTCACTATTTATACGTCTGATTGTACCTCTATTCATCTGAATAATAAGATCATTAAGTTTGCAGATGATACAACGTTGGTGGGGCTCATTTCTGATAATGATGAATCTGCGTACAGGGATGAAGTTCATCAGTTGTCCCTCTGGTGCAAAGTAAACAATCTTATTTTTAATATAAATAAAACGAAGGAATTCACAGTAGATTACAGGAAGAGCAGTTCGGATATCCATCCATTGTACATCGATGGTGTTTTGGTAGAACAAGTAGCAGAATGTAAGTTTCTAGGTATCACCCTGAAACAAGATCTAACATGGGGGGCAAATACTTTAGCCCTAGAAAAAAAGGCTCATCAACGACTGTATTTTTTAAGACTTCTAAGATCACAACAACTGCCAGAGAGTCTGTTGGTTGCCTTTTATCGAAGCTCTATAGAGAGCATTTTATCTTATTGCCTCTGTGTGTGGTTTAGGAGTTGTACAGAGGCGGAGAAAAGGGCACTCCAAAGAGTGATAAAAAAGACACAAAAGATCAGCGGATGTTCTCTTCCCTCATTGGAGGATTTGTATAATATGGGATGTAGAAGGAAGATACAAAAGATCTTGAGAGACCCTTCACATCCAGGCCACTCGTTGTTTGAGATCCTACATCAGGAAGACAATATAGAGTGCTGAAAGCCAGGACAAGTAGATTTAAACATAGCTTTTACCCAAGTGCTGTGATCAGGTTAAATGCAGAGTTATGAATCTGGTGGTCTTAACATATATATATCCCGGTTGTATAGTTTTTTACCTGTTATTTGTTTTACATTGTTATTTGTATATGTTTTTTGGTGTAGTTCAGTTGTATGTTGTGAAAGAGCACCTTATTTCGTTGTTCTCAGGTTCTGAGTACAATGACAATAAATTTATCTTATCTTATTGGAAAAAGATGAAGATCCTTCTTTTCCCACCTCACTAGCCAACCAGCCAAAGACAGCGCAACTTTCAAGCCCACTGTGGGTTGAGGAAGGAATGTGCGGATGTGCCAATGTTCCTTAGCTATCATTCTACACAAAGCAGGAGTTTTGCAAGAACTTGGTCATGCTGGGCCACATTTTCAGAGATCATCTTTGCATGAGCAAATCTGCCACCAATTGGCAACCCATCAATTTGCTCAGAGTCCATAATTTGAGAATAATGGTTTCATCTTGTGCTCATCCCAAACTATTACAGGATGTAGATAACAAGATTTAGTTTACTTTCTTCTGAAGGAAAAAATACCCAGTATAATGTAACATTCACTGACTATATTAAATTGAAACTTTAAGATGCATTTAAAATATCCACACCTTAAAGAGATGTATGCTGAGATAGAAAAGAAAACATATACCATACATTTACAATTTGTACATAAATAGCACATTCTTCAATAAATGCTTTTCTATAGCAATACATTTATACATTACCTGCAGGTTTTCACATGTTTCTTGGCTGTAAGTAATTCTCTGGATTTCTGTTGGTGAGACAAGATACAATGCCTGTCCATTGTTGGTGAAGCAAAATGTTCTGGCTATCCTCATGTTGGTAAGTGGTAAGTAATATACGTCCAATAGTGGCCTTAAACTTGGCAAACTTGAAAGAATAGAATTACAGTTTGTTAAAATAAAGCACAGTATCCTATTCTAGTCTTCTTTAATAAAGCTTTATATGTTATGTTCTCATTTTCTTTTAAATACTCATATATTGTTGACTCCATAGCTTTGACTTACAAAGTTCTGCCTAAGCAGGTTTTAATATGTTTAACAAAGAATCTGTGTGACTGTGTACATGAAACAAATCAATTATTTATCCATGTTAACTTGCATCAGGTATATAGTAAAGAAAATGCTGATATTTAATTTACTGATATTGTATCTGATAAGTGGTAAATACCAAACATATTTATATTTATACTCACAGATCATTATGCATATATCCCCAAATTCTGTTTAAATAATTGTACTGAAAATTCTCGATTATTCAGTATTGATAATCTATTTTTTTTAAAGACAGTATTGATAATCTAAATAACCAAATACTAAAATCACAGGGGTTTTTTGGGGGGGCGGGGGGGAGGATTCTGATCACTACAGAAAACTTCCATGTGATTCTTCTAATTCATAACATACTCCCTTTAATTCCTCCAAGGATGGAACACCCAATTAAAATATATTAACAGAAGCTTCTAAGGAGATAAAATAGAAAAGCACAAATAACTTTATCATAAATGTCACAGAAAATTATGTTATTCTTGCTTGGAAATACAAAGCTCTTCTAACTTCTATTAGCAATACTGAAAAATATATTGCAATCTAGCCTCTGCTCCTAAGAGTTCCTATACAGAAAATCTAAAGAAAGTTGGCAGCAGAAGGAATCAATTAGACACCATTCTAATTCTGAAAACTAGAACAAATAAATGTTTATGAAGGACTGACATTAGACATTTAAGCAGCTTACTAAATGTATATATTAAATCACAAAAAATATAATCTGAATAAGTTTGCAAATATACGCCAATATGAAACTTTTTAGCAGAAATTCAACAATATAACCCTAATCCTAACTGCCATTCTCCCCTAGGTTCTTTTAAAATAAATATTACTGCTTAAGTCATAATATCAAAACATCTTTCCCATAAGAAAGCACAGCAAAGTTTAGTACTTTTTGATAAGCAGCATTATAGAGATGGGTAAAATAATTATTTTTATATATTTTTAAATCATTTATTTATGATTATTATTTATCATTTATTTATAATATATCATTATAAATAAATATATGAAATGTGGAGAGAAATATTTTAGTCTTTCTTTCAAATCTCAAAATAAAGACAATATATCCCAAACCAATTAAAATCCTTTTTAATGTAATGCATAGTTAAACAATAGTATTTCCTATCCTCCAATGAATTGATGATCGTCAATTTAAATGCTTTTAAAAGGATATATAGAAATAAAACAATTATTATTATAAACTATTACTTCCTGAGTCATAAATAACACTCTTAGTGGGGAACAAATGGAAAAGTAGCATTATTCTGATGTTTTGCTTGTGAGTTTCTGGACACATCTCGTTAGCACATACACAGAATGCTTATTTGGGTGAGCACTGAGGCCAGCAGAGACCTTCTGGTATTCTTTTAGGCCTAGAGCCCAACTAACTTTTTGCTGAGACTTTGTCACACTCTGTACCATATGGAAGTGCAAAGGAGACAAACAGTTATAAACCCCAATTGCTGAAAAAAATCGAGCTTCTAAACCACTGTTATAGTGTCACATCAAGACAGTTTTTAACTTTAATTTTAAGTAGTTCAGACCAAATCAAGGCACGCTCTCCTTAAAATTAAGACAGCAAAAGGAAAAAGGCAAAAATACTATGTTATTTTAAAAATTCAAACTATATCACCCAAGCAAAAAAAGTATAGTTTGATTATCAAATCAACCAGAATATAAGATGAAGGACGAAGGCATCTCTCTGTCTGCAGGCACAAGAAAAGAAACCAAAGTAGGATTTGCTCCCTTGTGCATCTACAGACAGCACAAGGGACATTATAAAAAAGGAATATTTTTAATGCAACATAAGAAAAAAGTAATCTGAAGTAAAACAGATTCTAGGGAATCAGTCCCATCTAGGAACATATTTAGATATCTATGTAACAATATTAATTGTCCTTTCCTGTTTTTATTTTGTAATTTATTTCAAAGGGAACAGATACAGTTCCTTCTTTTAGCAATTAACACCTTACCTAAAAGTCATTATATGTCCATTGGCACAGAAACAAGCAAGACAGATACTGTTACTGAGTGCCACTATATCTCCGCGAAGGACAAATGAAGTCTCTGTTATATTTTGCTTATGAGTACAGTTCTGTGAGGGCAGTGATATAACTTTTGCTTGCTTTTCAGAGCATATCACTGCATACTGGTTTTCAATCATTTCCTGAGAAGAGGATGGAGATACTGAGACAGGCCGACGTTTTTTCAATTTATCCTTTTCATCCTTGTCTTCAGGAACATTGTGTTCTCTCCAGGGTTCATATGCAGGTGGAACTAATGATCCTGTTGTGTCCAGAAAAGCCATTCTTAAGACTGCTCCTTTAAGCCTCAGAATAGTTCCTAAGATGAAGAAAATAGTGATATTTCTCAGTGCTATGCATAGCTCAAGGGTATTTTATTTATGTTTTAGTAGATACTTTATTTGTAAAATACTCTAGTATATATTCCATTCATAATAGACTACATGCATGTCAGACATAACACTTGAAACAGAAATTTTCTGGGGAGAAGGCGGAGCTTCGTTTTGGCGATACAGCTGCGATCTCGGGGCTCTGAGATCGCAGCCGATATTTTTGCCCCTGGTCGGTCCCAACGGACCTAAACCGTCCCGTAGAGACGGGGATTGAGAAGGGTACTGTTCCAGGATCCCAGAGATATCACAAAATCTCTGGTTTGATCCGGAAGAAGCCCTTTTGCTGGCGGCGGAGAGGCAGCCTCTATAGCTGCTGAAGTCAGGACAGCTCCGGAAAGAAAGTGGCTGGAGTGAAAGTGTGTCGGCTGGGTGAGAAAAACTCTTTTGTGTTGTAAATTCGCTGAGGTTGGAAAGGACATCCTGATCAAAGAAGAAATCTGTGAGACTTTTTTTTTGACTGAAACTGTCTGAGCGGCATTTTTTAAAGTGGTGTCAAATTGAGGCTTGGGTTTTTTTTTTTCTTTTCTCTATATTTTTTGGGGGGGACTTTAGTGTGACTTTGTAGGTAACCAGATTGAATTTTCTCTTATATATATTTTTATGCTCCCTTTGATTTTTTAACTTTCTTTAGGATAGAGGCTCCCTTTGGCTATTTTTTTTTTTTTGTCTCTGTATATATTACTCCTTTATTCTGGCTGGGGGGGAGGAAGAGCATTAAGAAACTTTGCAACACTGCCAACTAGAGGCTTGAAAGTATTTTATTTGAATTGGAGAGAATTGCAAAAAGACCTCTTCTCAAGGACATTTTAACGTGATAAGATAGAGGGAGAGCACAGCAAAATATTATTGCAGGTGCTTTCCTGGACTGTTATCAATAATTCAACACTTGAGGTTTGGCTTTGAAGCTGCTGGAGAAGAGAGTCATAACAAGAGCCTTGGATAAATAAATAAAGTGCAGTGTGCCTTCATATATATATATGAAAATAAAGAAAAAACTCTGAGGCTTTCTCTTTAAAATAAAAGGCAGAAATAAAAATATTACTAGAATTGAAATTTAGAAAAAGGCTGGCAAATAGGGTATATATATATATACCCTATTTGCCAGCCTTTTTCTAAATTTCAATTCTAGTAATATTTTTATTTCTGCCTTTTATTTTAAAGAGAAAGCCTCAGAGTTTTTTCTTTATTTTTCTTTTCTTTTTTATTGGGACTTTTTTGCTTTTCCTATCTATGTTTTTGGATCACTTTGTTTTTCTTTTTTGATTATTGAGACTTTTCAACTGGATTAAGGTGTGAAGAACCTGAAGGAACTTTTTGTTTTTTCTCTTTTTGCTTTTTTTTTTTTTCTTTTTTTTGCTCTTAATCAATATTATTATTTTTGGATTTGTTTGTTTTTCTCCTTTCTATTTTTTCTTTTTTATGGTGGACTACTTCGTAATTGGATTAGGGTCTAGAAGAACCTGAAGATTTTTCTTCTTCCTTTTTTCCTGTTTCTTTTTTGGTTTCGTGCCTTTTACTATTGGAGTTTTCTATTTTGGATTATAATTGGCTGCTCTACCAGTTGGATTAAAAGTCAAGAAGAATTTAAAGCTTTGGAAGCATTGAAATGAGCAGGAAACCAATACCATCTGGCATTTCTACTTCTACCTCTGCTTCTCCACCAGCTGGAGGACAACATTTAATTCAGACAATGTTGAAGCAAGATAAGGAACAAGAAAGAGTAACTTTGCAGATGATTATGCAAGGAATCCAAGATCTCAAGACAAAATCAGACATCATTGAACAAAGAACAGGAAATATTGAACAAAGAACAGAAAATATTGAACAAAGAACAGAAAATATTGAACAAAGAATAGAGAAGACTGATGAAAAAGTGGAAAACATTAAACAAATGATGGTCAAGTATGAGGAGAGATTCCAAAAAATTGAGGAAGAAGGAAAACAAAGAGAGAAGATTGGAAATATTGACAGTAGATGAACAGCGGTTGAACAAGAAAAAAGTGGGATGTTGAGGTGGGAGATGGAAATGTCAGAATTTTACCTCAGATTTCAAAATATAGAAGAGGAAAAAGGAGAAAATTTGGCAGCGGTAATGATAGAAATTTTGGCAGATGCTTTGGAAATTACAGAGGAAAAGATGATGGATGGAATAGATGAGATATATCGAGTCTATACAAGGTATGCGATGAGAAATAAATTACCCAAGGAAGTCCATATTAGATTTACCAAAAAATCCATTAAAACGCATATATTACAAGTAGTAAGAGAGAAAACATTGAAATACAAAGGTAAAGAGGTTGTGGTTTTAAAACAAATACCCAGAAGAGTGAGAGAGATGAGAAGAGAATATCGATTTCTGACCAAAATGCTATTGGAAAACGAAGTGAATTATACATGGTTGATTCCAGAAGGACTAATGTTTAGGTGGCAAGAGCAGAGATATAGAATTGATTCAATTGAGAAAGCGGAACTTTTCCATGCAGAATTTTTTGGAGGAAGAAGAGAGGAGGCAGAGAAAGAGGTCTCATTAATTGAGTTTCAAGAGGAACAACTGGAGACTGAAAAAGAGAAAGGAGCAGTAGGGGGACAGATGGATAGCAAAGAACAGCGTGAAGTGAGATCCACAAGAGCGGTTAGACCTAAATATAAAGCATAATCATGGAAGAAAAAAAACTGATTACAATGAATATAAATGGACTTAATTCAGCTGTTAAAAGAAGGAAAACTTTTCATAAATTAGAGAAATTAAAATTTGATATAATTTGTCTACAAGAAGTTCATATTAAAAAACAACATGAACAATTGTTAGTACAGCCAAAATTGGGGAAAATATTTACTTCTTTGACTCAATGTAAGAAAAGAGGAGTGGTTCTATACATTAAAGAGGCTATCCCAGCAAAATTGATTTACACGGATGAAGATGGAAGAGTATTAATGGTAGAAATATTGGACAATAATATAAAAATACTCTTGATTGCAATTTATGCTCCGAATGATAAACAAGAAGAGTTTTATAAAAAGTTACACATGAAAATAATTGGGCTGGACTATGTTAATATAATTATGATGGGAGATTTTAATGGAATTGTGGACAATAAATTGGACTATATAGCAACAACAACAAAGCAAAATAGAAAGGCTCTTCCAAGGTCTCTTTTTAAAATGACAGATGAATTAACTTTAAAAGATATTTGGAGGGAAAGAAATGTTAAAGCTAAACAATATACTTTTTATTCAAATAGACATCTATCATGGTCCAGATTAGATATGATTTGGATCTCAACAGAATTAATATCCAATATTCAAGAAACAAATATTGAAACAAGTACTTGGGCAGATCTTAGCCCAATGACAATTAAATGGAAGGGACAAAAAAAAAGATCGAGATGGACATTAAATAATACTATTTTAAAGGAGAAAGATTTTATACAATGGATGGAGAAGGAATTGGCTTTTTTCTTCAGAGAAAATAAAAAAGAAGATACTTCAACGCAAAATGTGTGGGATACAATGAATGCATACGCTAGAGGTTTGATAATAGATTATAGAAGAAAAAAGAATATTAGGAAAAGGCAAGCTTCTAAGGCCTTGGAAGATGAGTATAAAATTCTTGAAAAAGAATTACAGAAAATGCCACAGAAAAAGGATATTAAATTGAAGCTGGATGTAATTAAACATAAAATGGAATTAATAGAGAAAGAAGAACTGGCACAGAAAATCAGAAACTCTAAACAGAATTATTTTGAAGATGCAAATAAACCAGGTAGATGGCTAGAATATAAATTGAGAAAAGAGAAGGAATCAAGAAAAATATTGAAGTTAATAGATGAACAAGGCCAAGTTTGTTATGGGAATAAGGAGAAAAAAGAAATTATTCGAGATTTTTATGGGCAACTATATAAACAAGAGAATATTGATGAGGAAAAAGTCAAACAGTATTTACAGGAAGCTAATTTACCGAAGATACCTAAAGAGACTGAAGAAATGCTAGAAAGCAATATAACAATGATGGAACTAAATGAAGCATTTAAGAGACAAAATAATGGGAAAACACCGGGTCCAGATGGGCTTCCAGCAGAATTCTATAAAATATTTCAAGAATCTTTGAGCACCTCATTGTTAGAAGTTATGAATGAAGTTATGTTAAAAAAGATGATACCCAAAACATGGTCAGAGGCTTATATTACACTTATACCGAAGGAAGAGACTGACTCACTGCAAATTAAGAATTATAGACCTATTTCTTTATTGAATGCAGACTATAAAATCTTTGCTTCAATCTTAGCAGAAAGACTTAAAAAATATTTAAATAATTTTATTCACCCAGATCAAAATGGATTTCTGCCAAAGAGACAAATTAGAGACAATATGAGAGTAATCTTGGACACTTTGGAATACTATGAGGCTCATCCTGAAAAGCAAATGGCTTTGATATTCCTAGATGCTCAAAAAGCATTTGACAACGTGAACTGGAGATTTAGGTTATTATTATTGGAGCAGATAGGTTTTGCTAAAAAATTTATTCAAGCAATAGAAGCCATATATAATAAACAGATAGCAAGGGTAATGATGGAGGGGGAACTTACAGATTTTATTAATATAAGGAAAGGCACAAGACAAGGATGCTCCCTATCTCCTTTGCTATTTGTGTTGACCTTGGAAGTGTTGAATAGAAATATTAGGGATGATAAAAGCATAAAAGGAATAAAAATTAAGAAGGAAGAATTTAAGCTACAAGCTTTTGCTGATGATTTAGCTTTTATTTTGGAAGACCCACTAGAAACAGCTCCAAAGTTATTGGAAAGGATAGAGACATATGGAGAGGTGGCTGGTTTGAAAATAAATAAAGATAAAACAAAGATTTTGACAAAGAATATGCTATTGAGACAGAGAGAAGAATTGGCAGATCTTTTGAAAATTCAAGTTACAAATAAGGTTAAGTATCTGGGGATATATTTGACAACAAGATGTAGCACATTAAAGGAGAATAATTATATTAAACTTAAACAACAGATAACTACAGATTTGAAGAAGTGGGAAAACTTGCAATTGTCATTAATAGGGAGAATTTCAACAATTAAGATGAATATTTTACCTAGAATTTTATTTTTGTTTCAAACAATACCAATTAGGCTTGGAAAAGACTATTTTGAAGATTTAAATAAAATTATGTTGAAGTTTATATGGCAAGGGAAAAAAGCGAGAATAAAGCTAAAGCTTTTGCAAGATGCTAGAATTAGAGGAGGTTTTGGCCTGCCTAATTGGGAATTGTACTATCAAGCTGCAAGTTTGATGTGGGTCAAAGAATGGACAACATTAAGGAAACATAGGTTGTTGACATTAGAAGGGCATGACTTGCTGTTGGGCTGGCATGCTTTTTTATGGTATAAGGGAACTAAAACACAGGGTTATTTTAGAAGACATTATGTACGGGAGTCTTTGTGGTTAAATTGGGAGAAGATAAAAAGACAATGTTATTTGAAAATTCCAGTTTGGTTATCGACCATTGAAGCATTTTCCTATCCTATAATCTACAAGAAGGAACAAACAGTTAGATATGGGGAACTTTTGGATGAAAAGGGTGAACTTAAATCGATCCAAAACTTAGAGGAACAAGGTATAAGGATGAATTGGTTTTCACATGCACAAATACATTCAAGGTATGATGAAGATTCCAAAACGGAGGGATTTTATGATAAGCAGACTGATTTAGATAAGATCTTGATGGGTACTGATGAGAAGGTGATTAAAAAATTATATGGTTATTTATTGGGAATGAAATTAGAGGAAGAACAAGTCAAAGAAACTATGACTGTTTGGGGGAAGAATTTTGGATATGGGATTGATTTAGAGAAATGGCAGAAATTGTGGTCTCAAAATTGTAAAATGACAATGTCAACAGCATATAAAGAAAACTTGTATAAGATGTTTTACAGGTGGCACTTTCCTCCGACAAGAATAGCAAGAATGTTTAAGAACAAATCTGAAAAATGCTGGAAATGTCATCAGATACCTGGCTCATATTACCACATGTGATGGACTTGTGAGGATGCTTGAAAATATTGGACTATAATTCGCATGTGGCTGGAAAAAATGACAAAGAAACATATAGACTTGAAACCAGAGATCTTCTTATTGGGAATTTTACCTGATATATATAGTAAAGATTTGAAATACCTGATTGTAAATGTAGTAACAGCGGCCAGGATTGTATTTGCTAAAAATTGGAAGAATGAGAAAATACCATTACAGGAAGAAATTATTAAGAAAATATTGGAATGTGCTGAGATGAGCAGATTGACATTTGAAATTAGAGAGCAAGAGGATAAACAATTTTATGAAATTTGGGATCTTTTTTATAAATGGCTAGATGATAAAATATGATAATAGAATATTTTAGATAGTAAGAAATATCTTTATCTTGCTATTTTGCTATTATTTTGTTATTTGATATTATATTTATAAAGGGTTTTTTTAGGATTGATTTGGTATGTTTATATGATTTGTTGAATAATCTGCTTAAAGTATTGTTAGCTCATAAAGCATGGATGATTAAAAGTATAATCAAAAATTTTTTTTATTTTTTTTTAGTGATTATAGGATATATAAGTTTGGATTGATAATATGAGTTGTTATGTAACATAATTGTAACTGGGACTACAGAATGAATGCACAAAAATGATGAACCAACTGACACACTGGATGTACATACGAGAGTTGAATGTTTTAATGTTTTGTTTGTCTTGTTTGTTTGTAGAAAATTAATAAAATTTTCTTTAAAAAAAAAGAAACAGAAATTTTCTGAATTGGAAGTATTTAAAATAATTGTTAAACTACAAAACCATTAGAAACCTAGACAGCTATTCATAAACACAAAAATGAATTTCTAATCAGCTTACTTCTTGTTAAAGGAAACTTTTAAAAGATAGACAAGATAACCTTTGTTGTCTGTTTTTTCTGTGAACATACTGGCAGATATTAAAAAATGATATTACACTGCTTATATGTATGTAAATTAAAGGTTTCTTAAAATCTGAAATATAGAATGCAGCATTATTTCTTAGGAGGTAGGTGGATTTCCTTGGTATAAGCTTGAAACACTGGTTCCCAGTTACTCTCACAATCTAAATAGGCTTGAAGTGGCATTTCTCAGTGGCAGTGGCTGTGCTGGAGGCCTGGGGTGGTGGCAACTGGCTGAGACAGTTGAAGGCCCTGGGCCTCTATTTCACCCCCTGCCAGTGCTGCTGCTATGCAGAGCAGCCAAAGGGCCATATGATAAGGAAGAGATAGGTAGCCAGAGGCTTAATAGACCAACAAAGGATTGATGCCATGCTGCAGTATTTCTGCTGATGTGTGTGAAATAACAATCAGTAGTGACAATCTCTCGAGGAGAAGAGACTTCACACGGAATTCTTAGAATGTTCTTCCTTATCTAATTTACATTTTTTTTTCTTAATGTGTTTTACAGTGAAATTTTACAGTAATTATTTGGTATTTTTATTTTTAAGGCTTTTATGGTTTGTTGACCTGCCTTTTATATTTAAGATTTTATTTTTAAAAAGTCTTTAAAGTCCAAATTTAAAGTAAATATGTACTTCCCAAAACCAAGCTGGTGAAATCTTTTTTTAAAAAAAGGTTAAATGAAGGGACATTTATGACAAATTTCCCTTTTCTAATGAAATGCATGCTGATCAAAAACAATCAGCCAAACCTTGTATTTTTCCTCTCAAGTTTTTCTAAAAAAATAACTAAAGAGACTTCTCTGTAGATTATTGCAGAATGAGAACTAATAATACAGAGTAGTAATCAGTCAATAATAGTAAAATCATTGTCTTGCTAGTGCATTGTTTCTTGTTAAATACATACCACTTGGGGAAACAATTACTGGTTGAAGCAGCCTTTGTTCTCCTCCTGGCGGTAAATTCAGTGCAATGACTAAAACGGTGCCTAAAGTAGTCCCAACCCACAAGCATGGTGAAGGTGATGTATCGGCTTTTCGGGTGAAGGTCTCACAAAAGTGGAGAGCTGAAATTGCTTCTCGGGATTCCTTATCAATGCTGGTTACACTAGAACTTCTGGATCGGCTGAAGGAATTGTCTCTAACATCTGAAAGATTTTGCATTAATTAAACATATTGCAATACAACATTGTTGTTTCTATTTCATACTTTACAGAACATATTACATATAGTATATACACCTCCAAAATCTCAACTCAGTAATATTAGGTTCATATCAGAAATTACATTTTTAGGGATACGCTTAAGATTGTATACCTGAAGTACATAAGATTGGAAATGTAGAAGCACATTCATTAGACAGGTACCTGACTATAGCTCCCTGTGAACTGTAAATCCAGTAGTGAACCCTAGACATGTATGGTATACTTAGGTCATACTACATAGTTATATTTTTGAACAGGAGAGTAGCTACCATTATACTTTTCTCAAATATAAATGTTATATTATACATGATATACTACTTCAAATATATGCAGCCATTTTTATTTTGATGAAAACTAGATGCAGCACACTGGAATGGAAAACTTCTTTCAAATCTGCCTCTCTGACACATACGTACACACAAATTCAAAACTATAAATTCCAGTTTTATTGTTGAACAGTCATTATGATGGTATTTTAACCTAATTTCAGTTATTTCAATCAGTGATACAAAAAGGAAATAATTATATGAATGTTTAATTATTGGAAACAGCATAGACAAAAACCAAAATAAGCATAGTTATCCAGAAGAAAATAAAAATCCAGATACTGAAGCATGTATCAACAACAATCAACCACATAACCTACTTAATATGGTTTTAAAGATGATGAGATTGGAGAAGATATGTTTACAGAATAGTAAAGGCTATTAAGATTGTGATAAAATATAGTAAATGTACCGAAGCATTATCAAAAAGAATTCATGTGAAAAATCTATTTGAAATTATTGGAAGGGAAGTAGCAAGTTATTTGTTCACCAACTTTTCAATATCATTTTAAAGATTAGAGTCTGTCTTGTAAATTTCTAATCTAATCTTCAGGAAGTAGACTGATAATTTTAGAGAACATACTGGTTAAAAAGTTATTTACTCTAGTGAGCTATATTGTATATATTATATTATATATTAGGCGCAATAATAACACATGTGTGGTCCTTATGGCAAGAGTATACCAATTGAGAAAACTTTGCAAAGGGAAATATCAAGCTGTTTCAGATGGTTTTGTGAATATTTAATTATACTATTTATTACTGCCTTAACCTAAGTTGTAAATTTAATATTTTTCAAAACTGTAATTTTAATATATAGAACAGACAATTGGATACAGCTATAAATATATTCTCAACTATATAAGCAATATTTGATGGGGCAATTCTAGTGTGTTTCAAAAGAAACTAAATATGCCTTAAAAAATTAAGGATCTTTTTGGATACACTCATCACTCTACATTAATAAACTCTAAAAAATACTATTTGTTTCACTTTTTAAAAATATAGTGAAAATGGAAAATCAGAAGAGTACGCTGAACTTTTTGGATATAGACTGACCCAAGTAAAAATAGTCCAATGCCTCATGAACAGATGCTACCCTTTCCTTGTATAATATAGCTCTTTTATAACTGTCCTCCTCACCTACAAACTCAAATATATCCCACAAATCTGTTCTGAAACTTTCTAAAATTTCCAGAAAAGATTTTGAGGCTTTCTAAAGCTTTGGATTGCTCCCAATCCCAATCCCACTTTTTCCAATAGAAAAGGTTATGTTACCAGAAAGATATTTCTGATTATACTCATTGTCCAGATCTTATATATTTGGAACTGTAAGAATTCTTGGTCTTCTTAATATCAAAATGTTTTGCATGTTTTGTTACAATAAAGTCAGCATGTTTTTAGAATAGCGTTTTATAAATTGTTTTTGATTTAAATAAAACAAAAGAATTGATGAAGAATTATTAAAGTATTGATATAAAATTTTACCATGAACAAAAATTGAGTGTTTTATATAAAACCGAAAATAGAAAATTAGGTAAACTGGTGTATTCTCTTTTGACTAAGCTTCTATGTATTTTTATTTGCTTTACAGGATAAAATAGTTTGTAAGAAGCACTTTCTGGGCAAAATAACATTTCAAGAGATTAGTAGAGTTCTCCATAAGTACTAGGTTAGCAATAAAATATAGGTTTACATACCATGTATAAAATAATTTTCATAAAAATTGTCTGAAATTATATTTTATCCTGCCATTTCTCAAAAAAGGGTGTATTATACATATGATTCTCTCCATTATTTTAATGCCTCAGTATGGAACATGGGATAATGTCACCCCAAAAAGCTGATTCTCTCCACCAAATTTATGGCTAAAGAGAGATTTGTATTTGCATTTTCCACCTAATTACTTACTATTATTTATTCCTGAAAATTATGTATGATTTCCTTATATTCTTGATTTCTATTGAAAGTAATAGTATCAATTATGAAAATTAAAAAATAAATTATGAACAAAATTATACTTCTGTGGGTGAGATTTTCATGGCTTTTAAAGAGGAACATAAAAGTAGTTCCAAATTGAGGACAAAGAAATTGTAAGCATGCACTGCATCAAATCTTGGAACTGAACAATGAAAAATGGAAATTTTCCCTACTTAGATGTGTGAAATTTCAAAATACACAGTGTGTATTTTATAGCCTTTTGAAAGACTATAAACACCATTAATACAGGCTTTGAACAAATACTTACCTAACTCAGGTTTCAGTTCAGTTGGTAAGCTTAATTTTCTAGACATCTTTGCTGAAAAATAATGTATAGTTTTGTAATAAAACTAGAATGATCATATTTTCAGAGAATATGAAATAATTAAAATTGTCAGTTTTCAAATTCAGAATTCATATATTAGTTCTAAGCAAGGAAGTATGTGTATGTAAACAAATATTTATGAAAAGTTTAATTACAAAGGTGCAATGAGAGTATGACAATTACTTTTTTTGGAATTAAAGCAAATTAAAAATACTAATATTTAAAATTATTAGGTTTTCAAATGTCTTTATTGTGGCACATTAGATATTCTGATTTATACATGTTTAATCAATACAAATCAAGATGGAGCCAAAGTTATTTAAGTATCTTTTTACAGACAATATTCTGTCCCAAATATTGCAATTCTAAAATTGCAAAGATCACAGAAAATTGCCAGGAGATTGAGCCTCCAAAAGCCCCCGAATGTTAGAAAGTTTCAGAATTATACTTAAAACACCACAAAGGGTATAGGGCTACACAAGGCTATTAGAGATATACTATGGGAGAAACTGCTAGCATATTTATAAATGATGCTTTCTCACAGCTATAGCAAGCATTGGGATGAGTGAGCATTATTTTTCCAGTGACAACACTTTGTCCCAGTATTCTTACTCCTAACTTGGGTAGGGAAAAGGAAAAGAGGTTTTCAAAAAGACATTATGTCCCTATTATTGAGGACAGATAGGACCCGAATAAAGAGGATTCAATTATTTGGTTATGTAATACAAGATTTATCCCTTAAAGCTTGTAGTTGCTAAGAATAAAACTGTTCGTTAAGGCATCTTGTGATACAGCTTTTTAAAAAATAAATAAATAAAATGAACAAGTTTTACATCAATAAATAAGACAAGGCCATGCTTTGCAGGAAAATAAAATATTAAATATACTATAGTGGCTAAAATCTAGAGTCAGAAAGCTTTAAAAGAATCTAAATGAAAAACCCTTGTAATATAATCGTAGCTACTGTAGCTACTATAAACATATCCTTTTCATCAAGCATCCTTGGAATTACTGAACTGTTTCCAGGCAGTTCTATCAATTTCCCTTCTTCTTCAAAAAATACAAATTATGCTAATAAAAGGCCTGGGGGTTGGAGCTTTCCAAGGCTGTTATTTCCTACTGCTTTTTGCTTTAGAGTAATTAATTTGGCTTACAGGTAAGTGGAGTAAAATTATTGTTTTATGTTATGTAAAATCAGAGTTTGTATTATATTATGTATATTGCTTTATATGTTGTTAGCTTAAAATATAGTTGAAAATAGTTGTAGAATTTAACACAGTCTCTGATATTAAATTAAGCATCTAGGCAGCTTAATCCTTATTAAATATAGTGTGTACAGAATTTAATACAATTATCTCTTTTTTGGGGGGGGGGGGTCAAAATCCACAATGGAAATCTTTTCACCACCTTGAAGACAGACAAAGACAGCAACACAGGTCCATGCAAACTTGAATCCACACAAACAGTTTAAAAAGGCTAAATTTCTATAGACATGAGAAACCTGAAGACTGGAAATTATAATTAGTATACAACATTTCTCCTTCTTTTTCCTATTAAAAATTGTAGCTTTACCTCATCCATTAGTAAATATTCAAGTATACTGCACAATAACCAGTAAAAAGTTTACACATGGCCAAATAATCTCTAATAAATGAAACCAAAAAGTATTGACAATAGTCAACAATAATAATAATGATAATAATGATAATGATAATAATATAATCTGATTAGATTTATCCGCACTTGGAAATAGCAGGTACACTTATGTTTCACTTAAAACACATCCTATGGTATAATAATAATCTGAGTAATTTTAATCAACAGTGTCATTCCCTTTTTAAAACTGCAATCCACTGGAAGCAGAAAGGCCTATTTGACAAGGACTTTATCATGCCCAATATATTAAAAGAATTTTGGTATTGAATTATAATCAATATATATTAAAAGTGCTTATCAGGGCAAATTCTACACAATCCACAAAGTAGAAAAAAAATTAAATAGTCACCAATAGCATAACATGTAAGTCATCCATCTAAATCCTAAATACTGACATAATAATAATTATATATCATATATTAGATTTCCATCTGTCAATTAAAAATTAAACACTTATTATAATATATATGATGTGTGTGCATATATATGGATCGTATATATTATAATAAGTAAGTCTGTAATTTTTTCATTGACAAATGGAAATTTCTATGGCACTTAGAAAATCTGCACACTGGAAAAAATTCCATCATTCAATTACAAAAGATAACACTGCTTGGAACACATTATTACGCTGATACGCTACAAAGTCCTAGATTCTTGGGAGAACTTGATGCATAGGAAGGCCATACCAACTAAAGTACTGGAAGCAGAGATTTCACACTGTTGTGTATATAATAATTTTATTAACAGTAGAAAGTTTATTCAAATCTATTGCTTTAAAATTTTATATGCAAGAGTATTCAATGCCCATTTGATACTTTTATTTTTCCCCCCCCCTCAACTCTACTCAACTCGTGTTAAATACAGCCAATTTGGACTAATTTTGGCTCCAAAACATCTTTTGTCAAACTGACCCCCCTGTCTTGTTCCACTTATTATAGAAACTAAGATTTAATCCAATGCTTTCCTCATTTTATACAGGAACAAAATCACATTGCATAGTTTATCATTTTGACAGACATTTGCAGATACAAACTTTTTATTTGCTGAAGTTGATTGTTACAACTAGGGTACAAACTGAACTAGATATTCCTCTTGCTTAGATTTGCTTTCTCGCCTTCTTGTTAACAGGAAGTTTGGAGAATTCTATTGTACCTACATCTGTTTTGAATGGCAAGAGGAAATACAGTCAACTTCTCTAGTGTTGAGAAACTAGCATTCATTTGTAAATCTTAATGAACTTCCTTATGGCATTTGAAACTGCCAACCATTCTCTGGAAATGAAAGATATTTTTTTCTGAAAATAAAACTTCACAAGGCTGGTAGTTGTAGGAAGCACTTTTTGATAGAATATGAATTTAAGCATTTCTAGAGATTTTTAATCTTGAAATAAATCTTGTTTAATTTTGACCCTGGAGAAAAAAGTGAAAAACCCCACCATTTAATAATATAAAGTGGTACTATGAAACATAAAACATGTTACATAAATCTTGATTTACTGATTAATGTTTTTGTAGTCAAACATATTATCCCTGTATTATTTCTCCATTAAACAATAAGTTAATAAAAACCTGTATTTACAAAGTACTAATGGAACTAAAATAAGATCAATACACTGAAAGTAAACATTTTATCTTTCAACAAAAATATGATGCTTTCTTTCCAAACTATTACATTTGCGGTGATATATTTTGAATCTGAAGAGCAAAGAGTGGAACAGAGTGCACCTTCTAACTTTCCCTAACTTACATGAATCAAGCAATCATTTTCTTGTTTTTCACTGCAAACTTTGTCCTCTGAGACCTACTTAGGCAAGCAGGAAAACAGATAAGGAGTCAGACAAAAAAGCAATTAATCCTTTTCTCTTCTCTTATGAAAATTAAAATATCCCCCCACCACTTACCAAGAACAATAATCCTAACTCTTATTTTAAGAGGACTACATGTCCGAAGCATAGAACTGAAATAATTCAGTACAGAAAAGGCTTGTAGTTGCATTGATATTAGGCATCATTGGTGGAATACAAAAGTTTATAATATCTAGAAAATCTGTCCTTTTTTTCATAATTCTAAAAAAATAATTTACCTTTCCCCCCAATTCTTCAGTCCAGTTTAATTTCCCCCAATTCTTCAGGAAAAATGTAAATTCCTTTTTGTGGGGAAAAAAGTTTCTTCTTTCTTTCCCCCTCCAAAAATATTAGTTTGCAACTATTTTTCTGGAATAATTATGTGGCCAGAACTACTACTCCCTTTAGATATTATTTAACAGAATGAGTAATTTTTATTTTTTTCTGCTATTTAGTCAAAGCAACTGCTGCAAGTAATCATAAGTGTGTTTATTTTGAAGAGTTTTATTTTAATTGTAGATGACACCAGACTAATGGTAACCAACACATTAAAACTAGGTATTTTTATTGTTTCATAAGCATTGTATTGCATTGGAACTACTGAATTTACTGTATTTCCTATTAGATTTGTCCATCTTTCTCAGTTGTAGCATTATCTGAATGGCACAGGATACATCCAAAAGAACCTAATATTGATGCTCCTAAAGTAACATATAACACAATTTTAAAATCTACATTACACTTCTAGTACAACATAAATGTATCTATCTGGTTGGGTTATTATTATAGTATAAACCTTTTCAAAATGAAATATAACAAATGTTTATTCAATGCCATTAATATAATTTAAAAATGTATTTTTCCAAACTATCTGCTATAATGCCCATTGCCATGAACTTACTGAATTCTAATTTCAGAAGAACTATAAGATAAGAAAGTCACTCAAAAGCTGGAAGTTATTAGTCAATAGTTTATCAAATATGCAACCAAATATATATAAATTCTTTGAACATTGTCTAAAAGAAAAGAGGTAACTTATCAAATGTGCTATAAAAAGAGAAATTTAGAATGAGCCAAGCTCTATACATATATATCTTCTTAGATAATTACTAAAATCATAAAAGTAAAAATGACAGAAACTGAAATATAGGGAAGAAAAGCCTTTACAGTGCAATGCAATGTAATATATACTCAAGTGAGCACCACTCAATTAAATATTCCCAGATAAATGGCCAAAGAATTACAGCTTTAATTTAAACAGAAAAATCTATATACTTTAAAATAAAAGTTAAAAAGCAAAATAACCATATCCAAGCAAGAAAGTATTCCTATCTCTCCTGTATGTTAATTCATCATTCACCATAGTTACATCCTTACATTAGAAGGGTTCAATCATCATTCACATGTACTGCAAATGTTACAATTTTCAACTTGTCAATTACATTATTTTGGTTAGCAGCAATTCAGAGATAAAAATGTGTCATGCTTTTATTCTTAAAATAGGAGAGGATCTATTCGTTTCAACATAATTAGATCTATTCAAGAGGACCAAGTTACAAATGATTTATGCAGTAATGTTTACATGATTGAACTTCTTCAATATTTTAAACCAGAAGCCATTTTTTTGGAGGAGGAATGTGTGCATAAAATTAGAAAAAAATTAAGAGCCCCTCTCCTTGATTAAATAACAAAGCGAAGTATTTTAGAAAATAAGCAAATAAATGGTTAGGAGAGTATTAATTTAATAGTAATGCACTGCAGCTTGCTTTGTTTTACAACTGAATTAAGCGCTGCATAGAATAAAGTGCCAGGAAGCAAAGGATATTTTTGTCTAGTTCCTACCTATATCACTGGCTATCATCTTGGAAAACTTTCTGCTTTTGGTTTTCACTGCAAATAATGTTTTGAAGAAAATGTCAATTTACTAAAAAGATAAGCTAGTGAAATCAATGAAAATACTATACTCTTAGAAATAAAAATACTATACCCTTTTCTATAAAATTATTCATTTTTTGTTCATCACCAGAATTGTTGGGGGAACCAGAACCTACATGAGTGAAGACAAGAATGAAAGGAATATAAAGAGGTTCAAAACAAAATACATACAGGCAAGGAATTGGAACAGATTATAAAAATAAGGAAAGGACACAATGTCCTAGTCTGCATCAAATGAAATAATCGTCTAAAATATATACTATCAGAATGGATAACTTTTGTATTTAATTTTTTTGTACTGGTAAGAAAGTCTATATAACATTGAACTCTCCAATTATACCTCCTTCACCCCTTTGATGCCCACAGAATTGGCAAAAGGACCTCAGTTTCATAGACAACTTTGTATTTCCTATGTCACCATGTCATTACGTTTTCAATCAGACACATAACATTATTTTGGCTAAAGTATTCATTTCCCAATGAAAGGTAATCTAACTCCATCTATTAAACAAGTGCAGATACATATTTACTTAATACTGTAAAGAAAAATAAAATTTGACAAGACTGTTTTATGTTTAACAAAGTAGTTCATGGTGCATAATGACAGACAATATAATTTATATTTTAAATTCCAATGGTAAATTATATATGTAGTCAATCTAAATCAAAAAGAAAAGAAATAAATTAAGACTGAAAATAGATCAGTGAAAGTTTTATTGAATAGTAAATTATAAAGTGACGCTCTTCATTTCAAAACAGAATGATTTTTCTATAGAAGAGAAACCGGAAAAAAAATTGGGCACAGTGATTAATTTATATGACTTTCCTGCTTTTAAAAAAACTCATTTAGAGAACTTCTCAGAACATCTGCACAGGGCAAATCTCATACGTGTAATCTATAGAAGCCATGAAGAGTAACAGAATTGGCTAATAAAATTGAGTTAGTACATATTCAATGGTTAGGTTAGGATTTGTATGTTAGTAACAAGGGGAAAAAAACTCAATTACATTCTCTAGGATGACTTACCATTAGAAATTGCGATCCTATCTAAATTGAGATGACTCATGCAAAAAAATGAAAATACAAGGATACTTGCATTTACTATTTCTTCAGGAGCATTTAAACAAAATTTAAAGCTTTCCTATATATCAAAACTTCTTAAGAAATAATATTTTTCTTACCTGTAAAATTACTCCTAAAAATAACACGACCTGATGGAAATACTACTTTGAACTACTTCTTTCTAATAATCTATGTTGAATTTTGGAGTATGCTTTATTTCCTTCTTTCAAATGATAGCTAACTCTGTTCTTCAATATCGGGTAAGATTGCAATTAAGCTCAAATAAGTAAGGGACTCTTCTTAAAATAAATACATTAAAAAAATTATGAAGACCCTGCAATTATTCCAAATTATACCATCTATGGCAGTGTGATCTTTTTTCTTTTCTTTTCAAATTTTCTACTAATTCCTAAACTCCTTCCTACCAGTAGTGGATCCTTTTATAGTACTTTGGTATGCCTTTCCCTCCCTGCATCTCAGATTGCTGTCACTATAATAATTCAGGCTACAGGAAAAATGATAGAATAGAATGAAGTAAGTGATTGCTGCCATCATTAAAATTTAAATTGATAAAGATATCATTACACTCAGATATTTAAGGAACATATTACAAATAATCATTTTATATGCTGACCCAATTATGAATATTTTTGATATCATTACGGCTTTTTGTTTTTATTCTAGACCCTAACTCTGATCGTTACATCTTAACTTCCAGAATTAATATATATGTGATAAAATCTTGGATATCTTCTATATAAAAATCATATCATTCATATATGAATTGAAGTTATGCCAAAGTAAATTATCACACTCAATTGCAAACTTTCATTTATGATTAAATAAATTATACTTCTCAATAGAATGATAGAACAAATTTCACATTTGCCTATGATTAGAAAAACACTGCTTGAAATTTCTGGGATCTAAACTCATAGTCCCAGATAATTAAAACACTTCCCCTACATAATGTAATTATTTTTTGTTGCCAATAATATACATAAATTATAAGTACATAAAAATGGATATGATATAAGGATAATTCGTATATTAAATCAAGGACCAACTTTTCACCTGACAAAGATATTAACAGGACCACATACTTGCTTGAACTGTATATATGAAAAATCATTGTGAAGTTCATTGTGAAGTACCTTCTGGAACCCAAAAATCAAAGAACACTTTTCAGGTCATATAGCATTTTGAAGTATTATTTAAACTATTTGCAAGTTTAATTAATTACCTGAAGTGGGTGACTTGCAACGATCCTCTTGTACTGTAGTACTTTCATTGATATCACAAAGACCTGCTGTAAAACAGAAAGCATACAATAGACTTTTTTCAGATTTTTAACAAGATTTAATTTGAAAAATAAAACACACAAGATTTTTGTTTATTGAGACCAAGTGTATAAATGTAATAAGTATATAAAGTGCAGCTGCACATGATTAATCTGAAATATAATACAATCTATAGTACAAACAGCAAATGAAACAGAATAACCACTCTACACTTTTTAAATTTAAAACTCCAGAAATCTCCATCCTGGAAAACTCCTGTTTTAATTTAAAAACACCTTTTTAATCTCTAACCCCCAGTACTCCCTTTTCTGTCTCTGACATTATCTTTCCTTTCTCTTTATACTCACACATACTGTGTGTGGATAGCATATTTTTGTCAAAGTTTTGCAAACTGATTTGTAAAAGACTTTTCCATGTTAGAGGACAGATGATTAGCATATTGAAGTGAACAGTGCTTCCCCAAAAGATATTTTGTAGGCCCCGATTGCCTCCCTACCCCAATGGAAAGTACAGACCAGACCTTGGTAATTGAAGGGAAAATTCATGTGTGACAAAACACCAGGGGGAACGATGTAGATGATCAGATGGAGCCAGGGAAAGAAATGAAAAAGGCTATGAGGAGCTATGAGGAGGTGAAGGAGGCAGGTGGAACAAATCAAGATGAGAGAATGAAAGAACAAAAATCATCAAAATAGATAAGTAGAAATATTGTGACATAGCATGACATAGTGTACATAAAAAGTCTCTTCTGGATTCAATTATGCTGCCAGAGGATTTGGCATATGAGGGTGGCATCTGGTGATGGTCATACAGAAGAAAATCCTAAGTCAACCAAGTTTCTATTTGAAAGGCCCAAGCATCAATTATGCTATTTATTCAGGGTCTCACATTATTTTTATTGTAGCCTTGAAGTAACCTTTTTATAAAATCAATGATTGTAGCATTTCATGAATGACCAATCATCCACTGTCATTCATTTTATAATGGCATGTATGATACTTCTAAAATTTCAAATGAATCCCCAAGCCAAACTATTAGAGAGCCTTGTATTATAGTAATACTTCACTTTTCTTATATATTGGGAAACTCAATTGTGCATTTTAAATATAAAAAACCCTTAAAACATAAATTGTTCATAGTGCAATGATACTTCTTGAATAGAGAAAGATACAACAGTTGTTACTGTGATTAAAGACTCTCATTTCGTTTACACAGTCATTAAAAATAATTCTAATAATGGAATTTGGCCAGGCCTCTCCAAATACAAGGAAGAATAACTCATACTTCCTTTCATCACAAAAGCATAAACTTTGTTTTCTCCATTTGAAACATTCAGATGTGTTGAAAGATAACAGATTGGAAAAGACAGAAATAGTTTATGCTTCATTTCTATTATAACCCTTTTAATTTCACTAAATACTACATTTGCGAAAAAGCAGTATCAATTACAATTTAATGAGTTGTATATAATATAGTTTACACACTTAGGGTCAAATAGTTTTTGCTGATTAAAACCAGATGGAAAGCCTATTAAGCAATTTAATAATGGGGATATTATCTCTAACACAGGAATCAAAAACTCATCTTCAATATACCCCTAAAAGATTAAAACTGAACCCAGCACAAAAATGAAATAGATGCTGGCAGTCCATAGATAAAATTGGAGATGAGTGGGTTGTAGTATGAGAGATGCTGAGGTAAAACTGTAGAACTAGAACAAAAAATAGCACCGTGCATTGGTTAAACTGCTGTATTAGGATTGGAATGACCCAATTGAAATCCAGCTCAACCAACTGCATTACTCTGTTGCTGTGGAGACAAATTGAAGGAGAACCTCCAAGTAACTTGCCTTAAATTCCTGCAGAAAGTCAGGATAGATACTGGAAGCAATATTCATACTGGAAGGGAAATGCTCTTTTTCTTCATAGTATATTCCTATAGACTATTCCAATTGTGTTTTC
Source organism: Hydrophis major (assembly GCA_033807585.1). Lineage (NCBI taxonomy): Eukaryota > Metazoa > Chordata > Lepidosauria > Squamata > Elapidae > Hydrophis > Hydrophis major. The sequence goes on along the minus strand of CM066328.1, from coordinate 327,921,338 downwards.
CCATTAACTGGTAATTTTCACAAGCCTTTATGTTTTTTAGCCTTATGTCTTTTACTAGTAATAAAATGGGTAGGAAAAGGCCAAAACTTTATAATTCAGACATGACAGCACAAGATAAATAATGAACAGTACTCTAGTCACTTTTTAAAGGGCTGTTTTATGGCATACTTCCACAAAAACAACTTTGATGAAGTTACTATGTTTGAATTGAGCGAAAATTTACTACTTTTATCATAGCATTTTTGATGAAAGGATCTTTTTTTCTTTTGTTGCAACTAATATATACAATCATTTTATAATTTTGCAATCATTACCAGTGGGAATGATTTTTATCACCTGCAAAATTTGCTTTCCAATACTTTTTTCACTTTTTTAAAAATTCAGGTTAAAAAAAAATTAAGAGTAAATAATTCTACTTTTCTGGAAACTCTATACATTGTGTAATATATAGTTATATATAATAATTCACTCAGTATTTTTACTCTAATATCAAATATTGTAAACTAGACTTAAGAAAATAAAGGCAGCCTGAAATAATCTCTCTCGTACTTTGTATATCTACTTCTCCTTCCTATTTCTGCAGTAGAATATCCTGTACTGGTATAAGATCAATATGAGGGGTAAAATGCATTTATGTGTCCTATTTCATTTGAAGTCATAGTGACATAGAAGTATATTAATAAAAGGGATTTCAGTATGCATCCTGTTGTAATTATTGTGAAAAATTTAAAATATTTGACAAATTCAAAGTTACTATGCCAAATATGTGTAATTGCTCCTCCCTCTGGAAGAAAGCCCTGACAAGCTATTCACCAAATAAGAAAGCTTTGAAGAATAATCATTCTTGAGCAAAAGCAACTTTTAGTGAATTCTTGATGGTTTCAAAGAAATCTGGGTTCTTGCTTTATTGACATCTCCTTATTTCACCAGAGGGTAGGAAGAGATGATAAAAATTTAATAATGCTTAAGAGAAGAATCCAAACCCTTAGCAGGATATATGTTGACCAATTTGAGAATACAAATGGAGTAGAATCAATTTTGAGACTATCAAGAAAGAAAACTACCATGTGACCGAGATGTATGGTAGACATACTAACTGGGTCTATTATGGCAGGGTGAGAAACTATAACCACCAAATGGTGGACTTTATAGGCTTCCCATCCCTCATTCATAGGGATCCAGTAGGAAGAAATTACTTTGCATTTAGCTTAAAGCTGCAGCATTATTTGCATGTTTGTTCGTAAAAACATAATACTGTTCAATTAATGACAATATACAGGTAGTCCGCGACTTATAACCACAATTGAGCCTAAAATTTCTGCTACTAAGTGAGGCAGCTGTTAAATGAATTTTGCCCCATTTTACAACATTTCTTGCCACAGTTGTTAAATGAATCAAGTTATAACATAGTTTATTAAGTACATCTGGTTTCCCTATTGACTTTGCTTTTAGAAGGTAGCAAAAGTGGATGACATGACCCTGGGACGCTGCCATTGTCATTCTCATGATATGAGTCAGCTGCCAAACATCTGAATTTTGATCACATGATCACGGGGATGCTGTAACGCTCGTAAATATAAAAAATGGTCGTAAAGTCATTTTTTTTCAATACCATTGAAAAGGTGGTCACTAAATGAACTGTTATAAGTCGAGAACTATCTGTAGTGATATTGCTATGAAAAGAAAAGAAAATAGCATTACTGAAAACAACAATTAAATTTTCCCCTTTTCATCCGACAGTTAACTTTCATCTGGTACCAGGAGACAAGAATGAACTATGTTACATGGCAGGAAAATTTATGATAGAAATGCTGAATCTGAAAGGCACCTTATTTACTAACTAGTAAAGAGATTAGACAGTTTCTCATAGCCTCTTTCCAAAGTCTATACCAGAAGGTACCTGTAATACCTAAATAGTGCTAGTGAGGTTTGGCAACTGTTGGCTGTAAACCAAACAGTGCATCACAGTGTAACTGGCACAAAGAGATGCACTAAATATGGAGGAACCATGTGTATTATCTATCTTGCACTAAAAGCATAACAATATGTTTCTTTATAAATATAAAACTCAATTTTTTGTTCATACAACAGTTAGAAAAGTGCTAACATAAAATAAATCTCAGGACACGTGAATAATTATGCTGAACCTAAATCTACTACATTGTCATTAGATAACTTACATATGTTAGAGGTGAGAAGGTTTTTCATAGAGTCTGAATATAAACTAGAGTGGCCACACATGCAAGAAACAACAGCCAGCATGCCTTAGTGAAGCAATAAAAAGAAAAGACAAAACACCAACATTTTGCATTTGAAGCCAGGAAAATCTACAGAAGGACTTGATTTGAGTAAAATATATTAGAAATAGAATCTGCTACTGATTTCTATTATTTGCCTAGGAGTAAGCTACAAATACACTTTTATACAATTACTTCAGTAGATCACAATATAGAGCTACTATAAAATCTTTGAAAAAAAACATTAGTTCTGGTCCTGTCCTCTGGGCCAACCAAAAAAAGTCTATTCCTGTTTATTTGTGATATTTGAAAGTTGCTATCATCTCTCAGTCATCTTTTCTACTGGGCTGACTCTTTAAGGCTTGACTTCCAGATAATTCACCATTTTGGAAGTCCTTCTCTGAACTTGTTCTCATTTGTCACCATCCTCTTTGAACTGCGATGCCCTTAACTAGACAGTATTCCAAATGGGATCTGACCAGGGCAAGAATAGAGTTAATAATTGCTCCCCATGATCCAGAGCCTATTTTGTTAATGCATCCCAAAATAGCACTTGCCCTTTTAGCAACAGTACCCTACGGCTGGCTGAATTTAACTTGTAATCAACAAGAACACTCAGATCCTTTTTACATGTATTACTGCCAAGGAAAATCTTCATCATTCTATATGTTTTTCCTCTCTGGATTTACAAGTTTAATTTTCCTGCCCACTAAATTCCATTTTATTAATTCCATTCGGCCTAACTGCTCAATATTGTATAGATTTTTGAATCTTCTTTCATCTAAACTACTACTCCTATTCCTAGTTTGGAATCATCTATAAACCTGACAAATGTTCTCTAAACAATCTCATCCAAGTCATTAATTTAAAAAAATGGTTGAGCAGCATAGAGACTAGGACAGTGCTCTCTGACACTTCAATTGATATCACCCTCCAAGCAGAAATGTTAATGATCAATCTTTCGAGAAATCATACAAACAACTGTGGGCCCAGCTACTGTTTTACTGTTTTATAAATGAAATATCATGTAGTACTCTTTTGAAAGCTTGCCAATGTCTAACCCCACTAAGACACTGTACATTATATCTACAAAGTTAGTAACTCTATCAAAGAAGGAAACAAAGTTAAACTCACATGATTTATTTGTGGCAATCCCATGGCAACCCCTGTTAATTGTAGCATGCCTATCCTAGACTTACAAACTTGTGTAAAGAGAGCTACTTTAAGAAGGTATCAACAGCTGCCCAATCCTAGTGAATAGTGTCCAGCATCTCCAGAATTGTCTGTTCAGACACAGGCCACATTCCTAATGACAGAAAAACTGTTGACTTTTTTTAGCCAATTAAATTTAATATACTATAATAAGTATGGAATTAAAAAAAAAGATGAGAGAAGTGTTGGGTTTATGACTGAAGTAATTAGTTCAGAAATTTACATATAGAAATCCATGAGGAAGAATTTGGAAATAATGAGCAGAATATGATAAACTGATACTGTTTAATTGAAAAAGGTGTTAGTGTCCTAACAATTAAGTAGGAATAAGTCTGTCCATAACAACAAGAAGGGACATTTTCTAGAAGAACATCCTACTATCTAGGTAGCTGCTATCTACTTTTGATTACTTGTTATTTTCAAAGAAAAACCTAATAATCCATACTTCTAAAAGCAAAGTATACGTTTTTATCAGCCCCTTACCTCCAGATGGTTGTCTACTTTTACGTGGAGATCGAGGTTCCCTCCGATAAGGATCATTAGAGCCATACAATTCAATAGTGCCAAGGTTTAAAAGCATGGTCTTTTGAATGTAATCAACCATTGCAATACCATTACAATTACCAAAAACTACTCTGGAAAAGAGTTATTGGAAAAAACATATTTCAGATGAATGTTTTCTACTTTCTATCTTAATTTTCCAATATGCACATTTAAAAGAGTAACTGAAAAATTACTTTAGTAATAGTAACATGGATTTATTTTAAGGATCTGAATATCAACCTCTTCCCCAAGGTTTCCTGCTCTTCTTACATTCTGGTGCTCTTACTCTCTCATCAAAGATTTTAATTTTTGCAAATATTTCCCTTTAGTTAGAGCTCCAGAATACAGTTTCATCATTATCAGTTTTTGAGACATTCTATTTTTTGACTAAAATGTAGCAACATATTAAACAAATAAATATTTGATTACAGTCATAGATTTTTGACATCAACCTTTCATTATTTTATGAAAAAAATTATAAGTTCCACATTGGCTGTCTTAATTTATTAAACAGCAATGACTTTAAAAATACAGACAAAATATTAATACTATGCTATGCCATGGGAATATTTTAGCTGACATTTCCTAGAAATGTAGACAGCTTCACAAAATTAATTATGAACAGATACAACACCAATCAAATTGGGCAATATGAATAAATACTATTTATGATACCTAAAAGAATGACATTTCACCCCAAATAATTCCATGTGAATTGAGAGGCTTCTTACAGAATACTGAATAGATAGCAATGGACAAAGATGCAAATAACTGTAGGCATCTCTGCTAAAATGTAAGGATGTCTTTGAAGATTAGCCAGCAGCTAGGATTGCTTATCTAGTGATTTTTAACCCTATCTCTAGTATTTAAACAAGCATTTCCTTTTTCTCCTGTACTGTACATGTTCCCCTCATCTTATTATCATTCAGTTTTGTTCTCTTTCTTTCTCGTTCCCTTCCTAGTGCAGTTACACTTTTCTCTTCATCCTTACATCATTCATACTTCTTTAAATTTCTATTTTTAAACATTTGTTCTGTAAGGAAAATATATGTACATTGGCATGTATAAATGTGGGTTTAATTAATTTTACAAAGGTGTGCCTTATTTTTAAAGCAAATAATCTTTTCTGAAAAAAAAATGCCACATACACCTTACATCAATAATTATTTTCCCCACTAATTGCACAGAAATGCAATAGGTTGTTATTGTAATTAAGGGGACTCTAGACTAAGACTATAGCACTACCGTAATATATACCAGTAGATTAACACAGCTACATATGATCTTAAAGTACCTGGATAAAAATTACTGAGTTCATTTAAAATTTGTGTGAGATAAAATATTGAATTCATTTTCTAATATGGTATCTGAGTGAGATAAAATGTAAAACCAGTTCACTTACAATCCATAGGCAGAGTTGATTGCAAGACTTGTTATTTGCTGAGGAGGTTCACCACTCACCCATACTAACTGGATAACTAGCTCGGTCTGGTATCCTGGAGACTGTTTAAGGGGAGAATTTTTAACTCTGCAACATAAATGAAAAATGCATTAATAAGTACCTTAAGAAAGTCTTTTTCAAAAGATATACCAGTATATTTCATTATTGGTTTTACATATTTCTGCAAGCTAGAGCAGCTGTAAATATTTACTGAGAAATCACTCATTGATTTGAAGATTCTATAAACATGCACAAGCAAATATTTAGGGCAAAGCATATGACTGTAAACATTTAATTCATAAAAATGCTCTTTTTGAATTTTTATCTATTCTTGTATTTATTCAGTTTTTATTTCACCTCAATCTTACACTCTCAGATGTTATGATGAAGCATTAAAAGAATTAAAACAAAAACTTTCACAAAGCTCAGAGTCACCTGGTTAGGGTACTATGATCAATAATATCCAAAAGCTGCCTAGAGGTCTAAAATGGCAAAGAGAATTGAATGCTGTCTCAGTCCAAATGAGAGCCTGAGCCCAGATTGAAGAACATCCATCTCAGTGACATTCCCCAGAAAATGAATATTGGAATTCAGACAATATTTATCTAAGACTATAGGATAGAGAATGTTCTGAGAATCATTGTCTTTAGCAAGGGTAGTGCTTATTGCTTTCTTCTTGGCAGCCAGAACCTGACCCAAATGTAAGAGGGTGGTAACAGGCTCATGGATTCATATGGATGCTCCTTTAACCACCCCTCAAAATAGACAGGATGGGAAGGGGTCCAAGTTACATGTAACAATGGATAGTCTAGACAGCACTCTGTCCACTTCCTCAGAGCAAACAGTCCAAAAGGAATTCCAGAGAAGAAGGCAAATAATATCCCAGTTATTACTACAGACACTGCCTTTGGAGATGCAAGACTATAATGAGTTTGAGCAATTTTGTGAACAAAGTATTGTGTAAATTGGTCACAGCATCCTGAAAGGAGAGGTCTCTATTGACCCTTTCCTCAGAAATCAATAGAATCCATTAGGTGACTGGGATGAGCCATTCAAATAATCTTGCCATCCTAAAGAGATGACTCTAACTGTAACTAAGTAACAATATGGTAGGGTATCAAATCCCTTTTAGTTCCAGGTGATATAGCATCAGTCCAAGGCAAATATGAAATCTCAGGTGTGACTATCTACACGTCAGGCCATATATGGAGGCCAAGAATTCCAATGTCTTGTCAGTCAGCCCCTAAAGCAGAGAAGATGAAGTCACACAGCATCAACAAGTGATAGTTCTATACCACTAGTCGTTGTTTGTTCAGATTCTGACTCTGCCTATTTTTTAATGTTCTAACTAAAACAATACGTGACAAAATACATTGAAGTATTTCCGTTGGCTTAAGCACTCAAGCAATGCCCATTATTTAGAATACACTATTATACTTACTTTAAACATGGGACATTATCACGAAGTCCATCAGATGAGCTACTGCTAGTGGAGGGATGAGACTGGGGGATGATGGATTGAGGATTGGAACCTGTGCCTGGAGTAGGCAATGGTGGCATTTGCTCAGGATCAGGAGATTCTATATAATTTATTTCATACAATAGCCGTATTTCAAGCATCTGCAAATGAGAATGAAAAAGCACAAACTTGGTAACAAGAATTTAAAATTAGTGACACATTCTCTTAAAGGAAAATAACTGATCTTGGCAATATCCTGAATCTGAAATGCATTCATCAAACTATTACAAAAACAAAGCAGGTATTTTATGAAGATATCATCCATGGTTCTAACTTCCATAAAGACAGACATTAAAGAATGCTACTTTTAAATTTGAGTACTAGAGAGCTACATACAGGGCAAATGCTTCTAGGTGATGTCATTAAATATTAACACCAGTACTATGAGCTGCTACTAAAAGCTTACAAGAAGCCAGAATAGATGACTCTGAAATAACAGAGGACATTTTGGCTCATCTTTGTCAATTAAGCTAATTCCAGCACTCCATATCACTGGAACTCCTATATCATGTTTCCAAGCTTCAGGCAGTAATCAAATATTACTGTTAGACAGCCAGAACCAGCTCAGCATCCTACTCTGGTTAAAGAATCATTGTCTTTTTACTCTTGTCATTCAACAGCTAAGAGACTCCTTAAGCATTTCCATCTAGAATAAATGACAGCCAGATTTTTACACTGTATCTTCTTATACTGAGATCCCATTGTAGTCTCCATCAAGCCAATAAACCTAATCAGTCAATAGTAGAATAAACCATTTTCCTAAACATGATAAAAATGAACTGACAAAAAGCTATAATATTTCTCAATTGGAAGCAGCTACAGGTTTTAACAATAACTGGGACAAGAATTTGCATCGCTTAGACAATGTTGTCATAAAGTGCAATTTCATGCAACCATGTCACTTAGTGACAGCAATCCTGGCAGTCTCTGTTGCCGTCATTAAGCGAGGATTGCAGTTCATTTACTGAGGACCTCACTGTGACTTTCAGCAAGCAAAGTCAACGAGGAAGCTGGCAGGAAGTTGCAAATCCAAGGGGGCTCACAAGCAAGCTGGCTGGTGGGTAAGTGGCTGCTGTGATATAAGTGCAGCCGGATAGTGGGTGAGTACCCCAGAGTGTGTGGAAGAGTGCACACATGACTGCTACAGCATGGCATAAGCATGTCTGAAAGTGGGGTGAGTGAAGGAAGGTGGGTGGATGGATACTGTATCCTGGAATGAGTTCAGTCATCTGTGCAGAGGATGGGATGTATGGGAAAGTAGCAGGAGTGGGAATGACTTAAAGAGCTATTTGCATCCTTTCCTACTGACATTCCCATTGACTCTGATTGTAGTAAACTAGAGGGAAGGTCACAAATTACAATCATGTGACTATGGGATGCTGCAACTATCATAGGTATGAACTAGTTGCCAAGTGGCCAGTTCATGATCACATGACCATGGCAATGCTGGGACAGCCAGAACTTTACAGACAGATTGGAAGTACCATTTGTTTGGCGCCATCCTAATTTTGAACAGTTGCTGAATGAGTGACTTTAGCCAAGAACTATCTGTATTAAACTTCCTGTCCTACAGGTACATAGAGATGCCAGAGAGCACAAGAGGGAAAATGGATAGGGCCTAATGATTTCCTGTGACTTGAGCTGTAATCTGAAATAAACATTTCATAGGCATGATTTAATTGCTAAATTTATTAAATTTGGTTCAATTGTACTTTTATTTGTAATGAATAAGGCCATTTATTTCCCAATCCCAGGGAAGTAACTACAAACACGATTATCTCTAATAAACTTCAATCTGAAGAAATGATGAAACAAAAATTATGCAAGTTGGCATTGTTGCTGTATTTTCACCATTGAAATATAGGAATCTTGATAACAATCTTAATAACGAATGTTAAGTGAATGCCACTTAAGTAGAAATGAACTTAAGTGAATGCCATTACCGGAATAACTTCTGTTGTTATTTCTTGTTTGCTGAATCTGTAAACAATGACATGTGCAGAAACTCCTGCTATGCACAGCATCCTGCTTTCTGGACACCATGAGATGATCTGAATGGCATATGGATCTTCATCTACTATGTCAGTGCTTGGCCTATCTTCTTTATTTCGAGTTTTTTCAAATACTTTAGCTGTTTTTAATTTGTATAGTACTTGCAAAGTTACTAGGAATAAATTAAGAAATAAACGGTTATATATTTAAATGAAATCATTTTGAGGAAACTATTTTTCATTTAGAAATAGAACTATTATTCAAGGAATGCAATTCTGAAAACAGAGAATAGGAATATCATTCAAACAATGCAATTCTGAAATAGAGGTTATATTGCAGGGTGTTTAAGTTTCATCAATATCGGTTGATATTTCAATTGAGATTGAAATATCAATGCACAGAAATAGCTATGTCTGAGTTGCATTTATTGTGAGAAAGATATTGCACCTTACAATCTCTAGTCTGAGTCTCAAATACACCTTTTAAGAAAAATAAAGGATTTTCAATGACATGAGTACTTAATTTTATATATTAAAATTGCTAATTATGATATGGCTCTAAGATAGAATGCATAATCAAAAAGTTTTAAGTCCTATTCAACAAAGACAATTTTGTCACAACTAATTTAAAGTACATTCATTTCAATTGGATCCAAGCAAGACTGATATTAATATTTAATATTCAAACAAATAAAAAAAGAAACAAGTAATGTCACTGCTATGCCATTCATGTTATGCTGCTCTTAGCGTTTACATGTTAAATGGTTTTTTGGGTGTGTGGGGGAGCAAGAACCTTATTGAAAGTGGCAAATCACTCACTTGCAGAAGCATCCCAAAACTTGACCGATCCATCTGCATGTCTATTAAAATATGAAATGTTTTAAAAAGTATTTTTAGAAATTGAAGAATAGTGAGATTTACTTAGTTATGCTGAATTTACGTAACAACTGTATAGCTTTAGATAGTTATTGGCTTCTTAGCATTGACATGTTAATAGCTCAACAACATAATAAGAAAATTATTGTGCTTAGAGTCCTAGATGCAATATTACAAGTGTCTCTGTAATCTGAAGAGAAATTAGAATTGCCTTCTTTTCTTCCAACCTAAGTCTGGAGAATTTTTTTTTATCCCATGGAATACAGTTTTTGAATGTTGAGATTAAACTTCCTTAAAAAGCAAAAAGAATCCCCTCTTTTTATACCATCTTAGACTCTAGAAGGATTAGTTGTCTTTGGTCTCATTAATCATTTAACAGTTTGTAGCCTTTTTGTTCTGTAGAGTAGGGCAAACCAAGGCTTCAATCTTAATACTTACAGAGAATAAGCTCTAATGAATTCAAACAAGGTTATTTTTAAATTACACAAGTCAATCCTATCTGTATTTGTTCTCAATTCTATGTTTTTTTAATACACTAGAATGATCAATGGAATCTATTAAAAGAAATAAACATAACATATATATTTATGAACAAAATTTTCAATATATGTTCTATTTGGCATCTACTATTTTATTACTTACCCAGTAATGATAATCTCTGGATAACTCTGTGTGACCAAACCCCAATTTCCACCATTGATAGGCCATTCCTATTAAAAAATAATTAATTAAATCATAACAACAATTGCCCACCAATATATAAAGAACAGAATATGATATCAACACTTATTTTTTACCTTTTTACTATAGCCTTGACGCTTTTGTCGTGCACCCACTGAATAAAGTGCTGGAATAAGATCTACAGGGCAATCAGCAAAATATTCGCAACAAGTGACTGGAGATTCATGTATATTCAAGGGATATGGATTCTCAAATATAGGGTACCTTTAATGAGGTGTTGAAAAGACAAAGATTGTTATTTTTTACATATTAAATTTGACACTATTCAAATTGTTTTTCCATGATAAAAATATTAAAAGAGAAAAAGAAATGAATTCAACAGAAGAAATATAGCACTTGAAGAACACTTGAAGCATAATCACTACACCATTACTAGTATATATATTGATTTACAGTAGTTTGATTCATGTGTATGTTCATTCACTGGTATATGTGTAGGCATGTATATTGTACCTTGTGCCAAAGATTTGGTATTTGTAAGAAAATATGTGTATGAAAAATGGGAGTACAAGAGATCTATTAAAAGTACATCACAGAAAGGTGATACAAGATTTTATTATGGAAAATTTCAGTTAATGAAATACATTAAAAATGTAAGCTTAGTGACTTCTAAGAAGGTTCAACAAAGGCAAAGATCCTCAAGACTGTTCTTGAACTCTGCAGTAATACTTTTCATGTGTGTGAATAAATGCAAATTTTAAGTTGAGAAAGTGATATTTAGATAAAATTAGAATGTCCATGTCATGTCATGTACAATTACTATAGAAATAAGTTCACTAAATTTAATGATGCAAAAACTTCAATAAAATATTTTTCTTCGAAGGAGTCCAATAAACCTAGTTTATAAAAAATTGACCACTATAGAAACAGTATATTGTTAAACATGATTAGGAAAATAAGCAAAGAATAGGTATTTATATCTTACTCAGTTTTATATCTTACCCATTTTGTGCAAGGTCAATAACTACTAAATCTTTTTCTAGAAGAACAACCACAGCATATGGCTCTTGGAAATCTAAAAAAGATGCAAATATTCAAAGAAGGCCAATTAATAATTCACATTTGGTAAATATTTAGCCACTGTTGATTTCACACAAAGACTATAATAAGACCAGTAAAGCATTGACATACAAGAGATTATTTCAATTTTAATATTGTGAATAAGTCAGAAAATATCAGAATAATTCATGTTTATTATTTTACTTGCATGTGTATTTTGTATCTATTTTGCCAAAATTTATTATTACACAGTTTAACATTTAAGAACAATTGAAACTAGTCAAAATGAGCACAAATAACCATTAATATAAAAATCCAGCCATATATACAACTAACAAAACCAAGAAAAAATGAACTCCTCAAAACCTCAAAGAAAACTGATAGCTTTGCTGATCCTTGGCAGAAAGGATTAAAAGCTTTCAATGATAAGGAAAATCAGAAGAATGTAAGTCACAATATTCTTATAAGAATATAAAAAGAATGCAAGTGACAATATAACTTGTATTCTTCTCTTGGCCAACTGCCAGTCCCTCTGCTTGTCTGCCTGATAATCACATGGACCAAAAGAAGTAACTCTGATAGAAAATTGCAAGCAGCATTGAAGCTTTGCAGAGTGAACAAATTGCTGCAACTAAGAAAGCTCTCATAAAGTTCACAGGAAAATTCTGGATATTCCAATTTTTTTCATTCCAACACATCTCTCCCTAGTTTTCCTTGGATCCATTCTAAAATTAACCAGATTCTTCTATTTTTAATTTTAAGAATCTGGATCATATTTTCCAACCACTCAATTTAGACATTCCAAATATCTCTACCATTTTTCTGTAAGGCTTTCTTAGCAATTTCCCAAACACATTGCTCCATTCCAATTACATGCTAATAATGGTAGAATTAGAAATAACAGAGATGTGACTCACTTTAGATCTGAAGGTCACAAAGTGCTTCTCAGGGGCCATGGATACACACACTGTACCTAGGCCTGGTTTAAGAAGCTGCAATGTTTTCTGATTTAGATGGTAATTATGCAATCTCAGGAAAGCACATTGTTAATCTGCAGCAAGGTGCACCATATCCACTCTTCAAGTACAGTATCTCCCTTCTCTCTCCCTCGCCTTCCTTTTCTACAACTTCAGTAAGCTTGTATTCAAGCTCAAAAGTGGTGAAATTACCATCTCACTTACAAATAGAAAATTAGAGATAGCTATTTTTATGAGTGAAATCAGAAGAGAATGGAAAATGGAAAAATACTCAGATCAGCTTCAGGGCATAAGAAAGGTTGTTCCTCACCATTAAGTTTGATGCTGCCTAATGTGCTATTTGGTTTAGAATTACAGAGATCCTTATTCTTGAAAAAAGGAAACTATTTTCTCTCAACTCCAAATCCCAAAAGTGAGATTAGAAAAAGATCATGAGAAATATGATTTTATTTACAGGATCTATATAGGATCTATATATCCATCTTATGTACCATAACCATAAGTGGCCTATAAACAATAATAAAAATAGCAGGACAAGAAAGCATTAAAAAGAGCATATACTTCTAGTCACTATTTTGTCATGCACCTACAACATTCTTTTACTTTTTTAATTTATTCATTCACTATTTTTTAAAATTGATATAAGGACTTTCCTTCTGTTACAGGGATTTTTTCCACCATTTTGATTGCAATAATCAGAGTTAGAAATTGACTCATTTTGTAAATAACTTGGAAATTAGGACTAGTCAAACAGTTGCAAACAATTAAAATTCATATATGACTTTCTCCGATACACTTTATCTATTTTCAACCTTATCACCATGGCAATAGATCAGGGTGTCAAACTCAATTTCATTGAGGGCTGCATCAGGGCTGTGGTTGACCTCAGGGGGCCAGGTGGGCATGGCTGACTGGGTGGGTGTGACTGACTGGATGGATGTGACCACCAGTCTACATGCATTGGGTAAACTGGGCTGAAGTGATACGGACCAGCTCCTTACTTTTTCCAGGATGGCCCTGTGGGCCCAATCCTACCACATCGCAGGCTGCATCCAGCCTGCAGGCCTTGTGTTTGACACCCCGAAGTAGATTATTCTACAGTAGGGTGATCAGTGAAGATATTTTCGTAAGGGGGAAATTGGGTAAATATTTGTACAATTTGATGGCCTATAAGGTTGTAAATCTGATGTTGTAAGCCGCCCAGAGTTATGTTATAAGCTGCCCAGAGTCACCTTGCTGTAAAATGAGTGGCTAACAAATTTAATAAATAAATAAAAATAAATCTGAACTGGATATGTTACTTTACATATCTACTTGTTTTCAAAAATGTTGGAAATTTCAGAATTGCAAGCTAACATGATTGGAATGTGGTAGTTCTAGAGTTTAGTTCCAACATTTCTGCTGGACGTTGAGTGGAGAATGCTGTTACTAAAGAATGTAATGAAGGAATTCTGGAATTATAGAACAAAGGAAAAGAAAAATAAAGAACCCACCATTAGGGTATGGAGTTTCACACAGAGTTAGAAAATCTACAATCGAGTAATCCATTTCTAGAACAGCAGTGCTTTTTCCATGCATAACAGTTAAACAGGGTCTTCTTCCAACAGTGTCATATGATAAGCCACCTGACAAAATGATAAAGGGCTCTCTGAAAATCAAGACAAATAAATAGTTAAGGCAATGAAAGATAACATTAAAAAACATGGAACGCTGCTGGATTTAGTAGAATAATATATTCAGAACTCCGTGAGCTATGCCTGCTTGTTATACAACATTATAAGGCTTCCAATATGGATTGGACTGGACGTATTAAAGCAAAAACAATAAAACATTGAAAAAAACTGTCAATGCACTGAGTTATGAACAATTAATGGGTGCTTTTTAAAAGACATCTCTTTCAAGCTATAATTTGAGCACTCGAAGAATGTTATATATTTATGTATTCATTTAAAAGTCTTATATAACATAACTCTGGGTAACTCACAAGCAATAATAAAACAATAAAAGCAATAGTAATAAAAACAAAAGGAAAACCTAGTGCCCAAACATAGCATATTCCACCAAATTCAAATAAACTGTAGGGATTCCCTGGGCTTCATATCTCGGTCAAGGATTGAGCAGAGTCACTCCTGTATCAAAGAGAGACTCCACATAAAATGTACTAAACATTCCATTCATGAAATGGAATTTGCTCTTTTTCTGTAATTCCCATATATAAATAAATTTGGGGACATCACATTTGGGGACATAATATAAAGTTTCATGAAATCTTTCGAGAGATGTAACAATTCTGATGGTGATATATTTACAGATATTTGTATATGTTTAAGTATATAGATTTTTATATTTTTTGCTGTATAAAACTGAAGAACTCATGAATACACAGTTAGTTTTGCATTATGAATGCTTATTAAATATTTTTATACCTGTTTGACATATCTTAATTTGCAAAATGTAGACCGGATTCAGAGAGAACAAAAGAAAAGAGTTAGGCTTCAGTTCAGGGAACATTTTAGATGCTGTAAGGGAGGTCTAACAGAACTGTTTGCCTTTCCTCTGAGGCATCCTAGATTTGGAAGGACAGAGGATTGTTTCACACAGTATAGGAAAAGTTATATCAATATGTAGAAAAAAATAAGGAATTCACTGAAATTACTTGCTTTCTCTCTTCTGATGGGATATCCCATCAAAGGTACTCTGTCCAGGGCATTTGGTTCATACACTCCATCTTTAAACACAGTAAATATCCAATTCATCATTAAATAACTGTAGCCCAATTCTTACCCAACTCTAGTTGTTTTGTATTCAACTTTAAGAATAGGTTTACAGGGTTCTGGCTTCTTTCCATCTTTGACCTGCTTCCCTAAAACAAAATATTGCCTTATTTTTATTTAACATTGATTTGAAAGTTATCAAAATCTTAGAAATTATATTACGATCTGAACAGTATATCCATGGTTCCATATGTTAGAAAATGATGTTTCAAGATTCATTATTAATATAGCTTAATGCTCATGCAAAAGACTGAGAACCATCCCTATTCTCAACTTCTCAGGGTAACTCCTTATTGTCAGAGTGGATGGGAAATTGAAATTAGATGAGAAGTGGTGGCTAGGTGTTCCTAAAACTTCAATGGAGCATCACTGCTAGTGAATACAAATACTCCTTGATTTACAGCTATAATGGAGTCTGCCCATTACGGTTGTAATGTTAATTGAATCGCTTTAAACAAATGAACCTTATCCTTCTTCCCCCCAATGCATTTGTTAATCAAATGCACAGGTTGTTAAGCGCACATGAGATACTTTGGGGGCAGGAAAAGACCACCTGCCTCTGGCCACCTAAGGCCTCCTTGCACCCACTGAGATACCTCATGCTCCCCTTCCCACCCATTAGAGTCCCCATAGCTGCTTCGGTCTTCTCTGCATGTATTTTTTGAAGATTGGCAAAGTTCAGGGCTACATGGCAGAAACGCAGCCGTCTTCTCAGATGCAGGGGAAGGTGTTTTCTTTAGATCATATGTTCTTCTGTTCTGCTTTGCAAAAGCTTTTGGCCTGAAGAATAGAAGCCTGCAGGGGCAAAGGGGATGGAAACTCGTGCCCCTGCAGGCCTCCATTCTCTGCCCCAAAAGCTTTTGCAAAGGGGGATGGAAGCTTTTGGGGACACAATCTTGTGCCCCTGCAGGCCTCTGTTCTGCATGTCAAAAGCCTTTTGAGAAGGGGATGGAAATCTTTGGGGGGGGCACAATCTCGTGTTCCTGCAGGCCTCTGTCATCTGTGCTAAAAGCTTTTTACACAGGGGACAGAAGGATGGTAAAGAACACAGGACCTAACCAAAACAGGTTCACCAGCTTCTGAGAAGATGGCTGTTTTTCAGTCTGCAGATCTTTGAAAGGTAAGTGAGCGATCAGCGACGGAATGGGAAGGAGCTGGTGGCCTAGCATAGCAGGGCCAGTGCCTGTTAGGACCCTGGAGGGGTAATAGGCAGGGGGGACATTGCAGTGTCTCTGCAGTCAGTCATAAACACGAACAACTGTCATGGTGCTGCAATATTTATAACTTCAGGACTGGGTCATAAGTACTTTTCAGGGTGGTGTTATAATTTTGAACTATCGCTAAGTGAACTATTGTAACTTAACTATTGTAACCTGTACTTCCCATCTTTCAGAAGAGTCTTTGTTAAATAGAGTATGCAATGGAAAGAAGGAGCAGGAAAATCTGTTTAGTCCAGTTTTGTTATGTTTAGAAGTTGAATCATCTCCATGTATTTTATAAGGAATGAGCATTTATCTAAAATAACCTTCAGTAATCAACACTTACTCAATTGAATAGAATTTAATATAACCTGTACCTGGAAAATGGCAAAAGTTAAATAATTGTTTTTTTGTCACTAACATTATACTTAAAAAAGGTTTTACATATTAGGACCAAATTAAAATCAATATTAGTATTTAAACACAATTAAATATGGTAACATTCTTATAATGTAGTAATGACCTACAACTTAATTCTGAATCATATTTGCTTTAATTTTTAAAAAGTCAAATTAGGTTTAACAATAAAAAATATAAAGCAAGACTGGACATATGCAAATGGTGATTGCTGTTATTACTTACACTAATCTATGTATTTGTAAACAAGACACTGAAAAATCTTTTTGTTCATATAAGAATATGCAAATATTATGTAACAATCTAGGCATATTTATTCATTGTAGGCACAATTTGGAAGCAAATTCAATAGGATTTACTTCCAGATATGTATAGAAGTGCAACCTAAGGTATAATGTACCAATATCTTAAATACAAACCACATACACTGTGCACTTACCATGGGGAGTGATTGTCTGCAATGGCTTAGTAGGGTTCCTTACATTCCATATAGTCAAAGTGCCATCTGAATGGCTACAAATAAATTGCTTTCCTTCGTGATGCCAAGCTACAGAATGAATTGCCTGAGCAAAACAATAATAATTTAAAATATTAAGAAATATAAAATTAATTAAATTCAATTACAAAGATAGCATGGCAAAGGAGTCACAGGATTATGCTAGCATTTTTCTGATAAACATTAAGAGGCCCAAGCTACTGTGGCTGCAGCTCACGTCACCAGATAGATCTGATGATACGAATGCAGTTCAAAAATGCTTACGTATTTTAACAAAATGTGTTAGTCAGAAAAAGTGCTGCCAGATTTTTCTCACTACAGACTAACATGGCTTTTCTATTATAATATCTAAAATTAAGCATAAAGGTAACTAACAATTAATTGAACATAATATGCATGCATATGTATATAATATGCGTACATACATCAATGTACTTAAATTTAGCACAAAACAATATTTTAATACAAAATGAATTTAAAGGAAAAGTCTCCACATTTAAAGGACATGTATTATTTATGCAGCTATATCAGTTATATCATTTACTGTCATTTCAGTTAATCATTTACACTGCTCTAATGCAAAAATTTTACACTGATGAAAATTAGAAAAGTAAACCTATATTCATATACAAATGGTTATCACAGCCTTAGACTGCAGCATACTGCTTACAGTTAAATATTACAATTTTACATTTGTAGATGATCAGAAAATTAGGATAGCCTGGTATATTTTTATTTTTGCAGTAATATATTTGTCCTTCCCCACCCTATTTAGCTTCTGAAAGATGTTTTAGTTAGTTGATCATTATATCAGACTTATTTCCATCTTGAAAACCAACCTTTAAAATCTTTCTTATATAATGAATTTAAGAATTTGATGTATCAATTATAACTGCATTATGTGATTATCTATGAAGCACTTAGTTCATAAAACTCATCAAAAGCTTAATTAGAAATAGTCATAGCATGTTAAACACACACACAGTTCATCAACCTTTATGGATAATTGGAAAATTGGCTGATTTTATATAACAAAAAGCAACCTGATATATACTACAGGGAGTTTTCGTTGTAGAAAAGAAAATCTACAGTTAAATAACATTTGAATGTTATTTTAATAAAGTTCTGAAAAAAATCTACTTTCTAAACATATTAAAATGATTGCATTGATTAATATATAAAATATGTAACATATTTACTACTAGTCTTAAACTGAAGATTTGGAGCATTACCAATGTTTAACAGGACAAAATGGTAACAATTTTTATTAGCAGCTAGAATCAACTAATGCAACAGAATTCTTAAAATACTGTATGTGGAACAAGATGTAGTTTGGGCAATTAAAAAAACGATATTGTTAAAAATAATAAAGAAGCATCACAAAGTTTTCAGTCTTCTTCAAAAATCTGTAACTACGACTTTAAAATATGTACATGCAGTTCTTTTTTTTAAAAAAACCCACCTTTTTCTAAAGTCACAGATTCTTTACACAGTACAATCATTTTAAAAATATTTTTGATATGCAACTAATTCAGCTGAGATATGCTTAATAGATCCAATATTCCTGAAACACTACATTTGACCAGGGAACATTGGTATTTATAAGCAGTCTGTCTTCTCAAGAAATCCTATTCCTAAAGTGGTCTTCTTACTTAAGAATTCTCTATAAGAAATCCCAGATTTTGTAACCCACTAAAACGTTCAAATTTCATAACTATATAACCTCCAATCTACTACTATGATACAATCATGTGAAAAAGTACACGCTCTTTGAATTCTATGGTTTTATGTATCAGGACATATTAAAAATTATCTGGTTCTTAGCAGTTCATAAAAGTAGATAAATATGTCAGATAAACACCACCACATGACGTATTATACAACATCATCATTTGTTTTACAAAAACAAAGTCAAAATGGAGATGTCATGTGTGAAAAACTAAGTACACTCTTACTGCTTCCATATAGGTATGAAGAGGCCAAGATGCAGCTGGGTGCTGCTATCAACTGCCCTTCATTAATTAATTAAGTGTGACTATCTCTATAATAAAGCTTAAGTTTTAGGAGTTTGCTGGTGTTCAGCACTGAGATGTATATTAACACAATGCCAAAGAGGAAAGACATCAGTGATGGTCTTAGAGAAGCAATTGTTGCTGCCCATTAACCTGGGAAGGATTATAAGGTCATTTCCAAACAGAGCTGGCAGCAGACTCAGACAATGAGGAAGTTGGGGAAGAAAGTGGGCCAGTACTGGAACCTGGGGAAAACTCTGATGGATGCTCAGTGTCAGATACAGAGATAGAGCCAGGCCCAGCCACTGGAGAGGCAGCTGCCTTTGTAGTCAGAGATGAGTGAGGAGGAAGAACAGCTGGGGCCTGTTCCAGATGCATGGATGCTCAGAGCAGATAAGAGAGGTGAACAATGGAGGACAAGAAGTTGTCTTGGGAAGCAAATCAAACGTGGATGTTGAATAGCCTCTCCCGTCCTGGGAATAAATAGAAGGAAAGGGGAGTGGTGGTCGTAGGAGACAACAGTTTGCATTTCTAGAGATTTTTCTCATTGTGTTTGTGCAACAAAGACTGCCTTGCCAGAACTTAATTTGCAGCCTTTCAGCTGGGAACTCACAGCCTTGAAATTATCACAATAAACTGATAAGGTATATTGCTGCAGTTAAATCCTTGCAGGACTTTTTCCTGGACTTTTGGTTGGTGAATGCAATTAATTCACAAGTGGTAAATAAAGAGGGGTTTTTCTTTGTGAGGAGTCCATTTCTTGCTTCTGCAAAGGCTGGGTCAGAACAATATTCAAGACACTTGCCAATCTTCCTAGGAGTGGACATCCCAGCAAATTAACCCCAAGATCAGACCATGCAATGCTCAGAGAATCATCTCCGATTCTACAGGCCTTAATTAGCATGTTAAATGTTAATGTTTATGACTGTGATGATTCCTCCAGATGTTTCCCCAGATGCCTCTCCAGATGTCAGTTCAGAGGAGGATGAACCAGTCCCAGGCACTTCGGGAGAACAGTTAGTCAATGGCTCTGAGCAGGCGACCAATTTGATTTGGCTGAAGCACCACTGCAGGTGTGGCTTCAGGTGCCAAAAACACATAGCTGCAACCAGTTAGTGATGATGAGGAGAAACTGCTTTCTGTACCAGATACAAAAACATATAGGGCTGAGAAAAGGCAGGAGCAGCAAAGTTCAGCCTGATTACCCAAAGAGGCAGCCTCGTCCCTCTTAGCTGCACCATAAGCTGGCTATTTAACACTGCAGATAGTTGGAGATGATGCTGGAAACAATGTGTACATTTCCTAGCTGTGTATTTCCTGTTCACTGAATTCCAGCCTTGCCATGGATTGACCCCGCGTCTTTACTTTGTATCATGCCTTGTGAACATTGGACTTTTCTTGTCTCGTGCCTTTAGTACTGTGAATTTAACTTTGCCTAGTGGATTTATCTTGTTTAGGAAACTTTCAAGTGCCTTGTGGAGTCGCTGTCCATTGCTCAGTCCATTGACCACTAGCAGTGGTCTGCTTTTGGCTGGACTTTACTGTGACAGTTCTGGAATTTTAGTGAAGAGAATTGCTGAGGAATATTAATAAACCACTGTTACATGTGCATGTGAGTGGGACAGCACAACAGTACAATTAGAAAAAGACTGAACGAGTATGGTTTGTTTGGAAGGGTGGCCAAGAGAAAGCCTCTCATCTCTAAAAAGAACATGGCAACACGGCTTAGGTTTGCAAGGTTGCATCTGAACAAATCACAAGACTGCTGAAACATTGTCCTTTGGACAGATGAGACCAAAGTGAAGATGTCTGGCATAATGCACAGTGTCATGCTTAGCAGCAAAAACTAAACACAGTACAAACATTTCATACCCAATTGTCAAGCCCAGTGGAGGAGGGGAGATGATTTGGGCTTATTTTGTAGCCTCAGGACCTGGATATCTTGCAGTGACTGAATTGATCATGAACTCCTCTATATACAAAAGTATTCTAGTGTCAAATGTGATGCCATCTATCTGACCGCTAAAGGTTGGCTGACATCATGCAACATGAAAACGATCACAAACACACCAGCAAATCTACAACAGTATGGTTGGAAAAGAAAAGAATTGTGGTGTTCCAGATCTTAACCTGCTTGAAATGCCATGGTAGGAGCGCAAGAAAGCTGTGCATAAACAAATGCCCACAAACTTCAATGAATTGAAGCTATGTTGAAAGAAGACTGGGCCAAAATTCCTCCACAACAATGTGAGAGACTGATAGTCATTACTTGATTACTTCAAGTTATTGCTGCTAAAGGTAGTTCTACAAACTACTGAATCAATAAGGTGTACTTTGTTTTTCACACATGACTTCCCCATTTTGGCTTTCTTTTTGTAAAATAAATGATGATGTGGTAATAACATGTCATCTGTTATTGTTCATCCAAGGTTGTATTTATTACTTTTAAGAACTGCTAAGGATCAGATGATTTTTACTATGCCCTAATACGCAAGACCATAGAACTCAAAGAGAGGGCGTACTTTATTTTTCACACAACTGTCTACACAACCCTCTTATATAAATCACTAAATTACAAGAAGAAAGTAGATCAATTATACATCCTAGGACAAAATATGCCTGTGTTAAGAGAGCGCAATTCATTTAGTTTTATCCAATTTTTTTCTGTGTATTGATAACATATTTGCTACTCACATACTGAAGCATTACTTATTTAGCACATAAAAAACCCACAGTGTAAATTAAAGACCCAAGTACCAAGTTGCTGTGGAATATTTTTAGTAAAGGGGAGTGTTAAAAAGACAAAGATCTTGTAAGCTTTAGTTCAGGGGTGTCAAACTCACATCGTATCAGTGGCGTCATGTGACATATCGGGACTTTCCTCCCCTCTTCGCTAAACCAGGTGTGGGCATGGCCAGCATGTAATGCATCCGGCCCATGGGCTGGGAGTTTGACAGTCCTGCTTTAGTTGCTACTATGTGCTACTATGACTACTGAAGATGCATGCATGATGTTATTCTTAATTATTGGTTTATAAGGTTGTATGTTTCTATAATTGGCCCATGACAATGTATGTTTTTCAAAATTATATAAAAGAGTGCACTCCAACCTGGGGTGTGCCCATTTAGAACTTGCTTCCAGGTAAGTTTTTATTTGCAAAGAAAGCATTTCCTCCCTCCCTCTCCCCACCTCTATCTGAAGTGGTTTATTGGGTCTGCACATTAGGTAAAAGGACTGAGCATTCTGAGACAACACTTGTTTACTCAAAATGCTAATATTGTAGACTACTATATAATAGTCTGCATATTATAAATACCACCATAATCCAATTAGGAAGTACAATCTTATCTTAATTAAAAGTTTGGTTTGATTCTTTCACTCTTTCACATCTCATTTAAGATAGCATCTGTGCCTGTGGATTATGATACTTCTCTATGTTACTTATAAATTATTATATTTTCATTTTCATTTATGTAATTAAGAGTCAAACTAAAATTATCTAGCATACTTTCCCTCTATTACAGGGGTGTCAAACTCACATCGTCATGTAATGTTGTTAGGAATATAAGTCACCTAACAGGTTTTTGGGTTAGAAATATATAAACCAGGATAGACATTTTAAAACTGTATCTTTAAGAAAATGCAAAACTGTAATTAGTGTGGTTTCTCAAACGGCCATTCTGGAGCCAGAAACCTGGTTTGTCTTAGTCTTAGTCTCAGAAGAGAATGTTTCTGAGTGAGTCTCTCCATTTCCTTCTGTTGGAAAGTATTGCCGTTCCTCCATTTCTTCTAATTGACTGATATTACTGGATTTGATGTAAGTCTGTTACTGAACTGTTTTTTTTGACACTGGACTTTGATATTTGGATTATCCCTGGATTGAAAAATTGACTGATTTACCTATGAATGACTTTGGACTGCCTATTTTGAAATTTGCTTAAACGTTTATTGAAAGTAAAAACCCACATTTACTGTACAATGTATCTATGTGCTGTGTGTGTATTATTCAAACACTACTCTCAATATGTCTCCCTGTATACGCTCATTCTCCTAATGGGGAATTACCTCAACACTGGTTATGGGCCCAGGCCATACCAGGCTCAGATAACTGAGAGTTAGTGTGAATGCACAGTACTGTATACAGACAGCTGTTTACTGTTTAATTGTGGCTTACTATCAACAAGTCCATCACTCATAACCCGGTTGGATGGAACAAACTATGTTTCCTGGTCTATGAAGTGCAGTCTACTTCTACATAGAGAAGGTTTATGGAATGTAGTTCAAGACCCACCAGATGTAAATGCTTGGGATCCAGAAAATGAGGATGATGCCAAGAAGCTTGCTGACTTTAAACAGAACAACGAACGAGCTCTTTGTATAACTGGACTAACACTGAGTGACCAGCAGCTAGTCCATATTTGTGGAGAAAAGTCTGCTGCTAGGTGTTGGGAGAATTTGAAGAAGATTTATGTTCGTGACAGTGTAGGTGCACATATACTTCTTACACGTAAACTGTTTAGAGCATGTCTTCTGAAAGGTGGAGATATGTTAGCTCATTTAAACTTCATGAAAAGAACTTTTCAACAGCTACATGAAAAGGAACTGATATTTTCAGAACTGCATCAAGTTTACATCATTCTTTCCTCATTGGATGAAAGTTATGATGATTATGTATCTTCACTGGAAGTAATGCCCAGAGATAAACTGACACCGACTGACATAACTGGAAGATTGTTAGAAGAAGCAAGAAGACGGCTGGATAGGGACCAACTGAGGAAGGAACAACCACAAGAAGAGGATTTATCTTCAACTGCCTGTACTGTTAGGAAATGTTTTTCTTGTGGGGCTAGGGGACATATAGCTAATTTCTGTAAGAAGGGAAAACAACAGAATACTGGTAATCACCAGAGGGCTAAGAAGAATGTTAGTTTAGCT
Source organism: Hydrophis major (assembly GCA_033807585.1). Taxonomy (NCBI): domain Eukaryota; kingdom Metazoa; phylum Chordata; class Lepidosauria; order Squamata; family Elapidae; genus Hydrophis; species Hydrophis major. Next base: position 327,896,969 of record CM066328.1, on the reverse strand, counting down.
ATGTCTAGCAATTCAACTGTAAACAATGATTTGTAGGTTGTTGATAGTGGAGCATCACAGTGTATTACTAAAGATAGAGAAAGGTTTGTAAAGGTGTCCACGAATAAACAACATGTATCATTGGCAAATGGATGGAAGATTAACGCATCAGGTGAAGGTACTGCATATTGTTCTTGTATAAATGAACATTTAACTATGTTATATGTACCTAAACTAAAATTTAATTTATTATCAGTAAGGGCTTTAGTTAATATTGGTTATGTAGTAACCTTTAGGGGAGATAACTGTATAATAGAGAAAGAGGGTAAAAATGTTACTGCTACATTAGAGAATGATTTATATGTAATACATGATGATCAGTTGAAGATGACTAACTCAGTTTATAACAATGTTAAGCCACATGATGAATGTATACATTTACTACATAGACGTCTAGGGCACATTAATTTCAAAATGCTCAAACAAACTGTTGAATTATCAGAGGGAGTAAAATTGAAACCCCGTAGCAAATATTTACACTGTAATGCTTGTAGTCAAGAAAAGAGTAAGGTTATTCCAACAAACAGACCTAATGGGTTTAAGACCAAAGAACCTTTAGAGGTTGTTTTTGCTGACATAATTGGTCCTAAGAAACCAAGTTTAGGAGGTGCCTGTTATATTTTGAATATTATGGACCATTACTCACGATACGGTTTCTGCTATCTTATGAAGAACAAAACAGAAACATTCCAACATTTCTTTAACTGGCTAAGGTTTGCTGAGAGAAAAATGGAAAGTAAAGTAATTACTTTAGTAACTGATAATGGGACTGAGTTTATTAACAAAAGATTTCAAACTATGTCGAAATTGGCTGGTGTTGAGCATAAACGTTCTGCATCTTACAAACCACAACATAACTCGTTTGTAGAACGAAGAGGGCAAACATTACAAGCCATAGCTCGCACTATGTTATCTGATTCAGGTTTACCTGAAACATTGTGGGGGTGAAGCCATAATGTGTAGCAACCTTGTTTTAAATAATGTAGTAAATACAACAACTAGAGAATTACCATTCACTCGTGGCATGGCAGAAAGCCAAATTTAAGTTATTTACACACATTTGGAGCTCCAGCATGGGTGCATATTCCCTCACAAGTAAGACTGAAAGGGCAACATAGAGCTAAGAAGTTATTTTTTGTGGGTTATGAGGCTAACCATAGATCATTTAGATTCTGGGATTGAGGCACAGCCTCATGTTTATTGCAGTGCTAATGCAAAATTTCTCGAGCTCGTTGGATGGGATAAACTGGAACAGGAATCCAGCAATGACATTATTATTGACACCCAATTAGTCCCTAAAGATGATATCAGTAAACAACAAATAGCCATTAAAGAGGAAGAACAGGAGGTAATAGAGGAACAGGAGCAGGTGGCACAGGAAAGTCCACCAGTAAGCCCTGTATTACCAAGACGTTCAACCCGAGTAACACGACCACCTGATAGATATCAGGCTAGTGTTGTATGCCAAGTGAATACAGTTCCAAGTAATTATAATGAACTGAAACTGTATCCTGCTAAGGATCAGGCTGCTTGGCAGAAAGCAATGCATAAGGAACTGGAATCTTTAAAAAGACTAGAGGTATACGAAAATGTTAAGTTACCACCAGGTAAACATGCCATAGGATGTAAATGGATATATAAACTGAAGACCGGTATAGATGGGACTGTTACCTATAAAGCCAGGCTCTAGCACAAGGGTTCAATCAGACAGCAAATGACTACGATGAGGTGTTTGCACCTAGTCTACATTAAGGGCAGCATTAATGTGGGCAGCTAAGGAGAAATACATTGTAAATCATTTGGATGTAGAGACAGCTTATCTGCATGCACCGTTGCAACACACAATATATTTAAAGAAACCTTTAGGTCTCAAAAATGATAATACTGATAACAACGATTGCTGGAAATTGAAAAAGAGTCTTTATGGTTTAAAGCAATCAGGATATGAGTAGAACCAATGTATAGTTAAAGAATTAATTAAGATAGGCTTTATAGCTGGCATGGCTGATCCATGTTTGTTTAAAAAGGAAAGTAATGATATAGTGTCATTATTGTTATTATTTACTGATGACATAGCATTAATCACCAAAACTGAACAGGAAGCTACTGAGATAATTTCACGATTGGAAAATAAATTTAAGATAAAACAGCAGAAATCAAACAATATCTTGGTTTAAAGTTAGATAGAACTAGGGGAGGATACAAGATCTCACAGGCAGATAAAATTAACCAATTACTAAAAAGTTTTAAAATGGAACTTTGTAAACCGGCTAAAACACCAATGAGCCAGGAATTTAGCCATAGTGATGTTCAAAGTCCTGTTTTTGATGAGAACATTTATCAGTCTTTGATTGGTAGTTTATCTTATTTCAGTAATTGGTCAAGGCCAGATATTACATACATTGTTAATCAATTAGCGAGATTTAACACTGAGCCAACTGAAAGGCCCTGGCAAGCTGCTAAACGTGTGTTAAGATATCTGAAACAAACAATGCATTAGGCATTGTATTTGGAGCCAAAAGATGAACTGAATTTAACTGCATATGCTGATGCAAGTTTTGCTACAGACATGTGCATGAAAATCTACATTGGGTACTGTAGTATTATTGGGAAAAGCATTGATTGGATGGAGATCTATTAGACAGAAACATCTAAGTTTGTCAACAATGGAAGCTGAATTCTCACGTTTGTCTTTACTATGTACAGATTTAGTTTTGTATAAGCAATTATTAACTGATATGAAAATTGATGTAAAAGATCCTATTGTTGTTTACAAAGATAACCAATCAACAATACAGATGGCTTCAAATATTGCTGTTAAAACAAGAACAAAACATACAGATTTAAGATATTTAAATGTATTGGAACTTTTTCCCCCTTGCTAAATCAGACATGGGTGTGGCCAGCGTGTGACGCATCCAGCCTATGGGCCGGGAGTTTGAAGCCCTGCTCTATTACTTTTGGTTCTCAAAACATCAGAAAACTTTTACACCAGTCTTCACATGCTGAACATTATCTGCATGACAAAAGAGGCACTAAGAAGATAAAAGTATCACAACACTAATCAGGGGGAAAAAGAGAAATAAAAGTAACATACCAGCACTCAACAATAGTAAAAATAATCTCTTTTGCCTTTGTATTATTAGGGACGTCTTTCACAAAAGAGCACAGAGAAGCAACCTTTTGAACAGATTTTATTTTCTTCTGCAATCATTCTTTTTTAAATTCTGAAGAATTTCTACAAAAATTGTGTCATTTGACATGCAAACTTATTTTGTGCCACAGATTACTAGTACTAGGTTGTACTTGTAACATGCTATCACTAATTGCTGTTTACTATATAGTTGCAAACTGTTGCTGATACTTAAATTTTTTTTTTTTGCAATGATGTCTAGCATGCATCTAATTAAAATGCTTACATTAAGGGGGCATGCTATTCTCCTTTACTGTAGAGCAAGGGTGTCAAACTTGTGGCCCACGGGATGGATTCATCATGTGTTGGCCCCACCCCTGCCCAGTTTAGCAAAGTGGGGGAAAGTCCCAATACATCACGACACCATCGTGACGATGCGAGTTTGACACCCATGCTGCAGAGTAGTACAGACTTCAGCAGATACTGCATGTCACAAAAGCCAGCTGAGGTAGAAGAAAACAATTCACTGAACATATACTATCTACAATGTAGCCATTTTGAAAAGGGAACTGAGAACTGATACAAAATGCATAGCATTTCATTTGTCCAAAATTCTTTGCAATGAGAAATTCTTATTTACTTTAGAGGTATGGTTGAGTTTGAGAAAGAGTTAGTTTTGTTACAGAATGACAAAGCAGATTCTACTCTGCTTCTCCAAACTTCATTTATGAAAGGAAAGGATTACATATGTAGAATCAAAACAAGAATATGCAATATAGTTTGAAACAATTCCTCTTGAGTCTTCCAACAAATAAACAATAATCTGAAAATAAGTATTAAAAAGTCAATCTCAAAGAATGCAATGATCTAACCCAGCCAACAGAATCCTGGAGAACAAAGTTTTTTCAGAGAAACAAAGACAGGGCAAAAACTGGACAATTGTGGAAAGCAACTGCTTATAAAATCCATAATTCCTTTTTTTAGAATTGTAGATGTTATTGGTATATTCTGACAAGCAAGCAGATCCCTATTGGTCACTATGGTAATCAAATATTGTTTTAAAAAGCATTACACTTGAAAACAGGGGTGATTTGAACACTGAAATCATATATTTTGCTTCTCTGTCATTTTTAAAATAAAAATTAGTAAAATTGAATCATTTGGGAAGTAAACTGTTAATTTATTCTTCTATAGTATATTCTGTATTTCTATTTCCTAGTAAAAGCTGCTATTTAAAATGAAGAAAAATTGTTCTAATTTGGACTATTATTGCAATAGGAGTGTAAGGTTTAACTTCTCACTAGTTGCAAAAAGAATGCTACAAGAAATCTTATTTTGGATCTCTTTAGAATATGCTATGTTGATACATAAAATGCAAGCTTAAAGGTAAGCACTTCCAATTTACAGTGCATAGACTAGTATTTTAAATTCAAGAATTTTCTGACCTTTTAAAGGTTCTTCAATCATAGGACTTGATAAAATTTCTAAGGAAATTAAATATGTGTGGGTATCTCCTTTCCAATAAAGCTATAAATACCTAACCTAATTACACTCACTAACCTTTGGATGTAGGGCATCCAGTCTTGGGGTACAGCAGAGGGCCACATTAGTGACATCACACATCACAAATAGGCTTCTGCCTCCTGAATGGACTGAAGACCCGCCATATGATGTCCTAAAAAAGGAAAATATTTTCTCTCTTTTACCGAATACTCCCTTAAAATAGCCAATATGCTCCTTGCTTTGGACTAATCATGGTTACCAAGGCAGCATCTCCTGCGAAATACCAGAAATTGGAATTTCTGTTTAAATATCATGCTGATTAAACAAGATGAGAACAATTTACCATCTTAGTACTTAGGTGGGATTTAATATGGCTCCAAGTGGGAGTGTAACTGTTCTTATGGAAATGTTAAGAGTAAAGAGTCTTCTTTTAATATAAGAGTACAATATAGTTCCATGTATATGTTTACATGCACTATATATACATATTGGTACAAATGTATTTTATTCAGGAAACACAAAAGCGATTCAGAGAGAAATCAACACCATGGTTAATATAAATAAATCAACATTTGGGTGGTGTCACCTTGGAGCATTCCTGTCTCTGAAGGATTGGGCTTCCAAAACCATTTGTGTCTTATAGGGATGGTAGAGATGGCAACAGCCAGAAATCTTTTTTTAAACTGCCACCTATACCTGTTGCTGAATTAAATGATTTGTGTGACACTAAATTGTGACCTCTCTGCTAATTACCAGTTTAGTTGGAACCCAATTTAAAAACTTTTAAAAGATTAAATTATTTGCTGCCAAGTTACCTAAAAGACTGCCTTAATCTTACCAGACTGTTTATACCTTCTCACCTGTCCTCATTTGAAACAAATCAGGGTGCCTGCTCTATGGGAAAGGATCCTCTTTTTCTTCCATGCCTACAGGATCTCCGGAGTACTTCACTAACTGAAATTGACCAAGTCCTATCCCTATAGCATTCAAGAAAACTCTCAAGACTCATACTGTTTGCTATTTCCTTTTTCTTATGTAACAGAATGGGTTTTGAATATTTAGGGGTAAAATGTCCATTTTTAATGATTACCACCTTTTATGACATATTGTTATTAATTACTGGTAAAATTTCACCCTATGATCAACACTGGAAAGGGCTTATATCTTAATACCCAACCTAAATATGTTAAACATATACTAGCCTTGCATGTGCCTAAGAACAAGGTCACTATTTTTTTCATAATATTGAAAATATTATGGCTTATGCAATTAATTATAAAAATGACAACATTTATTTCATAAAGAATCATAAATGCGGTGCCCCTCTCTTCCTTCCTCACATTTTCCTCATAAACATTTTGTACATTCCTGATGATAGGAAAAACCTACAGTCAACTGAGGTCTTCGCTATCTAGAAGAGATGTAAATTTAAGTACCTTTACAAAGAACAGGAGAAGGAAAATCTTATATGTAATGGGTTATAGTTCTGAAAGCAGACTTGCATATCACTGAAAAAGATGTTGTTTTTATAAGACTTTTAAACCAATATATTTTAACAAACTTTTATTATCTCCCTATCCTTTATCACCCACAGTTTATCTGCTATACTTGTTGCATAATGAATTACAGAACAGAATTTCACCACATCAATTAAATACTGTGTCCAAGCAAACGTCCGCCTACCTAATTTAACTTACCTCAAAGTTAAAAACAAAGCATTAAGAAAGAAAAAGAGCTAGACAATCTAATTATATGCATACAAAATTCACTCCAAAGTTAGAAATACCACAGTCAATACAAAATATTATTAATTGAACTAATACAACAAAAGTTTTGTAGAATCCATTAATCAAGGAATTGATTCCCATATGCAGAATGCCAAATTTAGATTTAATCAGATTTTTAAGTTATAGATATCACACAAACACATACACACAACCACACGTTAAAAGAACTATATTATATTCCATCTAATTTCTTTTTTAAAAGGGTTAAAAACTTATTAATGCCTATATCCAATCCATGCTGTCATTTGAGCATAAATGATGCTCAAAATGTTTTAGGCAACAATATTATCGACACTTATATGAGAACATGAATGGTTTTTGCTTTAGGGGACATATATTCTATAAAATGAAATTCTACATTCTGGAATATGCCATAGTTGAAAAATATTTATAGTTTATTTGAAGTAGGTGATGTGAATATCTACTTACCTATAGCAGAAAAGCAAATATTTAAAACTGGAAAACTATTATACAGATGGGAAACCACAGAGGAATTAAATTGCTATTGATGAACAGTACAAAAATTCACTATCCATTTCTATCCAGCCAGTTTGAAAACATCAAATGAGAGGTAGTCAGATAACGTTTTAGGAAAACTGTTTTAGTGATGCTTGTCATTAAGAACATTTTACTGATATTTAGCCTCAATCTCCTTTAATTAACACACATTAATCTTGTTCTTCTTTCAGTTTTAATAGAGAACAATACACTGTTCTGCGATGTGATAGACTTTGGATATTTCTCTGCTTTCATATTTTCTATTAATTTTCTATTTGTAAATTAAACAAATTACCATTCTTCATAAGGCTCGATTTCCAAAGGCCTCATAATTCTGGTACATATCCTGTGAACTCAGTGGAGTGTCTCTATCCTTTTAAAATATACAGCCCAAAATGGAATAGTATAGTCATACCTCGGCACTCGATGCGTCAAAACCTGGTGAATTTGGTATTCAACGTGTTTTGAAGCAGAAATCTTGTCCAACGCTCGTCTTTCTCCCAGTAGCTGAAGCAAACAATTAACTTGCTGATGACAACAGCCTTGTGACTTGCTATTTCTTCTGGCCAAAATAGCAGGTCAAGTGGTAAGTCATGTGGTTTTCTCGATACCCATCAGTTTTAATATTCAGCAAGCCTTCCGGAACAAATTACTGATGAGGACCAAAATACCATTGTACTCCAAATGAGGATTAATCAACAGAGTACACAGGTAATTACTGACTCTTGATCTGGATGAAATTTGCCTTTTTCAGTTGCTACAGCACATAGATTGCTTACATGTATGCCCATTCTTCAGTTAATGACCATTAGCAAATACCACGGCAATTTTAAAAAATCTTTTTGCAACTAATGCATGCAATTATGACAAAATTTCATGCACTTGACAACAATGCATGCTGGAGGCAAAGTAATACTGGAGTTACTAGCTGAACAAGAACTTTATCTGAATGAGATGGCAACAACCAGTAATCTTTACAACACACATCTCTCTCTTTCTCTTTCTCTCCCTCCCTCCCTCTCTCTCTCTCTCTCTCTCTCTGTGTGTGTGTGTCTCTCCCCCTCCCTTCCTTCCCTCCCTCTCTCTCTCTCATGTTCACTCAGTGACCATTTTGCTTAACAGAACTTGGTCACTAAATGAGAAGTGGGTGTAGCTAGTGCTACACCAATATTTATAGATTCTTATCATATGCACTACCGCAAACCAGGTATTTAAGGATGTTGAATAGCATTGGAATGAGAATGAAAATTTCAAGGATTCCATTCAACATTCCCGTCACAATGATCAAAACCACTCATGAGGATACTTTGGATGTAGGTGTTCAATCAGCTGTAAATATCCCAAAGTATAGTACCGTCTACTCAGTATTTTTCTATCTTGTCCACAAGACTATTTTGATTCTCCTGGTCAAATGCCTTACTGAGATCAAGGCATACAACATCCACAGCTTTCTTTTGCTCTACTTAACTTTGAGTTATTGAACTTCATGGCCAAATATGAGCATTTCCACCACTTGCCATATTATGAAAGAACCTATATATGCAGTGCCCCAGTTACTGAAAATATTTCTCAAATATTGTTTAACTTTCAATTATATGCCTCATATAATTGAATGGCCACCACAAAGAAGCCGGCAGCTGGGTAAGACTGAGCAGGAGGAAGAGGGGAGAAAGTTTACAAGAGAAAGTTTTTTGGCTGATCCAGAACTTTAAGAGGCATTTAATCCTTAGAACTATGACTTTTTGAAAAATACTTTGTTTCCAGAGGAGGATTTCAAGCGGCAAAATTGAGATGCTGAAAGGAAAGTTTACTCTCCTTCCCTATGGAATCAACAAATGGCCATTGAGAAACCTGTTGTTTTTTATAAAAGGTAAAAACTTTTCTTCTTGTTATAAGTGGGAAGGGAGAGGACAAAAAAAAAATATTAAGATCTTGCTGGAGGAGATGCCTTGAAGATCTTGAGACTAGAAATTAATTGTAACAAGGCTATAAAATACAGATTGGGCTTTTTTTCTTTTCCCTTTTACTGATACCACCCCAGGAAGAGAAAGCGAGAACTTTGTGCGTTGTTTGGACTGATTGATATCTCTGGGACTTTGAGGAATTGTTTTAACTTTTGAAACATTTTGGTTGCTCTAAGAAGAACAAAGAATGGCTTTATCTGATGATGAACTTAGAAAGGAATATCAAGAAAGTAAGGACGCTGTGAAAGAAGCTTTCCTTTCTTTAGAAATGGTGCTTGCTAATTATCAGCAAACAAAACAACAGATGGAGGAAATAGAAGGAGAAGAAGAAAAAGAAGAAGAAGACGCCATCTTCAGTGAATCTAAAAAATTAATTAAGAGAGAAAGGAGAAAGAAAGGAAGGAAAATGAAGGACTTAAGACTTAAAAAAAACACTTAAGGAAAAAATAAGATGCAAAACCAACTTAATGTTACTGAGCAAAAGGAGAAAGGATTACAACAGGGAAGGAAAGCTAAAAAGGCGGAGGTTATGGGGGGGGGGTAAAAAGGCCAGGGGGGATAAGAAAGGAAGGGAAAAGGGAGGGAAAAACCACAAAGTTATGAAACAAGATGGGAAAAAAGGATTTTTTTTTAGGGATAAAGGGTAAGGTATAATTTCTTTTAAGAAGAAGATTCTGCAAGGTACATAAGATGGTATTATGTATTAGAAATAGAAAACTAGAATGTTATAAGAATTGATAAAAATTAAAATATTGAAATGTTTAGTAATGATAGATTTTAAAATTTAATAAAATTGTAGCACTTGTTTTTTTAAATAGACAATCGGAATGTTATAAGATTTAATATTTAGATTTATTATCTAATTATATTAATTATTATGAATTTATTATTTTTTCTCTTAAAAGGTTAGTAGGTAGAATGTACTAAGCAGAATCAGATTGGGTATCAGGTGTTATTTTAAATATTAATTTAGGGGGAGGATAGAAAGGCATCATACTCTTATCATTAATTTCAGGAGAAATTCTTTTTTTTTTTTCTTTACTATAGGGAATGAGATAAATGGATAATCTGGAAAGAATGGACAAAAAATACAAATATAATGATTTAAATTAAAATGAATTACCGTAAATAAAATAGAAATAAGAAGAATGAAAAGCGGGGAGAAGTTATATAGAAGATATAGAATGGTAAATAAGATAGGTAATGGTATACAAGATGAGCACAAATTTAATTGAAGTCCATACAAAGAGAGGTAATCTGGGGCCAAACTACTTTCTTAAAAGAAGTTTTATATTTTTGTGTTTTGTGTGTCTATGTTTTGTTTGAGAATTAATAAAACCTTGGAGGAATGTTAGATGAGAATAATGGTAATCAAGTCAGAGAGGAATGAAGATGATTATAAATTGGATAAATATAGAAAATAATAACAATGAAATTGAATACGAAAAGAGAAATAATGAGAAATTTGTTAAGAGATATCTATATGTTTATATTGAAATGGTGTAAAACAGAATTATGTTGCATAAAATAATATTTTACTTGACTTGTAAAATTAATAATGGAAAGAGGTTTTATGTATTTAATGGTTAACGATGGTTTGTTTGTCTTTAAAATCAATAAAATTTGTTTAAAAAAAATTATCAATGGAAATCAAATTTAGCAACCCATGGAGGTCTGGATTTGGAGTTACAATCAAAATGAAAGTGGAAAAAAACACTACAGGCTGATCCAACTTTGATGTAATGTCCTTAAAACAAGTCAAAATGAGGCTCAGTAGTGTGTGTGGCCTCCATGTGCCTGTATGACCTCCCTACAATACCTGGGTATGCTCCTGATGAGGTGGTGGATGGTCTCCTGAGGGATCTCCTCCCACACCTGGACTAAAGCATCCCCCAACTCCTGGACAGTTTGTGGTGCAACGTGGCATTGGTGGATGGAGCGAGACATGATATCCCAGATGTGCTCAATTGGATTCAAGTCTGAGGAATGGGCGGGTCAGTCCATAGCATCAATGCCTTCGTCTTGCAGGAACTTCTGACACATTCCAGCCACATGAGGTCCAGCATTGTCTTGCAATAGGAGGAATCCAGGGCCAACCGCACCAGCATATGGTCTCACAAGGGGTCTGAGGATCTCATCTCGGTACCTAATGGCAGTCAGGCTACCTCTGGCGAGCACATGGAGGGCTGTGCGGCCCCCTAAAGAAATGCCACCCCACACCATTACTGACCCACTGCCAATCCGGTCATGCTGGAGGATGTTGCAGGCAGCAGAACATTCTCCACGGCGTCTTCAGACCCTGTCACATCTGTCACATGTGCTCAATGTGAACCTGCTTTCATCTGTGAAGAGCACAGGGCGCCAGTGGCAAATTTGCCAATCTTGATGTTCTCTGGCAAATGCCAAACGTCTTGCACGGTATTGGGCTGTAAGCATAACCCCCACCTGTGGACGTCGGGCCCTCATACCATCCTCATGGAGTCTGTTCCTGACCGTTTGAGCAGCCACATGCACATTTGTGGCCCACTGGAGGTCATTTTGCAGGGCTCTGGCAGTGCTCCTCCTGTCCCTCCTTGCACAAAGGTGGAGGTAGAGGTCCTGATGCTGGGTTGTTGCCCTTCTACGGCCTCCTCCATGTCTCCTGATGTACTGGCCTGTCTCCTGGTAGTGCCTCCATGCTCTGGACACTACGCTGACAGACACAGCAAATCTTCTTGCCACAGCTCGCATTGATGTGCCATCCTGGATGAGCTGCACTACCTGAGCCACTCGTGTGGGTTGTATACTCCGTTCTCATGCTACCATTAGAATGAAAGCACCGCCAGCATTCAAAAGTGACCAAACCATCAGCCAGAAAGCATAGGAACTGAGAAGTAGTCTGTGGTCACCACCTGCAGAACCACTCTTTTATTGGAGATGTCTTGCTAACTGCCTATGCTTTCTATCTGTTGTCTATTCCATTTTCACAACAGCATGTGAAATTGATTGTCAATCAGCGTTGCTACCTAACTTTGATTTCACAGAAGTGTGATTGACTTGGAGTTACATTGTGTTGTTTAAGTGTTCCCTTTATTTTTTTGAGGAGTGTACTTCTACTATATAACTAGCTTTTTTTGTCATAAAGGAGAGAAAATTATCTGACAAAGCAATGCAGTTAAAAACTCACTTATTCTGGTTTAATAACTAGTTTCTTGCCTCTACAGATATTAAACCAATTGATCACTAATTCCCTAGATACTTCTTTCTCCTTTCTTTAAAAGTTGCAATTTTTATTATTCCCCAGTTTTCTGGCACTTTTTAAAGATTGCTGTCAGAAATGTTAAGATAACTTCTGTAAGTTTTAAGACACTCATTTTCCTTATTCATGTTCCACAAAATCCTATTTTACAGGAAAAAATTGGTCCAATAGTTCTGATCCTCCCACTTGGAGGGAAAACCCAAATTATGGGTTGGGGTACCCCAATCATCTCATAATCCAGGTATACAAGGGTGGTTAAAACATATAATCTTCTCTGTTCTCTATGAGATTTTAGAGACTACAATACTTAAAAGCCATTTTACTAATCTTTAAATTCCTATGTCAATTATTTTCCTGCTTTATTGAGATGACTGCATCTAGATGTATTTTTTTCATAAATACAAGTAACAATGATGAGTAAACATTTACTAAATAATAATTCTTCTGCAAAACTCCAATAATCAACAAAATTACAGTATGACTCAAAACATTCCAGACTTATAAAAAAAATTTTACCTCATCATGTGTGTATCTGTATTCCGCCTTCTTGCATTTGAGATCCCATAATGCCACTGTTCCTGATTCAAAACCAATCAACAGCTGTAATAAATTACAAGTTATATTAATGTCACTCTAGTACATAATAATCAGTGCAATTCTGTGGCTCACCAAATTACCATACAATTCACTACTATAAACACACCTCATGTTAGATAAATTAATATTTCAATAAGTATTGTAGACAAATGATCACTGAGATATCATTTGTTTGGGACATCCAATAATTGAATATTCTGATACATATAAATATTCTATACAGGTAGTCCTCAACCAATAAGAGTTTGCTTAATGACTGTTCAAAGTTACAAGAGCATTGAAAAAAATGATTTATGACCATTTTTCATACTTATGACCATCACAGCATCCCCATAATCATGGGATTTACATTTGAATGCTTGACAACTGATCCACATTTATGATGGCTGCAGTGTCCTGGGATCATGTGATCACTTTTTGCAACCTTCTGACAAGCAAAATTAATGGAGAAATCAGGTTCACTTAACAACCAGATTACCAATTTAACAACTGCAATGATTCAGTTAACAAATGTGGCAAGAGAGTTTATAACATGGGGAAAACCCACTTAACAAATTTCTCATGTAACAACATAAATTTTGGGCTCAATTGTGGTTGTAAGTTGAGGACTCCCTGAATATATGATATCCTAGAAAGTTTGTAAATTGTAGATGATCTTAGAAAGGACAAGATGCTTATCTGTACTGTTCTGAATCGTCACTTCTCTGATCATTCACGTCTTTTCCATTATTGTGAACAAACTTATCTCGCTGTATCCCAAAATCATATCTTTTCTTTGGTGATACTAGTCCTATAGAACAGCACTGTCCAGAGAATAGGATGGCTATGATTCTGGGTATTCTTCCTACATACTTAGGCAAACTCTGCTGGTTAAATGTAGATAAATTATTCTGTTTGAGTTTGACTGTATTTGTGGCCTTGGCATTTAATACTTATTGTTATTGTGGCTTTAACCTTAGTATGTCACCAGAGTCACTTTGGGGAGATGTTACAGATTATTTGAATAAATAAAATATGCATTATGCACTTTCACATGTGCTATTTTTCTTAATGCAGACATCCAACATGAGTCCAGCTCCCTCCCCTTCACTGAATCATGGAAACTGCCATAGCAACCACAGAAGTTTAAAAACTGTTCTGACAGATACTTGCAAAAAGCATAGGAAACTAAATAAAGAACTATAGTTATACAAATAAGGAATCTATTATTTCTCTTCATGATACTTGTACATGACAAACTTGCTAATCCAAGAAAGTAAATTATATGTCTTGAGAAAATAGTAAAATAGTGCTATCCATCCAAAGGTATCATGCTCAAGAGTAATTTATGCCTTAGGACTCTATTAAAACAGTCCATCTTAAAGTAGTTTTAGACTTTTAGTCCACCCAGGAGTCCATTTCCTGGCCTGGTTTGTACCTTGGAGTTCAACACATCCCTTGATAGTTTATTGACTCAAGCTGCTTTATTTGTCAAATATCAGATTAACTAAATTAATTCTTACAGCAACAAGAACTGAACCTGTAAGTCAAACTCAATTTCAAACAAATGGACTAGTCCTCAATATGTAAAGTGCAGCCACTCTCCTGGTTAATTAAGGCCTCCCAGAAGATAATATTGTATATAATTGGATTCAAATGATGTTAAAAGTTTCCTTGAAGAGGGGAGTGATGTCTCCAACTCTTAATAAGTCTGTGGTCCCTTCCCTTCTCAAAAAAACTTCCCAGGACAATTTTTATTTGGTCTCCTTTTGGGGGAAGGCTGTTGAAAAGAGTGCAACTACAGAGGGCCCTGAATAAATGAATTATCCTTCCCATTGCCTTTAAGAGCAGGACACAGCACTGAGACAGCATCGAATGCACTTTTAGATAATCTCTGATTGGTCTGGGATGGTAGTCATGTATACATCCTAGGCTAACCCTTATTGAGGTCTTAGTGGGTTTTGATACCAAAAATCATGGCACCTTTTTGAAGTGCTTCAAGGTTTAGGAATGAGTGATATGTTAGCCAATTCTTCTTCAAGAATTTCTTAAACTTAATGGAGGATGCAAAAATGGTGTTCAGACTTTTAAGTCTATTTAAAGAATATACCATATGACTTAAGAAACTCTCTGCATAACAATGATTTAGTAGAAAATATGTCAGTGTGTTTTATCTTACTTCCTTCTTTTTTAAAAGATCTAATCCATCTCCCCATGACACAATAATTTTAGTGGCAAGACCAGGTTTTTCCCCCAAGTCGGCTTCTAAAATGTGAACTGAATCATTATCTTCCTAGCATTTTAAACAAATAAGCCAGCATTATATTACACCCCTCCTACAGTTATTCAGCTCTTTTGTAACCTATGGTAGATAACGTTTTCTTCTGTAAACTATGGAGACAAAAGCTGAAACTCAGCACAACTTGTGTAACTGCCTTTTCAGTTCATGTGGAAGGATGGAAGGTAAGTCAGTAGGTAAATAGGTAGATAGACTAACAAATATCTACATATACAGGGAGACAGTAAACCAATGTACTGCACTGCACTGATTTATGTGGCATGCTTAACTGTTTATTGCCTCAAGTGGAAGCTGAGCTGAAAAATGCTAGAAACTGATTTGGAAAAATAAATTATTCCTCTGCACTTTTCTACCATCAGTTTCTAAAATAGCTAGTCTCTTTTTCTTCTTTTATAGAAAGTAAATCAACCTGCAATTTTGTGTCTGACTCAAAATGTGCAACATAGTGTTGAATTACTCACTACTAAAGTAAGTAACTTTTTGAATATTTAAGAACCTCTTAAGATAACAAAACATCACCAAGCACACCATCTCCTTAAAAGTATTAATACAGTCTGCAGCTAAATCAGGTAACATTATCTGAAAATGGTAGTAGTTCCCCAAAGGATGGTCCTGTTTTGTCTCTGGTTTATCTCCACTTGATGGGAAAGGAGAAGCCTTTGCTGATTAGCTGCAAAGGTTGTTATTACATATGACCAAAAAAAAGTAAATACTTGCTTGAAGACTTTTAGTTTTAGAATGGGTTTTTGCTAGTACCTCAAATCAGCTCCAGTATTTATACTGATAGAATTTAGTGTGTATTACATTTTTATTGAGATAAATAAATAAATATGGATGATTTAATGTGATTCCTTCCCTTCCCCACATCTAATAGAATTTCAGGAATAAAACAGTTTTTAATGATTCTAAGAATATTAAATGATTCTAAGAATATTTTAAAAAAAATTCAAAGAGGACCAAGATGAGGTTAAAAAAAAACAGATGAAAATTACTTATGAAGAGCACACAAAAGCTTAGATTTGTGCTTCGAATCAACCAATATCATTTTGGAAATTGAGATTCTCAATCTGATATTCTTGCTTCTCAAAATGGTTTAAAGGCATTTAGTCACAAATACATAGAAGAACAATTTTTAAATTTTAAATCAGATATGAGAAGATTTTCCAATATTTAAATTTGTCCTGCGAACATAACTATTCTACATTATATTCCATTTCAACTAATAAAACAGCATACAAACTGAATGAATGAAAAAAATAGAAAATTAGACATCAATCTTCCATACAAAAGATGTAAATTACCTAAAAATATCAACCAAAATTTGATGTTGGAATTTTGGCTGATATCCTCAAACATTATTTGCTAGTCCAATTTTCTGCAAATTTAAGGAACTTCTCATCTTTTAACTGCTTTGCTATTTAATTAAAAAGCAAATAACAGTCTCTGCTTAAAGTATTGATCCAAAGGTAAAAAGAAAAATGGATCACCCCCTCCCACTTCTGAAGGGTAGGAATATAACGAATATGTACAGTATAGAGACACATTTTACCTGAGTAATATTGAAAGTTAAAAATCACAATGAGCTTATAAGGAAAGACAAATGTTGTCAAAATGAATATTACTTCCTAGATAATATGTGTGCTTAGAAAGATTCCCACTGTTGTACCTTCAGAGTATTTCAAGCAAACTGATAAATTCTTAAAAATATTTTCAATATGAAGCATAACCTAGATTTTATTCATCCCAATTATGACTATTATATGATAAAATTGATTAGTATGAGACTATTAATAATAATTATTATTAAATTATATTTTGGAATATTCTAAATAGTGTTTTTAGTAGACAATTAAAGAGCAATGGAAAAGAGCAATATATTTAAAGTTGTTAATTGAACCTTGCAAAAAAAATGGAATTCATCATTTTATGAATATCTAATGATGTACAAACTTAGGGTATAGCAAACAAGATTTTTTTAGCATGGAAAAATACAAATATAGATTAGATAGTGTGTGTCAATTGCCTGCTATTTACTGAAGCAGTGGAAAGATTATTATTAAAATGGGGTTATTCTGTGTGATTCAGAATGTAATACAGGAAGTGCTCAATTTACGATCATAATTGAGCCCTAAATTTTTGTTGTTAAGTAAGAAATTAAGTGAGCTTTGCCCCATTTTATGTATTTTCTTAACAAATTTGTTAAGTGAATCACTGCAGTTGTTAAATTAATAACACAGTTATTAAATGAACTTGGTTTCCGCATTGACTTTGCATGTCAGAAGGTTGCAGAAGGTGATCACATGATCCAGAGACTGCACCAATCATGGGGATGCTGCAATGGTCATAAATGTAAAAAATGGTCACAAGTAATCTTTTTCAGTGCTGTTGTAACTTCGAACAGTCATTAAGTGAACTGTTGTAAGTTGAGGACTACCTGTACAGTGTTTCATAACTAGCGTAGTTATATTCATTATAACATGTTTTTGTTATCTTGTGTTTTGCTATATTTGGCTTTTTTAATGTCTTAAAGTAATAAAATTATTGTAATGTTTTTAAAAGCAACCAACTGTTTGGTAATTGCTTGTAATAATACAAACTCATGTTAAAATAAACATTTGAACATTTACTAGAGTTTCCATTTAGTTGTTTTAGAAGCACAGGATGCCAAAAGTACAATTATGAATAGTCAGTAGACATGGTTGCAAATAGCCATTGGAGGTATAATTGCAAAAAATACATTGTTCTAATGCTTGATATATGTAAAAGTGATTCCTGGGACATCCAATAAAGCATTTGTCATACTTTAGTGCTAAAGCACAAACTTCTTCAATGTAATTTAGATTTGGTTTAATGTTTTTCTTTTAAACATACCTTGCCTTCATCCATTGGATTGTCACTAATATGGACAACAGGCCCTGGATGAGACTTGGATGACCTAAAAATTTAAACAATATTTTAAAGAAGCAAAAATGCAGACATATGGAATATTGCAACATTTATAGTATAAACTACAATAGCATTATTAAGCAGATTCACTTTCCATTAATGAGCCCAAATCAAGGTGCTAGTCATACATTAGAGCCCTAAAAAAGAAACAGGCAACTTTTTCCATCCTGGGGTGGTCATGGAGCACTAATTCTTTCCACTCTGCTAGAGGTCCCAGCTGCATATACTCTGCAGTAGCTTGTTTACATTTTATTTCTAATTTCTGACTGACCCTACCTGGGCTGGACAGGGACAACCAAAGGGCCAGATGTGATCCGGGGACCATAAAATGCCCAAGTCTGCTCTAAATAGTTTTTTTTCCATCTGCCCAAGTGCTTTCAGCTATTATAATTTCACTTGGTTGTGAAGAAAAAATTTCCTCTTCATCACAAGTATAGTATGTAACCTTTTCTCTTTTTCTCATATTTCATATCTTATCTATAAACAAATCCTTAAAATCTTGTTATTCAATCCTGATCAGAAAAACTCTATTAAAAGTTATCTGAGATTAACACATCTATTTTAACCTTGATAAAATAAACCAAATCATATTCCTTCCTTTTAATAATTTTGATCTTTAGTCCCTTCAAATACATAGTCCTCAACTTATGATCACAATTGGGACAGAATCTCAGTGGTTAAGCAAAGTGGTCATTAAACTAGATTTTACACATTTGACACTCCTTGTTGTGGTTGTTAAGCAATTTCATGGTCATTAAGCAGGCAGAATCTGAGGTAAGGCACATAGGAATACCTCAAGAGGGTAGAGAAAATCTCTGGGAGGCGCACCACAGGCCACAAAGTCCACTGGCACATGAAAACTTTAACCAGCTGTAAGACCCACCAGTACATGGAAACCTGTTGCAGGTCTACTTGCCACCTCTACATTCTGCTATGATCATTGGCTCCACTTTTAACAGGAAACCATCTTCAGTTCATCATGTCTTCCTCATTTTCTATACTTTCTACATTTTCTTTTTATTGTTTTCTTTTGTAAGTTTGCATTATTTTTGATTGTGATTTTTTAAATTTCCACTTAAAAGAGCATACTCTTAAAAATTATTTAACACCCACTTATTCAATCAATATAACTGCTGTTTTTCATTATTTACTAACATTTTTATTAGGAGATATTTTTCATTGCATCTCTGTTGAGAGGATGAAGTGGGTAAATCAGGTCAACATGTTGGAAAATTGGGCAGAAGCATTATGCAGAATATGGATCTCCACATTATTCAAAATCCCACCTCTCCATTTAGCCCATTTTCCTATTATGTATCTCATTCAATATTTATTCACCTTTTTTACAGCCTAAATGAAATGCTACTGAGACTACTGGAAGAGAACAGTTTATATTCGTGGGTCTATAATAAATTATAAATGACTAAAGGAATAGAGTACAGTTTTATGCATATATCCACTTAAAATAATATTGGAATAGTCCTTGTTTTAGCAACAATATTTTCTCTGAACAGATTTTATTATTTTATGCAGTGTCTGTACTTACTGGATAGCAAACGTCAAAGCATCAAAGCCACAGTAAAAATTAAAAGTATAATTAATTTATTTATATATTTTAAAGAACAGGGTCCAAATGGACTATATCCATTTTTTTCACCCATGTCATACTCACAGTTCAATGGCTTTATTCCACATGATGACATAGCCTGAGAGAGTGAAAGACTCCACATTGACAATGTGTATATTTCCTCTTTCGGTACCCACATACAACCATTTACTCTGGAAAGGTATATGGCAAAATGTTATCCTGAAAGAGAACATATTAAAAATAGTAAATACTAAAATCAGAAAGTAGAATAAAATAAATGCATAGTTGTTGAAAATAATAGTTTATTTGAAAATAAAATAAATGCACACACATAAAATAATCAAAAACATATGCAGTTAATTCAACATTATCCAAACTGCTTTTTTTTCTCTCCAGAGGGAAGCTAAGCACAAATTTTCAACTTCATCAACAATGTTATTTTCTAAACGTACCTCTATTAAAAAACACAAACAAAATATAACACCTTTTACTTCTTAACTAGTATACTTCTATTACATTAAATATGGAAAGAAATTAAAAGTTTTCTATGATCAACAACATGTAAGTATATTCCCAAAACGTTTTGGAAAATCTAACACTGTATGACTTTTTCTTCAAATTTGTCACAAATGTCGGAGACAAATTGCTACATGTCAAATCTAAAATTGGTTACTAAAATGTTCTCAATAAAATGAAATCCAATAGAAAAAAAATGTAAGCAAACTACCAAAATATTTATTTCTACTATATTCAACCATAAAAACTGAATAGCATTTCTTTCACAGAATACTTCTTTATGAGATTTGCATTTTTAAGTCAATATTTTTAATCTATAAAATACATGGTTTGAGTTAAGGATCATAATACTCATGTCTTTTAGAATTTCTAATTTATTGCAATTCTGTTGTCTTGTTTTAGTTTATTTCAATAATTAAAATGAGTTATTTTAAATTAATAATTTTAATAATTTCTCTGTTAGCTTCTAATCTTTTGGGTACACAAGAATCAAAAGATACAAACTGTATATGGGAAATGTAGCAATGACAAGAGATTTTTCAATAATTGAGTATTTTTATGGTAAATAAAAGTCAAGTACCACTTAGTAGATTAATTTAGGCTTTGTTTTAGCTTGGTATTTATTGGCATGCCTGTGGCTAATAAAATAGTAAAACTGTAGCTCTACAATGCAGCTCTAATTAAAATAAACATGATGAAATTATTTAGTCTAAATGCAATCTGCATAATTACTTATGAAAATGTATTAACAGTAAAACAAGGTCACTTGAGAGGCAATTTGCAGATGTTTTCAAAGGATTTCCTTTGGTATTTGTAGGCCATATGTCTCCTCTGATAAAACTGTCAAAGCTACTTAAGAGAAACCTTTATCATGATTTGTAAAACTTAGCATAATGTATAACAATTAAACAAATAAACTTGTTGCCTAAAATAACTTCATTGTAAAATCTCAACATTAAAGGTCAAATAAAAAATGCATTAATGCATAATCAAGTTTGTCAAATATCTGTAACTATTCAAATGTTATAAAACTGGTTATTTCACCTCATGATGGATGCAGTGACACTATTACCGCGTGTAAAGTAATTTTTTGACATGAAATTCATATGTACAATGCAAATGTGTATACTAATGAGATGGTTCCACATACTACTTTTGCAGGCACTGGCTTTCATGTTAGTCTATTTTTTCTCTACATTTACATTGCTTTTTAATAATCACAATATTCAATTATATATACATTTTAAAAAACTGATCACAAGTTAAAAGAATGCTTCAAAATAATGTATTGTTTATAAATTAAATTATCAGTAATCAAAGATACTTAAATCTTAAAACTCTGACTATAGGACAGTTATTAAATAAAATAAGCAGAAAATGTATAGCAGTATCAACTAAGTAAAGTAAACAGATAGGCCTTAAACTAGCATTAAACTACTGGTATGGTTTTTGAGAATACACTCCTTCAAGTCAATATGTGATGAAAAGGCAGCAATCCTGGCAAATTCAAGCTGGTATCTTTGCCACATCTTTGTTAATAGGGAGTAAGCATACCACTTGATATCCAAATCCTAACTAGATATAGATTTGTATACTATAGCAGATTTCTTCCCATTGAATTGGAAGTAAATTTATAGCCAGTCCAATAACTACAGGACAGATGAAATAGTTTACTATAATTTGACTATTGTGCAATCTAGCTACATTATTTTGTACTAGTTGTAGTTTCTAAGATAAAATCCATTATTTAAAAATGCCATTCAGAATATACTAACTCAGAAAACATGTCATAATGACAGAACGGCTGGAGCACTCACCAAACAAGCAGTCGGTAGCTCTCTGAGGGGCAGAACAATTAGGAAAATGAGCAGTGAGCAGTGAGTGGCAGTGAGCAATGGGCAATATGCAGGCCCAGGAAGGCAACTGAACTCTCCCAGGTAAGAAGTTAGAGGGTTCCTAGTTGGGCTATCCAGGCAGAGGGCTGGATCAGGCTTAGGCTAGTGACTGGAGTGGAGCAGCCACATGAGGCTAGAGCAGGCAATGGTCAAGTGATTTAATAGGCCCAGGAAAGTGGCTGGATCTTCATAGGAGGACAGGGCAACAGGCCAGCAGCTAGCACCCAACAGTAGCAGTGAGTTGAGATGATGGCAGCAGCAACACTAGAGGGCCAGGCATGTTGATTGCAGTGAGATTGCTAACTTGCCATCATAGCAAACAAGATAAAACAGTGGCTGGAATCACAGGACCAGCTTCAGCAATAATCTGGACCTTTGAGGTTGGTGGCTGAGGTCCTGGTTATGTGGGGACCCTATATGACAGCAATTCAATTGGTGTGGTAGGGGTGACCTTCCTTCCATAGAGTGAGAGCCAAGGGGACAGAGCTGAATCTGGATGTTTATGTATTTATGAATGTGTAGATAATTGGGCAGTGGAATTCTCCAGGCAGATGGTCTTGGGAAATTTCAATTTGTTGTCCTTGGAAGCATTTTGGGAATTTATCGCCACCATGGTGGCCATGGGCCAGTCTCAGGTTATTTATGTCCCTGCTTGAAACAGTGGTTATACACCAGACATGGCTTTCTTGTCAGAGCAGTGGCAATGTGATCTGAGGAGCGAACTATCTTTGTTCCCTCTGTCATAGTCAGATCATGCCCTGATGACTGAAATTCACTTGTTACTCTCTTCTGCAGGGAGGTAGGGCCTATTTGATCAGTCCACCAGTGACTGATAGATCCATTGGGATTCCAAAAGGAACTAGTGGTTCTATGTGAGGTTTTGCTGCACAGTCGTGCTGAGGCCTGGATCACTGCCTGGAACAGGAAGGCAGAGGCCTTGGATGGGACTGCACCTGTGTTATCTTTTTTGGCTGATTGCTCCTGGTACTTCTTGTGGTTTATAGAGGAGTTCAAGAAGCTGTAAAGGGTAAAGAGATATCTATCTAGAGCACCACTGGAGAAACATGAGGAATGAATCCAATTGATCACGAGTTCCGATTAAGGCCTACTAGCAACAAAATGTCCAAGATTTCTTTATTCTTATTATGTCTGCAGAGAACCACCCAGCAGCTGTGTTTAGTTTACTCAGACCCTCCTGGGTAGGACAGGCTCAAAAATATTATTGTCAGGAGTGCACTGAGTAATTTTCAATGCATACATTGGATAATCTGTTTTCAGTTTAGAAACATGTTCTTTTGCAGATGCCTGGGAGACTACTTAAAACAGCTCTCTGGGAACAGCTTGATCCTGTTAACTCTCAAGGAAGTGGACAAGGCCATAGTCACCTGTGAATTAGATCCATGAACCCCTTGTCTTGGTCAAGACCACCCAGGAGATGACATGTGGGTGGGTCCTAGAGATGGTTAATTCATCCTTGAGGGAAGGTGTTTTCTTAGCACTATTTAAAGAGGCACCAATGTACCCTCTTCTCAAGAAACCCCTACTGGACCCTACCATTCTGGATAATTTTCATCCAATGATCCTACCTCCCTTTCTTAGGGAAGGTGATTGAAAAGATTATCATGCAGCAGCTCCAGAAGATTCTGGAGGAGCTGGACCCTTCCAGTCATGTTACAGATTTGGATATGGGACACAAATGGCATTGGCTATGTTTTTGGATGATGTCTGGCAGGAGAGGAATGGAGGTAGTGAATCTATCCTGACCCTTCTTGACCTGCTGCTAACTTTTGATACCATCACTTTTGGGTTTACTTGGAATGCTGTTGATGCGGGGCATAGTGTTGTGCTCATAGTGTTCACATTCTTCTTTGAAGCTGATCCCAACTGGTACTGATAGGGAGTGGGAGATCCAGCCTATGCCCCTACTTTGTGGGGTGCCACAGGGCTCAGGGCTTTTTTTGCTTCTTTTTAACATCTACATAAAGCCTCTGGGTAAAATCATCTGTCACCATGGGATGACAGTGGGATTGTCAGTATGGGGATGATATCCATTAGTAAAGTGATCGCCAACCAGTGGGCCAGGGACCACTGGTGGTCCACAAGAAAATTTTGGTGGTCCGCAGAGAAATGTTACTCCCAAAGCACCCCTCAAAGCAATTAATCCTGGCTGCACAGGAACACAAGGCTATGCTGTCCACATGGCCCCCTGGGAACACCAGGCTTGTGTCGCTTGCATTGTGAACATGAGGTAGTAAGGGGAGGGGGAAAGGGCAGAGTAGGTGAACTTGCCCCACTCACCCCACGTGCCTGTCCTGGCCATCAGGCTGCATCTTTCCGCATCTTTCTTCTTCTGCTTTTGGCTGCACGCAAGGAAAGCAGCAAAGGTCTTTCTTTCTCTCCCCCAAACTCCACCAGAAATGAGTCTTTGGGACCATGCAAGGCATCCTGCTCCAAGAGGCTGCACCGGCACGACAAGTCTCACTAAGACTCATTTCTGGCGGAGTTTGAGGGAGAGAAAGAAATATTTCTGCTGCTTCTGCTGCTTTCCTTTCATGAAACCAAAACTCTCTCTCTTTCTCTCTCTCTCCCTCTCTCTGTCCCCGAGAATGG
This sequence comes from Hydrophis major, assembly GCA_033807585.1. Classification (NCBI taxonomy): domain Eukaryota; kingdom Metazoa; phylum Chordata; class Lepidosauria; order Squamata; family Elapidae; genus Hydrophis; species Hydrophis major. Next base: position 327,872,377 of record CM066328.1, on the reverse strand, counting down.
AACTGGAAATCCCAAATAAAGAATGATCGATCGGTAGGAAAACTGGTGAGGAATTTTACTGCAGACTTTTTTGGGGGATTTTCCCAGGGTCTCTGGTCCGTGGGATTTAAAATTATGAGTATGGTGGTACTTGAGATCCAAAAGGTTGGTGATCCCTGCATTAGTACATCCACGTCCCTGGTGTAGTGATGTTATGGATGTTCTTGTGAAGTGGTATTTGGAGGTTGTAGAGGTCTGGATGCAGAACAACTGGTTTTAAATGAACGCTGGTAAGATGGAGTGGCTATAGGTAGGACCTCTTTTTTTATCTGGGGTTGGGAGGGGTTACACTGCTCCAGATAGAATCTGGTGTGCAACCTGGAGTTTCTCCTGGACTCACCGCTCCTACTCCAAAAACTGGATGCAGTTATAGTTAGAATGACTTTGCACCAGTTGTGCCCCTTCTTGGATCGAGAAGTCCTTCTTTCTGTCCTTCCTGCCCTAATCATTTCCAGTACAAACTACTGCAATGTGCTCTACATAGGGCTACCTGTGGAACTTGTTGACCTGTCCCACTCAGCCAAGCAGGTAGGATATGCTATGGCATGAGGGTCTAAGAACTGCATGCAATTCTAGAGGTGATTGGAAGCTCGAAGACAATCCCTCTGCCTTTTTTAACTTTTATAATTTTCAAATTCTGTTTAATTTTGTTTTTAACTATGTCTCTTTTTATGTTTTTTATTTGTAAACTGCATAATAGCACTTAGTTGAGATGGACAATATAGAAATTTAATAAATAAAATAAATACATTAACTATTTAGAACTCTTATTCAAATGATTTCAAGGCTAATCCCAGCTATTTCTGTTGTAGTCCGCCGGCAGCCTGTGGAGACAGCAGCAGAATTGGATAGTGGGAAAAACATGGGCAGTGCTAGAGTCTGGGGAGGACTCAGACGATGGTCTTGCATCCAATACAGAGATGGGGCCAGGGCTATCTGGGAGTTATGTGCTGACTCTGGAGCCTCCAGAATCTGACAGCAGCGAGGCAGAGGAACAAGGGCAGCATGTTCCCAGTGCGCATGCGCAGAGCTGCAAGAAAGTAAGAGCAGTTAAGACAAAAGGGGCGACTGAGAAGTAAGGCTTGGAGGTGATTGCCCCTCCCATAAGATATAAAGGAAGTGCAAAGGGACAGGAACCTTTGCAGGAAGCAACGTTGTTTGCTTTGGTCTGTTTGGAATCTGAAAGCTCTGTGGTGAATTTGTGCTCCATTTGGTTTTGAAAGACTAATTGGTACTTTAGTCAAGTAAAATAAAGGTGCATTCTTATCAGACTTCTCCCGAAGAACTTTGGCAGATTTCCATGGGATTATTTATAACTGGTTGAGATTCATTACAGGCTGTGAATGACAATTCATAGCTGTTGAACTAAAATAAAAGGATTTTGCATTTAACGTGTGTTTGTTGGTGTCTCAGGAAGCCTTGATCAGAACAACTTCTACTTAAAAGTACAATTAGGTACATATAGAAAACAGCAATAACAACATTATGCTATATATCCTAAATAGTTCAATTACAATTTAATCATTGGCACTGAAGAAAAATAATAGGTAGATATTGTCAATTGATATTCTAATAATATATAATCAATTACTATATATACATATTTTCCAAACTGAAGGCAATAAGTTGCTCAGGCTCATGACTGACTTTCATAATCAAGTGGAGATTTATACCTTAATATTCTAACACAATTCTGCCTTTATTTAAAAGCATGCCCTACTGATTTTAATAACTGATGTCCACAAACTGCATAAAGTATTGTAGCCATAATTTATAGGGAGTGAAATGATAGTAAAGACGAAGTAACATTAGCAGCACCATTGGGAAAAAACAAGAAAAAAAAGTGATTACTTATGAGAATAGAGCTACAGTATGACTGAGTGGAGAAGATAAATGCTGTTTACCATCCTGTTACATGATCAGACAGACACATAAACTTTACTTGTGATAGCTTAAGTCTGGGAAACAGCTTAGAGGAAAACCACATTTTTCATAAGCATAGTATTTCTTGGCAAGAGAAAATGAAACCTGCTAAGGAGCTGTCAAAAAGTGGTTGGAGTCAGAGGAAATAAGAAAAACAAAAATGGCTAGCAGGCAAACAGATTTAAGTAGTATCAGTTTGCTGAAAAGACATACCTTCCTGAGTGATTTAATACACCAGAGAGGAAGTTAATGTGACAAGGATTCTGCTATCATGCACCAATATCCAGAGACAAAATGATAATAATGGTTGTACTAGAATTAGAGATTACTGACTAAACTGTACCTTAAGCCATGATTAACTCTGTAAAGTCAGGCTATCAAACTCCCGGCCCATGGGTCGGATGCATCACACGCTGGCGACAGCCACATCTGGTTTAGCAAAGGGGAATATAGTACCAATACGTGATGCCGCCATGACGACGTGAGTTTGACATCCCTGCTCTAGAGAATTTAGTAGCTGCTATGTACATAGCAATAGCTAATTTAAGATAGAAACATACAATGTAACAGCAGCAGAAACAAACCTATGGCAGCATGGAGATAGTTAATAATTGATATTGTAGAGAAGTTAGCCATAAAATAGTTCACTGTATTCCTCAGAAGACAAAAGTCAAGGGAAACTGAAGATCGGTTTGTATGCTTTGACTAAATGTTCCTTGCATAGTTAATATTCTCTGATAAATGTCTTATTTTATACTGGAAATGTTACAAATAAAAGGAGAACAACTAAATTATTTCACAAGAAAATCTTTGTGTACTTTTTTTTGTCTAATCCTAAATATACAAAACACTGGCATTAAGGAACAAGCTAAGATTATACAACATTGAATTTGGTTATCTGCAAGCCAAGACCTCTCATCACTATCTAGACAATATGTACTGTCTTACTAATAAGCAATTACACAACTATTCCCTACTCTAACAGTGTAATGCTAATAGCAATCACAAAAATACTGTTTGCTCCCACAAACCTGTAGTCTACCAACAACCTCACTGACACTAAGTGAGCAGTTGCCCTAATCCCTTGATTATCCTAACTGCAGAATTGTAGAATCATCACCATCATCGGTAGAGGGAGAGAGAATCTATGCCCAGTTTATATCTGTATATTACAATGGTCCCAAATCTGGTAATGCTTAGTTCAACATTAGTTGGACATCAAAGTTGTTCTCCCACCCCACCATACTGAAGCAATTGCTTCCAGCCTGTTGATTTTACTGAAGTCAAGCAGCAGCAAGAACAGCAATCAGAACCAGAACAGGAAAAGCGTAGAAAACTGTTTACTAGGGCCACCAAATAAGCATTAACTACTTAACATTCTTATGTGGACTAAAGTATGGAAGGTCAAAACAGAGAGTAAATAGCTAATTCCTCTTCCTGATCCAGTAGCCTAAGATTGAAGAATGAAAAACTAATTAGCATGAAAATGAAGGAAATATCATAACCTCACTAAACATTTACAAGTTGCACTTGTTTTTAATTTTAGTCTAAATGGAAAAGTCTCAAAGCTGATAAAGGATACTTTCAACTTTCCATCATTATAGCACACATCATTCTTTTCCATGTAGATAGGAAAATGTGGTTAATTTTGTTAAATTTGATCCAAAGGAGCCAGAGATTAGACCTTAACAAAGGTATCTCCATTGTTCCCAGCTGTTTAATCCTGAACTCATCAAAAAGGCATAACCTGTTAGCTCAAAAGAACTGAAGAAACTTCTTGGATGAGAAGTGAAACATCTTCCTCCAGGAATAAACAAAGTCCAGTTCCCTTTTGAAAAAGCACCTTTAAGACAACCATGTCCTGAATGACTGAGAATCTCCATAGACAAGAGCAAACAGTTAATCTACATTGTCAGGCGGCTTGGAAAGATATCTTAACACTTTCAGGAGCACACTATTATCTTGAACAGCCAAACTTCATCAGTCAGTTTGATTGGGACCAATAAAAAGTATTTAATATGTAAACCTGTATTAGAAACTACTGGAACAACTTCTAGAATATCATATAAATTGTGTCTTGACACTAGGCCTTGTTTGACTTCTTGAAAAGAGAATTTTGTCTCTCCCTGCAACTTTTTGCTGCTAAACAGGCACTGCTCATATTGAGCTTCTTATGCTAATGTCTGGCCTTTCCCCATGCCTTCATATATAATATTTTGTCAACTGTATCAAAGAGAGAGAAAGCACCAGTTTTCAGGAGAAAGAGATAGGTAAGCCACCTCAGAAAACACATTTTGCCGCAATTAAGTGTTGCTTATCACTCTCATTTTCTGAATCTGACACATTATCACTATTGTTAGTTTCTGCATCTTTTGAACCTTTATTTTTTACATTTTAATGGGAATTCTGAAAATTGGTTTTGAATAATAATTTTTATACTGAATAACAATTCAGTGTATTTATGTCTTTAAGTCCAATATTTGAAGGGCTGCCACAGGGAGGAATGGGTCAAGCTATTTTCTAAAGCTCCTGTAGACCAGACAAGGAACAATGGATGGAGACTGAACAAGGAGAGATTTAACATGGAAATAAGGAAAAACTTTCTGACAGTGAGAACAATCACCAATGGAACAGCTTGCCCTGGGAAGTTGTGGGAGCACCATCACTTGAGACTTTCAAGAAGAGATTGGACTGCCATTTGTCAGAAATGGTGTAGGGTCTCCTGCTTGGGTGGTGGGTTGGACTAGATGACCTACAAGGTCCCTTCCAATTCTGATTATCTGTTATCTGTCTTGCCTTTATTCCAATTTAAAAAATAGAAAAGGAGCAAATATGCCTATTTAAGAAGGTATCCAAATTACAAATGGTTTAACTAAATATTTGTCTCTGGTGAAAAGAGCTCATACTTTTCAGAATCCATGAGTTTTCTGCATTAAGAGTTGTAAGTCAATATCTTTACAATTCTTTCATCTTAGAATGGAATATATAATCCACCTTCCTTTCCATTAGCATTCAAACCAGAGAGATCTTACATATGCCAATGTCTCATGAGGTTTTATACTACTTCCATGCCCCGTTTGGGGGTGGAGAAAAATTTCTATTTTTAGACATGTGTAGTATTTTTATTTATAATGACACCAGGAGGCTACACTTGACTGGTTTCATCTTATTTATGGATTTATCAGACATATGTGAGATTTTTTTCTGAGGGGTCCAAACTGTCTACCAGGAATTGAACTCCTGGTAGTAAATATAAGTTTTATATTCTTGGTGCTTTAATAGGCACATATTCAAGAGTCATCTAATAGGTTACTTAGATTATTTTGACAGAGTTGTTCTTCCAAGGCTCTTGAACTGCCTTATGTAGGCAATTGATTTGGTGGGGGGTGTATCCCCATGGATTTATACTGGAATTAATACTGTGCATTTTACTCACAAGAGTTAAAAGAAGGTGGCTACATAATCATCTGATGTAATTAAAACATAAAAGCAACAAAATACTTTTGATTTTTAGAACCAGGAAGGAAGAAAGTCACAAAAGCATAGCTTGTAGACAATCAAGGAACACAATCAGAATTTAATAATTACAACTTAAAGGATCACAATTTTTTGAAACAGCAGCAAAAAAAGTCTATAACATTTGTAGACTATGGTGGAAAAGGCTTAGTAATGTACAGTACACTTGATCTTAACTAAAATGCAGTATTATAGTAGCGTTACACTGTATGTTTTTCCTAAAATTCTCTGAGATTATCAGTACATTGCATGAAAAATGGTGGTTTTAATTTTTTTAAAAGTTTTAAAGAAATTGGTGGTTTAACATTATTCCCTCTCAAACTTGCTTTGACTTCTTTCTAGTCAAAAGAAAAACAAATGTAAAGATCAGTTATATTTTTGCTAATAAGGAATTTTCACATATCAGTCTAATTTGTTTTCAGTTTTACAAGTCCAGTCTAGAAATTCATATTTTATTGTCATTACTTGTTCAGGCATTGAAACCCATCTTGTGACAGACAGAAATGATTTTAGGATCCAAATCATTAATATTGGAGACACTTCTCTTTTACAGGTGTTGAGGCAGATATTTCTCATTGAACAGTCCAAATGCTTCTTTAATCAATACCAGTACAATGGTACTAGATAAGTAGTAGTAATGACAGGATCTTGAACTTAAAAGTCTTTGCAGTGTCATTGTGGTCACATGATCACAATTTCTTACCTTCTCTGCCAGCTTCCCACAAGCAAAGTCAATGGGGAAGCCAGCAGAATGTTGGGAATCATGGACATGTGAGCTCCTCACTTAATAATAACAACTAGGACTGCCAGAGCTACCACTCATAAGCTATGCAATCACATTTTCTTTTACTTATAACCATTTTACTTAACAATGGAGTATCCGGTCCTAATTAGCATTGTTAAACTTGTATTTCATTTTATTGTTTTTTATTATCTTAATGAAATTAAGGATATATGCCCTTTTAAAATATCTTTTATGCATCTATTCTTTTTGCCTTTTTTAATAGTTCAAGATGCCTTTTTTGGCTGTACTAACCTGAGGAAGATTTTTAGGAATCCTAGTGTCTTCTTTCTAAAAGTGTCTAATGTCAATCATATAACATGTAAACAATAAATGTATGAGTGTGTGCATATGTGTATATTTATTTATTTACCTTTCTCTGTTAAATTTCAGGGAATGCAATATAGCTGGTCTTTTCTGACGCAAGTTCCATAAATGTAAGGTATCATCAGCCAAGGCACTCACAAGGGCACCCTTAAAAGAGAAAAATATAGTTAAAATCTGTTGAGATTTAGGGACACTGTCCTTTTTAGAAAGACCAGATTCATAGTAGCATTTGAAGGGTAAAATCAATATATTTGAAGTTATTGGTTTTGTAAATACAAAGTGGCTAGATCCATTTCATTTATTTTTAATTACTGTATATACTCGAGTATAAGCCGAGTTTTTCAGCACATTTTTTGTGCTGAAAAAAACCCCCTCGGCTTATATTCGAGTCAGATTCCCTCTGAAAAAAAATGGTGTGGAGCTCCGAAGCTGGGCAGCCGCTTCCCTGCTTCCGTGTTTCCTTTGCAACTTTTAAGCATGGGAGTCATCGGAAGCAGAAAAGTTCTTGCTTGAGGATATATTGTTTTTTCTTTTTTTAACTGTTTTTTTTGGGGGGAAGACCCACCGCCATGTGAGAATGCTCAGACACGAAATCTATCCAACCAAAAATAAGTGCGTGTGTGTGTGTGTGGGGGGATTTTAACAGAGGGAAGATGTAGGGAGAAGGCAAAAGCGACGGAAGATCCTTCAGGGGAAACTGAGGGGGAGACTCACCCTTGGTCCAGATGAGCCCCCTTCCCCTTTCTCTAGGCTGAGAAAACAACGCGAGCCGAGGTTGCTTCGGCTCCACTCAGCTTCATTTCCTCAGCTCCAGCTGCTTTCAGTCCACTCGGGAGGAGGGGGAGGAGGGGGAGGCTTTTCTGAGCTCTAGGCTGAGAAAGCAACGCGAGCTGAGGTCGCTCCACTCAGCTTCATTTCCTCAGCTCCAGCTGCTTTCAGTCCACTCGGGAGGAGGGGGAGGAGGGGGAGGCTTTTCTGAGCTCTAGGCTGAGAAAGCAACGCGAGCCGAGATCGCTCCACTCAGCTTCATTTCCTCAGCTCCAGCTGCTTTCAGTCCACTCGGGAGGAGGGGAAGGAGGGGGAGGAGGAGGGGGAGGCTTTTCTGAGCTCTAGGCTGAGAAAGCAACGCGAGCCGAGGTCGCTCCACTCAGCTTCATTTCCTCAGCTCCAGCTGCTTTCAGTCCACTCGAGAGGAGGGGGAGGAGGAGGTGGTGGTGGCAGCTCGCGTTGTTTTCTGATAGTGAGATCATTTCCCAAATTAATTGATTCACTAATCCAAAAGAAGATGTTGATGACAGTGGGAGGCAGGAGTCACTCTCTCCCTTGCAAGAAAAAAAGCAAGAGCCGTTCTTATGATCTCTCCCTCTCTCTCTTTCTCCCCGTAATACAGTAAAGCCCTTTCCAGCACGCGCGCACGATCCGCCCCCGCCGCTTTGCACCTTGCAAATGCAAAAACCCTGGGGTTTTGCATTTGCAAGGTGCAAAGGGGCGGGGGCGGATCGCGTGCGCGTGCTGGAAAGGGCTTGACTTTATTGGGGGGGGGGAGAGAGAGAGAGAGATCATAAGAACGGCTCTTGGTTTTTTCTTGCAAGGGGGAGAGTGACTCCTGCCTACCACTGTCATCATCATCATCTTTTGGGTTAGTGAATCAATCAAACCTTTCATGATAGTGAGATCGTTTCCCAAATTTCCCTTAAATCAGGGAAGAAATCAGAAACAAACCTTTGGGCTGAGAATAAGCTTGTTCCTATGATGCCATTTTTGTTCACTTCAGTGTGAAAAGTGTGAAAAAACACACTTCTTTTTCTTCATCTTCTTGTTCCCTATTTACTGGTCTCTTTCAAAGAGGAAATTGTGAACATCAAACTTATTCTCAACTGCCCTAGTGAAAGTTTTTATTGGCATCTATTTTTATTTTTGAAATTTACCAGTAGCTGCTGCATTTCCCACCCTCGACTTATACTCGAGTCAATAAGTTTTCCCAGTTTTTTGTGGTTAAATTAGGTGCCTCGGCTTATATTCGGGTCGACTTATACTCGAGTATATACGGTATGTCATTTAGAATCAATAATTTAATATTAGAATCTCATAATAGCTTTGAAAGGAATGTCAGAAAAACGAAGCTCTTCTGATCTCTTTTATTTGTATGCTTAAAGAGGCAGTGTACAAGTAAAAGTAGCTCTGAATGACAAAATATGATTTGCCATTTTACCCAAGTGTATACACTAACAGAAATGCCTACAACTTATTGTTTCGATCAGGCAGAGTCATTTCTGTTCATTTTATCATATATACTGTAATAATTAAACACATTTAACAATAAAAAATAGCACAAATAAACACATAAACAATCACAAGCAAAACACAACCAAGAGGGGAAAGAACATGTAATCTAAGGATTTTAAAAATACTGTGTTCTGTTAAAAATAACATTTGAATAGATGATATTCATAATTAACTAATTTTTAAATACATCAACTTTTAAGTTGAAAAAAGTGTTTACCTAATTTTGAGGGGGGATTAATAAAGCAAATCAGCAAATTCTTTTTTTTTTATATACCATTAATAGCAACTAGCCACTACAACAGAATAAGTTTCTGAATTATCTATCTACCAAAAACAAAAACAATCCCTTAGTAAAGGAAAGAGATATGAGTTATACCATAAGCTTACAAACCTCATTGATCAAAAATTGAAGCTGGATTACTGCAGCACCACTATCATGTTGGCAGTAGCATTCAACTCCAGGTCGACCAAATCTGGCATTAGGTTAATTAAGGAACACTGTATAAAAATATATGATTTTACTCCAAAACTTTACATATTCTTCATCTATTAACTAATTGCTTCCACAATAGCAACAATAGCTACTGGAATCTTTCATTGAGCTAATATGGAAAATGATATATAATTAAAATATGTTAAGACTTGTTAATTTAAAGACCTCATTGTCATCAATGAATCACCAGTTCACTTTTGGTTTACAAAACTTACACAGTTCTTTCATTTTCTTATATAAAAATGTATAGAATATTCTAGCATATAAAACTGAAAAGCTGAATAATCATAGGATCATATTAATATTTCAAAAAGTAATCTCAATCCTACTAATATGTATTTAAAATTAATGAAGTTAAAATTCCACTATTATGAAAAGATATGACAAGGAAAGTAGATATTCAATGCTTATTTCTGCACAGACTTTAATATTCTAAAATAAATAATATATTATAAATAATGTAATCAAATATTTTATTTAAACTTATTTTAATTTTCAGGAAAATGTATGAAAAATTAATTACACAATATTTTAGTTTCATTTACTAAATCACAGCTTTATAGCAATTAAAAGTTTTCCAATTCAAAAATTGATATGATTAATATCAAACTAGGTATAATATCACTCATATGAAGTACAGGTCATTAAATTTTTTCAGCATGAAATAGCAGTATAAATAATGAAGAACGTAACTCACACTGGTAAATATGGAATGAATGTGGAAGAAATATTAATAGCTAAAAGCCCATTGATAAAGAAAGAACAGTGCCCAGATAATCTGAATTTACAGTTTCATCATTAAAACAAAAAGTTAAAGAAAGGAAGTACTTAATCTATTAATGAACTAACAGACTTTCCATCTCAAAAACTAACGTATGTCATGTCTGGATAGAAATAAGACTGTATTTAATCTGGAGTGTTTGTATTGAATCCAGGCCTAAACAGAACTCTGAATTAAATCAGAAAGGACACTTCTGACAATAAATTCTAGTGCTTTAAAAATGGGTTGCTCCATTCATATGCACTGTACTTTTTCAATACGCTTAAGAAATACACATTCATTTCAAATTATTAATTTGAATTTTAGGCTTTATTATTAGGTTTTAATTAAAAGTGACAGCATTTTAGAATGACATCCATGCTTTTTTTAAAAAAGTTCAGAAAGTTTCCTTTTTAACCAAATCCACTTCTTTTTTACACACATACAATAATTAGCCTATTCATAAACTAAACAATAGAGAGCCCTTCAATCTTTGAATGTTGCAAGCATTAAAGAAACAAGCACAGATAATAAAGGGGAAGATCAATATGTTTTAAGGGTTTCTGTCTTCACTCACATATAATCAATTTTTTGTTGATTTCTGACATATCACATATACCCAATGTATGTATCATTTGTTTCTGTACCCTATATAAAGACTTGACACTTCCCCTTAATAAACACATTTTTCTTTGCCTGTATTACTTGGTGATTTGTATTTTCAAATGACCAAAAAAACCTCTTTGTGAAGGAAAACGTGTTTTCTTTCTCAAATTCAGAGAATAGGTTCCTTTAGTTCCATATCAATCAAGGTGACTGTTAAAAGGCCACAAAATAATAGCTATTATGGTGATTGGTGGGGAGATAAAAGATTTTGATAGTTTATTTTAGTTTTATAAATATGACTTCAGAATTGTTTGTAAGGAAATGAAAACAACAAATGATAGATATCGACAGATTGCCTGGCAATCTTAACATTGGACAGAGGTACATATCTCAATGACAATTATTTGCTCTCTGATCTGTTCTAAATTATTAGTTGGTAATGTCTACCAGGTTTAGGCACAAAATAATAATGTTAAAGGTTAAATTATATCTTTAAAATGCTATTTAAGAAAAGTACTGCAAAACCAAATACTATATTCCAAATTAAGTTTTACTTCAATACATATTAATACCAGCTTTATTGCAGTCTCATGTCAATAAAATGATGTTTAAAAAAACCAAATGTTGATTTAACAATCTATAAAGAAACACAAGATGCAATAATAGGATGTCAAAGAATTCTGACAAAGGGTATTGTTTTTCATTGTAGGGTGTCCTCGACTTAACAACTATTTGTTTAGTATCTGTCTGAAGTTACGACGACACTGAATGAAATGATTTATGACTTTTTACATATCCCCATGGTCATGTGATCAAAATCCAGCCACTTGGCAAGTAGCTCATATTTATGACAGTTGCAGTGTCCTGTGATCACCTTTTGCGACCTTCTGACAAGTAAATTTGATGGGGAAGCCAGATTACAACTGTGCTAATAACTTAACAACTACAGTGATTCACTTAACAATTATGGCAAGAAAGGTCATAAAAGGGGGCAAAACTCAATCTTGCTTAGCAATGGTTATTTTGGGCTCAATTGTGGTCATAAGTTGAGGACTATCTAAATACCCTTTTCATTTTACAGTGAACATAATATTTCCTTTAGCTCTTCATTGCTAGCAATAGAAATACATACTGTAAGGTTTGAAATATCACATATCTACAGATACCTCACTTAAGATTTAAACTGATTCCTCCCAAATTAGAAACAGCTTTAATATTTCATGCTAAATCTCTGGTTCAGTTCACATGTAAAGTTCAGCTGGCACTATTTTCTAGCTTTAGCCCCTTGGAACTTGTTCAGTACAAATTCCTCAGGGTGGTATTTCAGATATTTTGTTGTGTTTTTAATGCATTCTTACAACTTGAATCAGGTGACTGTGGCTTTCAACTTTCAAGCACTGGCTAAAAGGTATCTTCCTTTCTCCCCTAATACTCTCAGATAATTATAGATCCTTCCAGAAAACAAATTACGGAAATATTACAAGTGAATTAGATGGAACTTATTTCTGGATATAGTTGTAAGCTGCTATATGATTACATTACTTCTACTGAAAAAATTTGTACCATGAGTATAATAATGTTCTAAAGCTAGAAGCTGAATGCAGTTGAACATTTATCAATGCCTCTTTTTCAAAGCAGATTTAGGAATTCAGTGAGAATTTACAATCCTGAGCTATATTTTGATTAAATGATGAAATAGGAAGTATCCTTATCAAATTTAGTTATCACAAAAAACCTGATAGGAAATCAAATAACCTAGAAGAGAGGAACAGCATTCAAAATTATTTTGACAGGTTAGATAAACAGGCTGATCTAACAGAATAAAATTTAACCCAGACAAATGCAGGTTAATGCAGTTAGAAAACAGTATTCAAATGCAGATATAATACTGCAAAGGCTGTCCTTGGCAAAGACAGAACCATAACATTTCAAGATAGGGAAGATAATGGTTCCTACCTCATCAAATTCAGTTCTGATAAGAATAGAGAATAATTGGCTTTGCAACAATATTTGTGACATGAATATAGGAATAAAAAACCTGGTTACATAATGAATGTGAGTCAGCAGTATGATTTGGGTATAAAAGTGGCAAATGCAGTTTCTGGAGATCATGTTTTAAAATGAATTTTAGTCATGTGGAACAGATTCAGAGAATGATGGTAAAACTGACCAGGGAACTAGCAACTAATCCTTATGAAGAAATTTAAATAACCATTTAGCCCTAAGAAGGAAAGAATGATGAAGTATATATGATATCACAATTTCTAAAGAATGATGAAGTATATGATATCACATTCTCCAAGCACTTGGAAAACAATCAAGATCTCTTTCATTCCAGGATGCAAGATGTGAAGCAATAGAACTACTGCACAAAAGTAGATTCCAATTAAATATAAGGAAAAGAATGAATAAATAAATAAATACATCATTAAATAGTTGAAGAGAACAACAGGTTACTGAATAGGAAACACTCGTTCAGCTTTTAAGAATACATAATTATCATAAATATTCTCACATAATTTTAACATCTTGCTAAATTTAAAAGTAAAATTATTATGACTAGACTTATATTATAAAGCAATATGCAGATATTATATGTCATAGAAATTTCAAATCACAATTGCAGCCTTATTATTACTTTAAAAAACCACAACCAATTGTAATTACTTTCATATACCTCCTGCTTTTCAACAGCAGCAAATTGCACTCATTCATTATTTATATTAAGCACAATATACAGTTTATTTATTTATTCAAATGTTTTGTTTTCCTGAATGGATCTTACTTTGGCTTTGTCTCATCAATGCTATATTAAAAATGTAATACAGTAAACTAGCTGTTCTAAAACAATTTCTACATAAAAACCAGATAGATAAGTACATTACCATCAAAATCAATATATTTACTACAAAAACATTGCTGAATGATCTCTGTGTATCAAATGCATTATATTTCTAAATTCAACACCTCTAAAAAAAATTCAGATAAGCTTTTAAATAATTTTTTTTTAATTATACCAAGTTATTTGCCTAAGTGCAACATTGAAATTAGAATGTATCCCCCTAGAACAGGGTTAGGAAACTTGGCTCTTTTATCACTTATGGACTTCAACTCTCAGAATTCCTGAGTGAGCCATAAAAGGTTCCCCATCCCTGGCCTACTGGTTTTTCAGTTGTGGGGGAAACCAATTTTTGACTTGAATGCGACTGTTTAATATATACACATGTATGTCTCTAGCCCTGCCCTAGAACAAAATGAAATCCATGGCAATTGCCTAGATCAGGGATTAAAATGACAACATCAACATCACTAGAAAGAAAACAAATCCAAGTGGTGGGACAGTTTTGTAGGCAAACTGCAAACTAGGAATTTTCAATGAAGCAACTGCTAACTTCTGGCATATACTATATTGAGGCAAGGAAAGAATTAAGCCAAAGATAGGTGATACAGAGCCACAAAATGAACATAGTCAAACTTTTAAAATGTATTGACCTTTTAGACAAAAACAGAGTAGTACCTACTTATCCTATGAGCCTTTACCAGAATCAGTATCAATGTTGTCTCCTCAGCAGTTTTAGAAGGAAGATTTCAAGCTACACAGTGAAGATGCCCTTGTGAATGTAAGGAGATTGACTGAACTGAACATGTGATTTTTGTGATGTAAAGTTTATTCTGACTTCTTAAGGCTAATGTAAGCCTTTTATTAACAGAAATTCCAGGTTACATAGAAAAATTTTATTTTCACTGCTTCAAAGATCTAAAGCTAAATAACTGTTGCAAAAGACTTTAAAATAACTTGTATTATGTTATCTTTAGGAAGATTGAATTAATGTAACTAACTTCTACAGCATTGTCGTGTTCTGCCTGTATTTTTTTAAGATACTTCTAATCTAAGACTATAATGAAGTATAAATATACAACAATCCACGGAGCACAAAAAATTTCAAAAAATGTACAGGTTTGGCTTTGGACATCTGGAGTATCCAGAATACTAAATTTTAAGAATCTCATTAGCAAAATAGCCACATTGTATGACAGTTTGCCCAAAATTTCATTAATGGCTTATCCTGAACAGTCCGTTACTATTTTTCAGCAAAAATCTGCAGAGTACATGAGAAATATTTTGTTACTATGATTATTGTCACATAACAGTAACATTCAGTAAAAAGTAAAACCTTCTGGTTTAATCATAATTTTCTCTTTACAGTGGAAACATACTCCTCTCAGAAGGTGAATAAGAGAAAAGTTTCAGATAAATTACATTATAAATAATTCGATATAATGGAAGGAAGTGCCTCATGCTGTCTTGGAAACGTACATTCTATCTACCAACCTACCTACTATCTATGAAGACCAGCGTGACGTGCTGGTAACATCACTGGTGGGGTGATTTGGGGCCTTTGGGGGCGAGTTACTTTTTTTCTTAAAAAGGACCAGTATGTACACATTGAAGATTAATTTGAAAAAGAGACAAAGAGATGGGGAAAATCATACTACTGAAATTTGCCATTTTCTTGCCCCTTTTTCTCTGGAGAAATTGGAGGGAAATTGGAGTGAAAAGAAATTGTCCATCTCCGAATCTATATTGGAAGCTGGGATCGTGATTTTATATTAACTGTTATGTAATTATCATTTTAAGGATTTTTCCAACCTCAAATTGCATTAGGCCTTTCCAGCTCACAACAGAACTTAAGCATTTTTTAACAGATCAATTTGGAGTAGATACTTGGTTGCTTCAAAGGCACTTGAGTTGCTTTCTAACTTGATAGAATCCATGACTGAATTAAAACTTATACAGTATCTCTATCAAAAGCTCAAGAAAAAATCAAAATGGTTATTCTTAGAAAGTCAGTCTAGTGTAGTGGTTAAGGTGCTGATCTAGTAACCTAGAGACTGTAAGCTCTAGACCTTCCTTAAGCATGAAAGCCAACACAAGGTGACTGTGAGCCAGTCACTCTCAGCTCAGACCATTTCACAAGGTCGTCGTTGTGGAAAAAATAGAAGGAGGCAAAAATATTATGTATGTTTGCCACCTTGAGTTATATATAAAAGACAGGATAAAAATATAATAATTATTCCCCAGTGAGGCACTCCCTTGCTGTGGTTGTGTGGCTTTTGAATTCTGAAGAAAATGAGAGCTATGTCAGAGATTCAACCATA
The DNA here is from genome assembly GCA_033807585.1 of Hydrophis major. NCBI lineage: Eukaryota > Metazoa > Chordata > Lepidosauria > Squamata > Elapidae > Hydrophis > Hydrophis major. Next base: position 327,856,486 of record CM066328.1, on the reverse strand, counting down.
TTGTACAAGTCTCGAGAATCCAAAGAATACAGGGAGTCCTCGACTTACAACCACAACTGAGCCCAAAATTTATGTTTCTAAATGAGAAATTTGCAAAGTGAATTTTGCTCCATTTTACATCTTTCCTTGCCACAGGTGTTAAATTAATCGTTGCAGTTGTTCAATTAGTAGCACTTGTTAGATTCACTTGTTAAGTGAATCTAGCTTTCCCATTGACTTTGCTTGTCAGAAGGTTGCAAAAGGTGATCACATGATCTCTGGACACTGCAATTGTCATATATATGAATCAGTTGTCAAGCATCTGGATTTTGGTCACATGACCATGGGGGGGTTGCTGCAACACTCATAATTGTGAAAAATGGTCATAAGCTACTTTTTTCAGTGCCATTGTAACTTTGAATGGTCACTAAATGAACTATTGTAAGTTGGGGACTATCTGTATATCCCATAAGTAATATGGTGAAACGTAATTTGCAGAACTCCATATTGGATTGGTCATTGCCTGGGCCAACAAAGACTGTACTAGTTCCTGGATATCTGATGACAAAAGGCTGCAGGACTTGGGACGATTGAGCAACCAGGACCAGTAGCTGCAGGACTATTGGAAGAAAAGGTGTTTGAAATTGAAATACTGAAATATATAAAGTTTGAAAACAAATAATGATTTGATCAGGTCCAACAAGAGAAGGAAATCTGAAAAGAATACATCAGTTCTAGAAAGAACAACATCCAGAATTATAAATAACAGAGTCTAGCAGATCACAGTCATGTTATAATACCCAATAAATTACCCACAGGAGCAGAATTGGAAGAACTGCAAAGGTCTAGTGAGGGCAAAAAAAAAATAAAAGCTTTTCCAGAAATAGCTCAGACGGTAGAGACAAACTAGGGAAAATAAATGGGAGAAGAAGCCAACAGAGCTATGGAATCATTTTAATTTCCAAATCAGGCACCCTTTCTTTTGTCTTCTCAGAAAGAATGCCTTCTAACTAAGAAAAAATTAAAACAAGGAACAACATAAAAATAACACAACTGTGGCGGAATGTAGTCCAAAGTTGTAGGAGGAAGGGGCCTTTTGCAAAGAATAAAGAGGCAGAGAATCTGAGTGTCTTTGATATGCAGTAAAAAGACAAGGGCACACTTTCCATAGCAATTTACAGAGCATAGCTAGGTAGATTATTGCTTTAGTCTGGCAAGATTGTGTCAATAAGTGAACACTATAAAGAAGAAACTCTTGGTTCTTTGGGCCTAACATGACAAGACTGCCTGCACTGGAGCTTGTTGCAAAGAAAAATCTAGCACAACTATTAAATAACCAATGGAACAGCTTGCCCTCAGAAGTCGTGGGAGCGCCATCACTTGAGACTTTCAAGAAGAGATTGGACTGCCATTTGTCAGAAATGGTGTAGGGTCTCCCGCTTGGGGGGGGTTGGACTAGATCAAGGGTCACCAACCTTTTGGACCTCAGGGACCACCAAACTCATAATTTTAGATCCCAGGGGCCACTAACTGGTTCTGTGGGCATGGCCTAATTTGTGGGTGTGGCTTGATGGTCATGTGACTGGCTGGGCATGGATTTCAATCTATCTATCTGCCATTGACTAGCTCAGTCTGTCACATAAAATTTGCTAGCAGGCAAACTCACAAAATTAACTCACAACACACCATGTATCTAAATATTGAATTTTTTATTTAAAAAAAGAGCAAAATTGGGCAAAGCAGGTAGATTGAGTTGCTCACAGAATCATTCAGTGATCTATCTATCTGCCATCGGCTAGCTCAATCTCTCAAATTTGCTTGCTGTGAGTCTGCACTGAATTTGCTTGCAAGCAAACCTTCAGTCCTAAGGGAAGTTGCTTATCTAGAAAGCAAGAAATCCAATCATTTCCTACTTCCTAGCTAATCTAAATCTCCCAGTACAACAGAATAGATGATAATCGGAAAAAGGAAAAATAGCAACTAAGCAGCTAAGTTTGCTGAGTAGGGAGTGATTGGTTGGGGAGGGTTCCCGTGGGCCATGTGAGCTGAGCAGCCTTATGTTTCTGAGCAGCCTGGGTTAATTGCTTTTGGGGAGGGTGCTCTAGAGGTGAGATTTCTCTGCGGCCCACCAAAATTTTCTCATGGCTCACCAGTGGGCCACGGCCCATCGGTTGGCGACCGCTGGACTAGATGACCTACAAGGTCCCTTCAAACTCTGATTATCTGTTATATGTTAAATGATGCCAACACTGTAATATCAAATATAAGCAGTAGTTCATTGTAAGGAACAACAGCACAGCAGAATAACTGGGATGTAAAATCAAAAAAGAAGAAAAAACTCAAACAGTACATTACTAATTTGGAACATGAGGCTGGAAAATAAGATGAGCATGCTATGATCAGATGCAAGCAAGATAGAACAGATGGAAGAAAAGAAGCTGCAAAATGAGACAATGAACCAATATCTGATCAAGAAATATCACCTAGAAACAAGGAAGATTAAGGAAGCACTGGAAATAACAAAGCAGCAAGTAACACTAAATACCTGGGCATCCTTCAAACTGACAACATCAAGCACACTGAAGTCAACAACATTAAAAATGAATATATCATCAGAATGAAGATCTTAAAGCCCAAATTCAGTAGACGAAATACATCATGGAAATTAACACAGCACTATTTCCAGTCATTAGATAAACAACTAGAATAGGGCATAAGCAGAAGTAAATCCCTGGATAGGAAGATCAGGAAGGCAGGATAGAAGAAAAAATAATGACAATGAATCATGCCCTTCATCCTAATAGCAATGTTAATGGCATCAACATTAGAAAATATCTGAAGGACAGTGAAGAAAATGCACTATAGTTAGTATGTCACAAAAGCTTCCTGAGTACCCAAACTGGCCAGCAAGGCAGACCAACTAAAGAACTGAAAAGAGACATAGCAAGATGAAAGTTTACATGGCCAGTACATACAACAATAGCAGGCAAAGCAGATAATAACAAGGCCTGACAATTGTTAAAAGCAGCAAAAGTGAAATAAAGAGACAGGTAGTCTAATTCCTCCTGCACAAGACCAAGCCTTAAGAACAAATGCATACAGACCAGGATTGAGAAGGTAGCAAAAGACAGCAAATGCTGCTTCTGCAGAGAAATTGAAGAAACAGTGGACCACCCATTTAACCACTGCAAGAAAATTGCACAGACTACTGTACTTACAAGCAATGACATGACAAAGTGGCAACAAAGGTGAACAGGAATATCTGCAAGAAATATCATTTGCTTGCAAGCATGAATTGCAGAAGAAAATAGACAACGTGAAATGAAGAAGTGCTCTGGGTTTTTAGAATTCAAACAGACAAGAACCTGCCCCATAACACCCATGAATTAAGAACTTTTGTACAAAAGTCAAAAACATATCCACAGTGGATGTGATACTAACTGAAGAAACAGAACTGAAGAGAACAAACTGGAGAGGGTAACAAAATACAAAGACCTTCAAATAGAACAACTGTGGCAAAATAAAGCAAAGATAGCACCAATCGTAATAAGCACCTAGGGGCAATCTCAAGACATCTGGAGCACCATGTGAACACCACTGGCATTGACAAAATTACCATCAATCAATTGCAAAATGCAGCTTTACTTGGAACCACTTACATCCTGAGAGGATACCTTAAATGTCATCAAACAACATCATATCCCAGGTTCTTGGGAAGGACTTGATAGGTGGATAAAATATCCAATCCACTCTAAACTACTGGTTGACCGTGTGACAAACTATCATCAACAACATCATCATAATTCAAGTCTTTCTTTAATGTGTTTAAGCATTTCCTGAAAGTTCTAGGGGTTTGGGAGACTTTTTGCTAACTACCCAATTTCTTTTGTAAGATGCTTAGTATATAGCTTCCATTTTAAATTTGTTTATTATAAAAGCACTATAAAGCAAGGGAAATGCAAAATATATATTTTATATTAAATATATTCATATCTACAACCTACCTCTAGCAAATTTTACACAATTGGTGGCACCACCACATTTTCTCAAAAACTGTCCCAATACTTATTTTAATAGACTGCCAAGAAACACATATATTAATGCATTCAGCTTCCACCAATTGTTAAAAAATCTACATATTGTACTCTAAATATATCTAGGGCTCCTAGTACTGAATAATGATCATATGATTAATTAAAATAAATTACTTTGTGAGGAGAAAAGAGGCTCAACGGTATTGCCCACAAGAATTAGCTTTTATATCAGCCTTATGCAAACAAATCAGCAAAATAAGAAATGTTTTGTGGAAAATGATAGACAGTGATATACAACATCTCTGATTACCTAAGTCTCTTTGAAATGAAATCCCAATAACTGTCACTCATAAATACATCTTTGCCAACACATACTGAAACAAAATGAAAATATTTAGAGAGAGACAAACATACTGCAAAATACATTTAAAAGGGAATTCAATCCAAATTTCTAGAAGTATCCAAATATTTGTTTTCAAAGCTTTCTTTTTGATAAAATCATTTTTGAAAGTGCCTGAAATGTTTTCTTATTTTCTTCAAAATTCAACTATTAAAGAGTAAATATAAAAGTTCACAATTGGTTTTTTTTTTTTAGAATAAGAGAGTTGGAAGGGACCTTGGAGGTCTTCTAGTCCAACCCCCTGCCTAGGCAGGAAACCCTACACCACTTCAGACAAATTATTATTCAACATCTTTTTTAAAACTTCCAGTGTTGGAGCATTTGTATGACTGTATTTTAGGAGTTACAAATTTCATTTATAAATTTCTTAAATCTTTCTCTGCAATGTCTAAAAACATCATCTTCTTTTACTTACGTTTAAAATGTTCCAGTGTTTTCCTACGGCATGTTTTAGTTACTTTTCCCAATCTTCTCTCTGAGCCTTGAACAATATTGCTCATGAAGTGATTCCAAAATAGCACTTCTTATTAATCCACATTTTTTAACCTGGCAACCTTTCTACTGTAATTTTATCTTAAAAATAATCAATACACTCTGTAGGAAAATTCAACCAAACTGAGATATAGACTGGGTAGAAAGTTACAGTAAACCCCCCCTTTTTTTTTTTTCAATGATTTTCCAATATCAATTAAATTCTAAAGAGTTACAATAGTAACTGAGATTTGTTATTTTTAACAATAATGTCCCAAAGTTTCTGAAAACTATTAGGCTTTTTTTCAACCCTCATAAACCGGTTGTTTGAACTTTTAAAAGATGTTACATTATCAGCTGTGCTGAAAAAAATTTTTTTAGCTTAGCACATGAGTGTTCGACTTTTTGGCTTCCCTGGACCACATTGAGTGAAGAACTGTCTTGGGATGCATATAAAATATACAATATAGTTAGTGTATATAAATCAGATAATAATATTAAAAGTTTACGATCTTGCGGGGCCACATTACCAGCTGCCTGAGGCCACATGCAGTCTGTGGGCCATGGGTTCAATATATCTAGTTTAAACAATTATTTAAGTGATTCCTGTAATATACTTGATGCTGTAAGTCATTATTATAATTACAGTTTTCACATTTAGCAAATCAGACAAATTATTAAGTATGTATACAAATTGATAGGGTTGGGGTTGGTCTTAATAACAGTCAAAATTCAGGTGTCCAAGACCCTCCCCTCCCCTCTCCCTCCCCCCTTTTATTACTAATTTTGTGCTTTGCAGATTCAATAAGGCAATAGGCAATCACTGTTACATTGCCAGCTTTTTTGACTAGGAAACTGCAGTGCAAGCCCAGCTGATTTAGCTACTGTTTGGCAAAATATGCCAGGAAGTCTGGCTCAAGAATATATGTACTCTTAAGTCACACTGGCCGATGGTATCAATTCTTGCCAATGCAAAGATTTGCAATTTTAGGACAATTCAGAAGGAGGGGCAGTACCGACACTCCCTGAGTTTAGGTGCCTACTTAGTTGTAGCCTAAAGCTAGTTCTGATGTCACATACTTCCACAAGAGGCCTCTTCCTCGGAAAAGATAGCAAATGAAGTCTTGTTTGGAACTAGCACTTGTGCTGAAACAATATACATATACTTTTACAATTTGAAGATAGTAGGTGGAAAGACTAGGCACAAAAATCTTACCAGTGGGCAGCAATACGCTAATCCAATTTAGAAACCTGGAAATTACATTTAAGGACTAAGCTCTTCAGTCATCATTTGTGAAGGCAGCTTTTGATATCTCAGGCTTGATTAAACAAACCTGAAGAGGAATAAATTAGACACTATTAAAAATAGAGCTGAATTTAGGAAGACTGATCTCAAACTGAATATGAACTGAATATACAGAATTGTGCAAAAATATATGTATGTTAAAAAACTAGTACTGGAAGCAAAATTCTGAAACACTATTTTTTTTTTTTTAAATCAATGTTAATTTACAAGGTATCACAAGATGCTAAAGAAGAGACTTAAGTCTAGCTGATTTAAAATTATAGTTCGTAAGTTATCTACTATGGATGAAAGATTGGGTGACACTAATGAATAGAAAGTTATTAGAAATAAAAAAGGCATGATTTGAGATTTTGGGTGACATACTTATTTATGGTATGACAAAGTTAAAGTAAATGCGGAGTTCAAGAATCATTTTATTGAACATGACATATTAAGAGTATGGAACACATGGACATTTAGGTTATGTCTGAAAATATGTTTATGGTTGTCACCACAACAAGCATATTACCAAAAAAGGCATGATAATTAAGCATAATGGTTAATTTATAGTGATATATTAGAACTCGTCAATGGTTTTCCTATGTATAATTATTAAATTAAATGAAAGGACTTTGGGCAGTAAACATGAAAAGAAGGAATCTGAAATAGAATTATGTATAAAAGAGTATTTAGTATTATTGCTAAAATTTATAAACTGCTATTAATATTTAAAATAGAAAATGAATGAGGGAAAGAACATATGATAAGATCAACTAAAGTTTAGCATATAGTATACAAATGGAACAATAAGATATCTGCATGAGAAGGTTGAAATTGCATTATAATCTTAAAAATATTTTTTTATAAAATGATGTATTGCTGGTATTTGCCACCGGAAAAAAATGTTTAAAATTCTCCATCCTCAAATGTACCTTGGAAATGCAGGTAACAGAAGGGGACATTTTATCATGCTAGATGGACATGTACAAAAGCAAAAAAATTAATAATAATAAAAATAGAAGATTGTAAAAACTAATATACAGTTGAAACCCAGAGATATTACTTTGGGACTAATGGACAAACAGCTGGAAAACATGAAACATTTTTTGATAAATTAAAACATTTGTTTTCATAAATGACAACAATAGCTAGACTTTTATATGCACAACAATGGACATTACCTATAACAGAAGAATGGATGATAAAGTTGATGGAGCTGGTAAAATCGATGGCTCCAATTAGAAAAAAACACAATAATTTTAATGCTGGTTAAAAAACACCTTTGGATTTTTTGCATGAAACAAAAAATAATTAAATGACATATGGATCTGATGTTTACAAAAATGGTAAAGAGTAATAAAAATGAAAATTATGTTGTAAACTTAGGCAGAGGTCTCCAACCTTGGTAACTTTAAGTCTTGTAGACTTCAACTCCCAGAATTCCTCAGTCAGCATAGTTGGGAATTGAAGTCCACAAGTCTTAAAGTTGCCAAGTTTGGGGACCCTTGACTTAAAAGAAAAAGCTTAATATAAATTTGTATCTATTATCTGCTGTGAAAGAGAATCAGAAGTCAAAAAAGAAAAGAAAATGTGGACATTAAGACAGATAGCTTCTAAAGCTAGTAAATGTAAGCCATAAACAGTTTGTAGCGGACTTACCTATTATTCACAGATTTTATATATATAGCCTTCAGTGTTCCATTCAAACTAATAAATTATTTCTTACAGGTAATAACTCTGACATAAAAATGCACCAGCCAGCATACAGTATGTGGGGCACTTTTTATCATTCCTTTTTAAGCTGACTACTATAAATTGCACAGAAAAGCTTCATAACTTAAATATTTTCCCATTTATATTTGATCACTAAATATAAATTGTGTGGCACTAAAACAACATTTATTCATTTATTTAGTCCCATTTGTACAGCCAGCCATCCCACATAGAAGAAACTCTGGGCAGCTTACATAATAATAAAAATATATTTTGAAAAAAAATCAAAAGAACCAATCTGAATTATAACTAAAAACTAGAAGAAAAAATAAAAATGAAAATGGCAACAAAACAGAAAAAATGCATTCCATTAACTGTGATACAGCCATCCAGCAAACTATATTGAAATACAATCTTTAAACTAGTTGACAAAAGCATGTTTTAAAGGCCTTCTGATGGGCCAAAAGGGTTGGGCCTAGTCTCACCTTGGCAGAGATGATGTTTTGCAGAGTGGGGACTATGGCAGAAAAGGCTTTCGCCCTAGGGACCTGCCTGATGACACTCCCTGCCCAATGGAATCCACAACAAGCTCTCTTGTCAGAGCTAATGTAGATATAATTGGGAAGAGTTAGTCCCTCAAATATCTTCAGTCCATGCTATGTAGGACTTTAAAAGTTATAATCAGCACCTTGAATTGGACCCAAAGCAAATTGGCAATCAGTACATCTCATGTATCAGATTTGTAACATGTGCAGATGTCAGAGCACATTTAACTGCCCACACTGCCGCATGGCAGCAAGCTATCTCCCAATGGAGTAAGCAAATCTGAAGTCAAGAGAAACAGTATTGGAAAAATCCAAGAAACATAAAACTGGATGATCACTTATGAATTTTTTCTTGCAAATTGAGAGTATAAGACATGGAGATTCCACAATAAACAATCAACTTAGGCAGTAAGGTAAGAAAAAATTATAGCCTATCTCATATGGAAATTCTTTATAACATAAGGATACAAAAAATAAGTTCCTATAATATGTCCAGTATGACTGTGCAATGTTTTGAGTTCAAAGGCTAAAAGATCCTTCAATACTTGCAGAGGTACAAAACACAGCATCTGTTTGTAACTCTGTATACAATATATGTCTTTTCCTAGAATTGTGCTGCAATTTAGCAAGGCAGCCACAGAAACCAGCTTCTTCAAGGTAGATACTATTGCATACGTCTGGTCACTCTGAAGCACATTTTTTCTGCTAAATCTATAGCACTGTACAGCAACAAAGAAAGCCCAATAATAATCAAATTATTCAGCTAAAATATTCCGTGGCTAAATTCCTCAAAAATAAAAGGAAGAATTTGCTAGAATCATGACAGTATGTCATTTCCTCCAATTATCAAGAAAAGAAGAATTCCCCTCCTCCAGCAAAATATAGCAGCTGATTAGATTCTCAGAAGAGCCTAGTGACAGCTGGTGCCCACAGCAGTTGGTGGAATGAAGCCAAGAAGTCCCCATAGCTGGAGCCCACTGTAGGAGAATTTGGCATTTGTCTGACCCATACAACACAAAGCAATATTTTTACATCTACTGCATCTCCTGACTCATACTGGGAACTCAATGTTTATATATGCCTGGATGAACTTCCAGAAATGTGCATGACATTACTTTCCTCTCACAGCAGTGAATATACAGAGGAGAGCAATGTGTGGTAAAAGTTGCTAAAAAGGCAAGGATTGTGACCAAAGAGTAAATAAGACTTTGGAAACCTAAAAAATCACAAACTCCAGAATTATAGGAAATATAGCTTTTAATGAAAATATCTGCCAAAGCCAAAGTGTTTATCTCCATTTTAATATAAAGCATTCTTAGGTTTCTGGAGCTTCAAGAAGGACCTCCATTTACTTTTGATAAAGAAACCAAGTATAAAGAAATAGAAAAATATAGGTGCACATGGATCTGGATTTCAAGGACAATATGTGATTTAAAGCTTGGATGGGATGTTTCTATATCACCTCTCAGAAATGCTTTAAAGTAGCTGCAGTTTTACTGGGTTTTTCATGGGTGGCCTTCTTGGTCAATAAGCAATTCTAGGAAAAGATCAATTTGTTTAAGGTATTCCCAACAGGTGCTTGCTCATATGAGTTCCAAGTCACACTTTTCTTTTTGAACAAATTATTTCTCACAATTCTAATGGGGTTTCAAAGGTACATTGCCAAATTTCTGGAAGTAATTTGAAAATGATGTTAATAGTGATGAAATAATTATTAGTATTTCATATAATAGTCAATGTAGTGAATATTACAGAAATACCATCAGGGTAGTTAATACCTGGGCAATTCAATAATTAGATATTTAGCTGAAATAATGGACTGGACTCAAAAAGAAGTTAAAAAAACCCTCTGGATCAGAAAAAGAACGATAAACCATGCTCTAAGTCCACACAGTAATATTGACAAGAGTCTACTTACCAAGGAAAACTGGTGAGCATGGAAGGTTGCAAGTGCACTAGACAGTTGAAGAAATAAAAAAGTCATTGGAAGAATATCTGAAGGACAGTGAAGAAGATGCACTGAAACTAGTATACCATGAAAGCTACCGAGTGCTGGAAAGACCAAACTGGCCTACAATACAGACCAAATGAAGAATAGCAAAGAGATACAAGGCAGAGCAAAATATTACATAGACAGTACTTAAAAAATAGCAGGCAAAGCAGATAACAAGACCTGGCAATGGCTAAGAGCAGGAAAGTTGAAATTAGAGACAGAAGGCTAATTCTGGCTACACAAGCCCAAGCTTTAAGAACAAACGGCATACAAAGCCAGGATTGGGAAGGCAGCAAAAGATAGCAAATGCTGCTTCTGCAGAGAAACTGAAGAAACAGTGGACCACCTATTTAACCACGGCAAGAAAATTTGCACAACTGGTTACAAAAAAGGACATGACAAACTAGCAACAATGGTAAACTGTTTCTTCAGTTTCTCTGCAGAATACCATTTGTTTGCAAGAATAATCAGTGAAATCACAAAATAGATGAATAGAAAATGATGAAGCTAAAGTACTCTGGGACTTTAGAATTTAGACAAACAAGTACCTGCCACATAACACCCTAGATCCATGATAGTGAACCTATGGCACGCGAGTCACAGGTGGCATGCAGAGCCATTTGTGCTGGCACATGAGCCGCAGGCAAACTTACCTCACTGCGCATGTGCACGCCTCACAGCTGGTTTTCAGCTAGTTTGAGGCATTTTTCAGCCTCCCAGAGGCTTGAAAAAAGGCCGAATAGGCCTATTTTGTCACTTCCTGTAATACCAGAAGTGACAAAATGGGCCTATTATTTGGCCTGCAAAGCCTGCAGAGGTTTTTTTCAAGCCTCTGGGAGGCCAAAAAAGGCATCAAATCGGCAGAAAATCAGCTGTAAGGCGCAGTGCAGGTATGAGGGCAGCCAGAGGGGATTGCACACGCATGCGCTGGGAGAGCACATGCATTGCCTTCTGGGTGCTTTTTGGCACAGGAGCCCAAATGGTTACCACCATTGCCCTAGATTTAAGAATTGTTGATAAGAAAGACGAAAGAAAATCTGAATAATGGATGTGACATTACTTGGCAAAGTTAAAGAACTACAGAAAGTAACAAAATTCAAAGATCTGCAAACAGAATAGCTATAGCAATAGCACTTAGACTTATATACCGCTTCACAGTGCTTTGCAGCCCTCTCTAAGTGGTTTCACAGAGTCAGCATATTGCCCCCAACAATGTTGGGTTCTCATTTTACCCACCTCAGAAGGATGAAAGGTTGAGTCAACCCTGAGCCAGTGAGATTCAAACTGCCAAACTTCTGGCAGCCAGCAGTCAGCAGAAGCCTGCAGTACTGCATTCTAACCACTGTGCCACCACAGCAATGAAAAGCAAAGATAGTATGAATAGTAATACGCACCTAGGGTGCAACCAGAGCATCTGGAGCACCAAGTGAACACCAGTGGTATTGTCAAAATCACCATAAATCAATTGCAAAATGAAACTTTGCTTGAAGCCACTTATATAAACACCATTAAATAACATCTGCCTATTCCAGGTGCTTAGGGAAAGACTCAATAGGTGGATAAAAATGCCAAATCCAATTTAAGCATCTGACTATATGACCAATAATAATAAATGCTTAATTCCATTCAAAATTTGTTTACAAGATCTTCAATTACCGTAATTTCTATAAAGAAATAAATACTAAAGTTCAAAAAGTTATTACAATTTTAGCATTTACAGTTACAGTGACAGCATTTAAAATTATAGCTAAAATCACACAGCATGCTTTGCCTTAATTTTTTTAATCATGACTTGTTGAATACGCCACATTGGTCTTGTTTACACATCTGACAAAATTGTAATGGTTTAGTAGAGCACGAAATTAGTCATTTTTTAAATCATAGGGAACATTAACACCTAACATCAAAAACGTCATCAAAACAGCACAACAAAGAATTCTATCTGTGCCAACTCAGAAAGCTCAAACTGCCCAGGAGCTGTTGATACAGTTCTACAGAGCAATTATTGAGTCTGTCATCTGTACCTCTATAACTGTCTGGCTTGGGTCTGCAACCAAATAAGACCAACACAGACTTGAATGGATAATTGGAACTGCAGAAAAAATAACTGCTACCAATCTGACTTCCATTGAGGACCTGTATACTCCACGAGCCAGAAAGAGGACTATGAAAATATCTACAGACCCCTCACATCCTGGTCATAAACAGTTTTAACTTCTACCCTTAAAACGACACTATACGGCACTACACGTCAGAACATTTAGACACGACAGTTCGCCCCCCCATGTCATCACTCTGCTAAACAACTAATGCTCATAACACTGTCAAATTGTCTAAAAAGGCAGTATTATTACATCATTATTCTCATCTTCCCTATTACCTATCTCCTTATTTTCTTATGAGTATAACTTTGTTGCTTGTATCTTACAGTTTATATTATTTACTTAATATCCCAGTATGATTTGTGCTGATTGCTTATTTAGTATCCATGACTATCACTAAGTGTTATATCTAATGTTTTATGATGAATGTATTTTAAAATGACTATGTTAATGATATCACAACTGTTGTATATACATTGAGAGTTTGCCTACCGGAAACAAAGTCCTTGTGTGTCCAACCACACTTGGCCAATAAAGAATTCTATTCTATTCATTACCAAAGGGATTTAAATCAAATTTCACATTTTAAACATCCATTCTAGCAGGTCCAATAAACATCCATTCTAGCAGGTTGCCCTATAAACTTTGAACAATGTGGTCTGCAACTACAGCCTTCATATAACTGAAGATTACACAAAAACATGTTGTTTGAACAATCAAATTATTTTACAAAGCATGTACGGTATATTGAAGGCCACTAAGTACATCATTAGTGGAATGCTCAATTTCAGTCCTTTATAATGTACTCTAGAGGTGTGCACGAAGGCAAGCTTAGAAAGAAATACCTCATTCAAAATATTGTGTTCTTATTCAGTAAAATTCAGAACTATGTGAGTATTCTTTATTCCACTCTTACAAGTTTAAAGATTTAGAATGTTTTGACCATTGGAAGCAATGTGAACCAGATATGAATTGATATTTCCTTGTTATATGTCTAACCCATCCTGAATGCTACTTTCAACCAAGTTGCAAAAAAATATTACTGAGGACTCAAGCAGCATACCTCTGCTCCCACCCACTGGAATGTCTCTTTAGAGTGGAATCTGTCATTAAAAAAGAACCTGCCCACAAACACACCAGAGATCTTTTCAACAATCTCTTGAAGACAGTGCACAGCTAACACTGTTTCATCACATTTTTTTCCTGTAACGTTTTGATTTTTAAAAAATCTGCTTCATTTTTTTTGCAGGCATTGACATCTTGCTTCCTTAGCAAGATCAAGCAACAGATGGAACATGTTTTTTTTCTTCTAGACTACCTGCCAGGACCCAAGCCCAGGAAAAGCAGTCCTGTTGTTCTTTGATGTTTTTATTTGCAACTTGGGAAAACTGCAATAAAAAGCCTACTGATGCTTTTTATTTGCTCCTAGGATATTATCATCTTTTCTATAAGGCAAAACTTATGATTTTATAAGCATCTATGAAATATTTCATAGAACGTATTATGCAACTAGATGTAAGTTTATTTTACACAAAATAATTTCAGAATTGATCACACAAGTAACTTGATCATAATAAAGATTTATAAATCTATTTTCAAATGGTTTAACTTATCTTGTTAATAAGATGTCACTCACATCTATTACTTTTATTATGCAATTTTATTTATCCTGCTACCAGTAGCAGTATTTGGTCATGAAAAAAGGATTATTTGCTCAATAACTGTCAACCAACAAGAACAAAATTTGATCTTAGGATTCAATCTAGTATTTATCAGCAACACTGCAAGTCATACTTTTTCTGAAGTTCACTAGATTACTATTGAAAGTTCAATGGATGAAGTAATCAAGCTTCAGTTGAAAAACAGAACTGAGGCTGTCACAGGTAACTAACAAGGCAATAGAAGTCCTGGCATAAGCTTAAGTATGCTAGAAACTGCAGATGAAATATCCAAGTTTCCTTAAAAAAATTACACTTCCTAACAGTTATACCTATTAGAGACTTTACACAAATAATGTTATAACAGGAGTTAACAAAGATGAACTGTGAACTGTAAATGCAAAACCTAAAATGTTTAGCCGGAAATTTAAAGCCAAATGAATGAATGGATTTTAGAATTAATTGAATAAACTTCAAAATTTAGATACAATATGCACATTGGAGACAAATTAAAAATGGGCAACTTTCTGGAATGATGTGCAACAAGCAATAGCACTACTGATGCTGTTTGCCTCCGTTACGAATTTGCTTCTCTTTTTATGACTGAAATGTCTTTTTGAAAAATGTATAGTGAAAATTTAAATAAAGAAATCACCTAATAATTTAATCACATGTGAAACTAACAGTACTGGTATTATCTAATTTATAAAACTGATTTCCCAAATATATTGTTTTATGCTCATAATAGACAAATATCAAAAATATTATTTTATGTATACTAAGAGTATTTACACCAAGACAAATTCCTTGTGTGTCCAATCATACTTGGCCAATAAAGCATTCTATTCTATTCTATTCTTTGTGTATTTTGTGACTTTTGTTAGTTCTTTAAATCAATAGTTAAATCCTAATTTTTTTTTTTCTACAGCTTGCAAAATTTGGAGTGCTAATAGAAATAACCTCCTCAATACATTTAAGAATTAGGCAAAAACAGAATCTGGATGAATCTGACTCAGTCACTCCAGTGGATTCAAAATAGTTTTTTTCTTGTTGTTCCATCAGGTCCAATTCTCAGAGACTGCCTGCCATTGCCTTTGTCCTAGGACTGAAAAAACTAAATGGCTGAAGGTCACTCAGCTGGTTCTGTGCCTAAGGGTAGGACTAGAACTCAGACTCTTGATTTCTAGCCTGATGCCTTAACAACCACACCAAACTGGCTCTCTAAAATGGGATACAAGTCTCCTAATTAAGATTCTACTGTGTGATATTGTTCAATGCTATGGGTCATCAGAAATTTAAAATAGCTTATGGGTTTTTGCAATCATGTAATTTTTTAATATTTATTTATATTAAGGTTGAATTTTTGCAGATCCCATCTGAAACCCTCTCATTACTTGCTAATCCCAAAGTCAACTGATTCAAATTGATCAGCTGTTCAGAGATAGGAAACCCAATAAGTTACTAGGCTACAACTTAGAGGGGACTTAAGAGAATACAATTTTTGAAAGGAGGGACATTGTTATTGATCACTGCTTGAAAGTAAATAGCTATAGAAAAGAAACCTTTTGAAAATATGCTATAATAATAAACCATTATTAAAATAAATACCGTAAAAAAAGAGCTGAATGGCAGCTTGTCTACGGTATCCAAAATCAGAAGACAGGTGTAGCCATTTTTGACTAATAAATTTTACTTAAAAGCATGTGAATTAAGCTCATTTAATTAGAGGTAGTGGAATGGCTAGATTTGTGGGGTCTATGAATCCCAATATGTAAGCTATGATGGTTCCAATCCTTCGAATGGTGGGGCAATTGAAGTTGCCAGATTTCTGTACTTTGACAACGTAGCCACTCTTTAACATCTAATGAAAGGGCACTAAGTTAGTAAAAAGCATGTATCCCTTAATAAAATATCTTGGTCACAATTGGTGCTACCAAACAAATCTAAAACAAATAGAAGTGCTACTAAAATGCATACAATTTATATCGATGCCAGTGTCAATTCAGCAATGTATAAAATGCCAATGTATTGAAATCAACAAACAAAATTAGTTATCTCATTATTGAAAAGCTTTGCAAACTTTACAAAAGAAAATGATACATTGCATTTTAGTTATGTTGTCATCTGAATGAATTTTGAATTTACTTTAGATGAAGAGGCAATACAGGTAATCCTCGACTTACAACCATTTGTTTAGTTGACCATTCAAAGTTATAACAGCACTGAAAAAGTGACTTACAACTTTTTCTCAGATTTACAACCAATGCAAGACACTTGCCAACTGGCATGTATTTTTGATGGTTGCAGTGTCCCAGGACCATGTGATTGCCTTTTGTGACATTCTGACAAGCAAAATCAATAGAGAAGCCAGATTCACTTAACAACATCAGAACTAATCCTTCCATTCCCCCACCATCCAGTTATAACTGATGAAGCTTCTTTGATGAGAAGTGAAACGTCTTCATCAAGGAAAAAATAAAGTTCAGTTGCCTTTTGAAAAAGCACATTTAATGACTTTGGCCACACTGTTTAAAGAAAATTTATATAAATTGTTTTATAGATGGCATATGCCGCCATCAAAATTGGCTAAAATGTATCCAAATCTTTCCCCTGTATGTTGGAAGTGTAATAAGGAAAATGGAATGTATTATCATTTATGCTGGAATTGCAAACAAGCCTAAAAGTTTTGGCAGAAAATTCAGAAATGGTTAGAAGCGATGTGTAAGTTTAA
Organism: Hydrophis major; assembly: GCA_033807585.1. Lineage (NCBI taxonomy): Eukaryota > Metazoa > Chordata > Lepidosauria > Squamata > Elapidae > Hydrophis > Hydrophis major. The sequence goes on along the minus strand of CM066328.1, from coordinate 327,839,575 downwards.
AATAGAATACAGACGTGAATTTTTCTTGTTGGGAATTAATGTGGGAAAATATGACAAAGATATTATATACCTGATAATTCATGTAATCACAGCTGCAAGATTGGCCTATGCACAACAGTGGAAATTTAAAGAAACTCCAAGTGAAATAGAATTAGGAAAATTTGGATGTGCGCAGAAATGGACAAATTGACAAAAGACCTACAAAAATAAGGATGAATCGGATTATTATAAAGTATGGGATAAGTTTTACTGCTGGTTAGAAAAGAGGAAGGATCAAGAAAATAAGAAATGATTTTATGTATATATTACATGCTATGTATATAGAATATAAATGTATACTATTGTTATATGACCTTAGCAATGTAAGACAACTATGTGGGTTAGGATGATTGTACCAGGTCCATTGTTTTTAATGTCCTTTTCTTTCTTTTTTGTGTTTGTTCAATAAAATTATTTTTTTAAAACAAAAGCACAGTTGAAACTTAACAACTTTGTTACTAAGTAAACAACTGCAGAAATTAACTTAACTGTAGCAAAAAATGATGTAAAATGGGACAAAACTCACTTAACAACTGTCTTGCTTAGCCAACAGAAATTTAGGGCGTGATTGTAAGTCAAGGACTACTTCTATGTACATTGTTGGGTATAGTTCATTAATTCCATTAATTCCAGGACCCTTAAAAGAGCCGGATTTGAAATCTCTTTGTCATGTGCAGTTACTTAAGGAACAAGAAAGCAGCAGTAGAAGCCCCTATTAATACATTTTTATATGTAGGATCTTTAAACTAGAGATGAATTTGATAGTCTGATGAAAGTTGGTAAAAGTAAATTTGAATTTATGCAAAGAACAGTAGAAAGTAGGCCTCACTAAACATTTTACTAAATATTTAAAATAAACTAGAAAAAAGCTTTCAGCAGTTTATTAAATTTAGAATTTTCACTGTAGTTTCCATAGTGAATGAAGCAAGTTGTATTTATGCAGCAAACCTTTCCAAAAACTATTTATGGTGCTGCCGGTCTCAATAAGTACGTACTCCAGGAATTTGAAATATAGGGCAGTAATCCTCTTAAGCTTCTATGTGTGATTGACAAGTAAAAAACCCTATTCCTAGACTTCAACAATCTATTATCTCCATGCCTTTTCTTGCATGGGGAAGTAGAAAAAAACCAACAACCTTATCATTCCAAATCCAGATTTTTTTTCTGACTTAACAATATTTTACAAATTACAAGCCATCTAATTATCACACTCCAATTCTGCAAATAAGCTGCAACTAAAAGGCTAGAGAGCATGTTAAATGGTAGAAAACTACACCACTCTACTATTTATTGTATAGAAAGATTTGAAAAGTATATCAAGTTACAAGATTAAAAACTATTTTTCTACAGTTAATATAGCCATTTTATATTTTCAATTCTTACTTGCAAACACCCTATGGATGGCATAGATACAACTATTAAAACTGCTTATGCACATTGAAATCAATAACCCTTTCAGAGTCTTTATGTTATTTTTATCCACTATCTCTTTATTTGAAAACTAAGCCTGTTAACAAAATTGTGTTCCAAGATTGTGTTCCAGTTGAGCTCTTATCCAACTGGTTATTTTGCTATAATTTCAACAAATGATTTACCCTGACTCACAATTTTACTGCTATGCATCTTCACTTGCTTCTAATGTATTAGCAGTGTCAAAAAATAATCACCAAGGGGCTACACTGTTTATTTTACTCCACATGGAATATAAGCCTCCATAATGAGTCCTACCCTCAATGAGGGCAGGTCAACATATGGAAACGAATCCCAAATGTTCAGTATTTTTCTAAATTAGCAGCACATATTCCTCCCTCTGAAGCAAAGTCAAAAAGTGCCAAGAGTTGAGAAGAACTTGCAGATAGAATATACAATGCAGACAGAAAGATGCTTAGTTTGTAAACAGAGAAATGGATTAAGTATTGAAGGCACAGATTGCATCCAACCTTTCTTTGAAATATAATTTGATTATATTAACACTTCATTGGAAGTATTTTTTATAGTTTGTAATTGGTAAAAAGACTTCACCCCTATCATCTTTTAGTTTAAAAAAATGGAATAGGTATCTTAATAAAATTACCATTACCATTTTAATTAAATTAAAATTTTAACAAATTAACATTACAATAATTTTTGTAATTTTAAGATGTTGCCACAGCAGAAGAGATCATTAAAAGGTAATATCTCTTAATAACTTCATAGATATGTCCATGTAATTTTCTTGGCAAGAATACAGAAGCAGTTACTGTTTCTTTATTCTATCCCCAAATGGATTACTTTTGTTTACCTTAAACTTCTACTAAAGAAACACCATCACTTATTAACTATGTACCTCCTAGATCATCTACATAAGCCAACAATTCCTTTATATCTCAAAAGTTTTCCCAAAGGAGAATATATTGTTAGTGCTTTCCATTCCTTTTCTATTGAGAAACATTAAATACTATCAGTGCTACCAAGAAAGCCATATATTGGCTTAGGTTCTCGAATTGAGTTATGAAATCATCTTAAATTCTATCATGTTGCAAGCCACACAAAAACTACTTCATTTACCATTAAACAACAAAAATATTTATCAAAACATTTTATATAACAGAATCCAGTGCTACATTTCTGATTCACATTTTAAGGTACAAGGTTACAAGGCAAACACCCCCCCCCCAACAATCTAATTCAGGTTTTTGGTTTACAACATAGAAAATAATTAGTCTGCTTTAATATTCCAGAAATATCAACTCACAACAATAAAAATAACCAACATGTTTTCCCATGATGTCTTATACTTCTAATACTGGAAGACTTAGATTACACAAACAGAAGTAAATGCAAAGGAACAACTTTTTTCTCTCCCCCATTCAAATGCATACCTGGCTTGCAGAGTGCTTTGTCACAGTAACTCCAGGACTAAAAAGAACACAAGGACGGCCTTCTTAAGAATTTTCTTTTAAAAACATAAAAGGATACAGCCTTAAAGCGCCAGTTTGTGTTCCAATGGCAAGTATCTTCTGAACAGGATCAAAAGCCAAGGCTGAAGGCTGATAGGGGAAACCATGGCGTACAGTCTATCAAGTCAAGGTAGTGAAGCAGTGGTGATTCAGGCAACCAAAGAAAAATAAAAAGCCAATGTTTTAGGAAGAAATAACTTCATTTACTGTACAAAATTTTTTTTTTTTAACTTGGGAGAAAATAGATTAGAATGCATTTGAATCTTACTGAACATACAGATAACAAAATAGTCTTTGCTTATATAAATTCATTCACTTCTCACTTTACTATTTTTACAAACTCTTGCAGAAATTAAACAATTGTATTATAATCTGAGACAGACTGAGAAATTTGACCATGCAGCCATTCCTGTAAATTAAGTGTTCACTAATTATTAAAATAGCTCTTCGGAGAGTTATCTCTATTTCTCTGAAGGCCTTAAATGACACAAAGGTTAAAAACACACATAGGCACTTCTGCATTTAATGCAGTACAATGGCCACCAATGCTTCCCCTTTTTATTTTTTAACAATATACTTAACCTGTGTGTGGGGTAATGAGCAAGCAGCACAGGCAAAGCCAGTTAAACCAAAATGTTTTTTATCTTAAGGATAGATCCTAACCCATTATTTAGATAAAGTATTCAATCCACAAGCCGATCTACAGCAGTTTAGGCCACAGGTGTCTAAAGGTGGAGAGGAACATCCACTTCCTTTTGTGTTTCAATTTGGCACAGCTGGTGAATTAATCTGCTGCATCACCGTTTTGGAATTTAAGGCTCCAACTGCATTTACTGCATCCCATTGGAAAAGAAATATCCCTTCCTATTAGTATTACTTCTTCCTCCATCCCCAAAACGAAGAATTATTCCCTCTATTTAGAGAGCCACATTTACTGAAGACTGTTAAAATCCCTGGGTTTGCTGGTAATGCAGAGCATTTAGTACTCTGTCCTCTGATCCCATCAGTGGCATTTTAATTGTGTTCAACAGCGAAGCACACATTTAGAGGCTTCCCTCCAAGCATCTTAGATATACATGTACATATCTGCGGCTTAAAATTCAAGTGATAAATTGCCATTCAGGGGAAGATGCTTGTCAATAAAAGCAGAGGGTCCCTCATAACGTCATCCTCGCGGTTGCTCCTCTTCCCCCACCCACAAATTTAAAAAAACAAAACAAAACAAAACCCACACACATTAAATTGACAGCTTTAAAAGCACCGGAGTCCAGAGTCTGCAGAACCCATCATGGCTACATCATCCTCTGCTCCCCCCCCCCCCATTTCTTCCCAACCGGCTGCAGCATTCACCTTGCAGAGCTGGAAGTGCTCGGACTGGAGGGTCTCCTGGATGTCGTTCTCCCGGGTTGCAGACTGCTGCTGCTGCGAGGAGGAGGAAGCTGAAGAGGAGGACGACGAGCCCGCCAGGCCGTCCAACACCTTTCTGATGTTAAATTTCCTCATGGTCTCTCCGGCTGCGCACCCTTTTCTTTTTCCTCCCCCCCCTCCTCCTCCTCCCCCTCTCCACCCCCCTCTTGCCGTGGCTCCTACTCCCGCCCGGCCACACACCTCATCCAGACGAGCGGAGAAAGGGAAGGAGCAGGCGGGCAGGGCGAAGGGTCCCGCTGCAAAGGGAGGGGAAAGCAGAGGGAAGGACGCCTCGAAGTCTCGGCTTTTTTCCCCTCCTGCTTTCCTTCTTCACCCAACCATTATCATACCCCCCCGCTCCCTCCTCGGTCTGGGCACAGGGTGGGAAGGCAAGGCGCGAGGGGGAAAGAGGTTGCTCAAGGCGGCAGACGTCGGACGAAGGGGGCAGAGCAGTCACCCTTATCAGCTGAGGGAGGGAGTGGACCTGACCAAGGAAGAGGAAAGCGCCGAACAGGAAGAGAAAAGGAAGGAGGGGAGCGCACGAAGTAAATAAATCTAGCAGCGAGATTAACGTAGCGCGGCGGCTTCTTTCGGCGGCTCGCCACGCCAGCGCGCTTCCACGCCACACTCAGGCGAGCAGCTCGCCTCTGGCAGGCGGCTCTGCCCGACCCCCCTCCACCCCGGGCGCCCTCTAGGTTCCGGGAAGGCCGCTTCGACCGTCTTTCGCAGGCTGCCTGTCTCGCCTGCGCCTCCTTTCCCGCACGAACCCCAAAGCCCCGGCCCTCTTTTTGCACCGACTCTCCTCGCCCACCCGTCTCGCTTTTTGCTACTACCGCTGCGCTGCGAGAGGAGCCCGAGCCTGCCCCCTCCTCCTCCTCCTCTTCCTCGTGCGGCTGAGAAGTGACAGCGACGGCCGCCTCAACTTCCCACCCCTTTTCACTTAAAGGGAGTAGAAGCGGCTGTCCATCATCTCGCCGGGTGTCCACCACAGTTTTTTTTTTCTCTCTCTCTCTTTCTCGCTCCCCGGCGCAGCTGCAATTCCCCGCCGCCCGGTAGTTGCGCTGGCTGGCTGGCTGGCTGGCTGGCTGGCTACCCTGCCTCGCCGGCAACGCTGCCCCTCAACGCGACTCCTGCTCCGGGAGTGTCGCCAGCGGCGCTTCCTGGGGACTTTGCTGCCGCCGGCTGTCACACGCCCCCACAACCATCCTCCTGCAAAGGCTATGCCGGCAGCTGCTATTGCTGCTGCTGCTGCTGCTGCTGCCTTCTTCTCGCCTGACAACACAGAAAGGCGACCCCCACCGTGAAGCGGCGGCGGCAACACAGTCTTCCTCCTTCCCCACCACCCCTGTGGTAGCTATCGCTGTTGTCTCCTTTAAACTGCTGGTAGTGGCAAAAGCAGAAACGACCGAGGTGGAGCATGCGCCATCCAAGGCCTTCCTGCAAGCACCCGGATGTTGCCGTCTTTTCTTGTTATGGGGGCGGGGGGAGGGTCCTAACGGCCTTCCTAGAAGGCGTGCAGAGGGGTTTCGGGGCGCATTGCTTTCTTGGGCGCCCGGGCTAGGGGTAGACTTAAAGCCCTTTTTGAATGCAGACATGTGCGCGCCGGGACAAAAGCGCACCTTGAAAGGGCTGAACGGGCGAGTGACGGTCTCCGGGCCAAGTTTCGGGTAGCTTCCTGGAGGAAACTTGCAAAGGGCTGCAGCCCAATTCCCGCCTTGCCTCAAGGAAGCGCGGTGGGATGTGCGTCAGTTTTTTTTTTTAAGGGGGGGTGTCGTCGGAGGGCAATTCTTTGGCTAGGTGCAGACATACACAGCCTGGTGATGGGGCTGGAGGGGCATCCCTGCTGGTTTGCAAGGCAGCATGGCCCAGGTGAGGACGGAGCGCCAGTGCGCCTCCGTTCAGGTTGAGGCAGTAAGAGATTCTGCTGCTCTCTTCAAAAGTTGAAGCGCTCCCGAGGTGACTTGGATGGCCGTTCCCCGTGGGGACTAAATGATTAAAAGAGACGACGTGGTTAGCTTTGTTTGTTTACTGCTTTGAAGTCCTCTCTTCCGCGTGGAAAAAAAGGGTAGCTGTATTGCAGGAAGCGATGGAGGGATGGGGTGGGGGAAGAAAAGAAGGTGCTGATACTGGGCAAAAGTTTTTTCATTCATGGAGCAGTAAAAGCAGAGTAAGAGGCAGATTAGGACAGGCCAGTCTTGGACAGGAATGACCTCAGCTCAAAATGTTTGTAACCACCGAGCTTATGCTTTCCAGAGGAACTTTGGATATTTTTAGAACTGAGGTGTTTTGTTCCTGCTTTCCGTTAATTTTTAAAAAAGTAAACAGGAGATAGCCCTAATGGATTTCTCTTCAGATTTCTGTGATGTATCTTAGAAGTGCCTTAAAGTTTCTAGTGAAATTATTAGATTAGTTTAAGGTTAACTTATATGGAAATGATTGTGTTTGAACAAATTTTATCCCACCACATCTCAATAGTCTTTTAAACCAAAAGCAAATGTAAAGCATAAAATAAAATAGGGGAAAATAGTATCATAAAATAAGCATGAAATCATTAAAACTAATTCAGAAACTTATTTTAATTAAAACAGTTGTATTAGTTACTTTAAGACTTGTTTCAGACCCAGAAATTTAACAGGTATTATAAATTAAGTCTTTAATCTTATGGAAACTTACTCCAAGGTAAGTGAATGTAGTGTGTTTTGAGCATAAGCATAGCAGATTTAAACTTTGCAAGCCCAGTTAAAGTAAATATCCATAAGCATTGTTAGCCTCTTTCTGTCTCTCGCTTTGTTGTAGATATCTGAACAGTTCAGCAGTCATTTTTCATTTCCCAAAATACGACTAAGTTAACTGTTAAACTGTTATATCTCATGAAACTGAATAAGCCTGGCCTGTTTTACATCAAAATGGAATGGAATTAAAGGGAAAATATATAGTATTGTATCTTGACCTAAAGCTGGTAGCAACACCTAATCAATGCTAGCTGAACTTGAAAAATAGTATTCAGGATTGAATTAAGAAAATACAGGACTGTAGACTGGATTGAGAACTTAAGTAAATATCTAGAAATAAGGGAAATTGATACCTGTATTACTGCCAAGAACAATTCATAGTCATGAACATGTAACCACCAGGAATCAGTTTGATGGAAGTCAGTTTGATCTTTTTATTCTGATATTGAGGATAATATAGACGGTTCCACTAAAATTTTAGCTATGGGAAGCATTTTTCACTGGTCCATTTAAAAACAGTGTAAAATTTTAAAAGTCTGATATAGCAAAGAAAAAGACAAATCCTTCTCCTTGCTTACATGTTTCAGCTGGGAATACACATGTATAGCAAAATGACCTAAATGATTCTGGGCCTAAGGCAGAACTAGAATTCACAGTATTCCAGTTTCTAGTCTGGTGCCTTAATTACTATACTAAACTGGCTCCCAGAAATATTTTGCCCCTTCATTGTGCTGTGCAGCATTAAGATTCTATTCCTATACCTGTATGCTTAACCTGCTATGAGAGAGATGAGTATTCAGATTTTTGAACATCAAAGCAAAGTATGTTTGAAGTTAGATCCTATTTATATTGATTGCTGCAAAACTGACTTTAAAAGCATTAGACTTGTAACTTTTGGAGAAAACTGAATTTGGAAGACACATTTTAGAATTTAAAAAACCTAAGACTTTTATATCAAAATCCAGTTTTTGATATAAAACTAAGACTAGCCATACATAAATCATGTCTGCTGAACCAATATTCCGTTCTTGATACAATCATACTTAAATCACAACATAAAATTAGAAAATAAAATAAAAGGTTATTTGTATTTTTTCTAAATAATTGTGTCTAATTAGCCCACAACTTATAAAAATGACAAACTTTAACATTTAATTTAAAAAAAAACTACATAATTCTGAAATTTTATTTTGGCATATTTATGTATTCATTTTATGTAATTGTAGGATTAAAGAAGCAAAACGATTCAAAGGAAAAGTATGTCAGCTGATGTTGGAATGCTCATAGATATTTGTTGACAACTTTTTAAAGCAGTTGCATCTTTTCTCTGAATCATGCAGCTGTGCTCTACAGCTGCAGCACAATCCTGTGAAAACGTATTTTCTAGATGCCAACTGGACTTGCTTGTATGCTCATCTTGATCCAAACTATCTTTTCTCCTTTAAATATAATATGCTATAAATTCTATATAATAGCATTAAATTGCTCAGTTTTGGCAAGGTAATGCCTATAATGCCTATTATTTTGGATTTATTTAGATTTTATGCTATATTATTATGCTTTAAATATACAACTTTTGGAGAATATATTTTATCAAAAGTTTAGAAATGTAAATAAATAAGGTACTAAATAGTGGTTGTCCGTAGCTCTCTACATAAGAGGATATAAAGCACATTCTACAGTATGTAAACCTTGAGATCTATTTATATTATAGATATTAAACATAACGTTCAATGGATTTTTGGTCATACCTCAATTATTGGAGCTTGGAACAAATTTTGTTGATTTCTACCCATGCCATCACCAGATTTTGTTTTAGAGAGGAGATTTATGTACCAAGCTTGTCCACAAGTGAAATATATGGTTACAGCAATAAATGAAAATAAATTTAATATGCTTCATGAAATATAAACCATTGCCATATGCTTTATTAAAAGATGTTGCAACAAGGTTTTATATAATATCTATAATCAATATGCCATGAAAATGCCAAAAGCAGTATGTTCATAACCACGTACTGAATATCATGTGCCTTGAAAAACTTAGAAGCCACTGCAATGAAAGTGGATTACTATTATCTATATGAAGTATTAGAGTCTATGAGTTTGCATAAGAATTGTGGGCTTTTTGAGGATTATGTGAAAATGGGACAGCAAAGAAGGTGGTATTGCTATGACAAGAACATAACTGCCAGAGTAGAAACACTGAATGTTACTTCCTGGCACTCTGTAGAAGACAGAAGGAAAAAATTGAGTATGATGCACCTTAGTGTTGCCAGACAAGCTGATAAAGAATATTGTCAGACACATACTTTTTTCTAAGGGGATTGCAGATGATGGAGGCAAGCCGTGGTCACTTGACTAATCAAACAGTGGCTGCAACTACAGTTGTGACAGCATAAGCCATTCTGTTTGTCTTCAAAGATACAGAGTTAATGTAGAGTCAGATTGCTACATCTATTCTGATTACCAATTGTAATCCACAACAATTTAAGGGAAGCAAGCAGGAAAATAATTTCACACTTGTGGAGATTTTGATTTCTGAAATCAAGCCTACATTGGTTTTAAATTTTGTTCATGTTCCCTTATGTATTTCAAAAGGACAATGTTATATTAAATCCCACATAATTCAAACCTTTCATTCCTGCCATATGGGAAAGTTCTTGGAGACAATTATTTCACTTTCTTCACTATAAAGATAGACATTGATCTGAGAGACAGGGACAGATAGGCATGGAAGAAGGTGGCTGAGTGCCTATTGTCAAAATGAGCCTGAAGGATGATTGGTCTGAGCATTCTAAATCCATGTTAAATTTTTTCTACTTGATTTTGCATTATCACTCTGATCAGTTTAGCATACCTTGGTAATGTCTTTTACCCCCCTCACCTGAACATACAGTTGTTTTATAGCAGCTGTGTTCAAAGCAGCATGGGCCAGCATATTTAGAACACAATATTATGTTTCCTCTTTTTCTTTTCCCTAATTTATTTCTCATTTTGTGTTTTTTCTTTCTTCTTCAGGATTTTAGCTTGGTTTCCTTTGGAGTAAATTCCCTGAGATTTGTTTCTGGTCATTCTTGTAATTGTATCATTGTCTAAAGGACTAAATTTTTTTTCTTATTCAGATCTTCTTTTGACCATTGCAAGGACTTAATTAATTTCTTTCTTACAGTCTAAAAATGCACAGTACTATTTCCTTTTGTTTCATCGGGTTGCTGCTCTGTCTTCTATCACATATCAGCGTTGGCCAGCTTAGAATTAATGAGGACAACTTCTTCCAAAGAATATCTGCTTCTTTTTCTTTTACCAATAAAAGAAAATTGCTTTTTCTGCCTCCATCTAAATATAATTTAATATTTTGTTTAACATATACTACCACTTTTTCCTTACTGCAAATTTTCTATAAACTCACTGTTTAGAAATAATTAGCAATAGTCTTAACAGGTTATTCTTGTTCCTTTCAACAGATACTGTCAAATTAATGTGTTAGTTTTGCATATTGATACCTAGGCATATGAAATCTCATTGAACTCAAAGATGGGCTTTTATTTTGAGTAGGCACGAGTAATGCATATATAATAAAATGATACCTGTTTGCTAGAATACTGTAAATGATTTGAATTTAATTAAACTAAAATGAATTAAATCTTGCTTTAATAAATGTAACAAAGAGAATAAAAGACCTGAGTTTATAAAGTGGCCACAACTAGAAATTCTACATTCCCTGAGTTTTTCTGGGCAACAATATGGAAATACTGTACTTTGCTTTTGCTTTTATCTTCAGTGGGGTTTTTCAAAATTCTAATACTACTTAACTTTTTTTGATCAACCAGATTAGTTGATTTCAAAATTAGATGATTATTGGTTTTAGAGTGGGATCAATGCCAGAGTAATACCATACCCTTCCAATCTGGATCATGCCTAATTGAATTGTGGATAGAATTCTGGGAAGTCCACCTATCTTCAAATAGCCAGGATTGAGAGTACTGTCATAAACATGACTGGATGAGCAGATCTATCCTAAAGGTAGTCAATATAGAGAGAGAAATGGAGAAGAAAACCTTGAATAAAACACTTGGTTTCTAATAATGAAGTCACAGGTTCAACCACTGGCATTTCTAAATAAAGCAAACTGAAACATTAAAAATATTTCATATTGAAAATTCTTCAGACTAAATTATGACAGGATTCAGACATTAAAATACCAGATGATTTGTTTGGTTTTGTCTTGGCACGTTGCACATATTGCTATCTGTGAAACAGCATTCAAAATAGTAATACTGTTCTGGAACTTCACTGAAATGTATAGCTGTGTCTGTTTCAATGGGGAAACTGCTTTTTGATAAAATGTATTTTACAATTTTAATTGTGTGTGTCTGTATACACAGACACACACACACACATACTGTATATATAAAGGTTTATCCCAACAACATACAAAAGCAGTAGTAAAAGAAGTCAAATGGTATAGAATGATTATTTTCCATGTTAAGCCCCTATTGCACATTATAATTCATCTGTAATTGTCAGAGAAGATTCCATATTGCCAAGATTGTTGTCAGAGTATTTTATTAATACATTTAGAGTAAGAGCAAGTAAATAAACTTAAAAATATGCCAGCCATATTATCTTTTCAATCACCCAGGATAAAAATCTTATTTTGATTGTTAAAGTATATGCCTACTAGATTTACAAATACTTCAAGAATGCATAGATCCATGTAGTGATCAGCTGCATTCAGAGAACCTTACTGCAGCTGGTTGTTTACTATCATGTCTCTCATTTCTTTTGAAGTGATATGTCTATGCTCGGGATTCAGTTGTGGAGGGTCTCTATTAAAGTAAATAGAAAAGCTTGGATGAATAAGGGAACTCCTTCCCTGTCCTATTGTTTCTTTTTATTTTTCTTATATGTATCCATAACTGTTTATGTGTATTCCTATTATCTTGTAAGCAATTGACAAATCAAATAAATAAAAATAAAAATGAATGGTTATATACACAATTATGTGCACAAAAGAAGCTTTTGGATGTGGTAAGATGTAGTTCATGTACTTATCTACTTATCTTTGCTGATATATACCTGTGAAGGAGGTACTGGTTGCTATTTTATGTTTATATATTGTATTTATTAATTGTTACATAATGAGATGTATTTGTTTATTTTTATATGCTGTTCACTGCTCAGTTACATTTATTTGAATTGGGCAGTCATATCAATCTTAAACACAAACAAGCAAAGCATGGCCTATTTAATATAGGTCCTTGACTTACAACCATCTGTTTAATAATCATTTGAAATTATAATGGCACTGAAAAAAGTGACTTACAATTATTTTTCATTTGACCGATGCAGCATCCCCAGAATCATGATCAAAATTTGGATGCTTGGCAACTAACATGATGGTTACAATGAGTCATGAAGTAACGTGAAAATTTTTTGTTACTTTCTGACTAGCAAAGTCCATGGGGAAACCAGATTCACTTAGCAATCATGTTATTAACTTAACAATTGCAGTGATTCACTCAACAACTGTGGCAGAAAAGGTCATAAAATGGAAAACTCACTTAACTGCCTTGCTTTTCAGTGGAAATTTTTGGCTCAGTTGTGGTGGTATGTCAAGGATTACCAGTACTATTGCTTCATAATTGATTTGTTTATTTTATTTATTCAATTTCTATAGCTGCCCAATTCAACCAAGGGACTTCCCTTTTGAATAGTTCTGCTGTAAGGGATCTTATTTTTTTCTTGTAGGATTAGCAAGATTAGAAGAGCCTTTCCAATGTGAACAAGATATTCTCCAGCCAAAGGAAGTAAACCATAGAGGATGAAATTTTCTCAGAATTGCTATTGTATTCTTCAAGTTCAGATATATTGATATAACACAAATAAGCAATATTAATCTTTTTCCAGATGTAGAATAGTCCCACAAATTTACAATTTTCAGTCTAGTCTTTTAGTTTACATAAAAATCTGGAAGAGGTCTTAGCTCTGAATCATGTTCTGAACATCAATAAACTCAAGCAGCCTAGTGGAGGAACAGATAAATCATATTTGAAAGATAATAGTCTTTCCCTTTTTATGATTAAATGCTAGATATTAACTTTTTAATACTCCAGCTGATCTCTGGACATATTTGAGAGTGAACAAGTGCTACGTTCTGCAAACTCCATAGGTCATCATTTACAATGAGCTTTTTTAATTCTTTCTTTGAATGTTTAAACTATCATCTACTTGAATTCTTTGCATTTTAAGAAAATAGGTGACAAATGTTATTTTTATTGTATTTGAATTGGATATTTATTAAATCAGATTAGAGTACGTGTTGTCATTTGAAAATGTTTAGTTCTCCAGGTGGTATTGGATTTTAGGTTTCCATCTAGCATAATCAGTGATCATGAATGATGATCAAGCAATATCTGCAGACAAATGGTTCCCTGTACTCCTAAAGCAGAAATAGATCTACAGGTCGTCCTCAGTTTACAACCACAGTTAACTCTGGAATTTTGGTCACGTCATTGCAGTCATAAATTGAGTCACTACATAATCAGACTCAATGTTCTGATTGTTTTTACAATTATTGTTAAGCGAATCACGCAGTTGGGGGGTTGTCCAATGGGTGTCTTTTGCTAGAAAATGGCAAGAAAGTCACAAAACACAATCCCATGACAGCAGGATGCTGCAACTGGTCATAAATGTTAACCAGTTGCTAAGTGCTTGAAATGCAATCACTTGTCTATGGGGGTGATACGGCAGTTGCAACTTCAAGAATGGGTTCTAAGTAACTTTCTCAAGTTCATTATAATTTTTGCTGGTTGTTATAAGATCAGTTGTGAGTCAAAGACTACCTTTAGAATTTTTTTATTTGAGTTGGAATTGTACATACTGGTACAAACAAGTCATAAATACATTACCTAAGAGATAAATACTATCCCAGAGCTTAATAAATTAATAAAATTCAGTTCCATCACTTTAACTACACAATTAAGACTAAGATCTAGTTCAACAAACATTCTTCCTGCTCTTAAGTATGTGGACATATGCATTAGGTAGAAAGAACAACTTCTTCCTTATTTCATTTTCCTGCAAACTGAATGGAAGTTACCTATGATACTTTTGATTTTTATTCCCTGCTGTTCTACCAAATGCTTTAAGCATGGTGACAATGTTTCAAATAGTTCATCTCTGATAACAAATGTATCTATATAGCTTTGAAAATACCATACAAAATGATCACTAAAATGTTCTAATGTGGAGAACAGAACAGCAGCCCATTATATTCAATCAGATGACTGTTTTAATTTAACAAAAAACCTAATTTACATGGCAAAGAACCAAACAGCTGATCAAACAATACAATATGATCATGGTCAATAAACCTAATAATGTATTCACAACTAAGAAACTGTTCTAGATCATATCTACAAAATTGTGACTAATAATAATCCATTCTGATTTATTCAGACTTATTAATTCTGGTGATGACAACTACCCTACTGAGTGAATGAAGCAGTGCTTATCTCTCCAGCTGGTAGAAAATAGGAATAATGTCACTGTTTGTGTATATATCAGTGAGAACTGAAATATAAAACTTACTAAATAGAATAAGAAATATCATTTGCAGAATGTCTGACATTATAGATCTTATTACTATTACGTTAGAATTCTAGAAGATAGTTAACATTTACGCAGTGTTCTTGCTTGAGCTTCTATAGAAATCTGTTGAAAGTAATAACAATTAAAAAAAATAGGAGACCCAAAAGGAACATGATTTTAATGCTAAATTATTTTTTCATGTAAAAGCAGGAATCATTTTGGTCAAACATTTTATGTTGTTTTGTATCTGCTGCATATTTCTATCATCTTTAAAGATGTAAATTTCATTTGTGGTCTAGATGACATCTCAAAGCAACTTTTTTCATGCTTCTTTTCTTTTAAATAGGATAGACAATCCTTCCAAAGGCATGCAGCTACCTAATTTTACTTACTTGAGATTTATTAGGATATATGCATCATTGAAAATATTCAATGACACTGCACAAATGTTCCTAAAGAGATAATGATTTTATAATAATGATAATGATAATGATTGAGAATCTTCTGTTATAATAGGGTTTATAAATGAGGTGAAGAAAATTTCCTGGGGCTGTTGGATTTAGCTTCATGTTTTGCCCTGTTAGGTATTTAGAAGAGTGCAGGCCTGTACAGCTTGTAGAGGAAATTAAAAATACTTGCCAACCAACCAACTGAACAGTTGTTTGACTGCAGGTAGTCCTCGACTTACAACAGTTTCTCTAGTGACCATTTGAAGTTACAAAGTTACTGAAAAAAGTGACTTATTATTGTTTTTCACACAACCGTTGCAGCATCTCCATAGTCACATAATTAAAATTCAAACACTTGGCAACTGACTCATATTTATGACAGTTGTACTGTCCTATGTGATCCCTTTTTGTGACTTCTGACAAGCAAAGTCAATGGGGAAACTAGATTTGCTTAACAACCATGTAACTAACTTCATAACCTCAGTGAATCACTTAACAATTGTGGCAAGAAAGGTTGTAAAATGGGACAAAATTCACTTAACAAATGTCTCGCTTAGCAACATAAATTTTGGGCTCAATTGTGTCATAAGTTGAGGACTTTCTGAATTGTATTTATGGCAGTATTAGAGTTGGCGGCAGTGAGTCCTGGAGGTGCTCAGCAATGTGTCTTTTTGAGGCAACAATAGAGGTGAATCTATTACTTAAAAAAAAACCTGCCAGCTGTGTGCACAAAGCTGCTTGTGGACCAGGGGCTGTGCAAGCCTGGTTCTGTACTGTATAGTTAATGAAATGATAGCTCAAATGCCATATTTGCATCTTATTTGAAAAAGCTATGAAGAAAATATATTTCAAAAGGGACATAAAAGAAGGTTAGTCCAAGCAATAGGATTAGAAATATAGCTATAAAGCTCACAGGTGCATTCAATTAACTTTAATATATTAACAAAACATTTGCTGTCTAAAAGATTGTGGTATCTGCGAGTACTTCAGTATAAACTATGAAATTGGCAGTGGATAGAAAATTCAAGCAAAAAAAAAAAACCCACAACTAATACTTTGTAGCTAGCAATTAATTTACTCGGCAGAGAAATTCTGCTGTTTTTTAAAATCAGATTTCATTCAATTTGATAAAAGAAATTGTATCAAAATTTCTTTAAATATGACATTATTGTATTTATCTAGTTAAGGGGTGCCTGGGAAAGCCCTGTCTTTCATTATACAGTAATCTTTCCATATCTACAGTGTCTGTCTGTCTGTCTAATCTATCACAAGATGGTGACTATAACCAATACTTCTGCTTCCTATGTTTTGCACAACAACAACCCTGTGAGGTGGATTGGGTTGAGAATGAGTGTCTCATACAGGTGTCTTTCATGCCTAAGGCAGGCCTACAATTCATAGTCTCCAGCTTTCTAGGCCAGCACTTTACCCCTACACCAAACTGGCTCTCATATCTCTCAAGCTAGAATATAGTTTCCTCAATGGAGATGTACATCCCTTGGGGAAGAAACAGACCGAATCCAGGCAAAGTGTGAAGAACCTTATAATTATAAATTGTTGCAATAAATCTACCTTTCCTAAAATTTCCTTGTATTATTCATTTGTGTTCATTTTGGTGTTTGGATTTAT
Organism: Hydrophis major; assembly: GCA_033807585.1. NCBI lineage: Eukaryota > Metazoa > Chordata > Lepidosauria > Squamata > Elapidae > Hydrophis > Hydrophis major. The sequence goes on along the minus strand of CM066328.1, from coordinate 327,822,785 downwards.
ATAGGAGATTTGTACATTAAGATTACACTAAAGGGAAGTATGCTGGCAAAACATTTACAAAACAATCTTCAAGGATTTCAAAGTGAAAACTACAGTATGTTTAGGAGCACATACAGTACTTTTATAATGTTATAATTCTTGAAGCCAAATAAATGTCTCAAAAGATTGCACTGTAACTATGGAGAGCAGCCACCTGATCTTAGGAAATGAAGCTGCTACTTTAAGGAATTGCCAGTAATGCTACATGAGGATTTTGCATGCTCCAAAACAACTTTGCCTTTTGAATTCAGCACAGTCCTCTTTCTTATGTCTTCAAGTGCCTGTTTGAAAACAAGTTCCTATTTGAATAGGGAATTACCTATTTGAAGGTGTCATCAGCAGGAATCTTCTAAATGTTGTCATCTAAACAAGAAACGTGCCTGTTTTCCTTGTTCACACTTTCAAAATCTAATAAGACTTGTTTTAATTACTTTAAAGAGGTAGGTTTTTTTCAAACAAAATATTGAAAATGAAGTGGAATTGGTTGACTTAAACATATTTTGTGGTGAAGACCTACTATGTTAAAGTATGTATATTTAAATCAAATTTAATATGCATATTTCAGTTGAAAAAATGTAAAATAGTACCATTTAAGTGAAACTGGTGCATCTTTATGTTTGACAGTGTACAATTTTTGAATAGAAAATAGAAGCAATGCTTCTATTTATTTTGCTCTTTTGCTAACTCCAAAACCTTTTATTAACTTACAATGCATATTTTTCCAAGTTCATACTTTTTCTCTGCTGACCAGGATACTTCCTAAAGTATAGTGCCACATGGAAATATCTAGTTGGAAGCAAAGAAGATAACCTTAATACTTTAGTTTCTGTATCTTTTACTGATTTAGATAACTGTTTTATAATAATGCCTGTTGAGATAACAATGCTTTCTGTAAAATATTAAACATACTGACAGGTTGTTCCTAACTAATGGCCAGTATTTTAAAGTTATGACAGCCTTGGAAAGGATGCTTTATGGTCCATAAAGCATTTCTGGTTATTATAAAATCAGATAATTAAATATGGTTAGATGAACATACCCCTAGTTTGTCCATGGCTGCCACAACATTGCATTCATAATTAATATCCATGGTTCTCTAAGTCAGGGGTCGCCAACCGTTTGGACCTCAGGGACTACCAAACTCATATTTTTTGATCCCAGGGACCACTAACCGGTTATGTGGGCGTGGCCTAATTTGTGGGTGTGGCTTGGTGGTCATGTGACTGGCTGGGCATGACTTGTATGTAAATATTATAAATATTTATATAAATATTGAATTTTTTATAAAAAGAGCAACTTTTACCCAAAATCAGGCAAAGCAGGCAGGCAGATTTGCTCACAGAATCATAGATTCATTCAGATATCTATCTATCTGCCATTGGCTAGCCTATCTGTCACATAAAATTTGCTTGCAAGCAAACTCACAAAATTAACTCACAACACATCATGTATGTAAATATTGAATTTTTTATTAAAAAAAAGCAATGTTAACCCAAAATCAGACAAAGCAGGCAGATTGAGTTGCTCACAGAATCATTCAGTGATCTATCTACCTACCATCAGCTAGCTCAGTCTCTCGAATTTGCTTGGCGTGAGTCTGCACTGAATTTGCTTGCAAGCAAACCTTTAGTCAAAAGGGAGGTTTGGCAGAGCCAAAGATCTAAAGACTAGCTAGAAAACAAGAAATCCAACCATTTCCTGCTTCCTAGCTAATCTAAATCTTCTGGCACAGTAGAACAGATGATGATTGGAAAAAGGAAAGTAGCAATTTTAGCAGGCAAGTTTGCCGGGTAAGGAGTGAGTGGGTGGGGAGTGTTCCTGTGGGCCATGTGGGCAGCACAGCCTTGTGTTTCTGTGCAGCCTGGATTATTTGCTTTGCGGTGGTGCTCTGGGGTGAGATTTCTCTGTAGCCCACCAAAATTTTCTCAAGGCCCACCAGTGGCCCACTGGTTGGCAACTGCTGCTCTAAGTGAACGTAGACTTTCTAGTGTGAAATGTAAAACCTCTCTTACATTATTCATTTTACAGCTGTTGTTTTTATCATCCTATCTTCCCTTAAATTTTCTGTGTTCAAACTTTCTGAACAACTTTGCAAAAAGATCTATTATATTTTTAATTTCACGTTAGCTGAGACGGATGCCAAAAAGCTCAACCACCCACCTTTGGTCAACAAATATTAGTGCAAACAAGCATGAATTGGAAGTGCAGAACAAACGAAGAAATGTTTTTGACAGGCTTCCCTGGTAGTGTAGGAGGAAATTCTGCAAGTCTAAAAATACCTTCAGCAGTTTTCATGGACAATTTGAAATATCTCCCTCACTACAGAAGATAGTCCCAGAGCCCACATGCTAGATCTGACAGATGGCTTATAAGAATCTTTTCTTGTACTTCTGTTGCAGAAAAGGGGAAAAAAATCATTAACTAATTGATTCTTATGTTTGCATAAGGTCATTGAAGCTCTATAGCCAACCAAGTCAATGTGTCTTCCTTCTTAAATAAAATCCATGTTTTTATACCTTTCTTTACTGTTACGTTTTGAGCATGGGCGTGAAAGAATGGAGACAAGCCTCTGAACGGTGAACTTCAGCTCTTTATTTACATTGTGACTTCCTCCTTAATAGCAGTTAAACCCGCCTTATATAGGCAAACCCTGTAACTTTTAAACAATAATGAGCTAGAAGCGCTAGCTCTTATAACCAATAGGAACTCTCTGTTAAGGGCCAATCGGATTCCCCAGGACGGGCCAATCCGGTCCGGCCGCTTAACAGCCAATCAGAAGTACAGGGCCAGAACCCTGCACTTAACTCCAAGCTTACACTTTATTAAATCTTTATGCATACACAACATTTACCATTCCTCTTAGTCTGGTTGTGAAGTTTCCCTTTACTTAGTTGTCCTCCTTCCCACTGTGCTTTAAAATTTTTCCATTTGATTAGAAAATAATACCTAGAAAAATCTAACAAATTTGGAAGTTTAATTGTACAAAAGGTGGGTTGATTCATCCACAGCAAAGGGGAAAAAATTACTTGTAGCAGATATGGAAAGTTTAACTTATGAGTTGTTCTGACTAGTTCACTCCTCATCTAGCCTAAAGTATGGGAGTCCATAAAGATTTAGACTGATATCCCAAAGGCTTCCTCCTTTTTTTGTGGACCCCTTTTTAATTATTATTTTGTGATCACTTAGGTTCAGAAACTGAATTCGGCACAAATTTAAGAGAATATGTCAGATATTAATGACCACCATGTCTAGACTCAACATGAAAAACCCAACTGAAATTTTATTGATTTCAAGTATGTGTATTTAGGACTTCAGGCTGAATTAGCCAGTGAGAAACTGCATGTATAATAGTCTCTTCCCTAGAAGTAATAGACTATCTGATGAATTCTTTTGAAAAGTCCTTGTTTTACATTCTTCCCTATGCCAGATCAGAAATTAACTTCTTTTCAATTTTCTTTAATAGTATTTGGAAATAAGGACAAGTTTCTTTCTTCCCTGTAAAATGGATTGGATTTCTATTTCCTTATGAAGTTAATTACAGAGCAACTTTTCCTCCACCTCAATGGGCAATGTGCTTGCAGTATTTCAGGTACTATTTTCTCTTCATCATGTTTTTTTAAAATCTGCATCTTTGTTTAGGGCAATCTAATTGTATTTGGGCTTGACTGCTCTATAAAGATTGTAGAATATACTTTTCAATTAGTTTGAGGCCTCATAGGAAAAATACACAAAACTCTTGCTAAATGAAGACTACAGTTCCTTATCGAGAAAGAGAGAAGAAAGTAACACATGCCACCATAATATTAATTCTCTCCATGGCCTAGTGATTGGAGACAGTGTTCCTATACTGACGCAGAAAGCCAGATGAAAGACAGTCTCTAAAATTAGTTATGAAAATCTTATTAATTTGATCAGATTACTGGGAAAAAGCGAACCACTGGAATAAAGGTATGGCTTCTTTTTTCATATTTTCCAATTTCATAGGCCTTCAGACCTCAATAGTAATTATATTACATCTCCAAATCTCTCTCTCCCCACTGTGTGTATGTGTGTGTGTTTTAAAGACCAATAAATGAAGCGATACGGGGAAATGAACACAGCCTGCAGGGTTCAGAATTGAGGTTTTTTTGCCTGCCTCTTTATCAGGCATGAGTGATTGTTTATATGTATTTCAGAGGATGAGCTATTTCCTCAAAAATGTTCCTTGCTTCAGGAAAAGTACTTGTTTCTTCCTTCTGGGCCAAATCATCACAGAGGTCATGGTGCTATGCTGAATAGGCCATGGCCAGGTCCAATCCTACAACCATTTATTTTTATCCTAGTTGGTTTTTGACATGTATCAAGAAGAGCAATATATAATCTCTAACCTCCCCTTTTTAATAATGAAATTTAGATCACACATATTTTAGAATTCTTAAAGTCAGTCTACTTAGCTGTAAATTCACAGGATGACTCAAGTTATTTTCTTTTTAAACATAGCCTATTTAAACGAAGGTTGTGACGATAACTGGAAGACTGTACATTAGCACAGCTGTAAACCTTTTACAACAAAAAGAAAAGTCTAGTTGAAAGATAGCTGATCTATGAAATAGATACAATATTCTTTCTGAAGTTCTATTATATGTTAATAAGAACACATTAATCTTATTAATGTAGTAGAAGCAATATTGCAATATATTTCCAAAACACTGAAAACTAATAAAAAATATTTTACAATTTATGTTATTTTAATTTTTGGCTGGGAACTGCTGTAACTGTTATAAGATGGTTAGGTATATATACAGAATAAATAAGATGGAAAAAAAAAAGGAGTCCCTGTGATTTTTACTCTGCTACTCCTTGCTGACTATAGGGGCAGCCCTCATCTCCATTTTAAGGCTGTTGAATCAGTGTTGTTAGAAGACATTTCTATAGTAATGTGCAGGGGTGGGTTTCTACCCGTTCTGTCCACCTCTGTAGAACCGGTAGTTCTGAAGAGCAGCAGGCATAGAACCGGTTCTATGTCTGCTGCTGTTGTGCCCCCCCCCCCCCTGCCTGGGCTCTTATCTGTCCTTTATTTCCTGCTTTTTCAACTGCAGCTGCTTTGCGCAACACAGCTGCAGTTGAAAAAGCAGGAAAAAAGGGCTTTTCCAACTGCTGCTCACTTGCACGCAGCACTGCTCAGCTGTCCAGGCAGCTCAGCAGGTTGTAAATTGCACTCGCACGACTCGCGCATGCATGCGCAATACTAATAGACAGAACTGGTAGTTATACCAGTCGGATCCCATCCCTGTTCATGTGGTCAGTATGATTTCATGGAGCACTGTTTCCTCCCCATTGAAGTGGTACTTGTTTATCTAATATTTGCATACTTTCAAACTGTAGGTTGATAGCTAGGCGATGATAGACCCTCACCCATTGTGCGATGCTCAGGTCTCGAATCTGGGCAGTCGGCTTTCCAGCCAACAAGCCCAGTGTTTTAACTGAGCTATCATCCTGCCCAATAAATATTTTATTAAAAATTAAAATAAATGCATCAACCAAGACTTCACACCATACTAGGAAACCTCTTCACTAGTTAACTCATAGATCAAACAAAATGTTTCTGAATAAATATGCTAAGGATCTTGTTGAAAAGTGAAAATGTACCTCCCATCTTTAACATGAAGGTAAACATTCTAGAAAATGTATTACATACTACCTAGCCATTTAAAAAGGAAGGAGATAATGGACGCCTACTGTATTCCTAATTGACAGCTGTTTGCATATTTTTTATTCAGAAACACTCTTTCTTTTGATGTGTGCATAACAAAATCCAGCTCAATTCCTTGCAATAAAAAGACAATGATGTATTATGTTGGAAGCAGCACACCCTGTCTGCAAACTTTAAGTACATACAGTTGCCATTTCCCATAAAATAAGAGCTCCACCTAAACATTGCTGCAAGATTAAATTCAGAATGAGTTATTATTCACTGGCAGTCTGACCTGTAGCAAGTTTACCAAAAGGTATGTTCAACTGAATATAGTGAGATTTCTTCCTATGTAACTACATGAATTACAGATTAAATAACAGAACAAATTCATATGTCATTCAACAGTTATTGTTAAATTATAGACACCAACATGTACCACATTTAAAAATAAAACAAAACAACAAAAACAACAAATTTTGTTTAAAAATTAGTTTAAAATGAAAACAAATTATATATCAGTGTTGCATATACTTTTTCAGAGTTAAAAGTTACTAACATGCTATTATGAATTATTGCTTTACAAATTGAGAAAGCTATATCCATTTGATCTCTGCCTTGTTCCTTAATCCTTTTCGGGTCCTATGGCCATGATTGTTTTAAAAATGCTTATTAAATGAAAAAGCACGTTTAATGCCCCATTTAATGTGGTTCTTAGTTTTGTTTAAAGGTTACATGCTATGGTTTTCTGTTGAGGGATTCTGACTGTGGATAAATAAATAAATGCTGAATGAATCAATATTAGTGAATACTGTAGTTGATATGTTTGCTGTGGTAGATTGATTGATACCTTGAGTTTTCAGTTATTATGTGAGAGTTGTTTTTTAATAAGTGGTAGCTATTATGAGAGTCAGTCTGGGGTAGTGGCTTAGATGCTGGACTAATAACCAGGAGATTATGAGTTCTAGGTCCCTCTTAATCTTGAAAGCCAGGAGGGTGTCTTTGCGTCACTCACTTTTTCTATCTATCTTACTTAACCACAGAGAGTTGTGGGGAAAACTGGAAGTGGAAACCTTAGATATGTATTAACCAAAAAGTTAACCAAAGATTCAGGATAAAAATCCAATAAATAAATGCTTTTAGGCACTTCTGCAGAATACAAATTCTCCTGCTTATATGTACTTCTGAATGGGTATCCTTAGTTTTCTATTTATTACATTTTGAAACAATGCTTCAGGTCTTATACAAAGAAAAAGGAAGAACGACAAGAAAGGAAGTTGCTACTGCTTGCTAGAAAATTTTTATACAGTGTGAACAATTGACATGTTTTCCCCATTTATATAACTTTTTAACTTTAATGAAACAAAATGCTTAAAAATATTATATTTATGCAGTTACTAAGCATATTGGAATGATATTAAAGTAACCAACATATTTACAATCCCCAAGGCATGTCACAACTTGTGAGCACCCCTAATGTTTGGAAAATGAAAGCTGAAAAATTTGACAGCCTAGCAGATTGAGGAGGCTGTTGTGTATGCATAAAGATTAATAAAGTGGCCTCATCAATTTTTATAATGTATTTTTGCCGCACAAAGCAACTGTCGCTGAACCGTTACACCGATTGTTTGATAAAAAAGCAAATTGGCTATGGGGTTACCATGAAGAACAGGCATTCCGAAACATTAAAAAACTGCTAACTTCTGACTCTGTACTCATGCAGTATAACGAGACTTCGCCGTTAGTTATAACCTGTGATGCATCGCCTTTCGGGTTGGGCGCCATTTTGAGCCACGTACTGCCTAATGGGAACGAAGCCCCTGTTGCATATTTTTCAAAGACTCTTTCAAAGACTGAGCAAAACTGTGGACAAATTGATAAAGAAGCCCTCGCAATTGTCTCAGCTGTGAAAAGATTCCACGAATACGTGAATGGCTGGGTTTTTACTATTGTGACTGACCACAAACCTTTATTGGGGATAATAGCCAGAGATAAGCCGACTCCCTACATATTATCCCCTAGGATGACCTGATGGTCAGAATTCTTAGCTGCTTATAACTATTGGCTGCAATACCGCCTGGGGAAAGCCATTCCCCACGCCGATGCATTGAGCCGAGCACCGCTTCCAGAGACTCTCGACGATCCTGCACCAACGGTAACCACGTTGCAAATCGAGGCACTCAACTCGCCGCCACTAACCGCCCGAGATATCGCGAGAGAAACCAAATGCGACCACACCCTAGCACGAGTCCTAGGCTGGGTAGAACGCGGATGGCCATTGGACCAGCTATCAGATGACTTCACACCATTCAAGACTCGACAAACTGAGCTCTTCTCCCAGAAGGGCTGTGTCATCTGGGGCGATAGAGTCGTTATCCCAGATTGACTCCAGAAAGCGCTGCTGAGAACCTTGCACGATGGCCACCCCGGCATCGTGTGAATGAAAGCCCTTGCACGCAGCTACGCATGGTGGCCGGGCATTGACAAGCAAATCAAACAGTGGGTTAAAGCTTGTCCCAAATGCCAAGAAGTCAGCAACGCCCCACCAAAAGCCATGCCTTCTGAATGGGAGACACCACGTGGACCCTGGTCCCAAATTCACCTGGATTTCGCGGGGCCAACCAAAGGCCACACCTTCCTGCTTACCGTCGATGCCTACTCGAATTGTCTCAAAATCCATCGCATGACGACTACGACCTCCGAGGCGGTTATCAAAATCTTAAACAGACTCTTTGCAACCCACGGATTACCAGACGTCCTGGCATCCGATAACGGCCCTCAATTTACCGCACTAGCGTTCGAGCAGTACCTCGCTGACTGCAGCATCTGCCATGCGCTCACCTCGCCTGCGCACCCTGCGACCAATGGCAAAGCAGAACGCATGGTCCAATTTGTGAAGAAAACCTTGCAAAAGGTAGACTACGACAACATTGACGACAAGGTCAATCAAATCCTCTTCTTGCAACACATCACCCCACATAGCGTCACCAACAAAACTCCCGCCGAACTGCTTATGGGACGAAAGCTCCGCTCCCACCTCGACCGGTTGCACCCAGCTTGCGAACCAGAGAAACCATTAGGATCCAGTGGCCACTGTCGTACCTTCCAGGTAGGAGACCTGGTTTATGCTAAAAACCTATCGGGCGACCCGTTGTGAGTGGAAGCGACAGTAGTACGTGTAACCGGCCCCAGATCCTACCTTGTACAATGCCTTGATGATAAACTTTGGAAACGGCATATTGATCAGTTACGATTGCGGCTTCCAGCGGCCAGTCCGCAACTCCCCTATGACCAAACTGAGGGGGGGGAGGTACGGAAGAAGATGAATTCCTAGGAAACCCGTTCGAAGGAAACGACGGTTTAATAGAAACTCAGGAAGCGGAGCCGGAGGGAGAAACGGTTGCACCTCAGGGAATTGCAGAGAATGTGGGCAACGACGTAGAAGTGAACTCTGAACCAGAAACAGCCCCACTGCCAAACAACGATCTACCTCAGTGTGATTGCAGCCAGCCAATACAACGGAAATCAAAGAGACTAATAAGACAACTGTCCTACCTAAGGGACTATGTAACTGCACCTTGCAAATAAGAAGCCAGGGGGAAGGGGTGTTGTGTATGCATAAAGATTAATAAAGTGTGAGCTTGGAGTAAGTGCAGGGTTCTGGCCCTGCACATCTGATTGGCTGTTAAGCGGCCGGACCGGATTGGCCCGTTCCGGGGAATCCGATTGTCCCTTAACAGAGAGTTCCTATTGGTTCTAAGAGCTAGCGTTCCTAGCTCGTTATTGGTTAAAAGTTACAGGGTTTGCCTATATAAGGCAGGTTTAACTGCTATTAAGGAGGAAGTTACAATGTAAATAAAGAGCTGAAGTTCACCGTTCAGAGGCTTGTCTCCATTCTTTCTCGCCCATGCTCAAAACTTAACAGGGGCTATCACAGAAAATTCTGTTTAGGTAAAATTTATTTTTATTGGGGATGTTTTTTTTCTCACTTATATTGGCAAAAGAACACTATGATGTTCATTTAAATCTGCTTTTGCATTGACAGTGTTAATAGAAATTTGCAAACCTTAATGACCTTTGAAAGCATTTTATTTTACATTTGTTTATTTGCTAAAGTTTGTTCTTTAAAAGCATAACTCTGAAACAGTTGTTATGATACAATTAAGATTTGTACTGTTTATTTTTACACAGTCATGTAATGTGTGAAATGTTTTGGGAAAGGCCACTTCTGTTTTAGTAACCATCCATTCAATACCACCAAGAAAAGGTGATAAGTGATATTAGCTGGCTTTCCTTTTCATCTGTTTGTCTTGCTTTATCTGGTTTGGCTAGTTTTAGTTATGATGTGTGAATACAGCTATTTTGGTTTTTCAACCATGAGTTTATAGTTTAGAATATTGTGTGAACTCAGTCATTGTGGCTTATTCAGTAATGGTGGTTAAAGCAAATCATGGTTTCCTTTCACCTTGATTTTCATCAGAGATAATTTTCATACGCTCTTGTCTATCAGCATGCATTTGTAAAACTAATAGTAGTGATGCACAAATTGACGTTGGTTAGTACTGGGCTAACAAGTGAAACTGTAGAGCAGGGCTGTCAAACTCACGGCCCGTGGCTTGGATGTGTCACGCGCTCGCCACAGCCATGCCTGGTTTAGTGAAGGGGAAAAAGTCACGTGATGCTGCTGTGACGATGTGAGTTTGACAGCCCTGCTTAGACCATGAGAAGTGTATTTGTGTGTATGTCAGTGATATTTATTTATCTATTTATTCCTTGCTCACTCTTGAAGTATTATCTGGATGTATAATAAACTTTAGATATATATTGTCCAAAGGAAATTAAGATTTTGGAATTTGAATGACATTCCTCTTCATCAAAATTGATTTAAAATTATACCACTTCTGTCTGCCAGCTCTTTGCTTTGTGGTCTTTAAATTAATTTTAATAAATTACATTAATAAAATAAATTAAATGGATTTAAAACATAAGATAAATATAAAACAAGTACAGTAGTATGGCATAATAGCAGTTAAAATCAACAGTATAAAAGAAGAATGCAGTGCCTTTTCTAAAAAAGCTTGGGAGATTAAAGTAGATTTTTACCTGCATTCCTAAATGAATGAAAATATGAGTTGAACAAAACTTCTAGGGAGTTTTGTAGGCAAGTGGCAATTTGAAAAAGATCATCCTCACTTGGCAGATACACCAGGCAGAGAACTTTGAGTGACAGACAGCATTACACACAGGTAACTTATTATCAATAAAACGGAGCAACTGAACTTTGAATTGGATTCAGTTGTAGGCTACTTTGAGGTAGAGGGCTCCCTTAATCTGGTCTTGATTCCTGATTATTTTTTTAAACATCTGCACAGTTTTCTTGGCAATAGTTCTGGTGTGATTTGCCCTTCCTGCCTTCTGGGATATTTTCTGAACTTAAAGGCCCATGTTTTCTGCTGGTTCCAATGAAATACATAACAGGTTTATCCTTGCCTAGGATGTTTTCCACTGAACTAGTGAACAATATATTTTAAAGTAATACTTACCCATATCTTTAAAGCTCTAATTGATTTGGACCAAAATACTTGAAGATGATTTCTTAAAGATAGGCTTCAGAGCTATCTTAGGAGATTTCCCCCCCCTCCCCCCCCAAAAAAAAATTATGCTATTTTTATGTGAAGTATATTTGGAAAATAGTTTGTGGAAGTATATAGCTTACACTGAGTAATTTGTATTTTATAATCTAAGGTGTTTCATTCTGCCTGATTCTTGTCTGAGAAATTCTTCATTTCAGGAATTCTTCCTTCCTGAGGGCAGAGCTGGCATCGCGACGATACGGCATGCGATCTTGGAGGTCTGAGATCGCTGCCGATATCTTTGCTCCTGGACAGTCCAATCGGATCTAAACCATCCCGAAGAGACGGTGAATGTAAAGAGCGCATCCTGCAGATCCCAGGGATACTGCAAAGTCCCTGGTAGATCCAGGAGAAGCTCTTTTTGCCAGCGGCAAAGAGGCAGCCATTAAAGCTTCTGAAGTTGGGACAGCTCCAAAATGAGGATTCTTCTTTCCTGCCTTTATTTTCCTAAGGACATTTGCTGTTTAACTCTGTGCTTAATATGTTGTAGGAAGTAGGTTTTGCTTCCTCCCCCCTTCTTTCAAGTAATAAATCTTTCTATTAAAATTAAAGTTACTTCACTAGCTCTCGCTCTGGTTAGATTTTCTCTCTTCACACACAAATCACTTCCAACATTCTTTCCAATTGAACCAGGTTTTAGGAGTCTCAGGTTGCAAATAATCCACTCAGCTTCTTCCTTAATTATCTTTTTCTGGTTTGTTAATGGTATATTTATTTTGGCAACTATAACTTAACTAATTGATTATTCATAGCTCTCACTATGGTTTGGTTTTCTGAGACTTATTTTTACTCTTTGTTCTGTATAATTGAGGTGTGATGTTCAAAAATTTGTTTACTGAGTTTTAGTGATTTTTCACTTATCAATACATACATACATACATACATACATACATACATACATACATACATAGAGATAAGCATCATAAAACTCAGATGAATTTTGGCTATGTTAAAAACACACACATCATGTTGGAAATGTGTATTTTTTCAAGTAAACAAATTGATTTAATTTCAAAAAAAATCTATAGAAATAGTCATCTTTCAGCTTTAAATTGAATTAGGATGGAATGGGAATCCTCTTTTGGGTGTGTGATTCAAATGCTTACAAAAATCTCTAGCAGGATGAGATCAGATTGCAAAAGAGCATCTAGCATTCCAGTGTACCTTTATTGAAGAGAGTAATTTAGAATCAGGTGCAGAAGCTGCAAACACAGAATTATTTTAAAAGCTCTTAAAAAACAAATTATAGCTTTAAATGTATGCTGTTGTATTTTAGAGCACTTCAATTATAGATTTCAAAATATTTGAAATAACTAATCTTGAACATGAATGCTAACGAGTAATCAATATTTTTAAATGTTGAGAAATAGATGATATTTGAGCATGAGATATTTCAAGACGTTACAAAACAATCATTGGATAGAATATCATATAGACAAAAGTAAGCAATTTCTTTTGTCCATTGACTGTTGATTATGACTCTGAGGAATATTCTATATACAAGGGATGTAATTATATTCATAATCACAGAGAGGCTGCTTCCACTAAATTTCAGTGCATAAGATTATCTCTTATTAATTCTAATTAATAGTGGGTATAGGTTGTTGACATGAGGGAACTTAGATATAATTTTAATTTATCAAGTTTGTTTAGCTTGTGTGCTACCCTTTCAGAATAAGTATAATTAGATGCAGTTAGGTAAATCTTAACAACAGGGTCAAGGTTTCAGAAGCAAACCCAAACAAATATATCACGATTTTAAACCCACAGATCTGTTTTGTCTATGCATTGCACACTGCTGTGGCAACCAGAAATGTTGACACAGACATGGGGGTGTAGAAATGGGAAAGAAATATTATAAACTGTTCATTTTAAAGAATGAGAGGCTGGAAACAAACAGTCATAGAATCATAGGGTTGGAAATAATCTTGGAGGTTTTTCTAGTTATTATTGAGTTAATAAACCTAACTTTTTAGCAGCCAAGTACTCCAGTACTTTCAATTTGGGGTCTTATGCTTTTACTATTAGGAAGATTGTTGACAGAGTTTTGTGTCTGCAGAATTTTTCATAAGAGAAGTGGGACTCTCACTAAGCAATTCTTATATACACAGCTTTTCTGCACCAGGAGAATTGAGAAATTAGATTGCTCTGCTATTGATTAAGACATCAAGTTCTAGGCTGTGTTACATGTGTGATTTTTCATGTTTGTCTGAAGAAATTGGGACAGTAGTTTTAAAACAGTTAAAAAAAACCAGAGGCAATGTTATTAAAGTTTATTGTTAGAAAAACTAAAAGTATTTGGAAAAAGAATGTTTTGTGCTGATTTTATTTAATTATACTGGTGTACCTAGGAGTGTTTATGTTTTGATGGAGTATGCATATGCATAATAACAATTAAAAAATCACACTCTGAACTGAATATTCTTCCAGTGGCTCTTGATAAAGAAGTCAGAAAAGAAAAATGGTACACTTCAAAAAAATGGTTTCCATTTGTTGGTTAAGATTTCATTAGCATTACCAACAGTGAACATTTTGAATCAATGCATTAGTTTGTGGGTAAAAAGAAAGATTCATGAAAGAGGTTTTATATGTATATTTGGTGCAATTCAACAAATCAGCAAATATCTTCTTATCTAACTTGTAAGCATGTGAGTAAGAATATTAACAATAGAAAATATATATAATGTACCCCTCCACTGAAGTATGATCCAACCACAGTAAATATTGATAAATGAGAAAACAGTACAGTGATTAAAATTATGCAGAAAGAAAAAAACCAATGCATACAATATTACATTTACAATTACAATGAAAATATGAAAATAATTCTATTCTAAATTCTAAATAATTACAATGAAAATAATTCTAAACATTTATAAAAACTAAGTCTACCTCTGACTTGACTTTTCTAATACGATATCTAGTAAAATAACTCTATCACCACTGTTAAACCTGTGTTCCCCAACCAGGGTTAAGGAGACAAGCTAAACAGAATGTTCAGCGTTAGTTAGATAGGCACACAGATAAATGAGTGAGATATGTTTGTATGTTTGTTAACATACAGTAAAAATAACAGATACGCTTGTGCTATCAAAATATAGTTTATTCCATTTAGAGTTTATAGCATAATCAAAATAACAGTCCATTAGTAATGTATCGTATCAGTCAGTCCATTCAAGGATAGTCAATTAGCAAAGTCCGTGTGAAATATCCAATGTCAGTTCACTTACAAATAAATCAGTCCTTTCTCTCTCCCTTTACAGTAGGAGAAAAACACAGTCTTCAAACCATCCAGTAATTAGGGATCATAAAGCCAGAGAGAGCAAGTTGCCGTGCCTTGCTTCTTTTATGATGCTTTTTACAACCACTCCCTTAATTACATTCCTACAGTTAAAGTTGTAGACACTTTAACTAATAAACCATGATAACATATTTATTATTTTACCTAAACCAGTTAGGGTAAACAATGTTATCCCTAACATTCTTCCCTTTTAGGTTAATAATAATAATATAACTATTTACATCTTTAAATTATAGTAGTTACAACTTTCTTTAAACTTGATTACTCCTTGAGCTTTTGTAAATTGGTCTGCAATATTTTCTTCCGTCATGCAGTATTCCAATTTAATTAGCCCATTCTTTACAGATTCTCTAACATTTAAGTATCTTAAATCAGTATGCTTTGATCTAGTTTTTACAGCAATATTAGTAGCTAACTGTATAGCTGCCTGGTTGTCCTCGTACACAATAATGGAATCTTTAACAGTTACACCCATGTCTAATAATAACTGTTTGTACAGAATTAAGTCAGTGCATAGTAATGACAGACATGAAAATTCCGCTTCCATCGTGGACAAGCTAATATGCTGTTGTCTGATTGACCTTCACCCTATTAGTGTCTTACCAAATAATATAGCCATCCCAGATGTTGATTTTTTAGTGTTTATGTCAGTTGCAAAACTTGCATCTGCATATGCACAAAGATTCAAATCACCCTTTGGTTCTATATACAATGCATGGTTCATTGTTCCTTTAAGATATCTTAAAATTCTTTTTAATGATTGCCAATGACATTGATGTGGATCTGAATTAAAACGTGCCAGCTGATTAACACTATAAACTATATCTGGCCTTGACCAATTGCTTATATATGATAAGCTACCAATCAAAGATTGATATATGGACTTATCAAATTTGGGACTTTGATCATCAGTTTGGCAAACTTCCTGACTCATTGGAGTCTTTGCCGGTTTACAAAATTCCATTTTATATGTTTTAATTAATTGGCAAATTTTATCTTCTTGAGATATCTTAAATCCATTTTTTGTTTTGTTAATTGTCAATCCTAGATACTTTTTAATTTCACCTAAATGCTTTAATTTTATCTTTTTGGCTAATAATGATATAATCCCATCAGCTTCATTATTAGTCTTAGTTATCAAAGCAATATCATCTGTAAATAATAACAATAATGACACCGTTCCATTATTTTCTGTTTTAAACACACATGGATCTGCTAAACCAGATTTAAAACCTATATTGTTTAATTCTTTCACAATATATTGGTTCCATTGATCGCCAGATTGCCATTGAAGTTGATGCTATGACCTGTGGCTTCCATGTGTTGGACTAACCGCTACCTCAACGCCCAATCCCACCACCACCCAGCACAGATAAACTCCGTGGCTAAAACACTAATTATTAGAACCAAACGCCTGGCAGACAAGATACACATTAAGATTGAACTATGCATGGAAGCCACAGGTCATAGCATCAACTTCAATGGCACCAAAACTCTAGCCACTATAGAAAACCCCAGCCACAAGAATCATCAGAGAAGCCATAGAGATTGAAAAAAGACCAGAAAGCATGAATAGAAGAGATGATTCCACCAGACTGTCAATCATTTGGAAGCCTGCACTCACAAACAAAAAAATCTCCACACCACAAGCCAGGCAAACACCTGGGCACAAACAGATCCCCCCTGATACCTCCAGCTCAAACACACCCCAACCAGGCACCCAGATGAAACCCAGCTTCCTAACGAATGATAGCCGTCCATTTACCCGAAGCCAAGCTGCACTAAAGGCCTCCAATAAAGTAACACAATGTTGCCAGCCAATCAAGATACAAAAAGAGCCAAAAACAGACAGAAGATATTAGAAACACCAATCAAGCAGAACACAGCAAACTCCAAGACCAATAAACGTAGACCAAGACTCCCAACCAATCAGGGTGAAGAAAAAAACCATTCTGGCACAGCAATAGGCTGCCCCAAATTTAAATCTGCAACCACTGTAAAAGTCTGACTCACAGATGAACACTATACAGAAGCCTGATGATGGCAGATGAGATTCTGCTGAAATGTTGCTACAACTTTAAAAGCACAACTATAATGACGTGGGAAAATACCCAAACGAAGCTGAATGCCATACATGTAAGTACCCGCGAAAACTTAAGAAAACTTAAGAAATATATATATATATATATATATATATATATATATATATATATATATATATATATATATTTTTTTTTTTTTTCTGAGGTTCTCGCGGGTATTTGTATGTGGATCTTTGGTTATTCGGGTTTTCTCCCGCGTAAGATTGGAAGTATCTAGGCAACGTTTCGATGAAGTCTCATTCATCATCTTCAGGCTTGGTCTTCAGCTCTGTGCTTCTCAGAATGATGTGAGCTTGCAGCTGCTTCTTCCTTTTAACTGCTAGTGGGGGTGTGACTTGATTGGGTGGGGGCTTGGCTGTGTTCTGATTGGGTGGGGGTGTGTTCTCATTGGTTGGGGGGTTGGCTGTGTTCTGATTGGCTGGAGGCGTGTTCTGTTCAGGTGGGGGCTTGATTGTGCTCAGGTTAGTCTTAGTTGCTGGAGGGTTTGAGCTGGTGAGCTGTGATCTTGCTGTTTGGCTTCGAGTTTGTGGTCGTGCTGCATCTTCATGGTGGAGGTCAGTTCGCTTCATGTATGGCTCAGAGGGGTTTGAGGTGGGTAGTGATGCAGCTGCAGTGCGGCTTCTGGTCCGTGGTCGTGTTTCATCTTCTGTGTGGGTGTGAGTCTGCTTTCTAGGTGGAAGTGTGGTGGTGGCATCTTGTGTGGCTCTCAGGGGTGTGGGTCTGGTGTCATTCTTCATGTTACGTACGCGTCTGTTCATGAGGGCGGGTTTCCAAATGGCTGGTAGGTGGGAGGCATCATCTCATTTATTCATGCTGTGTGGGCGTTTTTCTATCTCTATGGCTTCTCTGATGATTCTGCTGCTGAAGTGTTCGGTTTTGGCGATAGTTCTGGTATTTTTAAAGTCAATCTCATGTCCTGTGGCTTTGAGGTGTTGGACCAGGGAAGAGGTCGGTTCTTCCTTTTTGATTGAGTTCTTATGTTCTTCAATGCGTGCACCTATTCTTCTGTTAGTCTGTCCAATGTATGTGGTCCAGCAACTAAGACTAACCTGAGCACAATCAAGCCCCCACCTGAACAGAGCACGCCTCCAGCCAATCAGAACACAGCCAACCCCCCAACCAATCAGAAGACAGCCAAACCCCCAACCAATGAGAACACACCCCCACCCAATCAGAACACAGCCAAGCCCCCACCCAATCAAGTCACACCCCACTAGCAGTTAAAAGGAAGAAGCAGCTGCAAGCTCACATCACTCTGAGAAGCACAGAGCTGAAGACCAAGCCTGAAGAAGATGAATGAGACTTCATCGAAACGTTGCCTAGATACTTCCAATCTTACGTGGGAGAAAACCCGAATAACCAAAGATCCACATACAAATACCCGCGAGAACCTCAGAAAACAAATATTGCACCTCTACGGGGAGGAAACCCACCATCTGACCAGGACTTATGAAAAACTTGAAGTCCAAAGAGCTTCCATTTTATGTGACCTCGCATTCCTATGCAACTGCCGAGATCAAAATTTAATTCCCACAAGCTTCCAATTGAAATTCCACACCAACACAGCAGCCACCAAACGCATCCTAAAAAGAACAGAATTGGCCCTAATTAGAAATGAACTTCACACAAAAAGATTTCTCCTAGACCAAATCAACAAAGATCTCCTCACACTTCACCTCAGACTCAGCAACAAGATTCACCCCTTACTTTGGGACAAATCCAAACAGCTCGCTGTCTGGAGAGCCGAAACACAGACCACCCTCAAGACAGACACACACACCAACAAACTCAGAAAACTACAACAACGCCAGAAACCAACTCCTCCCCCCTCACAGTCACACATGAAACAAACAGTGCACAACATCTCAGACAAGATCCTCACCGAAGCCGAAACCAAGGTCCTTTCTAAAGGATTCAACTTTGCTGTCACTCCCAAACACATCCCCACAGAAACCATCACATGCGGAGTTGAAACCAGCCTGACCAAAACCAACCCTGATGATGCCAATAGAATCAGACTCGAAATCACCAACATCCTCTGCACTAGCAAACCACCCAAAAGCAACTTATCCAAAGAAGAACAAACTGCACTACTTAACCTGAAAGAAGACACCAGCATAATAATCCTACCAGCAGACAAGGGAAACGCGACAGTGGTTATGAACACATCTGACTACCAATCCAAGTTAACCAACCTACTCCAAGACCCCACATACAAACTCCTAAAGACAGACCCTACCACCTACCTAGAAAAAACCACCAGATCCAAAATAAAAGCCTCCTCCATCAGTGAAGAAATCCAGCAAAGAATCATACCCAGAGAGAAATCATCCAGATGCCCTAAACTTTATGGTCTCCCCAAGATACACAAAGAAGGAACCCCACTCAGACCAATAGTCAGCTCCATAGGCTCACCTCTACAAAACCTAGCCAAATTTCTCGCCAAACAACTACAGCCCTATGCAGAATCCATCAACTCACACGTAAGAAACTCATTCCAGTTCATCGAGATCATAAAGAAACAAAACTTACAACCCAGTGACCTACTAGTGAGCTTCGATGTCATATCCCTCTTCACCCAAGTGTCAATAAAAGAAGCCTTTACAGCCATCCAAAACAAATACAACCCCCCCAAGCACATCCTAGATCTGACCAACCACTGCCTATCCAATACATACTTCACCTACAATGGACAAAAATACAAACAAATAGAAGGAGCACCCATGGGATCACCCCTCTCACCTGTCATCGCTAACCTCTACATGGAACACTTTGAAACACAAGCTCTAGAAAAATATGATCACAAACCCAAACTCTGGCTCAGATACGTAGATGACACCTTCATAATCTGGCCACACGGGAAAGAAAAACTGAACAACTTCCTCACACACCTCAACAGCCAACACCCCAAAATACAATTCACCATGGAAACAGAAGCTAACAACCAACTTCCCTTCCTAGATGTCTTGGTATACAAAAAATCCAATGGCTCTCTAGGACACACCATCTACCAGAAGAAAACACATACAAACCGCTATCTACACGCACTCTCACACCACCACCCAGCACAGATCAATTCCGTAGCCGAGACACTCATCTCCAGAACAAAATGCTTAGCCGATGAACAACACCTAGAGACCGAACTACACACTCTCACCGGCGTGCTGACAGCCAATGGATTCCAAAGAAAGAAGATCACCCACCTAATCCAAAAAGAAACCCCAGCCAAAATCCAAGACAAAGAACAAGAGAATGGCAAAGCCCTCCTCCCATATATAAAAAGCACTATGGACAAAATTAGCAAGATCCTCCAAAAGCACAACATTAAGACAGCATTCTGCACAAACAGAAAGATATCCACCATCCTAAGAAACCCTAAGGACAGAATCGAGTTGGAAAATCAAGGAGTATACGAAATCCCTTGCACTGCCTGCCCCACCACATACATTGGACAGACTAACAGAAGAATAGGTGCACGCATTGAAGAACATAAGAACTCAATCAAAAAGGAAGAACCGACCTCTTCCCTGGTCCAACACCTCAAAGCCACAGGACATGAGATTGACTTTAAAAATACCAGAACTATCGCCAAAACCGAACACTTCAGCAGCAGAATCATCAGAGAAGCCATAGAGATAGAAAAACGCCCACACAGCATGAATAAACGAGATGATGCCTCCCACCTACCAGCCATTTGGAAACCCGCCCTCATGAACAGACGCGTACCTAACATGAAGAATGACACCAGACCCACACCCCTGAGAGCCACACAAGATGCCACCACCACACTTCCACCTAGAAAGCAGACTCACACCCACACAGAAGATGAAACACGACCACGGACCAGAAGCCGCACTGCAGCTGCATCACTACCCACCTCAAACCCCTCTGAGCCATACATGAAGCGAACTGACCTCCACCATGAAGATGCAGCACGACCACAAACTCGAAGCCAAACAGCAAGATCACAGCTCACCAGCTCAAACCCTCCAGCAACTAAGACTAACCTGAGCACAATCAAGCCCCCACCTGAACAGAACACGCCTCCAGCCAATCAGAACACAGCCAACCCCCCAACCAATCAGAAGACAGCCAAACCCCCAACCAATGAGAACACACCCCACCCAATCAGAACACAGCCAAGCCCCCACCCAATCAAGTCACACTCCACTAGCAGTTAAAAGGAAGAAGCAGCTGCAAGCTCACATTACTCTGAGAAGCACAGAGCTGAAGACCAAGCCTGAAGATGATGAATGAGACTTCATCGAAACGTTGCCTAGATACTTCCAATCTTACGCGGGAGAAAACCCGAATAACCAAAGATCCATATATATATATATATATTCCACCAGGCTGTCAATCATTTGGAAGCCTGCACTCACAAACAAAAAAATCTCCACACCACAAGCCAGGCAAACACCTGGGCACAAACAGATCCCCCCTGATACCTCCAGCTCAAACACACCCCAACCAGGCACCCAGATGAAACCCAGCTTCCTAACGAATGATAGCCGTCCATTTACCTGAAGCCAAGCTGCACTAAAGGCCTCCAATAAAGTAACACAATGTTGCCAGCCAATCAAGATACAAAAAGAGCCCCCCCCCAAAAAAAACAGACAGAAGATACTAGTAGCAGAACACAGCAAACTCCAAGACCAATAAACACAGACCAAGACTCTCAACCAATCAGGAGGAAGAAAAAACCATTCTGACACAGCAATAGGCTGCCCCAAATTTAAATCTGAAACCACTGTAAAAGTCTGACTCACAAACACCATACAGAAGCCTGATGATGGCAGATGAGATTCTGCTGAAACGTTGCTACAACTTTAAAAGCACCACGTGGGAAAATACCCGAACAAAGCTGAATGCCAGACATGTAAGTACCCGCGAAAACTTAAGAAAACATATATATATATATATATGCTGTATATAACAGATAACAGATAATCAGAGTTGGAAGGGATCTTGTAGGTCATCTAGTCCAACCGCCCACCCAAGCAGGAGACCCTACATCATTTCTGACAAATGGCAATTCAATCTCTTCTTGAAAGTCTCAAGTGATGGCATACATACACACACACACACACACACACACACATACACGGGGTGGGCAACTAGCAAATCGGAGAAACCACTAGCTAATTTCATCATTTTTAATTACCAGTTCAGCGAACCAATAAATACCACCCCTGGCTGCGCCTCCCCACCCCTCCCAGGAGTCCCCATGTGGCCCGTTTTGGATGCCAGGTAAGTACAGGTCCCGTGTGTATGGGTAGAGCAGATATGTACTTTCTTTTGAGAGCAGGCAAATCATTTCATTTTTAATGTGTGCCAGTGTGCTCAAAGAAAGAAATGACAATAAAGATTATCTTATGAAGATTATCTTCTTCCAGTTCTATTGGATAGCATGAAGTGCTAAGATTTAATTTCAGTACTATCAGATTGAAGCAAGTTTTCTGCCTTTGGTCTGTAAAACCTTTGCTATCCTTTTCCATTTGTACTTATAGTATTTCTTTATTGACTTGCCTGTTCCAAGTACGGGGGGGGGGGTTCCTACCATGATTGTGATTAAATTCTGATATTGCTGTTTATTGATAACAACTGGCAGAAGTTATTATTATATAAAATTCATAGGACACATAGATGAAATATAATAATTATGTGGCTTCTTGGAATGTAAAATTCTTTATTTATTCTGGTTACTTAGCCAGAATTCTTGGACAGTCTGTAAGCCATATAGCACTGATACAGGCCTGTGGAAAGCATTTGAAAGTGTGTTGGTCTTCACAGTATCTTTCCTCAAAGCCTTCAAGCAATGTATCTGGTAGAAGGCTCAAGTAGTTGCTCTGTGTTGTGAATGTATAAAGTTTTAATAAAGCGTGAGCTTGGAGTAAAGTGCAGGGTTCTGGCCCTGCACTTCTGATTGGCTGTTAAATGGCCAGATCGGATTGGCCCGCTCCAGGGAATCCGATTGGCCCTTAACAGAGAGTTCCTATTGGTTATGAGAGCTAGCGCTCCTCGTTGGTTATTGGTTAATAGTTACGGGGTTTGCATATATAAGGCGGGTTAAAACTGCTGTAGATGCCAGAAGTCACTATGTAAATAAAGAGCTGAAGTTCACCGTTCAGAGGCTTGTCTCCATTCTTTCTCGCCCATGCTCCGGACATAACACTGGCGACGAGGATGGGATGTGGAGACATCTGAACCAATGAAACTTCGAAGAACACCGAGCACGTGACAGACGACGTTAACAACGGAACCATATCCAGTGTCGTCATGCCACCCGCTCCGTTCGATCTAGTACAGGAGGACTGGGAGTCCTACATGGATCACTTCCAAATGTTCTTAGAAACCAACAACTTAAAGGACGCCAAACCAGGAAAGAAATGGGCGGTGTTCCTAACGCATTGCGGTCCAACCGTATTTAAGATGGCTAAAGCACTAGCAAAACCCCGAGAAGTGAAGGCGATGGATTGGGACGACCTCGAACCTCTCCTATGAGATCACTATGCACCGACCGTGCCTACACTCATGAGACGGCACGAGTTTTATCAGAGGAGCCAGCAAAAGGGAGAAAGCGTGGCCGACTTCATAGCAGACCTCCAAAATTTGGGAGGCCTCTGCGGATTCACCGATTTAGAAGAAGCACTAAGAGATCGCATAGTTCTAGAATTAGATGCACCAGGCGTTCAAAGCAAGCTGATGGCGAAAGGCGACATCAGCCTTGCCGATGCCATCACCAATGCTACTGCAGCAGAAGCAACCAGGAAGTCGGCTGCACAACTACGCCGAAACTGCGCTCCAGTACCACCACCGACAAGCGACATCTTACCCAGGTCAGAAGGGCAGCTTACAACGACGCACCACGAGGACCTTTCTTTGTCGTCAGACAGCGATGAAGAAGGGATCCATCGAATGCAGTCTGACCGGGACCACCACCTGAAGCCTTTACGCCCTTGCGCTGGCTCTGGGGCCAACATGCCAGGTCCAAATGCAAATTCCGCGACGCGCTCTGCCATGAGTGCGGGAAGTGAGGCCACATCGGACAGGTCTGCCGAAGCTTATCAGGACCTGGCCAAGCCTCAAAAGGGACTAACTATCGCCAATCGACAGGAAACCGTCCTGTATGGTGAGAGCCAGTAAATCACTCCTACAGAAATTGAGTTTTGCAGAGAGAAGAGGCTCACCATACTATCACTATCGGTCACGCCTCAGCTTTAGACACCAAGAAAATACGAGTCACAGTAGCCATTGAGAACCAGCCTTGCCACATGGAAGTCGACTCGGGATCCTCCCTCTCGATGGTGTCCTGGAAGACCCTTAAACAACTCATCCCGGGACTTCCGGTTTCGCGTGGCTTCGGGGCAGCAGGAATTCGCGACAGCTCGCGATTCCTGCTGTGCTAGCCGTCGAGGTACCCCCGATCCAGATGGGTCAGGGGGATATGGCTGCCCTGTAGGGACATCTGAAGAGAGAGGGGAGTCGGATAGGGAGGTGGGGGTGTCGCAGACCCCCCCCTTCTCCGGGAAAACCCCTTTTTCCCAAGGCGGTGGAGCGGCGGTCAGCAATGGCCGCCACGAAGAAGCCAGCAACCGGGTAAGAACTGTGCTGGAGGAAGTGTGAAGAGTGAAAGTTCTGTCTGAGCCGGGTCAAGTAACATCTTTTAAATTGCCTGGAATTGAGCTGCTTGAATTGCTGGAGGATAAATTGTATCCCTAAGAAGAGCGAAAAGCGGCGGAGAAGCTGTTAAAGGGAACTTTTTTTTTTTTTTTACTCTCCCACCCCACGGAAATAGCAGAAATATTTGGATATATTAGACATTGAAAGTGGATTGCTTTGAAAGTTGAAGCTAAGAGACGAAGGGATTTTTGGACATTGAAAAATTTAAGAAATTGGAAAATCTTTGCTGGAGGTATGGATTTTTGATTATTTAAAATTGTCATTGCAAGTGGGAAGGGAGAAAAAAAATTGGAGCAGAAGCTGAAAAAGGAGGAGATTGTCTAGAACGTCTTTGTGGATCCCAAAGGAAGATATATGGTAATTGGACCTCTTTGATTAAAAATTAATCCAGAAAGAGAAAGAGAAGAAGGAAGAAAAGTATTAACTTTTGGAACTTTTTTTTTTAATTGCTTTTGATTGTCTTTGATTAAAAATACTTGTGGTTGTTTTGGAAAAAGTTTCATAATGGCATCGTTTGTGGATGAACTAGAGATTGAATATCAAAAATATAAAAAAGAAGATACTTTGGGCGCTTTGTTTCAATTCTTAGAAATGGCGTTATGTTCTGTTGAAAAGTTGATTACGCAGCAGAAGGACTGGGACAAGGAAGAAGAGGAAGAAGAAGCCATCTTTGATGAACAATGGGTCCCTTCCGGAGAGGAGGAGAAAAAGGATAAGAAAAAGGGAATTTTAAGAATTATAAAAACAACCAAAAGAGAGAAAAATGAGCGAAAAGATGGAGGCAAGGTTAGAAAGCAAAGGAAAAGGAGCAAGAAAAGCGAAGAGAAAAAGCAAAGGGGTAGAAAGGGCAAGGAGAAGAATAAGCAAGAGAGAAAGGGGGGGAGGAGAAGCCTTAATGGGGGGAAGCAAGACCTAAAGAAAAAAAGTTTATTTAGAGACAATGGGTGAATTTAATTTAGATTAAAAGAGGGATTCTGGAGGGTATATAAGAGTGTGTTTTTATATGTGTATTTAGAATATAAAATTTATTATGTAATTTTAGAATCTTTTAAACAGAATCCCAAGAAAAATTGCTATATGTAGTATTTCTAAGTTAGGGTAATGAGTTATAGATGTTACTCCAATTGGTGTACAGGAGAAGTATAGTAAAAGAAAAAAAGATGAATGGATAATTGGAAATAGAACAGACAAAGAATGTTGTTGAAAATAGTAATAAGATATGGAAGGATATATATGCTTTTTTTTTTGGATTTTGTATATTGATAAAAGGCAATAAAATTTTAATTAATAAATAATTTGGATGGAAAGGAGAAGTAGGGACAAGATATGAAGTTAATATTATATGAAATATTGATATTATAATCTGGAAATGTTATGCCTTATTGGTCTTTTATTATTATTTTTTTCTAGAAAAGAGTTTATAAGCTGCTATGCCTTGATTCTTTGTGCATTGTTTTTATAAAACTGATAAAAATGGTTTTTATATATATATATATAAAAGAAAATGATAATAAGATATGGAAGGAGATATGGGTTGAATATGATGTTTGAATTTGTGTCTGTGTGAAGAGTTTTAACCCGGGAACAGACAACCTTCAGAAAAGATCTTTTAGTTTTGTATATGTTTTGTGTTTGTATGTTTGTGTATTGTGTTTTTGGTAAAACTAACAAAATTTGTTTTTTATAAAAAAAAGGAAAAAAGAATCAATAAAACCTTGGAGGAATGTTAGATGAGAATAATTTAAACAAGCCAGAAAGAAAAGAATATGATGACTATAAAATGGATAAATATGGAAGAGAAATGAAATTGAATAGGAGTAAAGAGAAATAATGAGAAATTTGCTGAAAGATATTTGTGTGTCCATATGGAGATGGGATAAATTGGAATTACGCTGTATAAAAATAATGTTTTGTTTGACTTGTAAGGATTTACAATGTTAAGAGGTTTTATGTGTTTATGTATTTAATGGTTAATGATGTGTTGTTTTATCTTTAAAATTAATAAAAATTTGTTTCAAAAAAAAACAACAACTCATCCCCACGATTCAACGCCAAGATCTCCGCTTCCAAAGACTCATCCTCAAGGACTACCAAGGGAATCGAATCCCCGTCGTTGGTTCCTGCCAAGTCCGAGTCTCCTTCAAGAAGCACACAGCGTACTTACCACTAACTGTCATCGATAGAGACAGGTCTAGCCTACTAGGCCTCCAATGGTTCGGGCCACTCGGCATTGAAGTGGCTGGCATTAACTGAGTCAGCGGAAGTGACTAGGAGGGAGACCTCATCCATGAGTTCAGGGACGTCTTCGCGGACAGCTTAGGCGAGTACAAGGGGACCCCGATTTCATTCAGTTTAGACCCAAAGATAGCTCCCATCCGACTTAAGC
The DNA here is from genome assembly GCA_033807585.1 of Hydrophis major. Lineage (NCBI taxonomy): Eukaryota > Metazoa > Chordata > Lepidosauria > Squamata > Elapidae > Hydrophis > Hydrophis major. The sequence goes on along the minus strand of CM066328.1, from coordinate 327,795,970 downwards.
CCCGTCGAGTTCCGTTTGCCTTAAAGTCGAAAATCGACGAACAACTCGACAAACTGATAGCTCAGGGGGTGTCAGAGCCCATCGATCACTCCCCCTGGGAAACCCCAATCGTAACACCCATTAAGCCAGACGGGTCAATCCGAATTTGTGGGGACTACCGGGCCACTTTGAACCATGCCCTACAGCAGAACGCATATCCAGTGCCAGTGGTACAGCATCTCCTCCACTCCCTAGGGGGCGGGAAAGTCTTCGCTAAATTAGATTTAGCTCAGGCATATCAGCAACTACCTGTTGATGAAAAGACGGCATAGGCACAAACGATTGTAACGCATCGAGGTGCCTTTAAATGTACCCGGCTTCAATTCGGAGTTAGTGTAGCCCCGGGGATTTTTCAGAGCCTTATGGAGAGGTTATTACAAGGAATTAAGGGCGTGGTCCCCTATTTTGATGATGTATTAATTGCGGCCCCTACAAAAAAAATCTTACAAGACCGGTTAAAATTAGTCCTAAAAAAATTCCAAGAGGCCGGTCTTAAAGTAAAAAAAACAAACAAATGTAAATTGTGTACTGACAGTGTTGAGTTTTTAGGGTACTTAATTGATAGCCAGGGTATTCACCCTACTGAAAGTAAACTAAGGGCGATAAAAAACGCTCCCAGGCCACGAAACAAGGCCGATCTCTAGGCATTCCTAGGCCTCATCAACTTTTATAATGTATTTTTACCACATAAAGCAACGGTCGCTGAACCGTTACACCGGTTGTTAGATAAGAAAGCAAATTGGTTATGGGGTCACCGAGAAGAACAGGCGTTCCGCAACGTGAAAAAACTGCTCACTTCTGACTCTGTACTCATGCAGTATAACGAGACTTTGCCGTTAAATATAACATGTGATGCTTCGCCTTTCGGAGTGGGCGCCATTTTGAGCCATGTACTGCCTAATGGGAACGAAGCCCCTGTTGCATATTTCTCAAAGACACTTTCAAAAACTGAGCGAAATTATGGCCAAATCGATAAAGAAGCCCTCGCAATTGTGTCAGGCGTTAAAAGATTCCACAAGTACGTGTATGGCCGGGCTTTTACTATCGTGACTGACCACAACCATTATTGGGGATAATACCCGGAGAAAAGCTGACTCCCTACATATTATCCCCTAGGATGACTCGATGGTCAGAATTCTTAGCTGCTTATAACTATCGGCTGCAATACCACCCGGGGAAAGCCATTCCCCACGCCGACGCATTGAGCCGAGTACCGCTTCCAGAGACTCTCGACGATCCTGCACCAACAGTAACCACGTTGCAAATTGAGGCACTCAACTCGCCGCCATTAATCGCCCGAGATATCACGAGAGAAACCAAATGTGACCCCACCTTAGCCCGAGTCCTAAGCTGGGTAGAACGCAGATGGCCATTGGACCAATTATCAGATGACTTCACACCATTCAAGACTCGACAAACTTGCGTTGAAGTGTATATGGCAAGTATATATGGCAAGTATATATGGCAAGTATATAAAATTGTGTTTTAGTATATATGGCAAGGCAAGAAAGCGAGAATAAAATTAAAACTTTTTCAGGATGCTAGAATTAGAGGAGGATTTGGCCTTCCTAATTGGGAGTTGTATTATTAAGCTGCAAACTTAATGTGGGTTAAAGAATGGATAACGTTAAGAAAGACTAGATTGTTGACATTAAAAGGTCATGATTTATTATTGGGTTGGCATGCTTTTTTATGGTATAAGGGAACTAAATCACAGGGTTATTTCAGAAGGCATTATGTGGGAATAAACTTTGACTTCAGTATTGGGTAATGATTAGTCTAAGACCTTATACATACATGTCTGCCTAAGGGCCACTGAGATAAGCAAGGAAATTAAAAACAAACACCAGAAACAATTAAGCAGCTCAGACAATTGTAAACAGTTTTGTGTGCTATATCTAATTATTGTGATCCACAATGTGAATGCTTACTATGTACGAATTTCTCAATAAAAGGGGGCACTAGAATTTGCTCTAGACTCCCATCCCGAGTACACCAGCCTCTGTGTCTCATTCTTTCCATGGGAGTCCACCACAAGTGGTGACCCCGACGTGATCCACTGCAGGTGGTACGTGTCTGGACCTCCGTGTTTCCTCGCCTGGAATAGGTAAAGTACGTACTTAACTATTGCTGGACAATAGGATTATTCAGGGAGCATGGGGGGAAAACTCTCTCAACCACAGGAACAGTATGTTAGTGAGTTGCAGAAGTTAGCAAGGACAAACTACTTTATCTTTAAACCCTCCGGGGGGGAGCAAATAGTTCTTTCAATAGATAATGTGAGAGAGCTGCTGCAAGAGATCTGGCGGCAATGTCCCTGGTATCCAGAGAAAGGCTCTTTAAAGTTAGACACATGGAGGAGAATTGGAAATATCCTTCATGAAGAGCCACGGGCAACAGCTGAAATTTTGATATTTTGGAAGATTGTTATGACTGCTTTAGAGACCCAGCAACAACCTCTTTTAAAAACTTTAGTGGAACCTCTTCCTCATAAAGGAATTGTATTGCACCCGCCTTCTCCAAAACTGGAGTGTGCTTTATCATTTCCAACAGCACCTATTCCTGTGAATGATAAAATCCAGTCAAAAATGGGAAAGGTTCAAGCCATGATGCATCAGGCTTTCAATGAGGGGAAGTTAGAGTCTGATGAGATTACCCAGATAAATTTGTTTCCAGTCAATAGGCAAGTGGATGCTCAAGGCAATCTGCAGACTGAATGGGTTCCGATTCCTTTAGCAATTCTTAGGGAAATTAAAAAAGCAGTAAAAGATTATGGTATTCAAAGTCCTTTTACAGAGGGGCTTCTGACAAGTTTGGCTACCTCACGCATGATTCCTAGTGACTGGAAAGATTTAATGAGAATGATATTGAGCTCTACTCAGTATGTGGTCTTTGACTCAGAATACCAAAGGGAGGCTGTCACTAGGGGAAGGAGTTCAGGGGGGCTGTATACACCAGATCAAATCTTTGGGGCAGGCTTGTTTGAATCCACTGCAGATCAAGCTGCTAATTTGCCTGATCACGTATTTCCAGTGGTTATGGCAGCTGTCCTTGGGGCGTTGTCCCGCATTCAGGATGTGGGAATCCCGGCACGGTCTTTTTCTCAAATTAAGCAAACAGCATCTGAGTCTTATAATGATTTTGTGGAAAGGCTACAATTGGCTATTACCAGGCAAATCTCTAATGAGGAAGCTGCAAAAGAACTTTTGCTGAAATTGGCAGTTGAAAATGCAAACGTTGACTGCAAGCGTATCTTGCAGCCCTTGGTGGCTAGAGGTGAGGTTACTCTGGCTGATCTGTTAAAAGCATGTGCAGTGGTGGGTTCTCAGGCTTACAACATGGAGACTTTGGCTATGGCATTGCAAAAAGGGATGAAAACTACAGGGAATTGTTTTAATTGTGGAAAGCCTGGCCATTTTAAAGCCCGGTGCCATGCCCCTGGGGAGGGTTGTAGGCATTTTGCTTCCTCTCCTTCTGCAGGTACGCCAAGACCAAAAGTTCAGTATAAAAGACTACCAGATCCAATGTGGAAAGGATCTGTCCTGCTGATACGCTGCTGTTAAAGATGAGGGGACAGTTGTTTGGGTTCCTGCTCGCTGTGTGCGTCCTTATCATCAGCCAAAGGGGCAAGGGGATGGATTTGGGGGAATGGAAAAGAAACACATTGATCCAGGACATGGGGAAGCTAGCAAACCTTCATAATAAAACTGATTGTTGGGTATGTATGCACATGCCAACTCACAAAACATCAGGGCTTCCAATGGTTGCAGTACCTTTGGCCGAAGGTGACTGGTATAAGGGACAATGCTATGGTTGTTCAGGGATGTGGTCTAACAGTTGGACTAAAAGTAACATAAATACATTGCATCTTGGAAGCCGAATCCAAGAGGTGGCGGGTATCTGCTGGACTCACAATGAGACAGTAGAGAATATGACTTACTTGGGAACATATCCATTTTGTAACAAAACAATTGCTATTAGCAATGGAAGTGGGGTTTATCCGGATGACATGAAAACTAAAAATCTCACTTACTTTGTACATAATATTTCTAAATTTGATATCATATCTTTGATCAATGAAAATGGGTGTCCAATTATCCCTGCCACATGTTGTCCCATCATGATAGAAAACCAGCTGCCCAAATGTGCAAATGGGAAATACGCACCACCGCCCACTTATTTGGCTATGTTAATGGAATCTTTTGTACGATTAATCTATGCTGAACCAAATATGGTTGGTCATCTCCTGGGAGCAAATCTATGGTTGCTGTGTGGACGGATGGCCTATGATCGCATGCCAGCACGATGGAAAGGAGTCTGCACCTTTGGGAAAGTAATCCCATCTCATGTCATTTTAAAATCTTTGGGGACTGCTCATATCCGCAATGCGCGTTCCGCAACAGAAGTAAACTCTGTTTTGAATCATGACTACTGGACACAGATATCAAGGGGAGTTATTCCTCCTTTAGGAGTCATGATGAACTATAGAGATTTGCATCGTTTAAACAATTGGACAGTTACTATGTTTAAAGACACCATTAAAACGCTAAAGCTGCTTGAAGAAGAGCAAGGAAAAATCCTTGACTTTGTCCTGCAAACCAGGTATGCAGTGGGCATTATTTTGGCTGCGCAAGGGGGAGTTTGCGCTGTGATTCATACACATTGTTGCATGTATATCTCTGATTATTCTCCAAACATTACAGCTACTATACAGCATATGGAACAAACCCTGAGTGAGAATCCATTACAATCGGAGGACGAGGGACTGGATGTGTGGTCTGCACTTTGGTCCTGGTTGCCAGATGGTTCATGGATTCGTCACCTAATTGTTGGAGTGATATTGCTTTTTATATTTTCTCTTTGTGTATGCTGTTGTATCCAATGTCTCCCTGGACTTTTAGGAATGTGTCGGGTGAAGCCTACGGAAGGAGAACTGTTGTTGCAGATGGCGAAAAGCTACCGAGGCATCCGCGATCATCAAAAAACTAAAACAGGGGAGATGTGGGAATAAACTTTGACTTCAGTATTGGGTAATGATTAGTCTAAGACCTTATACAAACATGTCTGCCTAAGGGTCACTGAGATAAGCAAGGAAATTAAAAACAAACACCAGAAACAATTAAGCAGCTCAGACAATTGTAAACAGTTTTGTGTGCTATATCTAATTATTGTAATCCACAATGTGAATGCTTACTATGTACGAATTTCTCAATAAAAGGGGGCACTAGAATTTGCTCTAGACTCCCATCCCGAGTACACCAGCCTCTGTGTCTCATTCTTTCCATGGGAGTCCACCACAGCATTATATACGGGAATCGCTATGGTTGAATTGGGAGAAAATTAAGAAACAATGTTATTTGAAAATTCCAGTTTGGTTATCAACTATTGAAGCTTTTTTGTATCCTATAACGTATAAGAAGGAACAAACAGTTAGATATGAGGAAATATTGGATGAAAAGGGTGAACTTAAAACGATGCAAAATTTAGAAGAACAAGGTATAAAGATGAATTGGTTTTCATATGCGCAAATACATGCAAGGTATCTTAAAGATTCTAAAATAGAAGGATTTTATGATAAATTGACTGACTTAGGATTTTGACAGGTACTGATGAAAAAGTGATTAAAAAAATATATAGTTATTTGTTGGAAATTAAACTAGAGGAAGAACAAGCTAAAGAAACTATGATTGTTTGGGGGAAGAATTTTGGATATGGGATTGATTTAGAGAAATGGCAAAAACTGTGGTCACAAAATTATAAAATGACAATGTCAACAGCATATAAAGAAAATTTGTATAAGATGTTTTACAGGTGGCACTTTCCCCTGACAAGAATAGCAAGAATGTTCAAGAATAAATCTGAAAAGTGCTGGAAATGTCATCAGATACCTGGCTCATATTACCATATGTGGTGGACTTGTGAGGAGGCCAGGAAATATTGGACTAGAATTCGCATATGGCTGGAAAAAATGATAAAGAAACACATAGATTTGAAACCAGAGATTTTTTTATTGGGAATCGTACCTGATATATATAATAAAGATTTAAAATATTTGATTGTAAATGTATTAACAGCAGCTAGGATTGTATTTGCTAAACATTGGAAGAGTGAGAAAATACCAATAGAGGAAGAAATTATTAAGAAAATATTGGAATGTGCTGAAATGAGTAGATTGACATTTGAAATTAGAGAACAAGAAGATAAACAATTTTATGAAGTTTGGGATCTTTTTTATCAATGGTTAGATAATACAATATGATAATAGAATATTTAGTAATTTAGGAAATAATGAATATATAATTTTTCTTGGTTTTGATAATTCTTAAGAATATTTTATTATGATAGATTTGATATGATTTCATGATTTGTCATAAAATAATTTAACCTAATTATAGTTATCTCGCTTAAGTATGAATTAGTAAAATGATAGTCAAATGATTGTTCAATAATGATATTGGGATATTTTATTGATGATTGATAATGTGAGTTATTATGTAATATAATTATTCTGATGACTATGAAATGGATGCACAAAAGGGAGTGGTAAACTAACCGATACACTGTAAATTTATGAAGAATGTTTAAATTTTTTATTTTTATTTTTTATTTTTTTTATGTCATATTTTTTTAATGTCATGTTTTATGTCTTATATGTTTTTTGTCTGTTGTTAAAATCAATAAAACTTTTACAAAAAAAAAAAAAAAGACTCGACAAACTGAGTTGTTCTCCCAAAAAGGCTGTGTCATCTGGGGCGATAGAGTCATTATCCCAGAACGACTCCAGAAAGTGCTTCTGAGAATCTTGCACGATGACCACCCTGGCATCGTGCGAATGAAAGCCTTGCGCGAAGCTACGCATGGTGGCCGGGCATTGACAAGCAAATCAAACATTGGGTTAAAGCTTGTCCAAAATGCCAGGAAGTGAGCAATACCCCACCTAAAGCCATTCCTACTGAATGGGAGACACCATGCGGACCCTGGTCCTGAATTCACTTGGACTTCGCGGGGCCGACCAAAGGCCACACCTTTCTACTAACCGTCAACGCCTATTCAAATTGGCTCGAGATTCATCGCATGACGACTATAACCTCCGAGGCAGTTATCAAAACCTTGGAAAGACTATTTGCAACCCACGGACTACCAGACGTCCTGATATCCAATAACGGGCCCCAATTTACAGCACTGTCGTTCGAGCAGTACCTTGCTGCCCGCGGCATTCGACATGCGCTCACCTCGCCTGCGCACCCTGCGACCAATGGCAAAGCAGAACGCATGGTCCAATTTGTGAAGAAAACCTTACAGAAGGTACACTATGACAACATTGACGACAAGATCAATCGAATCCTTTTTTTAAAACACATCACACCGCATAGCGTCACCAACAAAACTCCCGCCGAACTGCTAATGGGACGAAAACTCCGCTCCCACCTCGACCGGTTGCACCCAGCTTACGAACCAGAAAAACCGCTAGGATCCAGCGGCCACTGTCGTGCCTTCCAGGTAGGAGATTTGGTATACGCTAAAAACCTATCGGGCGACCCATTGTGGGTTGAGGCGACAGTAGTTCGTGTAACTGGCCCAAGATCCTACCTTGTACAATGCCTTGACAGATAGACTATGGAAACGCCATATCGATCAATTACGATTGCGGCTTCCGGCGGGCAGTCCTGAACTCCCCTATGACCCGACTGGGGGGGGGGGAGGTACGGAAGAAAATGAATTCCAAAGAGAAGAAAACCCGTTCGAAGGGAACGATGGTATAATAGAGACTCAAGAAGTGGAACCAGAGAGGGAAACAGTTGCACCTCAGGGAATTACAGAGAACATGGGCAACGACGGGGAAATGAACTCTGAACCAGAAACAGCCCCACTGCAAAACAACAATCTACCTCAGCGTGATTGCAGCCAAATGACACAGCGTAAATCAAAGAGACTAATAAAACAACCGTCCTACCAAAGGACTATGTAACTGCGCCCTACAAACAAAAGCCAGGGGGAAGGGGTGTTGTGAATGTATAAAGTTTTAATAAAGCGTGAGCTTGGAGTAAAGTGCAGGGTTCTGGCCCTGCACTTCTGATTGGCTGTTAAACGGCCGGATTGGATTGGCCCGCTCCAGGGAATCTGATTGACCCTTAACAGAGTGTTCCTATTGGTTATGAGAGCTAGCGCTCCTCGTTGGTTATTGGTTAATAGTTACGGGGTTTGCCTATATAAGGCGGGTTAAAACTGCTATAGAAGTTCGAAGTCACTATGTAAATAAAGAGCTGAAGTTCACCGTTCAGAGGCTTGTCTCCATTCTTTCTCGCCCATGCTCAAAACTTAACACTCTGAACACTATTTCTAATTGTCTGAACATTCATGCAGAACAAGGATATCTCTGAATGCTTTGCATACAGTACTTGCAAATCACTTAATATTTTAAAAGTCTCCAATAGCTTTTAAAAAGAAGTTCTTTACAACTAGAGCAAATTCAATGTTCTACCACTGTCTTGCTTCGAAAATGGTAAATAGCATTTAAATGCCAGGATCTTTTCTGTTTCCCTAGATATAACTGGAAAGTATATATTTTTTTGCTTTTAAATTACACTACTTTATAGATGAACAAACAGTCCCATTATTACAAAATTATGCAGAGGTTGCACTTTTTAGGTGTACATATAGAATTTAGCACATTTATAATATTCATTTGGAATAGAATAACATCTGAAAATAGTGTTGTTTTCTTGTCAGCTATTTAGATAAGCAGAAGAGCCAGTTAAAGCTCTTTCAGTTATAAGACATTCATTCTATCTATGACCTATCAACTGAGGAAGCAACCCATCTCTTTGTGCTTCTCCAGATCTGGAATGCACTTCCCAAGTAATGCATTTTGATCTCACTCTCTTACTTCTCAAAAATATCACTACATCAGTGAGATGGGCAACATAATAAACAAACAAATAAGTAAATAAATAATAAAAATGTCAACAACCGTAACACTTTAATTACATTTTAATGGTTAGTGGAATACATTTTAATGATAGTCTAGTGGACTAGGACTCAAATACCACTTCTGACTTTGAAGAAGATGCTCCAGCAGAACCTGTGGAATTTTAGCCTCAGGAGACAATCAAGAATCAGAGGCTGATCAAAAATAAGCACCATCTGGACAAATGGAGCAGTCAGAAGAGGATAGCATCAGGTGTCCCTGTCCTCCATCCCTGTACTCAGTATGTAGAGAGGATAGCAGTGCAAAGACATTCCATGAGGCTTCTTATCCATCAAGGGAGTAAATTTCTTGATTAATGATTGTTGACTGCAGCCTGACTACAACCCTGACTCATGTTCCTTTGCTGGAAACAATTGTTGATCTCCAGGTCTTGCATGACAATTTGTGTGGACACTGGCTGATGTCTGGACCGGCTGATAACCATGATCTGGCTCTTGGAGACTTGGACTGATTTTGGAATTTTCTTCAGTGTGCTCCTATTAAAAAGCTTCAGGCAAGGGTCTGTTAGCGTTTGCATGCTTTAACTGTAGTTATTTCTTTGACCTTGAAGAACTTATAGTGACCATGTATGAATCAGTATTTGAAACTAGAAGAGACACTGCTTTAAATTTTATCCCTTGAGATCCTATTTTGTATAGAACAATATGATAATGCTTGGGATAAATTAATTTTTAGTTACCGTATATACTCGAGTATAAGCCGAGTTTTTCAGCCCATTTTTTGTGCTGAAAAAACCGCCCTCGGCTTATACTCGAGTCAGCCGCTACAGCACCATGCCTGGCCTGCGCTGGCGTGGCTGCAACCGATCGCGCCTCCAGGGCAGCATCGCCGCCGCGGCTGTCTACCCGCTGAGGGCCGCACAGGCGACCCCAAGCGGCCTCTCCTTCCCCATTAACGGGCGCCCGGGGCCCCCGCGAGCTCCTGCGTTGCGCGCTTCCAGCTTCGCCAAGAAACCGCCAGGTTCAGGCAGCCTCCCCCGCCCCCTAGCCTAGCAGCAAAGAGCTGCTCCGGGGGCAGCAAGACAAAGTGCCTGGCTGTGCCGTGGCGGGAGCCCCCCGGAGCAGCTCTTTGCTGCTAGGGGAGGGGGCGGGGGAGGCTGCCTGAGCCTGGTGACCCCAAGCGGCCTCTCCTTCCCCATTAACGGGCGCCCGGGGCCCCCACGAGCTCCTGCGTTGCGCGTTTCCAGCTTCGCCAAGAAACCGCCAGGCTCAGGCAGCCTCCCCCACCCCCTAGCCTAGCAGCGAAGAGCTGCTCCGGGGGTAGCGAGACAAAGTGCCTGGCTGCGCCGTGGCGGGAGCCCCACGGAGCAGCTCTTCGCTGCTAGGGGAGGGGGCGGGGGAGGCTGCCTGAGCCTGGCGACCCCAAGCAGCCTCTCCTTCCCCATTAACGGGTGGCCGGGGCCTCCGCGAGCTCCTGCGTTGCGCGCTTCCAGCTTCGCCAAGAAACCGCCAGGCTCAGGCAGCCTCCCCCACCCCCTAGCCTAGCAGCGAAGAGCTGCTCCGGGGGTAGCGAGACAAAGTGCCTGGCTGCGCCGTGGCGGGAGCCCCCCGGAGCAGCTCTTCGCTGCTAGGGGAGGGGGCGGGGGAGGCTGCCTGGGCCTGGTGACCCCAAGCGGCCTCTCCTTCCTCATTAATGGGCGCCCAGGGCCCCCGCGAGTTCCTGCGTTGCGCGCTTCCAGCTTCACCAACAAACGGAGCTGCAAATCTGGTAATCGCTTGCGGAGCCTCAGCACGAACCCCCTTTCCCCGCACTCCCCCCCCGCACTCCTCTGGCGGCAGCAGGCGGAGAAAGCCCCGCTTCCCCCTGGCTTTGATGGCACGCGTGAGTTGGCTTCCCACTCTTTTTTTTTTTTAACTCTCCTCCTCCTCCTCCTCCTCTCCTCTCCCCTTGTTGTCTGGTCTTCCCTAAGGAAACTCGAGGGCTCACACTTCCAAGTGTTTCTCCCTGTCTTTCTCCCTGTCAATGATCTTTTCTTCCCTTCCCTTCTCTCAGCCCCATCCTCCTTCACCTTTGTCACCACAATCCTGAACAGATGAAGTTTGTACTTCTCAAGAAAGGTTGGAAGTTCCTTTTGAGGAGGGAACCTAGTGTGACATCTGTATGTTGACCTACTACTGAGCCATGGCATCTGTGCACATGCAATGGAGGCATGAGGGAGAGCTGTGAAAGAGATGGTGGCTCTCCAAAACAGGATGTACATGCAGCACATACACATGCTTTTTTCTTGCAAGGGAGAGGGTGACTCTGTTTGGACATACAGATGATGATGAGGAATCCAGTTTTGAAGGATTTTAACTCTTGTGTTTTAGCTTGGTTGCTGATTGAGCTAAGGTTTTTGTACTTTTAAAGTTATTGTTGATACCATATTGGTTTTGTTGGCTCTCTTTTCCACTTACAGAGCTAGTTTACTGTTTTTCTTTGAAATAAATATTCAAAAACATTTAACCTACTGATGCCTCAATTCATGTAATTTTATTGGTATCTATTTTTATTTTTGAAATTTACCAGTAGCTGCTGCATTTCCCACCCTCGACTTATACTCGAGTCAATAAGTTTTCCCAGTTTTTTGTGGTAAAATTGGGTGCCTCGACTTATATTCGGGTCGACTTATACTCGAGTATATACGGTAAATGTTTTGCATACTGGCCAGTTATCATGCCTTTGAGGGAATGCTGCATGTTACCTACATACAGTTAAGGCTACTTAGATTATTCTTTTTTTTAATCTGCCAACAAATGCAATGTGAAATCCTTGATAGATCAAAGCCATGATAGTGCTAGAGAGTGATCTTTATGGTGTTGACCATGTCATATGGAAGATAATGAGGAGGATGTAGGAACTGCATATGGTAAATCGACTTTTCGTTTTCCTTTTTTTCTGGCTCCTTGCCTGCAATTTCTTTTACCTATACCTTTTTTTTTCTCTTGCCCATAATGCCGCTTTCCCAGATAGAGAATAAAGTGATTAGTACTGTAGGTATGTATGTAAATAAAATAAATGAATTTGAACAAATACATGTTCAAAGAGCAAGTTAGTGGTAGCTTAGCTGCGATCTAATGCATCTTGCACAAAGTTGTTTTACAGGTTGTTTCACAAATCTCCTGAACATGGGACATGGTGAGTTACTTATTGGAGTGCATGTACATGAATAGTTCAGTTGATTCTAGACATGACCACCTGGATGATGAAATGTAGAGTAACAGCTAAAGAACTTCTGATGTTACCTAGTTTGGTAATGAAATGCCTCCAAAAATCAGTCAAGCTCAGAGAGCACCAAGGACCCCACAGTTCAAACCAATATTTTCTTCTATCAATTATTCTACAAATATTCTTCTCTATCAATTAAAACTCAATTTTGTTACTCTGTTTCCACATTTTTGAATTCACTGCTATTTACAGTTTTTCAGTCACAAATTATACAAGGTAAAGGTCAATATGAGCATGACTTGCACTATATTGCATCAAAACTGGTTTGTCAACATTTTTAATTTGTGACTGGCAGCTGTATGGTGGGACTAAATGGAATCTTTCTTCTTCAAAGCAACACTTAAACATCTATTCAGAATGGCAAAATTACTAGTAGCAGGCTTTCTTTTTAAATGTTGAATTACTCCAGTCTTTTTTTGAAAGCATTATATTAATATTTCCTTTGGTCAATGAGACCTATAAAATGAAAGTGGCTCCCTTGATACAAAATTTATTCAGGCCATGGTAGCTAGAATATTATGATTGTACCTTTTTGTAAGGAATTGTGCTTTAATTTGAGATTATGGATTTTAGTATTCCTCTTCCTGTGTGTGTGTATTTGTGTATTCGCGCGTGTACACACACACACACACACACACACACACACACACACTGTCTATGAATTGACTGAATACTTTTGTTCATATTATGTCAGCTGGTATTTTTCTGAATTATAAAGTTTGGAAGTTTATGATACTTAGTGTTGTTTAAAGCAGTTTACAAACCTTTTGAAATAAAGAGAGACATATAATGATTTATGAATAGTGATTGTTTTGAGGTTCTTGGATAAGTATTAGAATGAATTCATGCATTACAGCACAATCATATGTATGTTTATACTGACTCTTGGGCTATAATCCTATGCTTATTTACCTAGCATATTTATCTTGGAGTAAATTCCATTAATTGTATGTTCCTTATTTCTAAGTAGACATCGCTGAAATTGCAATTTAACATGTGTTATTACCAATTTTTGAAATATTAATATAATGTACAATAATGAAATAGTACTGAACTTAATTTTTGATGCTGATACTTGTGTTCTTCCATATGCTGCTGCATTGTAACTCCCACCATCCCCTCTCATTGGCCATAATGCTAGCAATTACTGCATATTTTAGTTCAGCAAGTTCTCCCACCAATCTAAAGATATATGCCAGGACTGTACACATGTAATTATAATCATTATGTTATTCACTGAAAAGTGTGAACTCCTATGCTTTTAAAGATGAAAATGTAGGAAGTGGCAGTTCCTTTAATTGCATTTCAGAATATTTCTCTAGTGAGCCATGATTGAAGAAACCTTGAGAAACACTGTCTCATAGAATGGACAAAGTTCACTTCAAAAGATCGGTTTTCCATATTTTTACTCTCCTCCAGTTAATAAACAGGTACAGATATATTTTTCTTTCTTGCATTTTCCTGCAGGTGCAGGGTCCACTTTTCTTTAAATCAGCCGAACATTCATTGGTTGCCACAGGAAATGATGGAATGGCTTGACACTTGAGTCTTATGTCATGGGCTGAGAGTGAGTGACTGCCCCAAAGTCACCCAACTGGCTCTTATATTTGAGGGTAGAACTAGAAGTTACAGTCTCTTGGTTACCTTATCCACTAGACCTGTGTTGGCGAACCTATGAATGACATATGTGACACAGGTGGCATGCAGAGCCATTTGTGCCGGCACTCAAGCAGCAGGAAAACTTACCTCACTGCACATGTGCATGCCTCACAACTGATTTTTGGTGCATTTGAGGCCTTCTTTGGCCTCCCAGGGACTTGAGGAAGGCCTCTGCAGGCTTTGCAGTTGAAAAATAGGCCCGTTTCATCACTTTCTGGATACCGGAAGTGATGAAACAGGCCTATTTTTTGGCCGCAAAGCCTGCAGAGACCTTCCTCAAGCCCCTGGGAGGCCAAAAAAAGGTCTCAAATGTGCTGAAAATCAGCTGTGAGGCACAGTGCAGGTAAGGGGGCATGGGGGAATTGCGTGTACATGCACAGGTGGTGTGAGGGGAATGCGCCCGTTGCCTTCTGGGTGCACAGGAGCCCAAAAAAGGTTAGCCACCACTGCACTAGACCAAGGTGGCTCTCAAGTATAGTATATATAAGGTAAAAGTAACGGTTTCCCTATCCAGTTGTGTCTGACTCTAGGGCGTGGTGCTCATCTACGTTTCTTGTCCAAGGGAGCCAGCGTTGTCCAGAGATATTTTATGAGATCATGTGGCCATCATGCCTCTATGCCAAATGCGCACAGAAATATTACATATACATATATGTATACAAGTAGAACCTCTAGTCATGAACATTTCCGTTCATGACCAAATTGGGTGACAACCAAAATTTCTTACCTCTGGTCATGAATAGGTGCTTGGGTGGCTACCAAACAGCCACCTCGATTTGCCTTTTCACGTCGCACTTTTTTTTTTTTATCCTCATGTGCTTATGGTGATGACCAAATTCTCAGAATGGATTACGGTCATCACCTGAGGTTCTACTGTATATGTATATACATGTTTAATATACATACACATGTGTGTATGTGTAAGTGTGTAGGAAAAAATAGAAAGACCTGCACATGGATTGGAGAACAAATGAAAGTATACAATATCATCAAGAGAGTAAAAGAATTGAAATGGAAATAGACTGATTACAAAGCAAGAAGAACTAGTGGCAGGTGGACCAAGGCAGTCATAGAATGGATCCCACTTGATAAAAAGTGTCCATGAAAGAAACCTAAAACAAGATGGATTGAGGATGTTAGCAAGCATTGTGGGTTCAGTTGGCAAAAGAAAGCTCAGGAAAGTTTGTTTGACTGGGAAATTACAAAGGAACACAGGTCTCTGGGCTGTACTGGAAAATTAAAAGGGAAAAAAAAAATCCAGAAATGACAATTTATATATAATCTCTACATTTCTATTATAGGGAAGGCAAAACCATTCAATTTGAGCTTGGTTTTTGATGGCTTCATGGTTATATCAATGCAGTTTCTTTTATAACAGAATAGAACAATCCTTCTGGATTTTTTTTTTCTTTTAATTTTCCAGTGCAGCTCAGAGATGTGTGTTCCCTTGTAATTTCCCAGTCAAACAAACAAGGCCCAACTGTACCTGGCTTCTTAGCTCAGAGGAGAACAGGCAGGTCTACCAATACTGTACAAGATCTTTTTAACTGATGCAGAGATACCATTTGTTGAATTTGTCCATTAATTAATTTTTCCATCTATTGGGATTAAAATAAAAAAATAAAGGAGATTGTTCTGCTGCCAGGAGAATTAGGTTGTATCCCTGTGGGAAAGACTGATCTGATTCAAATCAGACTGGGAAGCAGGTTTTTTTTGACTGGGAAATTGCTTGACAGATTCTCTCTTTTGCACAGTGAAGGAATCAAGTCTTTACATCTAGTCACCCTACTAACATACTGGATACAGCCAGGGCTTCATTATTTGCTGCTTGCAGAGCTGCTGCTGTAAGAATTATGACACATTTGGAAGGAAGCAGCATTTTTTTTTTAAAAAAAAATATTGATTTAACTTAATAGTATTTAGCATTCAAGTTTCATATACATTTAAAACACTGTAGGGTGAAAATCTAATTGAATAAAAAAAGAAGGGATTCAGAAATATTCCATACAGCATTATCTGCAACTTGTAAAAAAAAAAAAAAAGCTAGACTGATTGCTAGAAGAGTAATAGAGCAGGAGCCCCTGGCAAGAAACTGTAGATTAATATCTTAGATAAAAGCGGAAGGGCATCTCTCTGGAGCTGTGACTGGTTCAAAAACTGACTCTTTTAGGCTTTGTTTGCCTCCTATTTTTATCTTAGATGACTAAACTCAGCAAGTTTTTTTTATTTTTTTCCTCAAAAACCTGAGCAATCTGTTTGAGCAAAGGTGAAAAGAGGACACAAGCGATGTGTTCCTACAAAAAAAAAAAAAAGATGATGTTCCTCATAAACTGCCTAAACTCTTCCTCTGTGTCCAGTAATATCTTTGCAAGCAAAAATATGCAAGACTGGCTGTCAAGAAGGAAGAAGTATCATATATTACAAGTGGATGAGGCTCTCTAACTTCTGTGGAAGGCTAACTTTCCCACTGGGTAGAACTGCGGACTATGTATTGAAATTGAGGAGAAGCAAGGAGAACATTTGCATGGCTAGGAAAGAAAGTTAGGTTGTCATCCCAATCATTAAACGCAGACCCTTTTTTTGTTTTTTTAAAGTGTTGTTAAGGAGCTGGAAGGAGGGGAGATGTTATATCTACTTGATCTGGCTCATTGGTGCAGTTGCTTGCTCTCAAAATTGACAGAGCAGAAATATCAAAGCAAGCTATTCTGATCCTGGCAGCAAGGATCTTGCCCGTTCTTGTGATTGGTTTCTATTTCTGCTGGTATACTGCTCAGTAGAAGGCGAGAGCAGATCTCAAAATGCATTTGCTGTGAACTTTCGATGGGGCATATAAAAATGATCCACCCGCCTGCATATAAGGTGGGGAATACAGAAGAGCTGCATTCAAGTCACTTGCAATTTGGTCAAGTTCATTAGCTGAGAAAAGGAAGGGTCTGTAATTGCTGCCTGGGGTCGGGCTTGAGAGAGACTCATTAAAACAGAGCTGCTACCACTGCAATGTCTAGACTCTCAAAAGTGGCCTCCACATATCACCTGTATTTTTCTCATTTGGGCACTAATTAAATGAGTGGCTTTGCAGCCTCCTGAGTGGGAGAGGTGAGGAAGGGCTGCCTTTCCTGCTCCTTCCGCGGCAGAAGACAAGCAGATTCTGTGCAGCAGAAATGTAGCCCTTCCCTTCCCAACCTCCATCTCCGTCCAGCAAATGTTCCTGCTGACAAGCAAAGTGATCAAACATCTCCCATTCTGTGCCAAGCAGGAGGCACAGCTGCATGCATGTGGAATACTGCCTCCTTTGCAGAGAAAAGGGAGGGAGAGCTGCAGGGATCAAGTGTCATTTCTTTGATTCTGGCTGGGCAGAAATTCCACATCTTGCTTTATATCACTTTTTCTCTCTTGTGTTCAATCTATTTGAGTGCCTTAGCATCTGCAATAACAAGAGAGCCTGCTGAGGTGGAGCAAAGGAACAAACAACACAAGGCAGGTTTCATCATCATGGCAGCATAATGGGCCCCCCGGAGGCTTCGACCTGAGCACACTGGGATGCTTCACGTTCCTGTGAAGGAGCAGCTTGCCCCCTCGTTGGCGTAAACAGACTATGGAAAACATGCCTGTCTTTGGGGTTCAGTTCAGTTGGCAATCTACACCATGCTCCCCAACTCCCAGTGTTAGCTGTGGAAACGGCGGCACCATCTTTTGTCTTTAGAGGATTTGAATCCATTTGCCATTTATAAAGCCTGCATCCATAATACATCACTTCCAGCCAAGTTAATTTTTATTTGCCATCATTTAGAGTCAAATTTTTGCTACACTATGTTCTCTTCCCATCTGTGCACATGTGTATCACATGCAAGTGCTTCAAGAGAGGAGGGGAGTCTCTCTTTCTCCCTCTCTAGTAGATACAGCGCACTTCAGACAACACATTAGCACAGTAGCTGACTTCTGATTGTGTGGCAAAGAGCCAGTGCAAATTCATTCCTGCAATGGCTTAGGAAAAGAAGCAGTAAATCCTGCAAAAAACAACAGCAATGGTAACGTAGCCCTGGGAAAGCAGGATAACCTGCAGAGAATCAGCTCTGCCCTCTGGATAACATTCACCTTCAGGACAGAAATATGTCCTGTTCCAAAAATGATTTAATGTTAAGGATTTTAGAGAGGGAAATGGCATTACTGTGCCAAGATGAGGACTGAGGTTTTTTGTTTTATCCTCTTGTATTTGTTTGCAGAAAGCAAACACAGTCCTTTAAAGTTGTGTAGTATTGAAATTATTACTATTTGCAACCCATTTTCTAGAGTGTGAAAGGAGGATACTAATAAAATTCCCATCGGTAAAATAATTGTGAAAGCCTTTTAATTTGCAGCAGACTGGAGATGGGCCATATCTTTTAATTTCCTTCAGCAGGCAAGAAATCTTTGTTTGCACACAGAAGGTCCCATATTATATTACAGGGCATCACTGATGAAAACAGTCTCAGGTAATAGTGGTAGGGAAGTTCTCTATTCAATAGCCATTAGTGTCTGAATGGAAATAAAGCTATAGCTAAGCCTGGGCTGTAATAGTGTGAATTTCTGCCTTTGCAACCATTTAGTGGTGGTTTGGATTTTTACAATCCAATTATGGTAATGCTAGTTACATTCCTGGAGACATCAGAAAAGGCCAAATGTAGGGCTGGTTGTTGGCCAAACTATTGTAATCTCAACAATGCTATTCATTTCCAAAGGGAAAAATTGGTGTAGGACTTACTTTTCCCCGTACTAGGGCTAATATTAGTGGTTCAGTGAAGAAAAAGACTCAAGACCATGTGAGCCCCTCTGGGAGTCCTTTATATTTCAGAATTTCCTTTCCTTTGGTCTCCCAAAGAGACTATAATAACATGTATACACACTGATCCCTGTAACTCTTTGTGGGCTACCTTTAAAATAGAGCACTGGCTTTATGTATGCATGCATGCATACATGTATGCATGCATGCATGCATGTATGTATGTATGTATGTATGTATGTATGTATGTATGTATGTGTTTATTTGTCACAGCAAAACTGAGAAAGCTGTCACGATGGAAAGATTATCATTGCAACTAATACATTCTTCTAACTGTTTTGCTCTAATTTACTTATTTTACTCTCTATTGTAATATATAACTTTTTCTTTATACTTTCTTACCAGAGCCCTAGGTATATTTCTAGACTTCTCAAATACATGGAAAGCTCTCTGTCTAATTCCCTATTCTCAATCCTAAATGAATATTGTATAAAATTAAAATAATTCTTTTCAGTCAGGAAGCAAACAACTTATTTTGTAATTCAAAAAATGAATTTGGATTCGCCAATTGATAAAGACCAGGATATCCTAGTCTAGTGCTGTCTATGTGCTGGAATTGCACTCATTTCATCTGTATCTGGGGGGCACCAGGTTAAGAAACTAGGATTCAGAAGCCCCAAGGCTAATATAAATTGGGTATTTGAGGTCAGAAAGTGCTAGGTTTAGAAGCAGGAAAATATTCCATTACCTTCCAGTGTCAAATGTAAACTTCTAATTCAAGTTCCAATAATGTTACCATTAGGAACCAAATGAGAGATCTTTAGCATGATATGTTAGCCACCAATATAAGCCTCTGGCTGTTTTAAGTATAGACAGCAAAGTGCATTAAAAATAAAGCGATGAGCTCTTGGAAAGGTCCATTGGAACTATTAGGAAATATTTTGAAATTCAGTAAATATACTGAATATAGACTGGATGAGTTACATATCTGTATGCAATCAATGTTTAAATGAGAGGCTGGTGTCAAAAAGAAAGCTTTAGATTTTGGGAGAAGCCATAATGGAGACAGACAGAAACTGATACAAAACCAAATATGCAATGTATACAAATCAGCACAGTTCTCACATAATTTATTGAATTCTGTTTCATTGAATAACATCCATTTTGTGTTTGTATAAACCTAGGAAATGGTGACTTACTCTACAAGCCATAGTTAAGTAACAGTGGGTTTATATGATGTGTCAAATAGTCCAACTGTTGTGTCCGCGAAATGATGCCAGGAGTTGGTGACTTCAAATCATGCTCTTTATTTGAGGTTGGAACCGAACTGGGGCAAAGGGAAAAAGATTGCGGCTTTTATTCTTTTAGCCGCGGCGGCCGTGGCCAATGGCACCGCTTTGAATCTCCTGCGATCCGAATGGACCAATCGCGGGAGATTCTTAGCGAGCCAATCGGCGCGGCTCGCCTGACCAATCAAAGTGCCCCGCGCTTTGGCCAATCAAAGCGCGGGGATCTCAAGAATGCTAATAAGGACAGAACACCCCTCCCCTCTTGGTTCAGTGCTTACGTCGCATAGTCACGTAGGTAGGCGGGGCTCCGTCTGAGCCTACTTGACCTGCGCAGCTCAGTCGTAGGTTGGATCCTGGCCGGTTCGGTCGGGATCTCTGCTGCTCCTGCTGCCGTCGTGGGAACCGGCTGGTCGATCGGGCCGGGCCGCTCTCCGTAGCTCCCTCCTGGGCCTCCCGGGTTGGTTGAGCTGTGGGTTTCGCCGTTCCCGCTCGGTCTTTCCGGGTCGGTTGAGCTGGCCTGGCTGTCTCTTCCTGGCGAGGGGTCGTGATGGCTGCTTTCCGGTAAGTACGGCTGGTTTATTTTTCTTTGGTTTTGGTTCCCTGGGTATTCCCTCCCCCTTTGGTTTGTGTTGTGGGGGTTGGTTTCGGCTGTCTGTGCGTCGGTGGTCTCTTGGTTGGTAGTCCTCGACCTTAGTTGGTCGATGTAGCGTTTCCACGCTCGTCCGTCTGCTGTTTGTAGCCAGTACGAGTGTGGGCCTGTTATTTGTGTGATGACGGCTGGTATCCATAGTGGGTTTCCCGTCAGGTTTCTCGTGTATACGGGGTCGCCGGGTGCAAAGGTTCGGTGTTTGCTGTTTGAGTCTGGGGGCTTCTCCAGGTTATACGTGGGGTGTAACCTGTCGAGTGGGGACCTTAGTTTCCTGCCCATTAATAGTTCGGCTGGGCTCTTATTGGTTGTGGTATTTGGGGTTATGTGTTGGGTGAAGAGTAGTTTGTTTATTTTCTCCTGGATCTCCCCGTGGTCTATTTTCCGGATGGTCTTCTTAGTGAATTGGACCATCCGTTCCGCCCTACCGTTTGCCACCGGGTGCGCCGGTGCTGTCAGCGCGTGGCGGATGCCCCTTTCCGCTAGGAATTTTTCGAATTCCAGCGAGGTGAATTGGGGCCCGTTGTCAGAAACGACGACGTCTGGGAGGCCGTGTGTTGCAAAGAGTTTGCAGAGTTCCTTGATCACAGCCTCCGTGGTTGTCGTCTTCATGTTGCTTACCTCCAGCCAGTTGGAGTAAGCGTCAACTGTTATGAGGAAGGTGTGTCCTTTTGTGGGCCCGGCGAAGTCTATGTGAATCCTAGACCACGGTCCCCTTGGGGTTTCCCACTCTAGGATGGGTGCTGTGGGTGGGCTTGGCCTAGTTTCCTGGCATCGTTGGCACCTTGCTATCCAGGCCTCAATTTGTTTGTCCATCCCTGGCCACCAAGCATAACTTCTGGCCAGGGCTTTAGTCCTAACGATGCCAGGGTGCCCCTCGTGTAGTAGTTCCAGAACCTTCCCTTGTAGCTTTTCTGGAATGACCACCCTGTCCCCCCATAGTATGCACCCTTTTAATAGCGAGAGTTCCGTTTGGAGGTTTCAGAACGTTTTGACGGACTCGTCGTTGTCCCTTTCCGGCCACCCTTTCTCTACCCAATGCAGCACCCGCTCCAGACGTTTGTCTTTATTAGTCTCTCGGGCAATGTCTGACGCGGTTATGGGCAGGTTGGGTAGAGTCTATATGCTGAGGGTGGTCGTTGTGGGTGCTGGGTCGGTGTCAGGTTCCGGTAGTGGCGAGCGGCTTAAGGCGTCTGCATGGGAGATCGTCTTATCCGGTCTTTGTATGAGTCCGTAGTTGTAGGCTGCCAGGAACTCGGACCACCTTGTCATTCGGGGAGACAGAATGTTCGGGGTGGCCCAGTTTCCTGCAAGGATTCCCAGCAGCGGTTTGTGGTCGGTTATGATGGTGAAAGTCCGGCCGTAGAGATACTCGTGGAATCGTTTTACGGCGGCAACGATAGCCAGAGCCTCTTTGTCCAGCTGGCTATAGTTCCGCTCCGGTTTGGTGAGGGTCCTTGAAAAGAACGCGATGGGCGCTTCTTTTCCGTCGGGGAGGGTATGGCTGAGGACAGCGCCGACGCCGAAGGGTAATGCGTCGCATGTGACGGCCAGAAGTAGGGTCTCGTTATATTGTATGAGGACGGCGTCCGAAGTGAGGAGGTCCTTTGTTCTTTGGAAGGCGGCTTGCTCGCGTTTCCCCCAAGTCCAGGTCGCCGCCTTGTCCAGGAGCCTATGCAAGGGCTCCGCCGCCATCGTCTTTTGGGGCAGGAAAACATTGTAAAAGTTCAGTAGCCCCAGGAATGCCTGTAGTTCCGTCTTCGACTTGGGTGTGGGGGCTTCTTTGATCGCCTTGATTTTTTGGTTTGTGGGGTGAATGCCGTGACGGTCTAGGAGGTATCCTAGGAATGCGACCCGTTCCATGCATAGCTGGCATTTCTCCCTCTTGACCTTTAGCCCGGTCTCTTTAAATTTGGTTTGGACCTCCCTTAGGCGATCCTCTAGTTCGGCTTGGTTGGCTGCCGACACTGGGACGTCGTCGAAGTAAGGTACCACCCCTTTGATGCCCTGCAGTAGTCTTTCCATTAGGCTTTGGAATATTCCCGGTGCCACGCTGACTCCGAATTGGAGTCAGTTGCATTTAAATGCCCCCTGGTGGGTGACTATGGTTTGCGCTTCTGCCGTTTGCTCGTCGACTGGCAACTGTTGGTAAGTCTGGACGAGGTCGAGCTTGGCGAAAACCTTGCCCCCTCCCAGTGAGTGCAGTAGGTGTTGCACTACTGGGACGGGGTAGGCGCTTTGTTGTAGCGCGCCATTTAGGGTGGCCTTATAGTCCCCACAGATCCTCACCGACCCATCGGGCTTGATCGGGGTGACTATGGGGGTCTCCCACCGGGCGTGGTCTATGGGCTGTAGGACCCCTTGCTTGACGAGCTTGTCAATTTGCTCGTCTATCTTGGGTTTAAGTGTGAATGGCACCCGCCTTGGTTTCAGGCGTTTTGGGGGGACGTTTGGGTCTAGGTTGAAAGATATAAGGGGCCCTCGGTACTTGCCTAGGTTTCCGTCGAAGACCTCTTGGAATTCCCGGGCCAGTTGCTGCTCCCAGCTGTCGTTGGTGACGTGGTCGACTCCCGTGAGTGCGATGTCGAGCGGGGCGAACCATTGCAGTCCCAGTAGGCTTGGGCGGTCGCGGTCGACGATTGTCAGGGGAAGTCTTTCAGTGTGGCCTTTATAGGTGATGTTGAAGTGTTTGGTTCCGACTACCGGGATGCGGTTTCCCTGGTAGTCCTTTACAATGAGTCTCTGGCTGTCTATGTTCCTCCTTTGGAGGGTAGGCACCAAGCGCTTTATTTCATGCCATGCAATCATGGAGAGGTAGGACCCGGAGTCCACCTCCATTTTGCATGGCTGGCCCTCGATGCCTACCTCCACGTGGACCTTCCGGGCATCATTGGTGATGGCGTGGCCGATGGTGACCGTCTGATGGGTCTCCTCTCTTCGCCGGTTATCGCCGCCTCGCAGGGATCGTCCGTTCTGGTCCCATCTGTTGTCCGAGGGGCGATCTCTGGTCCGGGGTGGTGTGCTCTCTCTCCTCCGGTCGCTCTGGTCCCATCGTGCCGGGCTGCGATTCTTCTTTAAGCGGCAGACATGGGCGATGTGTCCCTTCTTGTCGCAATGCCGGCAGATCGATTCGAAAAACCGGCATTCCGACCTGGGGTGGTTGCCGCCGCAACCTGCACAGTTGGTCCTCGACTTACGACCCTGCCGGTTCCGTGGGTCGCGGCCTGTCTGGAGGCGATGGATGTCCTCCTCGTCCTCGGAAGTGCCCGATGCCGAGTGGAAGTCGCCCTGGTGGGTGGTCGTCTCGGGTTGGGCCTCGGTCAACCTCACCGGGTTGTTGTTTCCGCTGCGGTCCCCAGTGTTCAGTCTGCACATGCGGTTGGCGGAAGTTCGGGTCGCTTCGGCGGCTGCGGCTGCGGTGAGGGTGTCTGCTAGGCTGATGTTGCTCTTGGCCATCAGCCGGCTCTGGAGGACGGGGTCCCACAAGCCGAGCACGATTCGGTCTCGCAGGGCGTCGTTCAGGTTGTCGAATTCGCAGAGCCCCCCTAGGCGCCGCAGCTCGGCGACGAAGTCGCTGAAGCTCTCACCCGACCTCTGGTCCCGACGGTAGAATTCGATGCGTCGGATCAGGATGGGTACCTCTGGGGCGTAATGCCGCCGAAGTATGGGTTCGAGGACGTCCCAGTCCAGCGCGGTCGCATCGGCGGGTTTGGCAAGCGCCTTGGCCATCTTGAAGACCTCGGTCCCGCAGAGGGTCAGGAAGACGGCATGCTTCATGGGGCCGGTGGCATCCTTCAGGTCGCTGCACTCGAGGAACATGTGGAATCGGTCGGAGTACGATTCCCAGTCCTCGGTGGCGGGGTTGAAGGGTGCTAGGGGTGCGATTTTTGCCATCGCGGTGGTTCGTCTGGCTTCCGTCGGACACGTGGTTCGGTTCAGGGCCTGGATCCCATCCTCGTCGCCAGTGTTGTGTCCGCGAAATGATGCCAGGAGTCGGTGACTTCAAATCATGCTCTTTATTTGAGGTTGGAACTGAACTGGGGCAAAGGGAAAAAGATCGCGGCTTTTATTCTTTTAGCCGCGGCGGCCGCGGCCAATGGCACCACTTTGAATCTACCGCGATCCGAATGGACCAATCGCGGGAGATTCTTAGAGAGCCAATCGGCGCGGCTTGCCTGACCAATCAGAGTGCCCCGCACTTTGGCCAATCAAAGCGCGGGGATCTCAAGAATGCTAATAAGGACAGAACACCAACATTCATTGATCTGACTGTCATTTCTCATGCTGTCAGTAAACGTAGTTCTTTTTATTTTTCTAAGTGTTATATTGATGCAGCAACAAAAATCTAGCACAGCAATTCATCATATCCTCCTGCCTGGGGACCAATTTGTAGGGAAAGAGAGAGTCTGTTGAAAATGCCAAGATTTCTTTTTAGCATTGTCAGAAGAGTATCTGTTACAAGTAATTCTAGAAGTATTTTGTTGTTTTTCATTTTGAAGTAGCCTTTTACCAGCGCATTACTATTTTATTATTTCTGTTCTGCAGCTGATTTCAGGTATCAAGCTGACCTCTTGGAGCTCTTTCTGAAATGAAGTGACTTAAATCAGCCTTCCTTTAACTTGGTGTTATTGTAACAGAGTTATTTTCAGCCATAATAATTCTCAGATATTAGGATATCATTACCAGTTGAAAATTGGGAAGAATATCTTAGAACATCTAACGTTTTGTTGTTTTGAGGAATCAGCCTCTAACTTTTTTTAAAAAAATCTACCAATAGTTTAAAAATACCATAAGAAAATCCTGGAATTGAGGGCTATAAATTTATTTTACCTTTATAACATTTTTTTAAAGGGAAGAAGAGGTGAAAGACCCGTCTGTACCCAGTATGGATTTTTTTCTGTAGAGAAGGTAAAATGTGCTAGCTATATTTTATTCCAGTTGGCATTCAATCCATCATGAATTGTTATAGATCCACTATATAGCAAGTCCTTGTGTTAAGAACTCCTCAGTTTAAAGATATCCCATAGTTAAGAACAGAACCTATTGTAGCAAGTTTCATAAGGAAACTATTATGCACAACCAGGAGAAGAAAGTTTTGGATGGCCAGCAGCTGCCTTGCAATGGGTGAGGCCAGGCATGCTTGGTCAGCAGTGGGAGCAAGAAGATAGCAAAGGTCAGCAGGGGGACAGGAACCATGGACTAGAAGAAGGCAAAAGAAAATAGACTGGGGAGATAAGCAGGTGGAGGGAATTTAAATGCCCATGTAGTTGTAAGTCAAGGCAAGCAACCAACGCCCTAAATTTTATTTGTGACCACAGGGGCACTGTCTGTAACTTCAGGGATTTGATGTAAGTCCTTTCATTCAGCAGCATTGTAACTTTAAATGGTCTCTGAACAATTTGTCATAAGTTGAAGACTACCCTTATGTTGAAATTGTTTCATAATTATTCTTTGCTAGAAGAGGTCTTCAATAGATGTACTGATTTTTTGGTAATTATTTATATATTGTATATATGTGCTAAATTAGCCTTGGCTCCTAACAGCTGTCTGGACAAGCCCTTGCAGTTTTCTTGGTAACATTTTCAGAAGTGGTTTGTCATGGCCTCCTTCCAAGGGCTGAGGGAGAGTGAACGACCCAAAGTCACAAAGCTGCCTTTGGGCCCTAAGGCAGAAATAGATCCCAGTTTCTAACCTGGAGTCTTTAACTACTAGAACAAACTGGTTCAGTAACTATGCCTGGATTTAATTGCTTTGAGATTTCAATTAGCTATTTGAGAGATAATCGCATTAATGTTGTCACATTGATTTTAAAAATGTCACATTTTGCTGTTGTCTGCTGTGATTTCTTCTCATATTGTACTGTATCGGGCTCCCCTCACCAAAATAAAAAATAAAAAAAAATCCTGCTAGAGAGGGCAGAAGATAACCTGTTGAGGGACACTGACAATCCTTTACCGTCCTAATTCTTGAGCCAGTGCTTACAAACTGAAGTCTATTGGGAGAAAAACACATTCACATTCCTGGCAAGGATACCTGAAAAATTAATGAAGAAAAGTAACAAAAACTAACAGGAATAGTTGGGCAAAAGGGTTGGGGTGTTGTATTCCAATGATATGGATTGATTGCAATTAAACCTACATAAATCTCAGTTAGCTTTAGGCTAATTCCAGTCCTCTCAGTCTTAGTTAAGTGAGGCAGTTACCTTCCCCCACCTTTTTTGGTGTATCTATGACACGCTAAGCCCCTGTTGCTAATTAAGAGGATTGTGGGAACAAGGGTATTGATAAATAGGCAGAGGATCCTGCTGTCATTAAATATAGAACTATAATTTAAACTCTGAATTTAAAATGTTGTTTGCAAACTCTTTAAAGGAAAATGTGTGTGGGAAGGGAAATATACCAGGCAGAGAAACAGAGAGAAATCTTTAAAGTGGTTAAAGGGTAGTCTATATATATATAAGCTCAGTTTTAAATGAACTTTTCAGGTATTCAAGCAAAAATTGGGACAATTTTTATTTTTTTTTAAACAAATTTTATTAATTTTACAAACACACACAAGACATAAACTAAAACATCTTTTCTGAAGGCTGCCTGATCCCGGGTTAAAACTCTTCACACAGACACAAATTCAAACATCATATTCATTTTATATATCCTTCCATATCTTGTTATCATTTTCTTTTCTTTTTTTTTTAAACCAATTTTATTAATTTTACAAAAACAGTGCACAAACAATCAAAGCATAACAGCTTATAACCATTTTCAATAACATTCTTTGTCTGTTCTATTTCCAACTATCCATTCATCTTTTTTCTTTTACTATACTTCTCCTATACACTATTTGGAGTGACGCCTTTACCCTAACTTAAAAGTACTTCATATAACACTTAATTTATCTTGGGATTCTGTTTAATAAATTCTAAATTTACATAATAAATTTTATACTCTAAATACACATATAAAAACACAATCTTATATACCTTCCAGAATCCCCCTTTTATCCTTAATTAGATTCACCCATTGTCTCTAAATAAGCTTTTTTTCTTTAGATCTTGCTTCCCACCATTGAGGCTTTTCCTCCCCCCCTTTCTCTCTTGCTTATTCTTCTCCTTGCCCTTTTTACCCCTTTGTCTCTCCTCTTCCCTTTTCTTACTCCCTTTCCTTTGCTTTCTAACCTTGCATCCACCTTTCCTCTCATTTTTCTTTTTTTTTGGGTTGTTTTTTCAAACCTTAAAATCCCCTTTTTCTTATCGTCTTTCTCCTCCTCCCTGGAAAAAACCCATTGTTCATCAAAGATGGCTTCTTGTTCCTCTTCTTCTTTGTCCCAGTCATTCTGCTGAGTAATCAACTTTTCATTAGTACATAACGCCATTTCTAAAAATTGAAATGAAGTGCCCAAAGTAACTTTTCCATCTTGTTTTTCCTTTTTATATTTTTGATATTCAATCTTTAGTTCATCCACAAGCGATGCCATCCTGAAAAGAAAAACTTTCCCCAAAACAACCACCCAAGTATTTTTAGTCAAAAGTAATTCAAAAAGAAAGTTCCAAAAGTTAATACTTTTCTTCCTTCTTCTATTTCTCTTTCTGGGGTTACTGTTTAATCAAAGAGGTCCAATTACCATATTTCTTTTTTTAGTATTCTTGGCAATCTCCTCCTTTTTCCACTTCTGCTCCAATATTTCTGCTCCAATAGCGGTCGCGAATTCCTGCTGCCCCGAAGCCACGCAAAAACCGGAAAACCAAAAATTGGGACAATTTTTAGACAGCTAGAGAGAAGGAATATAAATATTTCCTTTGCAAACAAATCCTCCATTTTCACTGAGGGAAGGCAATTTCAAAACTTAGACTGAGAAGCCGTGCAGTACTTGAGATTTCAAGAACAAAAAGGTGTGTTAAGGGAGGGAATGTATTAACATTTTTCTGCAACTTTTAAAAACAAATGCATCTTTCTTTAGGATCAATCCTAGGAAGAATGTGGTTGTTTTAAAGAGTTATGTATAAGTGATACCCTCTTGCATAGTCTACAGCAGCGGTCACCAACTGGTGGGCCGCAGCCCACTAGTGGGCCGTGAGAAAATGTTGGTGGGCCACAGAGAAATTGCACCCCCAGAGCACCCCCACAAAGCAATTAATCCAGGGTATGCAGAAACACAAGGCTGAGCCGCCCACATGGCCCGTGGGAACCTTCCCCGCCCATTCATCCTTACTCAGTAAACTTGCCTGCTGAATTGCTATTTTTCCTTTTTCCAACCATCATCTGTTCTGCTGTGCCGGGAGATTTAGATTAGCTAGGAAGCAGGAAATGGTTTGATTTCTTGCTTTCCAGCTAATCTTTAGATCTTCGGCTCAGCACGGCCAAACCTTCCTTCGGACTAAAGTTTGCTTGCAAGCAAATTCAGTGCAGACTCACGGCAAGAAAATTTGAGAGACTGAGCTAGCCAATGGCAGATAGATAGATCACTGAATGATTCTGTGAGCAACTCAATCTGCCTGCTTTGCCAGATTTTGGGTAAAAGTTGTTCTTTTTTTATAAAAAAATTCAATATTTACATGCATGGTGTGTTGTGAGTTAATTTTGTGAGTTTGCTTGCAAGCAAATTTTATGTGACAGACTGAGCTAGCCAATGGCAGATAGATAGATATCTGAATGAATCTGTGATTCTGTGAGCAACTCAATCTGCCTGCCTGCTTTGCCTTATTTGGGGTAAAAGTTGCTCTTTTTTTAATAAAAAATTCAATATTTATATAAATATTTATATTATTTACATACAAGCCATGCCCAGCCAGTCACATGACCACCAAGCCACACCCACAAATTAGGCCACACCCACATAACTAGTTAGTGGTCCCTGGGATCTAAAATTATGAGTTTGATGGTCCTGAGGTCCAAAAGGTTGGCGACCCCTGGTCTGCAGCATTATCTTCAAATCCAGTGGATTATAGATCCCCATAAATTCTACTATTAAAGGTATACAATAGTCAAGGAAAAGTGATTATAGTAATCACTTATGATCATAGTGAAACCTGCCCATTATGTTTGTAAGTCTCAATAGTCATAAAATGACTAACCCAATTTTATGATCTTTTTTGTACTGATCCTTAAGCAAATTGTTGTTAAGCAGTTGTTAAGCAAATCCATTATTCACTATTGGACATTTTTATTAAAAGACAGATAAACCCCCAAAACCCAGAAGTAAATGCTAGTTTTGGACATAAACATCTCAAATCACAGTTATGTGTCTGAAGGACACTGCAAATGGCCCCATAGTCACCTCTTAGCAAGATAGGCAGCATATAAATTTAATAAATAAATAATGAATGCAGGTCAGTTGCTAAGCATCCAAAATGCAGTCACATGACTGGCTGTTGCATCATCAGAACTAGGTTGTAAGTACCTTTTGGGGTACTTTGTTGCAACTTTGACTGATTGCTAAGCAACCATAAGTCAAGGATTATCTGCATGTGTGGAATATATACAAAATGGACGCCTACAGTGATTTTTTTCCTGAAAATTAAAGTGCTCAATTTATGTAAATAATGCTGTATGGAATTTTTTTCTTTCCATTTCCAAGTGCTTTTGTTGATCTGTTGATCTTATGCTTGGCTTGCCAAAGCCATCTGGACAGAATGCAGGACAAGATGGGTTTCTTATTTTGATTCCATATGGTTTCTCTGATGTTCTTAGCTCTTTCTCAAAATACTATAGGTACATCACTGCTCAATGACTGGTGGCCTGCGGGCTGGATGCATCATGCCCTGACTACGTCCACGCCCAGTTTAGCAAGGGGGAAAAAAGTCAAGGTAAGTCATGTGACAACACAGTGTTTGGTACCCCTGACTTAGACTTCTCAACTTGCAAAATTAGTCATCAGGCCATAAAAGGACTCTTCCCCTCTTGTTTTACACAGGGTTAGATTTGCTGTTAGATGTGCATTTGAATGGTCACTAAATGGTTGGTTGTAAGTCAAGGACAACCCGTACTTCTGGACCCTCAGTTGGAAACTATAGCTTTGAAATAATGAGACAGCAATTCTGAACATTCTTTAAATGCAACATTACTTCTGTTCTCTCTGTAAACCCAATGATGCTGAAAATAAGACATTTGGCTATAAACAATACAGCTGAAAAACAGCAAAAACTCAAAAGATATTTCTGTCAAGACTATTCAGCATTTAAAGAGATAGATTTATATCCTGTGTTCTACTGAACAGATTTTGATGGTAATTCTCCACAAGTCTTTTCTACTTTGTCCTGCTATTATAGGAAACCTTTCTGTAAAAGTAATTTTAAGACACTGAGAAATCAACTGGAAGAATTGTGAGTAGGCTAACAGATCGGAACTTCTAAAATCCAGATAGTCACTAGATGGCATCTGATTATCTGGTTCTTTCCTAACACACACATGTAGCATGTGATGTAAAGAATCCCAAAACTCATTAAGACTACTAAGAAACAATGGGATTACTCGGGATTCATGGGGGGAACAAATAACACAAGCATAAGGATTATCCAGATTTTTGCTATCGAGATAAAAATAGCTATAGCAAAATGCAGTACCAAGCAACTAAGACTGTGATGGCACACCTATGGCACACGTGCCACAGGTAGCACACAGAGCCATTTGTGCGGCCACACGAACCCCAGCCAAATTTACCTGCATTGAACATGCGCACGCCTCCCAGCTGATTTTTAGCCCGTTTGAGGCCGTTTTCGCCCTCCCGGAGGCTTGAGAGAAGCTTCTGCAGCCTCAGGAGGTCAAAAAACGGGCCTTCCAGAAATACCAGAAGTGGGCCCATTTTTCGGCCTCCAAAGACTACAGAGGTTTCCCTCAAGCCTCCAGGAGGGCAAAAACAGCCTCAAACGGCCTGAAAATCAGCAGGGAGATGCACACATGTGAAGTGCAGGTATGGGGGGTTTGTTGCACATGCATGCGCAGTGGGGGCAGGGCACATTGCATTGTGGGTGCTGGCACGCGCATGCTTCCTGCACACCACAACAAAAAGGTTCACCATCACAGTTCTAAGACCTTATTTAAGTGTTCCAATTATAAAACCTATACAATTTCCAATTTTTTTTAAAAAAATGCTCTATCTATGCTCCTGTGTTTTAAAAAAAAATCCCTAATTCGTTAGAAAGATATTTACAAATAATTTATACATGTGAAAAAGGGTGTGATTACTAGGCTGTTGTTGTTTTGGCATAATCATGTGTTTAGGCTTACAGATTCATACAGGTTGGAAGGAACATTAGAAGATTTCTAGTCCAACAACAGCCCAAGGCAAAAGACCTCGAATTATTCTGGATAAATAGTTATCTAACCTTTGCTTGAAAATCACCATTGGTAGAGTACCACAGCAGGCAACTACTTCATAGCTCTCCCAGTCAGAAAATACATCCTTATTTTGTGTTTTCAGGATTTTTTCTCTCTTTTAAATAATCTTAAATAGGTAATTAAGTGGTGCTAGTTGTCTTAACTGGTGTTTGCATTAAAAAGACAAGCTGTAACATTTAGTAAATACAGGTAATCCTTGGTTAACAATGGTAATTGGGACTGAAATTTCTGTTGCTAAGTGATATGGTCATAAAGTGCAATATCACATGGCCGCCATTTGCTTCTTTCTGACAGATTCCCCGTTAACTTTACTTGTTGGAAACTGGCAGAGAAGATCAGAAATGGTAGTCATGTGACTGTGGGACACTGCAATGTTGTAATTGTGAGACCATCACAGAGCGCCCAGTTTGCAACCACGTGATCATGGGGAACAGCTGCAACTATGAGGACTGGTCATCAGTACCACTTGGTCAGTACCATCATAAGTTTGAACAGTCACTGGATGAGTGATTGTTAAGTGAGGACTGTGTTTATTGTAACATGGACACATTCAGATAGGCACATGCATACATACATGCACAGAAAAACAGACATTTGTGCTGCAGTATCAGGCGAATTTAATGTTTGAAATATATCTGGGGATTTATTCTAAGACTCACATTTCTTCAGGCATTTCCTCCTCTTGTAAAAAAAATATTTTGGAATAGTGAATGATGTCATTATGACAGCCACTATCCAATGAAAATGAACATAATGTCAAGCTTTATTTCAGAAATATTTACTGCACTTCTGGCGATTACCTTTTGCTTTCTGAGACACAAAAGGAAGTGGTTTCAATAACAGCAACATAACACAGCAAAACAAGAAACCGTACTATTTTGTCCAACTATTTGAAAAGCCCTCATTTAGAATCTAGCCTCAGCAGTAACTCTTGCTTCGCATATGGTATAGAAAGGAATAATATAACAACTTTGGAGAAAACACATTGATTTTCTTATTCCAATAGATGGCTTTGGACTGATTGATATAAGTCTTGGAAATCGTGAGAGGAATATCTTTGCCTAATTTATATTGAGTTAATTAAGGAGGAATTTCTCTGAATGCTTTAAAACGCTGTGACTCAGATCTCTCTCTGCCTGCACTGAGTTATCATTTCTAAGAGAATCTGTGCACTGATTTCTTTGCTGCTATCTTGTCTATTCCTTTTCCATGCTTCCCATCATCTCTTACCTTGAAATTATTTTCCTCTTTGGACATGTGCTCCTTCTTCCAGCAGTTATGCCCACTTCCCCATTCCTCCTTACTTTTACCTTGTTACTCTCTGTAGGTCACAGTGTCTTTTATATCCACCCCCATAACCCAGAGGTGGAGAACAATGGTGCCAGCTTTGGAAGCCATATTGCGATTCGATGCTGCTATGCTGCCACAAGCCTGAGAAATTGGGAAGGTTTGGGATTCAATTGAATATCTCTAAGTAGACAAAATAAAATTCTTTTGTTAGTTCAAGGTCATTGAATATGATGCAGAATGAAATAAGAATCTTAATTTAGGACGGATCATGATTGGGCCATGTGATGTGACGAATATTGCAAGGAAGCCTGAAAACTTTCAGTTTTGGGATTCCAAAGATGTGCCAATTTCTATCCAAATAAAGGTATCATTGAGATATATCTGTTACGAACTAAGCAAACTCGTTAGCTTGTGATTCTAATAGTTTTCTTTCCATGACAGGCTCATAACCTGCATTTCTGATTGGCCCATTGACAGCGGATCGTGATTGGTCAGTTTTGGCTGATCGGGGGTCACTGCTGATTGGACGCTCTCAGCACGGCAAACTCAAATCATTGGATGTTGTGACAGCAGTCAGCTCTATAAGAGGAGCTGCTGCTGCCCTAGTATTTTGCTCTGTTCTGAAGTCACTAATAAAGAGTTGGAGTCACTATTCAATGCCTCGTCTCTATTTCTTGCACCCACTCTCCCAGATCTAACACTGGCGATGAGGATGGGATGCGGAGACGAGAGAGCTGAATGAACACTCATTGAACGCTAACAGAGCATGTGGCTGAGAGCGCACCAATTGCGACAGAATGACCAGCGGCACCATACCACCTGCTCCCTTTGACCCAGCTAATGAAGACTGGGTCTCATATATGGACAGGTTTCAGATGTTCCTGGAGACCAACAACCTGAAGGATGCTACACCTGGCAAGAAACAAGCTGTGTTCCTGACCCATTGCGGGCCCGCCGATTTTAAGATGGCAAAGGCACTTGCAAAACCAGCTGAAGTCAAGATGATGGACTGGGACAACCTCACCCTGATCCTCCGGGCCCATTATGCCCCAGCGGTGGCAACACTCATCAGGAGATATGAATTTTACCAGAGGGACCAACAGGAAAGCGAAAGTGTTGGAGACTTCGTCGCAGACCTCAGAAACCTAGGAGGGCTCTGTGGCTTCGCAAACCTTGAAGAAGCCATGATAGATTGAATTATTCTGGGTCTAAAAGACCACACAACACAGAGCAAGATTATGGCAAAGGGGCACATCGCCCTTGCGGATGTCATCGCCGATGCTACTGCAGCAGAAGCAACCAGGAAGTCGGCAGCTTCCACCCACCACGAAGACCTCAAATCCTCATCAGAAAGCTAGGAAGAGGAGGTCAACAGACTCAGGTCAAAACTGCGATCAGTGAGATCAACGGATTCGTAAGCCCTCGTATCAGTGTGCTGGATGGGGGGGAAACCACCCACGATCAGACTGCAAATTCCTAGATGCCCTCTGCCATTCCTGTGGAAAGAGGGGCCACATTGCTAAAGTCTGTAGAGGCAAGCAAGGGTCCAGCCCAAACCGAAGAGAAAATAATTTCCAGCAGACGACAGGCACCCCACCACTAAATCAGGACCGCCCAAGCAACCAATGGAACTACTACTACAGAAATCGAGCACCAGCCATTTCTACCAGACGAGAAGAGGCGCACCAAACCATCACCATTGGCCACGCTTCATCCCTTGATGCAAGAAAGATCCGAGTAAGGGTCACCATTGAAAATTGTCCATGCGTTATGGAAGTAGACTCCGGGTCCTCCCTATCAATGGTCTCCTGGAAAACCCTCAAACAGCTGATCCCTGACATCCGTCGCCGGAATCTCAGCCCTCAGAAAATCATATTAAAGGACTACCAAGGAAATAGAATCCCAGTTGCCGGTTCCAGCCACATCCAAGTCTCCTTCAAAGACCATACCGCAACTCTACCACTTACAGTCTTCAATAAAGATCAACCCAGCTTATTAGGCTTGCAGTGGTTCGCGCCACTAGGAATCGAACTGGTGGGCATCAACCAAACCGAAAGCGATGACTGGGAAGCGGCCCTCGTCCAAGAATTCCAGGAAGTGTTCACCGAGAAGCTAGGCAAGTACAAGGGATCCCCTATATCATTTAACCTCTGCCCAAATGTTGCGCCCATTTGCCTTAAGCCCCGTCGAGTGCCTTTTGCACTTAAACCAAAGATTGACGAACAATTGGACAAATTAATACCCCAAGGCATGTTGGAACCGATTGACCACACCTGATGGGAGACCCCAATTGTAACCCCCATAAAGCCTGATGGATCTCTGAGAATTTGTGGGGATCACAAGGCCACCCTAAATCAGCAGAGCGCTTCAGCAGAGTGCTTACCCTGTGCCGGTGGTCCAATACCTACTTCACTCCCTTGGGGGCTGGAAAATATTCGCAAAATTGGACCTAGCCCAGGCGTACCAGCAGCTGCCCGTAGATGCAGCGACTGCAGAAGCCCAAACTATAGTCACGCACAGAGGTGCATTCAAGTGTAATAGACTCCAGTTCGGAGTGAGCGTAGCACTTGGCATCTTCCAAAGTTTGATGGAGAGATTGCTACAAGGCATAAAAGGGGTTGTGCCATATTTCAATGATGTCTTGATAGCTGTCCCCACTAGAAGTCTACTAGAAAAGCGGCTAAGAATGGTCCTCCAAAAATTTAAAGACACTGGCCTGAAGGTCAAGAAGGACAAGTACCAACTATGTACTGAGAGGGTTGAATTCCTTGGTTACCTTCTTGACAAACAGGGAATTCACCCTACTGAGAAAAAATTGGCTGCAATAAAAAATGCCCCAAGACCTCGGAACAAAACAGATCTTCAAGCCTTCCTGGGGCTTATTAACTTTTATAACATCTTCCTACCCCAGAAGGCGACTGTTGCTGAACCCTTGCATAGGCTCCTCGATAAGAAGGCATCCTGGGTCTGGGGACATTGAGAAGAGCGAGCTTTTCAGTAAGTAAAAGACCTTTTAACATCAGATGCTGTATTAATACAATGTAACGAGACTTTACCCTAAAACGTCACCTGTGATGCCTCACCATTTGGAGTAGGAGCCATCCTGAGCCACGTCCTGCCAAACGGCACTGAGGCACCCATTGCATTTTTTCCAGAACTTTATGTAAAACTGAAAGAAACTATAGCCAACTAGATAAAGAGGCTCTCGCTATTGTGGCTGCGATCAAATGATTCCATGAGTACGTATATGGAAGGTCCTTTTCTATAATCACTGATCACAAACCATTACTGGGCATCTTGGCGGGGGATAAACCAACTCCCCATATCTTATCGCCAAGAATGACACGCTGGTCAGAATTTTTAGCCACATACGACTACCAACTGCTACACCAACCCGGGAAAGTCATTCCCCACGCTGACGCCCTGAGCCACTCTCCGCTACCAGAAGTCCTAGACGACCCAGCTCCAACCCTAGCTGTACTACAAATTGAGACACTCCCTTCACCACCGCTGACTGCACAAGACATCGCATCCGAAACAAGGAAAGAATCTTGTTTAGCACGAGTCCTCAGCTGGGTAGAAAGGGGTTGGCCTGACAACGAATTGAATGACACCTTCAAGCCCTTCAAACACAGGCAGAC
This sequence comes from Hydrophis major, assembly GCA_033807585.1. Lineage (NCBI taxonomy): Eukaryota > Metazoa > Chordata > Lepidosauria > Squamata > Elapidae > Hydrophis > Hydrophis major. The sequence goes on along the minus strand of CM066328.1, from coordinate 327,759,118 downwards.
AGAACTTTTCACCCAAAAAGGATGTGTGTTATGGGGAGACAGAGTCGTCATCCCAGAGAGACTACAGCATAAGGTCCTAAAACTATTGCATGATGGACATCCGGGCATCGTGCGAATGAAGGCACTAGCAAGGAGCTATGTTTGGTGGCCAGGTATAGATAAGCAAATAGAAACCTGGGTGGCCACCTGCAACAAGTGCCAGGAAACACGCTCAGCTCCATCAAAAGCACCACCAACTGAATGGGAAGCACCACGAGGTCCCTGGTCCCATATCCACATCGATTTTGTGGGACCCACCAAAGGGCATACATTTCTCATAACAGTGGATGCCTATTCCAATTGGCTTGAGGTCCACAAAATGAAGAGCACCACCACAGAGGCAGTCATTAAAAAACTAAACAGACTATTTGCCACACACAGCTTGCCAGACCTCTTGGTTTCAGACAATGGCCCACAGTTCACCACCTTGGCATTTGAACAGCACCTAGCAGACCAGGGGATACGTCATGCTTTAACATCGCCGGCTCACCCTGCGGCCAATGGTAGGGCTGAACGAATGGTCCAGTTCATAAAGAAAACCTTACACAAGATGGAACAAGGGAACATCCATGACAAGGTAATCAGGATGCTTCTCCTCCAACATATTACTCAGAACAGCACCACAAACAAAACCCCAGCCGGAAACTTTGATCACATCTTGATCGTCTACACGCTGCTTACACGCCGGAAAAGCCTCTGGGTTCCAGTAGCAAGTATCGCACATTCAAGGTAGGCGACCCGGTCTTTGCAAAAAACCTTACTGGTGACCCATTGTGGGTCCCCGCTACCATAACTCAACTTACGGGTCCCCGTTCCTACCATTTGAAAACTGCTGATGGGACACTGTGGAAGTGCCACATCAACCAGTTACGTTCCAGGCTGGCACCTACCCCTTTCACAAGCCCTGAACTCCAAACCAGGGGAGGGGAAAGGGAAATTGAGAGGGCCGAAAATGAACTAGCACCTGATCCAGTACACGAAACTCAGCAATCAGCGCAACCACGCCTGGAATATTCACCTTCCGAAGAGGAGCCGGGAAGATGGTTATCTCACCACGTAGTAGTACGGCGGCATCAGCAATCCCAGAGAATCCAGATAGCAGCCTTGACGGGAGTAGAGATGACAACCCCAAGTCACCCAACAGAGAAGTCAGATTACCGCTACCGCTGAGTCTAACAAACAGCCCACCAGAACCAGAGTCCAGCCAAAAACTGGTGGAGCAACGTAGATCAGGTAGGCAGGTGAAATGACCTGCCTACCTGCGAGAATACATCACCCCATCCTTGAGACGGAACCTAGGGGGGAGGGGTGTTACGAATTAAGCAAACTCGTTAGCTTGCGATTCTAATAGTTTTCTTTCCACAACAGGCTCATAACCTGCACTTCTGATTGGCCCATTGACAGCGGATCGTGATTGGTCAGTTTTGGCTGATCAGATTGGCTGATAGTGGGTCGCTGCTGATTGGACGATCTCAGCGCGGCAAACTCAAATCATTGGGTGTTGTGACAGCAGCCAGCTCTATAAAAGGAGCTGCTGCTGCCCTAGTATTTTGCTCTGTTCTGAAGTCACTAATAAAGAGTTGGAGTCACTATTCGATGCCTCGTCTCCATTCCTTGCGCCCACTCTCCCAGATCTAACAATATCTGTCTCAGAGTTATTGATTGGAATGGAGGTTCGCTGGAACGCTGGCAAATGGCCCCTTTATGACTTGTGGAATTCAATTCCCAGAATTCTGAAAGTTGAAGTCCACAAGGCATAAAACGGCCATAGTTCCCCACCCCTGCCTTAATCAAATCTTCCCTCACTATCCAGTGTTTTTTCTCCAACTTCATCCTATGTTTATAATCTCCTTCTTTTCCATTTGTTCCTCTTTTCCCATCCCATTTTCCATCCAGTTTACTCCTTTTCCTCAACCTCATTGGTCATAAAATTACATGTATGATAATGTAGGACAACGCATTTGAGAAAGTTTAAATGACAACCTCTTGAGAAAAATGGTGATGAAGCAACTTCCATATAGAAATTCCCCCATCCACCTGAATGAAGCTAGTGAAGCAGGCAGGAAACCCAGATCCTGTGGCTTCAAGAATACGTCCCTGTGGCTGTCACATGAAATGAGAGCAAGGACAAAAGACCAAGCTTGACAGGCAGATTTTCTTAGAGATTGTCCAACTTTTAATATTGTATTAATAAAAACCAAGTGACAGGAAAATAAGGCAAATATTGCCTACTGAGTACTTTCAAAGACACAGCGATTGTTTTATAAAGCAAATATATAAAAGCATCTATTAAATGGTTCCCCTGCCTTTCTCCCTCTTCTAAGTGACTGAAGAGGATTTTTTTTTCAATAGTCCTTGAGGTGCTTTTGAACCTGCGTCAATTTTTTTCTAAAAGATGGAAACCACTGGCAAATATCTGCTGAACACAGAAAATAAAAAAAAAATACCTAGTTATTCTTTTCTTCAATACCTGCCTTGTATTAGCTTATGTAAATATGCTAATGATACAACCAATAGTACAATAATATATTTAAATAAAATTTATGTTATTTCTATCACAATTTTTGCCATTTTTTTCTTGGAATCAAAGAGGTGGGTGGAAAATACCTTTTTCCAATCCACGCAGGACTTTTTGATATGATGCAATTCCGTTTATATATAATACGCTTCACTGTCTAGTTAATATATTATAGATTTCTTCAAAAACTGTCACCTGTGAAAGATAATGCATACAGCTCATTTTCTGTGGTAAATGCATACTTGAAAAGATGGCTGTAGTTTTGTCATCTAATAAATAACTCAATGGTGCAGCTAAGTTGAAATGAAAGCCATACAATACAAGAAATTTGTCAAGTATGAATAATTTTTATGTGAATTCAAAACAAAATGTAGAGAATATACTAATACAAATGTTATAAAAAGACTGAACTTGAGGTCCCAAAGGTGCTTTTTTTCAAAAGGTTACTGGATTTTGTTTTTCGTTGAAGACATTTTGATTCTCATCCAAGAAGCATCTTCAGTTCTGACTGGGATGAGAAGTGAAACATCTTCGAGGAAAAACAAAGTCCAGTTGCCTTTTGAAAAAAACATCTTTGGGACAACCGTGACCTGGTTCACTGAGAATCTCCATAGACACTGAACTTGAGGGTGACCAATGCATAAAAGAACCAGAGCAGAAAGAAGCCCAGCGTTTAATTTTTAAAACTTCTACCATCAAATCTCAGAAATAATTATAGAATTTCAGGACAAATTTTACAGAAAATGAAATAGTAGAACAAAAACCACAAGAAAATAATTAGGAATATCTGAAGAAAAAGGAAAGAAAAAGCTCAGTGTAACATTAAGTATTCAAGCAAAGTTTCAAACAAGCACTTCTATCACAGGGGATATAAGATCATATGGACTCAGAAGGCCAATAATTATACTTCACATGCTTTTACTATTTATGTAATAGAAATTATTTTCCAATATTAGGTTAGTTGTTAATCCTAGTACAAATCTTTACTGTACTGCCCTACCTGATTTTCTAATATATTGGTTTCTAGGTCTGATTCACTTAACGACTTAATGAACATGATAAAAATAATTACCTGGTTATATGGTGGTCATTTTATGACCACACCATCTTACAATGGAAATTAGAGTCCCGATTGTGGTCATAAGTCAAGAAATACTTATAATCCTCAACTCTTACTCAGGAGCATGTCAAGTGCCATGTAAGCTGAGGTGTTCACCATCTGGCGCTGTATTGTCTTATTTATTTATTTTTAACTCATAGTTAGTTTATTGTTGCCATGAAACACATTTCATATTGAAAAACTTAGATGAATGATAAAAAACAAGCATTAAAAAAAACCTTCACTTTATAACAGTATTAAACATCCAAAACTGTTTTAACAGTTTACATAATCCTTAGCAGTTTAAATGTATAATTATTTATGAAAAATCTGAAGAATACAAAATGCTTAGGTATAAATTTACAACATAGTACTTCAGCATGTTAAAAAGGAGAAACCATCTTAAGCACAATATAAATATACAAACAATGCATTTGTATTTTACTTGTTATAGAGGTGAACATTGAAGGCCCTGATCTGGCGGAGCTTCATCGCTGTGATACATTTCTATTTTAACCATGATCAAATAAACCAACTTCATATTGTTTTCTTTTACTTTTCAATATCTTGATCTTTAGTTCCTCAAATACTGTTCTAAAACTTTTTTTTCATTATTTCTTTGTCCCTTTTCATAAAATTCTTCAAAACTTTAACAAGCTTTTTTTGTAAAGCCAATATAGGAAAATTATCTAGATCACTTCTTTTAATTCTAAAGACACCAGCAGTTTCGATTGTATATCCAGTGTATCATCTTTTTCCATTTCACTCTTGTATCTTGTCATTATTTTTTTTTTGAAACAAATTTATTAATTTTAAAGACAAACAACACATCATTAACCATTAGGTGCATAAAACCTCTTAGCATTATAAATTTTTACAAGTCGGATAAAACATTATTTTTATACAACATAATTCTAATTTATCCCATTTCCATATGGACACATAAATATCTTTCAGCAAATTTCTCATTATTTCTCTTTACTCTTATTCAATTTCATTTCTTTTCTATATTTATCCATTTTAAAGTCATCATATTCATTTCTTTCTGACTTGTTTACAATTACATTCCTCCAAGGTTTTATTAATTCTTTAAAAAAAAAATAAAAAAATTAATAATTAAAACACAATACACAAACATACAAAACACAAAACATAAACAAAACTAAAAGCTTTTTTCTGAAGATTGTCTGATCCCGGGTTAAAACTCTTCACACAGACACAAATTCAAATATCATATTCACCCCATATATCCTTCCATATCTTATTATCATTTTCTTTTTTAATATATATATATAAAAACCATTTTTATAAAAACAATGCACAAAGAATCAAGGCATAACAGCTTATAAATTCTTTTCTAGGAAAAAATAATAATAAAAAACCAATAGAGCATAACAATCCCAAATTATAGTATCAATACTTTATCTATTTAACTTCATATCTTATCCCTACTTCTCCTTTTCATCCAAATTATTTCTTGTTAATTAAAATTTTATTGCCTTTTATCAATATACAAAATCCAAAAAAAAAAAAAAAACCCATAACAAAGCCTTTATATATCCTTCCATATCTTATTACCATTTTCAATAACATTCTTTGTCTGTTCTATTTCCAACAATCCATTCATCTTTTTTCTTTTACTATACTTCTCCTATACACCAATTGGAGTAACATCTATAACTCATTACCCTAACTTAAAAGTACTTCGTGCAACAATTTTTCTTGGGATTCTGTTTAAAATATTCTAAAATTACATAATAAATTTTATACTCTAAATACACATATAAAAACACAAACTTATATACCCTCCAGAATCCCTCTTTTATCCTAAATTAAATTCACCCATTGTCTCGAAATAAACTTTTTTTCTTTAGATCTTGCTTCCCCCCATTAAGGCTTCTCCTCCCCCCCTTTCTCTCTTGCTTATTCTTCTCCTTGCCCTTTTTACCCCTTTGTTTTTTCTTCTCGCTTTTCTTACTCCTTTTCCTTTGCTTTCTAACCTTGCCTCCACCTTTTCGCTCATTTTTCTCTTTTTTGGTTGTTTTTATAATTCTTAAAATCCCCTTTTTCTTATCCTTTTTCTCCTCCTCTCCGGAAGGGACCCATTGTTCATCCAAGATGGCTTCTTCTTCCTCTTCTTCCTTGTCCCAGTCCTTCTGCTGCGTAATCAACTTTTCATAAGTACATAACGCCATTTCTAAGAATTGAAACAAAGCGCCCAAAGTATCTTCCTTTTTATATTTTTGATATTCAGTCTTTAGTTCATCCACAAACAATGCCATTATGAAAAGAGAAACTTTTCCCAAAACAACCACAAGTATTTTTAATCAAAAACAATTAAAAAAAAAATTCCAAAAGTTAATACTTTTCTTCCTTCTTCTCTTTCTCTTTCTGGGGTTAATGTTTAGTCAAAGAGGTCCAATTACCATATATCTTTCTTTGGGATTCTAGGCAATCTCCTCCTTTTTCAGCTTCTGCTCCAATTTTTTTTCCTCTCCCTTCCCACTTAAAATGTCAATTTTAAATAATCAGAAATCCATACCTCCAACAAGGGTTTTCCAATTTCTTAAATTTTTCAATGTCCAAAAATCCTTTTGTTCCTTAGCTTCAACTCTCAAAACAATTCACTTTCGATGTCCAATATATCCAAACATTTCTGCTGTTTCCATGGGGTGGGAGAGTGAAGAAAAAACGAAAGTTCCCTTTAACAGCTTCTCCGCCGCTTTCGCTCTTCTTAGGGATACAATGTATCCTCCAGCAATTCAAACAGCTCAGTTCCAGGCAATTTAAAGGATGTTACTTGACCCGGCTCAGACAAAACTTTCACTCTTCACATTTCCTCCAGCGCAATCTTACCCGGTTGCTGGCTTCTTCGTGGCGGCCATTGCTGACTGCCGCTCCACCGCCTTGGGAAAAAGGGGTTTTTCTGGAGAAGGGGGGGTCTGCGACACCCCCACCTCCCTGTCCGACTCCCCTCTCTCTTCAGCTGTCCCTACAGGGCAGCCATATCCCCCTGACCCATCTGGGTCGGGGGTACCTCGACGGCTAGCACAACAGGAATTGCGAGCTGTCGCGAATTCCTGCTACCCCGAAGCCACGCGAAACCGGAAACCAATCTTGTCATTTTTAGATCCACTTTCAGATTTGCCTCAGTCTTGTCCAGTAAACATGTTCCTCTTCCATAACATGTTTTAAATATAATATACTTATAGAGGCAGAAACTTCTTAAAATTAACTTCTGGGTCCATTGTTCAAAAGTACCTTTCAGTCAGGGGTGGGATTCTACCAGTTCACACCTATTCGCTAGAACTGGTTGTTAGCATTCTAAGCAGTTCGGAGAACCGGTTGTTAGAAAAAATTACTGGCCTAATCCTGTAAGGAAGGCAGGAAGGAAACATTCTGGTGTTGCTTACAGAAACTGCCTCTCCATTAACTCTTATTACATTCTTGGCAGGACTAGATTTCCTGTCTCAGGAACTTCTCTGGAATTTTTTCCCCCTCTGTTGGTACTTTGCTTGTGTGGAGTGACCATTTAAAGTTACAATGGCACTGAAAAAAGTGACTAATGACCTTTTTTCACACTTATGACTGTTGCAGCATCCCCACAGTCATGAGAGGCCAGGTGAGATGCGTGCCTCAATGTGAGTAATATTGAGTTGGCCACACCCAGCCAATAACATGACCACCAAGTCATGCCCCCAAGTCACAAGACCATCAAGCCATGCCCACCACTTAAGCCATGCCCACAGAACCAGTTGTTAAAAATTTTGAATCCCACCCCTGCTTTCAGTATATTGAACATTAACATAATGTATTTTGCTCCTTTCTGTATTAGTAAATCAAATTTAAGTATTCTCCCTTAGTTATAATTGTTAGTTGCTTCTAGTTTCCTCTATTGTCCAGTCTTCAATGTCCCAGTCCATCATGGTGTTTAATTTTTTTAAGAATTGAAAACAAAAGTATTTTCCCCTGGTAGGATTCTTATAATTAATTCCAAAATCTTATTTCAAATTAATGTTGATCTTTGGTCTGTTTGTAACTTTCTAAAATCAAAGTTTTAATAATCCAGATTTTTTCTTTAAAAAAGTCCTTAAATGTACAGTATATTTAAAAAGTCTTTTTCTAAGAATTGAAATAAACTCACCTAGTCCTATAAAACATGTCAATCCAAAGATAAAATTGGCTAACAAGCAATATCTGAAAGTGGTTAGAAAAGGAAGTATGAGAACGCAGTGTCTTGAAGGCACCAGCCATGAATGGAGCAAAGAGAGATCTAAACATCCTGGAGATGTTGCTTTGTGATCTCCTTACGAGGAGCTTTAGGGGTCACTTGTGGGCAATCTCAAGTTGTCCCCTTGTCCAGAGAGGAATTATGAAGAGCTGGTCTACTCACCATTGTCATTTTCCTATTTAATTCATAGGCTGAAAGAAGGAACCTACAATTATAAAGAAAAAAATGACATACAATGTATAGCTATATCTAGTAACATGTAAGGTAATTCTTAGGAGATTTTTGACCCACTGATGATTATAACTGATATTATTTAAGTGACTAAATGGAATGTATTATTTAAATTTCAACCTTTAAAAGATAAAAAATAATGAATCATGATGTCTTGTCAACTTGAGACACCAGTATTAACTTAAGAATGAAGTTGATCATTATCTGATAAGGTGGCACAAAAGGTTAACAATAGCCCAGCAGAGACTCCAAAATATTGTAAATGTATATATTAATGTAAAAGAAATGAATCTTGGTAGTATATTAAAAAGAAACAAATAAAAATGCCTCCAAACCAGTTAAATTTCTCCATTAGCAGATTATGGACAGATTATTCTTTCCCTCCCTCCCTCAGTTTAAGTATATTTGTGATTGCAATTATTAATGTTGACATTTTTTTGCTACTTTCTTTTTTATGTTTACTCTCTCCATCTCTTTAGTTTTTCTAAGAAAAGGAGTTTTTTGTGTCATTTTACCAACTAGATAAATATGATAATACAACATATCAAAGTAAATGGTGAGGGGCCAAATCTTTAGTTAAAATATGAAATTATAAAATTATAATTCAGATCAGATGACTAATTTTGTCAGTACAATTTTGAAAGCATTTTAATAATTTTCTTAACCTTTTATGTTAGTTGAGTTAGTTCTTAAGGCCATCAACCATTTAAAATTTCAACATATTAATTTTTCTATCTCTGCTATCAAACTTATACAGGTAGTGTAGTTTTTATGTGTTCAACATACAGAAAATGTTATTTTTAGGCTGTAAATCCTGGATGTGTGGTGTTTAACCCTGTTTATGCTTATCGTCCTGAGTTCCTAACCCACTAAAAATGAACACTGAACTAAGATTAGATCACTAAATTAGTAAACTAGCTCATACATACTATGTAGCATGCATATATCTGATAATTTACATTATTAGGCATCCCTAGTATGTGACACAGAACTGATACTTGTCTTTGAAATTTCTTAGCTATAACGCTCATCATTTGGATTTGGAGCTGTGAGTCTAATTTATACCCATTAGTGAGATTAGTGGCAAAACCTGTGTTCTAAAATGTTCTTATTATCATGGTGAATAGTGAACAACAGTATTATGGTATCTTCTTACATTTTTAGGGATACTCAATGAAACACTTTTAAAGATTACTCTTTAGGAAGTAGTCAGATTAAATTCTGTGAATCCTTTATTATTGAAGTCATGATGTAGGATGAAACCTCCAATTGCAAATTTCCAATTAGGGAAATATCTCTATATAGGCTAGAATACCAGCCATAGCAGATGACCTTTCATTCTCTTGGTTTTCATTTATATAGATGATTGCCTCGTAGGCAAGGTATCTAATTGCTGCCACATTGATTTGTTGAAATAAAAAGGTAAACAGATTAAAGGTATGACATCTAAATATATTGCTTGACAAGTAGACACATGGCATTGAATTTTAAAAATAGAAGCTAAGGACTATCAGTGTTAAATAAATGAGTAAAATGATGCAAAATGAGTTGCATACTTCTCTTTATTTTGTGTGTTTTCAGAGGAATCCAGAAAATGCACATGAATAAAACCAAGTGTGAAGAACAATCTTCAAAACCTGAATCTCAAAAATACAGTTATTTCCTTACAAGATAAGTGAATATAATGAGAAGACTGTCTGTGGAAGTGATAGTCCTCCCCACCCACCTTGGATCAATATGGATAGAAGACCACTAACAATTAGTTCTTTGTTGACCAAGACAAGACAAGCTCACCCTTTGTTATAAAACATGGTTCATTGGTGACATCAAATGGAACACAGAAGGACAGTTTGAAAGAAAAAAAGGACAAGTTCAAAAAATGGAAAGAGGAACATACAACTAAGGCAAAATATCAGCAGTTAGCCAGAATCTGCAAAGACAAAGTCAGGAAAGCAAAGGCTCGGAATGAATAAAAACTTGCAAGAAAAGTTAAAGGTAAAAAAAAAAAAAAGATTCTTCCAACATATAAATAACAAGAACAAAATCAAGGAAACAGTCAGTCCACTAAAGAGAGAAGACAGCAAGGAAGTAGCCGGCAACAGAGAGAAAGCAGAACTGCTTAACTCATTCTTTGCATCTGTCTTCACGCAAAAAGAAACTATAGCTCAACCCACCAAAAAAACCAGAAATAAAAGTTAAAATAACCAAAAAAATAGTAAGAGAACACCTATCTGATCTTGATGAACACAAATCACCAAGGCCTGATAGATTACATCGCAGAGTTTTAAAGGAGCTGGCAGAGGTCATCTCAAAACCACTGCACCATATCTTTCAAAATTCCTGGAGCACCAGGGAACTACCCAAGGACTGGAAAATAGCTGATGTGGTTCCCATCTTCAAACAAGGAGAAAAAAAACAGACCCAGGAAACTATAGACCGATCAGCCTAACATCAATACCCGGGAAGATACCCAGGAAAAGATCATAAAAAACCACATCTGCCAACATCTAGAAACAAGTAAAGTAATAATTAGCAGTCAGCATGGGTTTGTTAAGAACAGATCATACCAAACCAATTTTATTTCATTCTTCAACATAGTGACTAAATTAGTAGACCAGCAAAATATTGTGGACATAACATACAGTATTTAGATTTTAGCAAGGCATTTGACAAAGTAGACCACAACCTACTTCTTAGTAAGCTTGAAAAAAGTGGAATAGATAGCACCACCACTAAATGGACTCACAACTGGCTGACAAACCATACTCAACGAGTAGTCCTTAATGGGTCTAAGTCTACATGGAGGGAAGTAAGCAGTGGGGTGCCACAAGGTTCCATCTTAGGCCCAGTACCCTTCAATATTTTCATTAATGACTTAGATGAGGGAATAGAAGGGGAATTTACCAAATTTGCAGATGATATTAAGCTGGCAGGAATAGCTAACACCCAAGAATATAGATAGGCTCAAGATCCAGATGAATCTTGACAGTCTAGAACACTGGGCTGTATCTAATCTAATAAAATAAAATTCAATGTACAGAAAGGTAAAGTCCTACACTTAGGCAAGAAAAACCAAAAGTACACATATGGACTGGGTGAAACCAGGCTCAATAGCAGTAACTGTGAGAGGGATCTTGGAGTTTTAGTGGATAACCAGCTAAATATGAGCCAGCAGTGTGCAAGAGCAGGCAAAAAAGCTAATGCAATCCGAAGTTGCATTAACAGAAGGATACGATTGAGTTCAAGTAGGTACTAATACCACTCTATAAAGCCTTAGTAAGACACCTAGACTACTGCATCCAGTTTTGGTCACCACATTATAAAAAAAATGTGACTGTACAGAAAGTACAGAGAAGAGCAAGCAGGATTGTTGTGGAGCGGCGGTTACAAAGGGAGACGGAGCCAGGCTAAAGGCTAACAACTTTATTCTTGCGAATAAAGGGTCGCCGTGGCTGCCGAGGCTATCTGACAGCCAGCTGGCGGCGACAGCTGATGCCGTTTGACAGCTCCCTTTTATAGCCGGCTGTCAAAAGGCATCAACCAATGGGAGCGATCGGTGCTCCCTCGTTGGTGGCGGACTGGAGGGAGGACTGCTGCTAGTCTTTGAACACAGCACTCCTTCCCCCTGGCCACGAGCATGCGTAGTCCTGTAGCCATGATGGCTGCTTTTGCTCGCGGCCCGATCTTCGAAGTTCCTGAGGCTTGTCGGCGGCTGGTGCGTCTTGTTCCTCCCGGGCGGTGACTGGAACCTGCAGAGGGTCGCTGGCCATCCCTGGACTGCTTTCAGGCGACTGCTCGGGTGAGTCTTCCCGCGGCGGTCGGCTGGTTGCGTTGTCGGGCGGCAGGTAGACTGGGTCCTTCGGCGGGTTGGCTGGCGGTGAGTAGACCAGGTCGTCCGGCGGCGGGTAGACCGGGATTTCGGTGGCAGTCTTGTTCCAACGCCTCCTCAGCTGGTCTACGTGCCTTCTCCAAATCCGGCCATCTTCCAGAAGGACTCTATATGATCTGGGTCCTGCAACAAAGACTATCTGCCCTGGGAGCCATAAGGGGTGCCCCGCATAGTTCCTGGCATACACCTGGTCTTGCAGGGTGAATTCCCTGGCATGGCTGTCAGAGGTTAGTGGCGTGCTGGGAGTGTAGTGGGGGTGCAACCTGTCCAGGGTGGTCCGAAGGCGCCTTCCCATTAACAGTTCAGCAGGGGACTTGTTGATGGAAGGGCACGGGGTGGCATGTTGTGTGAGTAGGTAAGTTGACAGTTTGGCGTGCCAGTCTGCCTGGCCCAGCTTGGCCAGAACTTCCTTGGCAGACCTGACAGCCCTTTCTGCCATTCCATTACTTGCCGGGTGAAAGGGGGCTGTGAGAGCGTGTCTGATGCCCAGATTAGCTGTGAAGATGGCAAACTCGTTAGAACTGAATTGGGGGCCATTATCTGAAACTAATGTGTCAGGAAGTCCATGAGTAGCAAACAGTCTGGTCAAGGCCCTCGTGACAGCCAGTGTTGTGGTGAAGGGTAACAAGGCTACTTCAGTCCATTTGGAGAACGAATCTACAACCACCAGGAATGTCCTCCCTTGTATGGGACCAGCCAGGTCTACATGCAGCCTGGCCCAAGGAGCCCCCGAATCTTCCCATTTGGTTGGGGCAGCTCCTGGAGGGGCTGCTCTTGTTGCCTGGCAGGGCTGGCACGTGTTAACCCTGTTGGCAATCCGGGCATCTAATCCTGGCCACCAGACGTAGCTGCGGGCCAAGGCCTTCATCCTTACGACGCCAGGGTGACCCTCGTGCAGTGCCCTTAAAACTGGTTCTTGCAAGGTGGGTGGTATAAACACCCTTGTCCCCCATAACAGACAGCCCTGTAGTGAAGAAAGCTCCTGCCCGCGGGTCTTAAATGGCATGAATTCAGGGGCGAACTGAATGTCAGGCCACCCCCTCCCTACCCAGTCCAGGACTTGGGAAATAACACGGTCCCTCTTGGAGTGTGCAGCAATATCCCCAGCTGAGACTGGTAGGTTAAGTTCATTGCAGTCGAAGATTGCGTGGATGGGAGCTGGGTCCTCGACTGGTGATGGCAGGGGGCATCTGCTGAGGGCATCAGCATGGCACAGGGTCTTCCCTGGGCGATGTACCAGTGTGTAAGAGTAGGAGGCCAGAAATAGAGTCCATCTGGTCATTCTTGGGGATAACACCTGTGGGGTTTGCTTATCGCCAGCTAGCAGTCCTAATAGAGGTTTGTGATCAGTTACAAGTTCAAAACTATGGCCATAAAGGAACTCATGGAATTTTTTTACAGCGGCTACAGCTGCCAAGGCCTCCTTATCGATCTGACTATAGTTTCTCTCTGCAGCGGAGAAAGTTCTTGAAAAATAGGCAATGGGTGCCTCTGATCCATTTGAGAGCCTATGGCTCAATACTGCTCCTATACCAAAGGGTGAGGCATCAGAGGCTAACACTAGGGGCAGGTTTGGGTTAAACTGAACTAACACAGAGTTTGAAGTTAAGAGAGACTTCACTGCTTGGAAGGCGTGGGCTTCCCTTTGTCCCCATTGCCATGGGGCTTTCTTATCTAGGAACCTATGTAGGGGTTCAGCTACGGAGGCTTTGTGAGGCAAAAAGGAAGCATAAAAATTAAGGAGTCCCAAAAAGGCCTGCAATTCAGTTTTGTTAGAGGGAGTGGGTGCCTCGTGAATAGCCCTAACTTTACTCTCTATGGGGTGAATTCCAAATGCATCAATTCGATAACCCAGGAAGTCTACCTGTTTGGTGGCAATGGTGCATTTGTCTTTTTTTAATTTAAGCCCGTTTAGCCTGAACCTGTCAAGGACAAATCTCACTCTGAGTAAAAGTTGTGTTTTGTTGGTGGCAGAAACTAAAATGTCATCGAAGTATGGAACCATCCCAGGTGGCCCTGGAGGATTCTTTCCATGAGTGATTGGAAAATGCCAGGGGCTACGCTAACTCCAAATTGCAAACGTTTACATCTAAATGCGCCCCTGTGAGTAACTATAGTTTGTAGGTCAGCAGTTTGTTGGTCAACGGGAAATTGCTGGTATGCCTGGGACATGTCTAACTTTGCAAAAATTATGCCTGGCTCAAAAGAGTGGAGCAGGTGTTGGATTACAGGTACTGGGTATGCGCTAATTTGTAGGAAACGGTTGAGGGACGTCTTATAGTCAGTGCAAATTCTCACGCTGCCATCTTTTTTTAAAGGGGTGACTATGGGGGTTTCCCTCTTGGCGAAGTCTACCTGTTCTAGCACCCCCTGTTTGATAAGTTTATCTAATTCAGCATCTAAGTTTGGCCTAATGGCGAAAGGTACCCTCCGAGGTTTCAAACGAATTGGGGTGGTTTGTGGACCCACATCAAAAGATATGGGGGTGCCTGAATAACAGCCTAGTTCACTGCTGAAAACATCAGAGTAGTCCCTAAAAAGGGCATCTACATCAGACTTTTCCACAGAGTGAATTCCTGTAACATTGAGGCCTAGGGCAGGAAACCAATCTAATCCTAGCAAGCTAGGAAGGGCACCATCTACAACCATCAGTGGCAAGTGACCCCTAAAGTTTTGGAATTGAATGAGGAATTTTCCTTTACCCAGGACTGGGATGGTCTTCCCCTGGTAGTCTCGAAGAGTCAGGTGGCAGTTGGTCAGCTTCTTTTTTGAGAGCGAAGGCAGCAACTTCTTCAGGGAGGCCCACGAAATGATGGAGAGGGTTGACCCGGTGTCTACTTCCATTCGGCAGGGCTTACCTTCTATAAAAAGAGAAATGCTTAATTTGTTAGGCCTAGAGGTGGTGTTGTTCGCGTGGTAACAAGTGTAACAATGTTCCACTTGCCTTTGGTAGGAGGCAGAAACTTGAGGTCTTTGTATGGAGGCCTGCTCACCTTGGCAAACCCTGGCTATGTGCCCTCTCTTCTGGCAGTTCAGATAGATAATGTTTCTGAACCTACAGGTTGATCTATGGTGGTTGCCCCCGCAGCTTATACAAGGAGTTTGCTGTTTGGCTGTCTGATTGTTGTATTTCCTAGGTGGCCCTGGGGGGGGGGTCTTGGACGCGTGAGGTGGTTTACCTCCAGAGGTTCTTCTTCCACTTCTTGGGAGACCTCATCATAGTGGACTGTAGCCTGCCCTTGCTTAGGGGTGTTCCCCTGAATTTCAGCTGCTGATAATTCAGTAGCCTGAGCTTCCTCAATAGCTGAGGCTAGGGTTAAGTCTTTTTTAGCCAGTAACCGCCTTTGCAGTTTTAGATCCCTTACTCCTCCCACAATTTGATCGAGCAGCAGGAGTCCCTAAAACCGCAGTGTATGGCAGCAGATCTCAATGCTGCCATGTACTGACTCACAGTCTCCCCTTCAGCCTGAGTTCTTCTTCTAAAAGCCAGTCTCCTGGCTATCTTAGAGGGTCTGGGGGAGTAGTGATTTGACAAGATTTCTCTCAACTCATCCCAGGGAATAGCCTTTATAGAACGTGGGGACACTAGTGCAGAGGCTGTGTCAAAAACTGTGGCCCCACAGAAACTTAAATAATAGGCGCTTTTCCTTAGATCCGTGACTTCAGTTAGATCAATGGAATTTAAAAAACATTCAAATCTATTCATATATGATTCCCATGTTTCTGCCCCCAGTTGGAAGTGCGGGAATGTTGGATTAGAGGCCATTAGAGTGGCAGCATTGGTTTCCTCAGCTGAGGAAAAAATAGAGTTTTTGCTTTTAGAAAAGCGTTTCTGGCTGCGCCTGTCAGCGGCGTTCGGCTCCTCAGCTGAGAGGGCTTTTAAATTTCGCGCTCTTTGGAGAGCGTCAGTGGCGGTGACTCGATCAGCTCGTAGCGGCTTCGGCTCTTTCTTGTTGTGACTTCGGTTCGATTTCCTGCCTGGTCATCTTAGCTGTATCCCGCCCTCGTCGCCAGTGTTGTGGAGCGGCGGTTACAAAGGGAGATGGAGCCAGGCTAAAGGCTAACAACTTTATTCTTGCGAATAAAGGGTCGCCGCGGCTGCCGAGGCTATCTGACAGCCAGCTGGCGGCGACAGCTGATGCCATTTGTCAGCTCCCTTTTATAGCTGGCTGTCAAATGGCATCAACCAATGGGAGTGATCGGCGCTCCCACGTTGTCGGCAGACCGGAGGGAGGACTGCTGCTAGTCTTTGAACACAGCAAGGATGATTAGGAGACTGGAGATTAAAACATGAAGAACGGTTATAGGAACTGGGAATGGTTAGTCTAATGAAGAGAAGGACCAGGGGAGACATAATAGAAGTGTTCCAATATTTGAGGGGCTGCCACAGGGAGGAAGGGGTCAAGCTATTTTCTAAAGCACCGAAGGCCAGACAAGGAATAATGGATGGAAACTGAACAAGGAAAGATTTAACCTGGAAATAAGGAGAAACTTTCTGACAGTGAGAAAAATCAACCAATGGAACAGCTTGCCCTCGGAAGTTGTGGGATCACTTGCGACTTTCAAGAAGAGATTGGATTGCTATTTGTCAGAAATGGTATAAACGGCGGGTTGGACTAGATGATCCCTTCCAACTCTGATTATCTGTTATCTGTTACTAATAAAGGGTGAATGGTAGAGCATGTGCATTATATACAGAAGTCCTCCTAGCATACTCCATCAAAAACATAGCCAAAAGCCTGCCTGAGACACAAAAGCAGCTAACTATAGTTAGTTGGGAGTTCTGTTGCTATAAACATCGACCGAGCTGCCAAGTAGTCTGAGAGAAAGAGAATTGAATATTAAATAATTGGGGGACACTTTGTTATTGACTTTTCCTCTGGCTAAAGTTGGATTAATACAAGGAATGTGCTTTCAAAGGACTGTTTTTTTTCCAAAGGATGCTTTGAGCAAAGTGTTCAAAGTTGCTTTGTAAAGGAATGTGGCTCCTTACTTTTTAAGGATAAAGCAAAGCTCCTGCCTCTCTTCACTTTAGCTGCTGTCTTAGATATGTCCACTATCTGGAAGTGCTTTTGGAGAGATTTTGGAAGGGTCATAGAAATCAGCAGTAGTGAAGCCAAACTTCTGTACTTTGATAAGGCAAAAAAGTTCACTTCTACACAGGGAACTTCATGGTAATAATAAATAAAAAATTATGACAGCCTTGCATTGTAACTTTCAATATAAAGAAAGTATGGATTATGTTTAATATAACTTACCAGCAGTACAATGTGAACGAAAGCTTTAGAGGGAGTAGTAGTTGAAGGGCAGAATATAGATTTGTGAAATCTTCTGATTACTGCATATTAGATCATTGGAGTTTCATGTGAGTACCATTGATACATAAAAGGTGCTTGAAGAAAAATGCATTCAAGTTTGATGTTTGTTTAATTTGTTTTCATAAAGTCATCCATGATGTGATGTGCCAGCATGAAAAATTGTTTTTTGTTTTAACTGTTTGCAATTTTGCTGCAATCATGGTAAACAAGCAATTTCCATAATCATAATTTTATAGTTTTGGCCAATTTCTTCCTGCCAAACCAATTCAATACAATATCTATGAAGATTTTTTTAGCATACAGTCATATCAGATCCTACACAACATTTCTGAGAAGTTTTAAGTGTGAAGTTTTATTTATCTTAATCTATTCTCTTGTGGATTTATTGGCTTGCTGTTTTAGCTTCAGCTAATTACCAAATGGCTTGATATTTTTCTGTGGAATTTTCTGATACAAAGCAGAAATCATAATTCTTTCAGTGATAGCAAATCATCTACATACTGAGGCAGTAAAGCATCTGCAAACCATGATTTTACCACTCCTATGTTTAAAAGACAATTTGAACTTTGTATTGCTCAATGTAGTATGTGGTTTCCACTAGGTAGAAACATACTTATGTAGATAGAAAAGGTTCAATATGCTTTTTCAGGGCTGAAAGTTTCAGCTTTCAGTATGTATTCAAAATGGGACATTTCACATAATTTTGACTTCAAAATAGAGGTTTTGCAATCCCTACTTATGAAAGATGGACTTGTGTCCATGGCAAGCTATTAAATTGAGATTATTGATTTTGTCTTGTAACTACTATAATCTCTGCTATAGGAATTACAAGTTATACCCTAACCAATCATCCAGTCAACCAATCACTTTAAATTCTAGCTTAAAATGTTGAGATGACAAAAAAAGGAGGGGGAAGTTTAACTAGTCTTTTAAAGATAACGTTGATGGGAGCTAAGAACATTTGGAAAGTAGATTCTTACTGTGGTGATCCCTGTTTATATGTTTGCTTTAAACAGAAACATTAAAACTATTTATTGATGTGTGAGTGAAAACTCCATTACAGAGAGAGTTATAAAAAGGGAGCAGTGAAATCATCATTTCACTGGAATTCAAGATTTGCAAGATTGAAAACACTGTTGTGCATAGAATTGTTTTTAACATCAACTGCTAAATCATATATTTCAATGATAGTTTATTGAATTGAAGACAGTTTTTAAATCTCCCTCTCCCTCTCTCTCTCTCACCCCCCCCCCCCATATTTTTGTGGTGGTAATGGATCCAAGATTTTCTCTATTCCCCTTGCAGTAAGCTAGCATTTCAGGAACTTCTGTTTTACTACACGCAACAAGTTTGGTGTTCTTTTTCTCCAGATTGAGAATACTGTGTGAAGTCTCTTCCTGCAGTTGCAAGATAGGGTTGGCTTTGCTCAACTTTCTCTCTCTCTCGCCCCCACATTTGTATTGTGTTTCTTTTGAAGTCATGCTTACATGTACACTTATTCATCATCACAATTATTCCATATGCCAAGGTTCATAGGTTCTTTTTCCATGAATCCCGAGAAGAACCAGTACCCAATGTGTGAGGAATATGCATGCATTTTTGTAATGTACACAGGCCAAACTGATTATCACATTGTTATGTTGTATTATGAAATGTGCAGGGAGCCCTAGAACATCTGAAAGGGCCTTATTCTCAGTGTTAGCAATGGGATTTAGTCATACTTAATTTGGTGGAATCATGCCATAATTATCACCATTAAAATACTATAGAGCTTGATTACTGATTCATGTTATCTCCTAAAATAGAGTCTCCACTACTTTACAAAAAGTTATTCGAATTCTGCACTGGTACAAGTAGAATGTATAACACTTTAAGATTTAGTTCTAAAATGGAAACACCTTGTTTCTGGATTTTCTGTTCTTGATGAGCTCCAGTATTGATGCCACCATGTGACATTTCAAAAGATGCTGTGTTCATTTAAGACCTGCTTCTATTTCTGCTGTGGCACAGTCCTGGAACATTAAACTTGATTATAAAATCAATACTTGTAATGATATAAGAAACAGCCTTAATATTTCAGCTGTAAGGGGAGTGCAAAATTTAGTTTGTACATGCAATTTTGTATGCCTACAACTTATGCTGATCTCCAAACAGATGACAAATCAGTTTGGAACAATGGTAATTATTGGGAAAATATTAAATGTTTGGAAGAGTCCTGTTCATTTATCCCTAGGTATACAGATGTTACAGATGTTATGACTTGCCAAGAACTTGACAACTCAAATGTTTTTTCAGTCTCCTATGGAATTAAAAATGGCATGGTTATAAGCAAATTGCTGGTAGATTGTGTTAGTCATAAGTCATAAACTATGCAAACTAGACTTTAGTTCATACTTGAATATAGCCTTCAGTTTAAACATAGCCTTCATCTTCCTATTTAAACCAGTAGATGTTGAGTAGCATGTTGTCCCCTTCCTATTTCTTAACTTTTAGGACACTAGCTATTAAACCAAGTGCAACTTGCATTGAAAATTATTTGTATCAAAGCTTTGCATGTAGCAAGAAATGCATTTTGAATGTGGAACAGAATAGCTCCACTCAAAGTGTCATGTTGGAACACTCACATTGGCTCTACTCTGTTGGGAAATAAAACCCCTCAAAAGCTTAAATGTTTTGTTTAATTCAAAGCAAAACTTTTGGAAGTTACCCAATTAGGTACAAACTTAGAACACCCAAAAGGGCCCATTTCAGTAGTCAGAATAACCCTTTAAGGTTGTTCTTTATGGAACTAGAATGTGATGAACTGTTGGTATAAGGACATCTTTTTCACAATGCAATATAATTTTAATAATGTTTCCATTGGTTTTGATTGTAGAGAGGACACAATCCCACAGTCAAGATCTCCTGAATAATCCCTACTGAAATGAAAAATTTCTAATCCAAGAGTGCTCTTTATGATAATTTCACTGTTCATTTCAGGCAGAGATAGGTAGGAAAACATTTCAGTACACAGCACAAGCTGTCATATATCATCAGTGCTCTCATTCAGGATCCATTTTACCCTTACCTGTGACTAGGAAGTTTATTTCTTCAACTTCTTGATGTAAGCAATTGCTTTTCACAGCTAGAAGTTGATAAAACATCTCTCCTTGATTCGGTCTATGAGGTAATATTGCTCAGACATTTTATAGCTTTAGGAATGAGCCACTGAACATGTTGTATAGCTTGTGACAACTTAAGTTGGTGAAAACAATTTGCAGTTGGGAAATGAGAAAGTAAGCAAATTCAAAATTGATAGCACCATCAGATGAATTGGATTTTCTGAGGCCTCTTCTGTCAGGATTCCTCTGTACCAGGAGTGGGCATCTATGGCAACTTTATGACCTGTTGACTTCAATTCCCAGAATTGCTGACCTAGCTTATTCCATTTCCACTGTCATTTCTCAACTGTTTCTAATACCCTGCCTCTTTGACAGGGAAAACAGAAGGAGCTTCACTGACTAAATAAGGCAAAGAAACTGAGACATATGTGGAAGACAGAGACTTCAAACAGTGGGAGAAGAAAGCAATAAATTTTTAAAAAAATCCCCTTTCTCGATCAGAAAACAATGCAGCGTACTGTATATATTGCAATGGGTATAAATGGGACAGATGGAATAATATTGGTTTAAAATCTATTGGTCTTTCCAGATAATGGACTAGATCAAAGTTTGTCAGTGGTGTGCCACTAAAATCAGTGAGTTCTGTTAGACTCAGTTGTATTGGATAGTGGTCTACCCTAAACACTTAAGTCTGCTTCCAACCCCTGACTTTAGAAAGCAAACAGCAAACTATTAAGCTGCCCAGCAGTGCTGAAGTGCTTAGTGGAGCTTCTATAACAAGAGGCAATCCCCATCCAAAGAGCTATGGCTACCTTGCAAAAAATAACAAATAGGCAGTTTTAATGATTGGTTTGGCAGCTCCCTAGAGATCTTTGTGTGGCACAGATGTAGGTCAAAAGGTGGAAGAGCAGGTGCTCTTTGATAGGAGGAGAAGGGAGGCGGGTCATCTCCTTGGGAATTCTGATGGCTTTATGATTTTATGATCCTGCAGGTTAAACTGTCAGTTATTGTCAGTTATCAGTTATCAGAATGAAGATGCCTTCCCAGAGATAAGCTGCTCTTCAGTGAGGTCCTGGACTCTGGGGAAGCTTCCCTCCTTTTGTAACCCACTCCCAGAGGGGTGAGTGAGGGTGAGAGTTTGGATTAGATTTGGGGTGGGGGTGAGGGTGAAAGGGTGAGAGGGTCAGGATCAGGGGAGGGGGGCATGGAGGGGCATGGATAAGGGAAATGGGAGAAAAGAGGATAAAGAGGGGATGGAGAGGGGAAGAGGAAGGGAGGGGGAAAGGAAGATGGGAAAAGGAGACAAAGGGGGGAGAGGGTTTTTTAAAAATGCCTTTCTGGAAAAGATCATGTTACGCTTTCCAGAGCCGCTCTTCCTTATACCCAGCCTTAAATTTGCCTCCCCGATTTCAGAGGCATCTTCACACAGCCTGAATGAGAATGGCTGATCTCCAAACAAAAAAAAAACCTTGCTGTGCCCTACAAACCAGGCCAACTTGGGACTTCCAGATAACTTGTTGGCCTTCCCCCGCCACACCTCCCACAGATGTTGTAAGGAAAACCCAATGATTGGAGGATCAAGCCCAGGGCAAAGTGAGAGAAGTGCATTCTGGCCAGTCCTGGTGCCCTGAGTGAAGTCCCTTCCTTAGCCTCTCCTCTTTGCCCCACCCACTATATTGAAAAATATTGATCACAATAGATCTGATCAATGCTCCTGAAATGGAAAAGGTAGCAAGACGGTCGATGATTTTGAGGATTATAAGGATTAGTATGTTTATTGACTGTTATTTTGTGTGTTTTAACCTTATTTGCTGTAAGGAATTGTAACTCTCTTAGTATCTGGTCAGCTAGAATGGTGTGAAAGACTACATAAATAATTATAATTAGTAGTGCAGGTTCTCATCACACACACACAACTTTAAACATTTTCAATATATAAGTGCCTTGATGAGATACGCTATCTGCTGATTCTCCATTGAGTACATGTTGCACCATTAACCAAGTGTTACTGGTTATCTTTGTTAGTATTGTCTTGACCAGTCAGTCCACTGCTTACAAACAGACAAGAAAACAATTATTAAAACAAAGTGTTTTTGAGATTTATTTTGAGACTTACCTTTGTAAGTCAAGACAATTGTTCAAGCCTTGCAACAGTTTATTTGAAAGGAAATAATCTTGTTCTTGACTCAAAAAAATACATATATAAGAACTGATATTCTTACTGACATTCATATATATGTAAGATCTGACTTATGATCTAACATGAGCTGTTTTATTTAATATGTAATTCAAGAGAATATGTGAATTCTTCAGCAATAAAATAATGCAATAGTGAGTTATAAGAATTTACAAGATGATCTGTTTGGTTGCAATTGTGGAACTTTTTTTAAATTTTCTGAAGTAAGCAAATATTATTGCCTCCCAGTATAAATTATCCATAAAGTTTTGATGAAAAGTTGATTTATCAAAGTGTTCTTTTACAGAATAAAAATTTTAAACTATTTGCAATATTTTTTTCTTCTGTTCAATTGTTACCAATTCTCAGAGACTGCCTGGGCAAGTCCCTATATTTTTTAGAGATTTTTCAGAAATGGCATGCCGCTGCCTCCCTCCTAAGACTGGGAGAAAGTGACTGGCTCAGATCACCCAGCTGTCTTTGTCCCTAGGCAGGACTAGAATTCACTGTCTCCTGGTTTCTAGCCTGATGCTTTAACGACTACACCAAACTGTCATAAATGCAGCAAATGCAATTGACTGATGCAATAAATAATCAGATATTTGCAATACAAAATAAATCTCTCCATATAAAAGCAAAATACTACTTATGTATCATCACAAAATCTCCAAAATCGTAAAGCCTACAAACTTGAAATTTGGCTCGTATGTTCCTCTTGGCTTCTAGGTACTCACTAAGAAAGGATTTTTTGAAATGACCATCAGAGCATTAATATTTCCTATATTATTAACACGCTCTGATGCTAAGGAGTTCTACTCTCCCTCCTCACTTGAAAAGAAATCTGTTCCAAATGTAAAACACAAACAGAGAAGTTTCGGTTTCATAGCACCAAGCAGCTTTAGTACAGAACAGTTGAGCTAAGCCACGCTGTCTCCTTACTCACACAGCAAATACTGTTTCAGTTTCCAAACAGCCCTCAGCTCTCTCACATACCAACAGGACGCTAACCAGTTGAATACCGATGGATGCTGGTAGGCAGAGGCAGATTTTTTTTCTCTTATTTTCCTCCCCCAAAACTAAGCCCAACTATATAGTTTCGTAGCGAAGCACGGGTATCAAGCTAATATCCCTATATACTAAAAGCCTAAAATTGTTCTTCATGTAAATGAAATTAGGGTTTCCCTTGATAATTGAATTTTGAAATACTTTCTTAATAAGTTAATAAATATCATTGTAAAATACATAATCTTGGAGGGTTGATTTGATTGATATCTAAGAAAAATTGTTAGGCTGTAATGTCCTTGCTGGTTTCATGTTGATACTGTCTCACCTTTCTTTGCATTTATGTCATTTGATTTGATTTTGTTTTCTTCCAAACCTAATGCAGTTTCTATATCATGTATATTTCTAACAAAAATGGTATAAATCATTACTTTAAAGCTCTCCTCTGAAGGTCTCTTTCAAAGAGGAGAATCTCACCTCCTTTAAGATCTGTTTGGAAAACAGAACCAAAACTATGATTTTTTAAAAAAGTTGAAATATCTCTGAAGAAGTAATATTGCTTCGATTATGCAAGAAATAATCTTCCTATATAAATATTGGCAGGAAGATTCTATCAATGATTTTCCATCAAAGAAGGCGAAGTTAAATATCAAACGAACAAACTGAGGGTGGGGGGGTGGGGGGGAAGAACAGGAAAAAAGTTAAACAGCTTTCAGAAGATGCAAAATACAAACTATCTTCAGATCATTCAGTCAGTTACATTTACTAAATGCCAGCCTCTCAATCTGCTCTCAGTATAGCAATAGCAATGGCATTTATATTTATATACCTTCATAGTGTTTTACAGCTTTTCTCGAAGCAGTTTACAGAATCAGCATATTGCTGATCTGGGTCCTCATTTTACTGACCTCGGAAGGATAGAAGGCTGAATCAACCTTGAGCCTGGTGAAAATTGAAGGAATTTGAACTCGTGGCAACGTGAGCAAAATTAACCTGCAATGCTGCATTCAAACCACTGCATCACCAAGGTATAATGTTCTTTTTAAAAAAGACAATTGAATACGTCAAAGATATTAAATTATTTGTGAGGGATTTGATAGGGACTCATGAGGATGCACACCTTAAGGCCATTTCAGCATTCCTTGCATATAATGATGAAATTGTTAAGACAAATGCCACGCTATTCAATCTCTAGCTCTAGCAAGCCAATGTTGCTTATCTTACCAAAGAAACTATCACTACCATGGGAAAATTACATGAAGCACAATCAATGAAAAAAATAATTTTTAAAAAAGTAAAAGTTTTTCATGAAGTTAGCAATCAAAGTTAGGGTTTTAAATGTCCAAGAATAAGAACAGGCTAGCTTGTGTTCACATTAACTTTTTGGCACTGTAGATCACAAACTATTACATAGTTAAATCTAAATTAGAGATTTTAAATAGAAACAAACAGCAGAAACTTGGAAAATTGGTTTCAGTTTGTGAACAAAACTTCTTTTGTGTGTGGATTGCTAAATAGAATGTTAGATAATCCAAATATTCTCCTGTGTAAATTGAATATCAATATACACTGAATATATTTTTAAAACAATTATAAAACAAACATAAAATCATTAAATGTTTTTTGCTGTTCTGGTGAATACATGCTCAAAGCTGTCCTTTATATTTATTCAGAAGTCTGCATTGCTGATTTCAGGAAGATGTCTTTAGAACTGTGGCCACCATCCAACTGAGACTTAATTCATTTTAATGAGCAATTCAGTGCATGACTTCTCAGAGAACATCTCACTATTTTCAGAGTTTACTCCAAATGAATTTTATGTGTTTACAGACCTGAAGCAATACCTTAATCTAAATAAATGGACCCAAGTAGGTTTAACTACGCAAGAGTTAATATATTTCCAACTACATTTTCAAATTCTCTAAGCAATTCACCTGTTCAAAGCAATAAAGTTTATATGGAAAACAAGCACTCACATTTTAGTAATGTTTTGGCTTAATTAAAGATTATAGTAATTTTTCCCTGATGTATTTTATTCTAATATGGTCAGTGGATGATGAAAACAGCATTATTGGAAAATCTTGGCCTCTCCAAAAATCTTTCTGAATCTTAGTATTTTTTTTAAAAAGAAATCATAATTTGAATGTACTGAAAACTTTGAAAATAAGTATAGGCCTGAATAATTCAAATCTTTAACTCATTTTCCACAGCTGGACAAATACTTGTACTTAAGCATCATGGATTCAACGAAATAAAAAAGTGATCATGTAGTGTTCTTAACTAGGCAGCTGAGTGAACATTTCCTTTAAAAATGAACACTGGCTGTTTTTCAGGTTAAAATACCTAACATAAAGTGCAAGCAAGCATAGAAGTGAGGTGAATTTCCTTTCTGGGGTTATTTTATAGTGAGGTATGCAAGAATATCCAACAGCTTCAAAATGCCAGAGGCTTACTTGACATTCAGGATGATTTTTCTGGTACTGTGGTGGAAATGGCAACAATTAGAGAGATCCAACAATCATTTTATTATTTTCAAAGTTGGCAAGCTACAGGAAGTAAAGGTCACTTGCCCTCAAGGAAGCCACAAGCAAGGGCCCATGGTTACCAAGATCTTAAGTAACCTTCTTTTTAAAAAAGAGGCCCATTAGGTATCTGCATTTAGCAAAATAAGTGCAAAGGAAGGAATTGGGTTTTTTTTTTTTTACAGTTGAGGAAAGAGATAATGAGCAAGGAGACAGGATATCACTCATCAGAGGAGACTTGGCAACCCTTTTTTTAAAAAACAAACAAACAAACTTTATTAATTTTTTTTAACACACACAAACAAAACATAGGATGTAGTAAAATAAAATATCTTTTCTAGAAGAAACAAATAAACCATCTTATTTAAAAAGAAGATAATTCCAAATTATCACACTTCTATATATATATTTATCTTATCTAATCAACTTCATATCTTTTCAAAACTTTTCTTTATTACTCCCTTTCGTTCTATTTAGTCATATTTCTTCTGTCTTAAAATATATATACTCATTGAATATATTTTCATTAGTATTCTTCCATATCTTGTCAGACTTAAACAAACATTACCCAAACATAAATACATAAAACTTCTTTTTGGAAGACGGCTTATCCCGAGTTAACTCTTTTTATACAGACATCAATCAAAATTTATACTCACTTAATATACTATCTCATATCTTATTTAACATTCTCTATTTTCCATATATTTTCTCTCTCCTCATTCTTTTAATTCTATTTTATTTATTCCATCTCAATTAAATAATTATATTTGCATCTTTGGTCTGCTTTCTTTCAGTCACCTACTTATCCTTTCTATCTAATATAATATTTCTCAACACTTAAAATAATACATATTTTCCATGCTGATTCTGCTCCGTACATTCAAAGTATTACATTTCAAAATAGTAAAACAAACAAATAATATTGAGTTTAATAAGTAATAATAAAACTAAAAACAAGTAAAAAAATATATTAAATTTATAATATAGTAAAAGCAATGTTTCATAAGAAATTAAATTCTATTATTAATTCTTAAACAATAAAATACTATTTCATACTATTATGAAATTAAGAAATTAAACTCTATAATTAAATCATGACTTCGCTTTAATACATTTTTAAATCATATAATATTCTAATTTTCTAACTCAACTTCAAATACTAATGTCTACAATGCATTTTTATGTACTTTTGCAGAATCATTTTTTTAAAAAAGATTATCTCACCCCTTATCTCTGAAAAAAAAAACATTTTTTTGCATCTTGTTTAAAGCCTTTATGACTTCTCTTTCCTTTCCCCCTTTCTTTCTTCTCCATTCTAACTTTTTGACCCCCCCATCTCTCCAATTTCACTCTCTTAATCTTCCCTCTCTGTTGTATTTCTCTTTTCTGTTGCTTTCTGACATCATATCGCTTTTTCATCTCTTTTTTCTTTTTCTTGGTTGCTTTTTTAAGTTCTAAGTTCATCTTTTCCTTGCCCCCCTTCCACTTTTCTTCCTCCACTAAGTGTGTTTGTCCATTAAAGATGGCTTCTTCTCCTTCATCCCAGCCTTCCTGTCGTATTTCTTGGTAAGTAGAAATCGCCATTTCCAAAAAGCAAAAAATAGATCCAAACGAGCCCTTATCTTCGTTTTTCAGTTTTTGAAATTCCATTTGCAGTCCTTCAAAAGATAATGCCATTTTTTCTTTCTTTCTTTTTTAACGCAACCCTAATGTCTTTAGTCCCTTTTTTTAAAAAACAAAATTTCACAAAGATCTCAAAGCAAACCAAATCAATTTTAAGTTTTTTTTTTTTTTTAAATCCAATGTCCAGAAATCCTTTATCCCTTGGCTTTAAATTTCAAATTGAGTTACCTTCCGTGCCCAAGTAGATTTTCCAGATCTCCGTCTGCTATTTCTATGGGGAGGGAGAGTTAAGAAATTTTTTTTTCCCCTTAACAGCTTTAACCGCAGCTTTCCAGTCTTCTTTGGGAAACAATGTATCCTCAGGCAATTCAAACAGTTCAGTTTCCAGGGTAATTAAGAGTTGTATTGTCTCGGCTCAGCCAAATTCTCACTTCCTCCTGCAACCTCCAGCAGAAATCTTACCTGGCTGCAGGCTTCTTTGTGACGGCCATCACTGACCGCCGCTCCACCACCTTGGGAAAAAGGGGGTTTTCCAGCTGGGGAGGGGGTCTGCGACACCCCCAAACCCCTGTCCAGATCCCCTCTCTCTTTGGCTGCCTCTACAGGGCAGCCATATTCCCCAGACCCATTTGGATTGGGGGCACCTTGGCAGCAAGCACAGTAGGAATTGCAGACAAGGAAATTCCTGCTGCTGCTGAAGCCACGCAAAAACGGAAGTTCCATTAGACTTGGCAACCTTTTGAAGTGCAGTCCTGCTGTTTGGTTATATGAGAATGCCAAACTCTTAATTGTAATTTCAACAGGCTGGCCTCTGCATACAGATGTGGAAGGAAATGATAAAACTGCTTTAATCAGCATCCTTGAAAATATGAAGAAGTACATTAAAGAATAACAACAGACAGGTAACAGTAATTAAATCTTTTGAGCAGCCTGGAACCTATAAGCTGTGGTGGCGCAGTGGTTAGAGTGCAGTACTGCAAGCTACTTCTGCTGCCTGCCGGTTGCCTGCAATTTGGCAGTTCAAATCTCACTAGGCTCCAGATTGACTCAGCCTTCTATCCTTCTGAGGTCAGTAAAATGAAGACCCAAATTGTTGGGGGCAATATGCTGACACTGTAAACTGCTTAGAGAGGGCTGTAAAGCACTGTGACGTGATATATATGTAATACTAAGTGCTATTGCTATAAACATTTTTGGTTTAAAACATTTTTACCATATTAAACATTTTTTGCACAGTACTGTTTCCCCCACCCCAGAATGTTCTCTGGATAACATTGCTGTTATCAACACAGTGCTTGGAATCCTGGAGTGCCCGCAAACTTATTTTTTGTATGTAATGTCTTTTATGAGCCTGTCTTATTATTTAAAAACACATTTTAAGTTAAAAAGTCAGCACCAAAGCATTGAATGATTTTTAGCTCTGGCATACAGGGATCTCCTAAGCTTTTTTTTTTTTTTAATAAACTGAAAGTAATTGATGGCTATAACTTAGTGGTTGTGTGGGGGTGTGGGAAACCTGCCCAAGCTAAGGTAAGTAGCAGTGAAAGGCAACTGGACTTTCTTGGGTTTTTTTTTCTTTGAACACACCTTGCTTCTAATCAAAGAAGCTTCTTGGAGGAAATTTGGAATGCACATAGAAACAAAGCATAGTAATGAATCAGGGTGGTGTGAACAATATAGAAGGGCTTAATTTATGGAGTCTTTTTATATGTGAAATTATTATAAAACTGTAGAAAAACAAAAATTTGAAATGTTGAGATTTCTTAAAATTATGAGCCCAAAAGCTGTATCTTGTTTAGCTTATGGTCAAATGAAACTCTCTAAAGGATTATTTGTTTGTTTGTTTGTTTGTTTAATTTGTTTGCTGCCCACCTTACTGCAAGACAACTGTGGGTGGCTTACAGCAGGGGTCTCCAACCTTGGGCCCTTGAAGCCTGGCAGACTTCAACTCCCAGAATTCCCTAGCCAGCTTGCTGGGAGTCGAAGTCTGCCAGGCTTCAAGGGCCCAAGGTTGGAGACCAATGGCTTACAGTATCAACTCTGAGTGAACATTATTATGGGTGAACTCTTTATAATTATTAACATTACTCTTTGTAATTCTGTCTGTCTTCCATCACTATATTCCAGGTTTTCTAGGTATTTTATATATATATATATATCATAAAATACTAAAACTCATAAAATTTGAGGACTCCTTTTTAGCAAATAAATTCCAGCCAGGTAAACGTACATAAATAAGGACTGCGGCTTAAATTTCAAACTATTCTGTCCATTTCCTTTGTAGTAGGCTCGATTTATTAATCTTTCTTCTATTATTATAATGCTGTCTCTAAAAGAAGATTTTAAAAAAAATTCTGGAAAATTAATACAGCAAACCACACAGAGCATATGGAAAAACTAATTATGAAATGCGTCGAGACGACAAGGGCGATCGTCTTCAAGCCCTTTGTCCCCATCTCAACAGAATTATAATTTAGGGTCAAGCATATCTTTTGCATGTAGATAGGACAGGAAAGTATATCTTGAAACTTCTAATAGTGACTCCAATGAACCCATATTCACCCTCATCTTACAACGTAAATAGGACTGTGCAACTTTGAAGGAATTCTTTGGGACGGTGTCTCTTTGCATGGCATCCTATATCTATATTTGACCTATTAGAGGAACAAGAACTGACATAAGTCCTGTTAAGTAGGAAAACAATTTCTTAAAAGCACCTAGTTTTACATCACTGTCTAGGCATAGAATGGAATCGGTTATAATAGGGGAAACAAATGAAAGTGCATGTGGGTGTTTTTTTTTTAATATTACCATCTTATTTCTAATTTTAGTTTTTCAAAATAAAAGGAAAATAAAAATATGGAATTGGAAAAATTAACCAAACACTAAAAAAGAGGAAATCTTTAGCGAGTATATATGAATATATATGTGCTCATTATATAACTATACTATGTTTTAAAGTTCTGCCCATGATGAAATTTCTAAGACAGAAGTATTAGAATACATCATTGTTAATATAGCCAGAAAAGGATGGAATAAATGTATCCTTCATGGTAGCCTTTTTCAAAATGCTTTGTCATCGTGTCAGTTTTTCAGGCCAGGCAATGAATACCACTAATGCAATGACAAATGTACTTTATTTCTCTAGAGTTTGCAGTAACAAACTTGGTGGCTAACAGCAGAATCAACTTTTAATATACCCATTCATATTAATTAGGAAAAATGAACACTATATTAATAACAAGGTTCATTTTTTAAAAAGTGATTTGCGGCTTTCCTCAAATTCTTTAAAAACTTTCAGCCAAATGGACTGAGCAATTGGGTTCTGTTCCATCTGATTAAAACAATATAGAAAAATTCAATTAATATGGATTCCATATTAATATTAATTGAGTGTAATACTTCTAACTTCATGGTCAATTCCTAATGTTTTTAAAGTAATTTTCAAAGGAATTATGAATTTAACTAGATTCATTCTGTTCAAATCCAGCATCCTTCTCCTAAGATCTTTCAAGAAAATCCATTGTATTTATTATAAGATTTTTATCCAGTACCTACTAAATTCGCTTACTATTAAATGACAGTGATAGATACCATACACAATGCTCTCATCATACATCACTATCTTTTTAGTTTACTTTTGAGACTAAATGTGCACATGCTTTTTGTCATCAAAGTGAATTTTCACTTAATATTTCATTCATACTGCACTTTACTGAGGCTTCCATCACTTTCCAATTCTGATTTGATTTAGAAAAAGAATGGAACAGATTTGTGAAATTATTGTTCACATTAAGGATTTTTTTGTTTGTTTGAAACAGTGATACTGCAGGCATCGACAGTTGACATAACATTTCATTTTAAAATGAAAATGTCAGCTATTTATTGCTAACAAATTAAAAACTCCTCGATGTACGTGCTTCAATTTGATGCAAATTTGAACAGACTGCTGATTTACTGCCACTTTATTGATCTATCTGGTAGATATTCGAAAGCAATTCAAGTTACTTTAGAAAACAAAGGTTTATGGAATATATTTATAATATAAAAATCAAATTATGATGTAAGATAACTAATCTGTTTATTATTGTTATTGGATTAGACATTAACATGTGATGATGTATAAACCCTCCCAAAGGGAAGTATATATATTTGATAAATATAAATGATAAATTTGATCATTTGTATTTGATTAAAAAGTAGCAGCTAACTTAGTAAATCGAACTTCTGGCAGCCTCAACTGTTTTAATGTGAACCAGAAATAGTAAATCAAATTTAGGTACGTTAAAACACTTTATTGTCTTTTGAAACAGTCTATGAAAGATGGCTTATCTACCACTGTGAATTGCAAACAGTATTCAACCAAGCAACATCACTTCCATTTGTGGACACAATTGAACACTTTGATGATGTGATTGGCTCTCTGAGGTTGCATGAACAGCTCACCAATGAGTTTTCTCATGTCATTAAACACTCTGCCTATCAGAACAAGCCTAATGTGGGTTTGGTCTTCATCTTTTCAGTGTTTTTCATATGGCCAATCACTAGCTTCAACTTTATTTTCTCCTGCCGACAAATGGAAAAACAGCTTGCTTTGAACACAATATTTTAAGTGTTTAAATTGAAGCAAAAAGTTTTTAAGATTGCTCCAACACTACCTAGACTACCGTTTTGTTGGACAGTTGTCATCTGCTCTGCCATTCTTCCTCATTCCCACTTTTCTCCATTTTAAAAGAGATGCAAGACAAATATCAAATGTATTGTGGTGAGCCCACTGAAAATATCCAGCTGAAACTAGGCAGGCGTAATGTTCTCTCAAGCTAGATAAATACAATCCCTGCTATTTGCAGCCCATTCTTTAAAATAAATAATTAAATAAGCAGCTGTAGATGTTTTGCTGTTTTCCTATTATATCTATGGACGGATCTTTTTCTGAATTGAATCTCAAAGCAGTTTGGATCAAATTGTTTTGACCTCAAACAACAAACTGCAAACTTAAATTGATTCATGCCTTCATCAGCTCTGAAATAACCAATTAAAATTGAATTGAGGCTGATTTGCACAGGGCTATTGGTTACATACGCTGGAAGTATGAGAGGCATTGATAATTCCTTTTAATGTACATTCTAGATTCATGAGCTTTAATCATTACAAACAACCTAGCATGCATTTTTATTTGTCTTTTTGCCTCTGTTAGTTTCCATTATTTAGGCTAGATGTCACAAATATCTGATATTCAATAACTACATTAAAAGATTCCATATTTATAACATATTTTGTCATGATTTTCATATTTTGCTTTATTTTTTTATATCATAAATACCTATGAAGTCCATTGGCTAAGCCAATTCCTTCTCTGATTGATGTTCTGTTGTTTGGTGATTTTATCCATTCTGTAATCCGTGACAGGCAATTTGTGCAATTGGCAATTAAGATTAGGAAATGAAAGTCCACCTCTTTCCCTTGAAACTTGCAAAATGTTGACTGTTACTCTTGGTTTCTTTCCTCCCACTCCATATAAATGTTGCTTCTTACCCAATCTTGCAAACTTTTGCTTGGAATTAGAATTGATGCCATTTAGAACAGGAAATTAATACTGGATAGTGCTGCATATTCATTTTATTGTTGTGATTATTCCTAGCGAAGAAAGCTTTAGATTTTTCCACAGATCAAGATCGTGTTTGATCTCTTTCCATAATTTATGTTAATTGTTCTGAAATGTGCCATTGTTTCATCCTGTCAAATAGAATACTGTGTATATTACTTGGTTTTTTGTTCACTCACAGCCACACTCTTTTTCTGGGGCTAAATATCTTGTTATTATTTTTTCATTAATTTTCTATGCAGACAATTCCCTCCAATTTGTATTGTTTTCATCAACATGCTTTGCAGAAGTCTGTGACTGCACATTAGTTAATATTACATCAATGCATGGCATTTTGTATTATATACCTTTCCCTGAATTTTGATCCCAGATGTTGGTTTGTCTTTCTGAATTTTCTAAGTGCTTGCAGATCAAGATACAATTCAAAACATTTTCACTGTTTGAACCCCTTCACACTGAGATTCCATTAAATCAGGGGTCCCCAAACTTGGCAACTTTAAGACTTGTGGACTTCAACTCCCAGAATTCTGGGAGTTGAAGTCCACAAGTTTTAAAGTTGCCAAGTTTGGAGACCTCTGCATTAAATAGTCACCTCGCTGCACCCCACCTTCGCTCTCCTCTTTCACTATGTCATCTTGCAACTCTTTAAAAACATATTATTTGATCAAGAATGAGCTAAGATCCCACTGGCATTTGGATCCCAAAGACCAGGAGTATAATTTACGTGAGAAGTATCCCTAATGTAAAAAAAAAAAAGATGAACGAAAAGCAAACAAAAATATGTAATTCATATGACCTGATCCACTTGATTTCATGAAGTTTCTTTTTCCAGACCTGCAACTTCCAGGGCTGGTTGAGAAAGTCATATTGTGGTTGGAGGCATGCCAGGGATCAAAGGAACTTGGGAAGTACTGGAGTTTTCTTGGGAAGGGAAGGGGATACGGAGAAAGCGAGGGAGACACCATGCAAGGTAGCATTGCCTAGCTCAATGATGGCTAACCTTTTCGTTGTTGTGTGCCAAAAGTGCGTGTGTGTGTGTGCACACACACATGCCTGCACCCATAATTCAATGAGCGCATGAATCCCCCATCCCTGCGCATGAGCACACAACCCCACATGCACATGCCTCTTACACGCATGCCCTGACCTCCGCGCATGCATAGCAGATACCCAACAATCAGCTGGCTGTCAGAGGCACGTGTGCATGTGCAGTGCATCTATTCCAGGCAATGGCTCACGTGTCGACAGAAATGGCTCTGCATGCCACTTCCAGCATGCATGCCATAGATTCGCCATCATGGGCCTAGCTAGTTGGACACTGCAGTCCTGTGCATGCATTACTCATATGGGTGCAATTAGATATCAATTTCTATGTAAGAGTCTCTTTGCAGGACTGGGAGTTAGAAATGTCAGAGGCAAGAGGGAGAGTAGACAGGATACTATTAGAAAGAGCTGACTATAAGGTGTCCAAAAACCTTTCTTACCCCGAAACCCTACTTTATTTTCAAAATTGAATAATTCTACCATTCTTGAACAGATTTATGAGCAAAAACGTTGTTATTGGTATTCTGTAGCAGCAGCTATTATAAAATCACCCAGTAAATAAAGCACTGTCTTTTGTAAAACATTTGCTAATTATTTCTCAATATTCCATGGTGGGCTCAAGATATAAAAGGGTATATAAGGATTGTCAAGCATGGGACAAATGGAGAAAGAACAGTCCTTCTGAACATTTAGGAGCTTTTGATCCCATCCACTCAATTTAGTGACAAAAGAATAAAAGCAGAATTGTTTCTTAGGATATTTTTTACTGTAGCATAATTTATAATTTCCTGTGAATGACAGGTTTAATAAATGGGAGGTTGAATGTTTCCAGACAGTGAAAAAGTAAGAATATATATATCATTATTTTTTCTGGTGACTAAAATTCTGGTGGCGAAAAAACAAAATCTTCCACTGAGTGCATATGGTACGCTTGACAAAGATGGAAAATTATTTGCACTGTTATTTATCTTTCATGATTCTCAGGCTTTATTTAGGACTCACTTTAAGGGTGAGACCCAGTGGTGGGATTCAATTTTTTTTACTACTGGTTCTGTGGGTGTGGTTTGGTGGGCGTGGCAGGGGAAGGATAGTGTAAAATCTCCACTCAGAGGTGGTATTTGCCAGTTCTCCAAACTACTTAAAATTTCCGCTACTGGTTCTCCAGAACTGGTCAGAACCCACTGAATACCATCTCTGGTAAGACCTCAATAAACAATGCAGATGCTGAAAATGTAACAAATATTTCTGATTGAACATAGAACATAGAGTAGGGTTGAAAGGAATCTTGGAGGTCGAACCAACTGTAGTCTAACCTTGTACCCATGGAGGAGATCCAGTACTATTTCAGACAATGGATGTCCAATGTCTTGTTGACAACCTCCAGTGATGAAGCACCCACAACCACAGAGGCAAGCTGTTCCACTGATTAATTGTTGTCACTGTCAGGAAGTTTTCTCCTTAGTTCTAGGTTGGATCTCTATTTTGTGACCTTCTGACCTCTGAAATGTCTGCAAACACAATGGAATTTAGAGTGTTCTGCAGAAATAAAGTTATAGAAACATTTAAGGGGTTAGATGTGCATGTGTAGAAAATGGCTGGAGGAAGGCAGAACTTTATAAGACAATCAATTATATTAAAAATAAGAACAAGGAAAAGGAAAATGATCTTTTAATTAAGGTAACCAAATACCCACACAATTACAGTAGATGGAATAAGGCTTCTAGCAATGAAAATACAAATGGGGTCTCAAAGACTAGTGTCTCAAGTGTTATGGGAAAGCTGGAACACAGATCTGATGCAGTGGTGGGATTCACATTTTTTACTACCAGTTCTGTGGGCATGGCTTGGTGGGCTTGACATGGCTTGGTGGGTGTGGCTTGGTGGGCATGGCAGACAGATAGAATTTTTTATTGGCCAAGTTTGGTTGGACACACAAGGAATTTATCTTGGTGCAAATGCGCTTAGTATATGTAAAAGAAAAGATACATTCATCAAGAATCAGAAGTTACAACACTTAATGATAGTCATAGGGTACAACAAGCAATCAAATCATACTAGGAAACAGGGAGAAGCTGGCGTCACGACGATACGGCATACGATCTTGGAGGTCTGAGATCGCTGCCGATATCTTTGCTCATGGATGGTCCAAACGGATCTAAACCATCCCAAAGAGACAGTGAATGTAAAGAGCTCATCCTGTCGATCCCAAGGATACTGCAAAGTCCCTGGTAGACCTAGGAGAAGCTCTTTTTACCAGTGGCAAAGAGGCAGCAATTAAAGCTGCTGAAGTTGGGACAGCTCCGAAACGAAAGAGAACGGAAAGAGAAAGTGTGCTGGTTTGGTGAGAATTTTTTCATTACTTTAAGATTTGAAAGGACACCCTAAGGAAAAGAAAGAATCTGTAAAATTTTAGACAGAAGTGATTAAGCGGCGATTTTAAATAGGAAGTCAAAGTAATACTTTTTAAAAAATTTTTATTTTTGCTGGATTTTTTATATATGATTTTATATTTTGAAATTGGACTGGGTTTTTTTTTCTACCTATTCTTTCTCTCCTTCTTGACTTTATAACATTTTAAGCTAGAGACTCCCTCCTAGTCAACTTTTAAAATATCTCTTTCCCTTTTTAATTAATTTTTATTATATCTTGTTTGGAAAAGGAGGGGGAAAGTGAAAGCAGAAGAAACTTTGTAACACTGCCAACTAGAGGCTTGGAAATATTCTATCTCTTTTTTTTTTCTTGACCAGACAAAGCTGAGAAAGAACTGAGACTTCTTTTCAAACTTTGCCTGTTTGATAAGATAGAGGGAAGAGAATGGGAGAGTATTATT
This sequence comes from Hydrophis major, assembly GCA_033807585.1. Taxonomy (NCBI): domain Eukaryota; kingdom Metazoa; phylum Chordata; class Lepidosauria; order Squamata; family Elapidae; genus Hydrophis; species Hydrophis major. The sequence goes on along the minus strand of CM066328.1, from coordinate 327,721,887 downwards.
GCAGGTGGTCTTCTGGGTTTCTATCAGTATCTGGAGTCTGGTGTTGAAGCTTACAGAAAAAAAAGATGATAAGACTCTTGAGAAAAGAATTATAAATTTTAACAAAAGCCTTGGATAACTAAATAAGGTGCAGTGTGTTCTTTTTACTTTTTTTTTAAGCTGGGCTATTTCTTACTTTAACAAACCCCCTCCTTACTAGCTTGCTTTTTGTAATAACTACTTGGATCTTTGGCCTTTTGGAATTTGTTTTTGTCTTTTTGTTTTTGAAGTCTAATTTTTACATTTGCATTTTATTTTAAAGGAAAAGTTTTAGTATTAATGCTTTCCCTCTTTTTTTTTTTTTAAGGGAGTAGTCTCTTTTCTTTTTTCTCTTTCCCTCCCTTGTATTTTTTTTTCCTATTTGCCTTCCATATTGGCTTTTTCTTTGGTGGCTTTCTTTTTTTTAATGCACCCTTTTATACCTGAGACTTTTTAACTGGATTAAGGTATTGAAGAACCTGAAGAGCTCTTTGTTTTCTTCTTTAGTTTTTTATTTTTTATTTTTCCACCTTTTCCAGGATTTAACAATTTTTTCCTTTTTTTTGGTTTATGGTCTTTTCTTCCATTTTTGAGTTTTTACTGCTATCTAACCAATCGATTGGATTAAGGTATACAAGAACCTGAATAATTTATTATTGTTGTTGTTGTTGTTATTTGGCTTCTTCTTTCCCACTATTTTTACTTGGAATTACAATTGGTTATTTCACAAGTGGATTAAGGTCTAGAAGAACCTGAAGATTTTGCATTGTCTGAAATGAGTAGGAAACTGGTTCTTCAACTTCTACTTCTTCAACTTCTGGTTCTTCAACTTCTACTTCTTCCTTCTCACCATCTGGAGGACAAAGCTCAAAACAGATGATGTTACAGCAAGAAAAAGAAGAGGAAAAAGTGACGCTGCAGATGATTATGCAAGGAATTCAAAATATACAAATAAGAACAGAGAAAATTGAAAAGAGAACAGAGAACATTGAACAAAGAATAGGAAAAACTGATGAAAAGGTGGAGAACATTCAACAAATGATGATGAAGTATGATGAGAGATTCCAAAAAATTGAAGAAGATAAACAAAGAGATAAGAAAATCAGAGATATTGATAGCAGATTAACTCTGGTTGAACAAGATAAAAGTGGGATGCTGAGATGGGAGATGGACAGATCAGAATTTTATCTCAGATTCCAAAACATAGAGGAAGAAAAGGAACAAAACCTAGCTGAGATAATGATAGAAATTTTGGCTGAAGCTCTGGAAATAACCAAAAAGAAGATGATGGATGGGATAGATGAGGTTTAGTGAGTTTTCACAAGATATGCAATGAGAAATAGCTTACCAAGAGAAGTTCACATCAAATTTACAAAGAAAGTCATAAAAATATTGCAAGTGGCAAGAGAGAAAACATTGAAATATAAAGACAAGGAGATTGTGGTCCTGAAACAAGCACCCAGAAGAGTGAGAGAGATGAGAAGAGAATACTGATTTCTGACTAAAATTCTACTTAAAAAAGAGGTGAACTATAGATGGCTGATTCCAGAAGGTTTAATGTTCACATGGCAAGAACAGAAACATAGAATTGATTCAACTGAGAAAGCTGAATTATTTTATACAATTTAGAATATTTTGGAGGGAAAGAGGAGGAGGCAGAAAAAGAAATGTCACTAATTGAATTCCAAGAGGACTGCCAAATAGCGACTGAAAAAGACGGTGCAATAGGTGGAAAGGTGGAAGTTAAAGAACAACATGAACCAAGATCTATGAGAGCTGCTAAACCTAACAATAAAATATAATCATGGAGGAGAAAAAACTGATTACAATTAACATAAATGGACTTAACTCAGCTGTTAAAAGAAAGAAAACTTTCCATAAATTAGAGAAATTAAAATTTGATATAATCTGCCTACAAGAAGTACATATTAAAAAGCAACATGAACAACTGTTGATACAGCCAAAATTAGGGAAAATATTTACTTCTTTGACACAATGCAAAAAAAGAGGAATGGTGTTATACATTAAAGATATTATCCCAGCAAAATTGATCTATATCAATGAAAATGGAAGATTACTAATGGTGGAAATAATGGACAATAATATGAAAATACCCCTGATTGCAATCTATGCCCCGAATGACAATCAAGAAGAATTTTATAGAGAACTATTTTTGAAAATAATCAAACTGGACTATGCTAATATAGTTATGATGGGAGACTTTAATGGAATTGTAGACAATAAATTGGACTATACAACACAGAAAACAACAAAGCAAAACAAAAAGAATCTCCCTAAATCTTTTTTTAAAATGACAGATGAAATAAATTTAAAAGATACATGGAGAGAAAGAAATGATAAGACCAAGCAATACACCTTATATTCAAACAGACATTTATCATAGTCCAGAATAGATATGATATGGATGTCAACAGAATTATCAGCTAATATCCAAGAAATAAATATTGAAACAAGTACTTGGGTAGATCACAATGCAATGACAATTAAATGGAAAGGACAAAGAAGAAGATCTAGATGGACGTTAAATAATACTATATTAAAGGAAAAAGACTTCATACAGAGGATGGAGAAAGAACTGGTTTTTTTCTTTAGAGAAAATAAAAAAGAAGACACATAAATGCAGAACGTATGGGATATAATAAAGGCATATGTTAGAGGCTTGATAATAGACTATACAAGGAAAAGAAATACCACGAAAAGACTAGCCTCTAAGACATTAGAGGATGAGTATAAAGGACTTGAAAAAGAGTTACAGAAAATGCCACAGAAAAAGGACATTAAGTTAAAAATGGATACAATTAAATATCAAATGGGACTAATGGAAAAAGAAGAACTAGCACAGAAAATCAGGGGTGCGAAACAGAACTATTTTGAAGATGCAAATAAACCAGGTAGATGGTTAGAATATAAATTGAGAAAGGAGAAAGAATCAAGGAAAATATTGCAATTAATAGATGACCAAGGCCAAGTTTGCTATGGAAGTAAAGAGAAGAAGGAAATTATATGAGACTATTATGGGAAACTATACACACAAGAGAATATTGACGAGGATAGAGTTAAACAGTACTTACAGAATGCTAATCTACCCCAGATACCTAAATAGATTGAAATAATGTTAGAAAATAATATTACGATGATGGAGTGAACTGAAGCACTTAAGAAGCAAAACAATGGAAAGGCACTAGGCACAGATGGACTTCCAGCAGAATTTTAAAAAACACTACAAGAATTGCTGAACCTTCCATTGCTAGAAGTTATGAATGAAGTTATGTTAAAGAAGAAGATAGCCAAATCATGGTTAGAAGCTTATATTACACTTGTCCCAAAAGAGGAAGCCGATCCATTACAAATCAAGAACTATAGACCTATTCCCTTATTAAATGCAGATTATAAAATTTTTGCTTCAATATTGACAGAAAGACTTAAAAAATACCTAAACAATTTTATCCACCCTGATCAAAATGGATTTCTGCCAGAGACAAATTAAAGACAATATGAGAGTAATCTTGAATACTTTGGAATACTACGAGGCACACCCTGAAAAACAAATGGCTTTGATATTCTTAGATGCACAGAAGGCATTTGATAATGTGAATTGGAGATTCATGTTATTACAGCTGGAACAGATGGGCTTTGGTAAAAAATTTACTCAAGCAATAGAAGCTATATATTATAACCAAACGGCAAAGGTAATGATAGAGGGAGAACTGACAGACTCTGTTGATATAAGAAAAGGAACAAGACAAGGGTGCCCACTGTCACCTTTGTGTTAATCTTGGAAGTGTTAAACTGAAATATTAAAGAAGAAAAGGATATAAAAGGGATGAAAATTAAAAAGGAAGAATTTAAGTTGCAAGCATTCGCAGACGATCTGGTTTTCATTTTAGAAGACCCACTAGAAACAGCATTAAAATTGATAGAAAAGATAGAGGTATATGGAAAGGTGGCTGGTTTGAAAATAAATAAAGACAAAACAAAGATTTTTACAAAGAATATGCATCAAGACAAAAGGAAGAACTGGTGGATGTATTAAAAATCCAGGTCACGAATAAGATCAAGTACTTAGGGATACATTTGACAGCAAGATGTAGTACACTAAAAGAGAATAACTACATTAAACTTAAGCAGCAGATAGCGCTATATTTGGTGAAATGGGAAAATTTACAACTGTCATTAAGAGGGAGAATATCAACAATCAAGATGAATATATTACCCAGAATTTTATATTTGTTCCAAACAATTCCAGTTAGGCTTGGAAAAGATTATTTTGAAGATTTAAATAAAATTGTGTTGAAATATATATGGCAAGGTAAGAAAGCGAGAATAAAGTTAAAATTTTTGCAAGATGCCAGAATAAGAGGAGGATTTGGTTTGCCTAATTGGGAGTTGTATTACCAAGCTACAAATTTGATGTGGGTCAAGGAATGGATAACATTAAGAAATACTAGATTGTTGATATTAGAAGGACATGATCTGTTGTTGGGGAGGCATGCTTTTTTATGGTATAAAGGAACTAAAACACAGAGGTATTTTAGAAGACATTATATACGGGAGTCTCTGTAGTTAAACTGGGAGAAGACTAAAAGGCAATGTTATTTGAAAATCCCAGTCTGGCTATCGACTATTGAAGCATTTTCTTGTCCTATAATATATAAAAAGGAACAAATAGTTAGATATGGTGAAATATTGAATGAAAAGGGTGAACTTAAATCTATACAAAAATTAGAGGAACAAGCTATAAAGATGAATTGGTTTTCATATGCGCAAATACATTCAAGGTATGATAAAGACTCTAAAACAGAAGGTTTCTATGATAAACTGACTGATTTAGATAAGATTTTGACAGGTATTGATGAAAAGGTGATTAAAAAATTGTATGGATATTTATTAGAAATTAAACTAGAAGAAGAACAAGTTAAAGAAACTATGATTGCTTGGGGGAAGAATTTTGGATATGGGATTGATCTAGGGAAATGGCAAAAATTGTGGTCTCAAAATTATAATTATTATGACAATGTCAACAGCATATAAAGAAAATTTGTATAAGTTGTTTTACAGGTGGCATTTTCCCCCAACAAGAATAGCAAGAATGTTCAAGAACAAATCTGAAAAATGTTGGAAATGTCATCAGATACCTGGCTCATATTACCATATGTAATTGACTTGTGCGGATGCCAAAAAATATTGATCTAAAATTCACATGTGGTTGGAAAAAATGACAAAAAAACACATAGACTTGAAACCAGAGATATTTTTATTGGGAATTTTACCTGAAACATATAGTAAATAATTGAAATATCTGATTTTAAATATATTAACAGCGGCTAGGATTGTATTTGCCAAAAACTGGAAAAATGAGAAAATACCATCATAGGAGGAAATTATTAAGAAAATATTGGAATGTGCTGAAATGAATAGATTGACATCTGAAATCAGAGAACAAGATGATAAACAATTTTATAAAATTTGGGATCTATTATATCAATGGTTAGACAATAAAACATGGTAATTAAATATGTAGATCTTTGGAAAATAATAAATATATAAAGATGTATTTTTTTCTTATTATATCTACAAAATGATTGTAGGATGGATTTGAGATGATAATATGAACTGTCATAAAACAAATTAAGTAAAATATGGATTATCTCATAAATATGAATGAATAATAGTATCATCAAATGATTGTTTAACAATGATATTAATGTATTTAATATTTGATTAAAAATATGAGAATATATACAATGTAATTGTAATTGAAGACTACAAAATGGAAGCACAAAACAATTTGTAAACCAACTGACACTCTGTATGTATATATATATATATATATATATATATATATATATATATATATATATATATATATATGAAAGATGGCTTGATGTTTTTATGTTTTGTTTGTCTATGTTTGTCTTAAAAAACAATAAAATTTATATTAAAAAAAATCATACTAGGAAACAGTCAATATAAATAATTAGGATACAAGCGAAAAATTTACAGTCATACAGTTACAAGTGGGAGGGGATGGGTAATAAGGAGTGATGGAGGGTACTGGGGAAGGATATTGGGGAAGGATACAGGGGAAGGATACTGTAAAATCTCCATTCCCACCCCACTCCAGGGGGAAGGTTACCACCAGTTCTCCGAACTACTCAAAATTTCCGCTACTGGTTCTCCAGAACTGGTCAAAATCTGCTGAATACCACCTGTGATCTAATGTGTAAGAACTAATGTGTAAGAACTAATGTGTAAGAACCAATAGCTACAGATGATGCAAAGCACACAAGATTTCAGTAAGCATAAATAAATTTTTGACACAAAACTCAGAGACAGAGCCGTGGAAACACTTAGGCATAATCAAAGCATCAGAATCATAAGAACACTTGAAAGCAAAATATTCAGCTTCTGGACTAGAATATTTGCAGAAGGGATTTTCCCCAGCTTACTCTTCCAGCCAATCAGTCCTGACTAACTCTTAACTCTCCTAAATTGCAACTTTCAATCAAACATTAGGAGAATTTCCTTTATAGTCTTGTTAATTCCTTAGAGATTTCTAAATCACAGTTAAACATCTTATCTTTAGCCAACGTAGAACTCTTTCTGTTGTGAATTAATAAAAGTGCTTGAATAAAGATTGTTGAAACCTTAAAGTAAAGTGCAGGGTTCTGGCCCTGCACTTCTGATTGGCCGATAATAGCGATATCGGATTGGTCTGTTCAGGAGAATCTGATTGGCTATTAACGAGCCTTTCTCATTGGTTAAAAGAGCTAACGTTCCTGTGTTTTCATTGGCTAAATACCCAAGAGCTTGCCTATATAAAGGGGGCTGTTGTGGCCGTTTTTAGAACTGTTGCACCATGTTAAATAAAGAGTTGAAGTTCACTGTTCATCGACTCGTCTCCACTTCTTGCGCCATGCACAGAACATAACACTTTCCACAGCTTTGCATTTCCCTTTCTCCATTTAGAATCTCTGCCTTTGCCCTCTATAGTACTGTATTCTCTGATTCTTAAAGATTTTATTGGCTTTAAAGATTTATTTAAAGATTTACTGAATCATTAAATAATTGAAAGGTTTGGTTAGGCATGCATCTCCCATCTAAATATTTGGGGTGGCCTTAAACTCTTTCCGATTTCATGATGGTGACAATAATCACCATGCAATATGCAATAATCATCAGTCCAGGCAGGAACCATTCTAGAAGACTGTTTCATTTCTCTCTAGAGTCTAGACCACAGGTGTCAAACTTGCCACATCACGTCATGTGACATTTCATGACATTTTCCCTATTCACGGAGCTGGGGTGGGTGTGGCCTACATGTGACAAATCCAGCCTGCGGGCTGCCAGTTTGACATCCCTGGTCTAGACCATCTCTTCAGATGATGCTATTCACAGAAGGGATTGCTGGAGTGATTTTGGAAGTACGCAAAATGTTATGCCTGGAACACCTTGAATTGTTTCTGGTTTAAAAGCTTTACTTCCAGAAACTGCCCAAATTGTGAAAAAGTTTGGTCTGAATGAATTCCTGTATGGCCTTTTGGAGAATGGGAACTTATTTCATCTCTCAGGGGAGAATTTTCCGAAGTTGGCAGATTAGTTAACCTTTTCTATTTCCTGCATTCTGTTTTTCAAGATCTCAAAGTAAGAGTCCCCCCCCCCGCCCAATTATCCCTTTTTAAAAAAATCCAAAATCATGTTTATCCCTCTTTGTTTTAAAACAAGAGAAACTTGGAAATGAAAGTGAGGCTTTTTTCTGCCAAGCAAGCAACAGTGAAAGGCAAATTAATATCTATGATTATTCCAGCTTGAATAGAAAGTGTAACATTCAGTAACCTGTCAGGACAAGTGTTTAAAGGCACATTCTACCATAATACCAATCAATATCAAAGATGGTGTCCATCTCATTCATTTTTTTTGGAAAAGGTAATAGTTTACTTGCTTTGGCATTAGTGGTGTAAAGAATGATTGAATTTGAAAAATAAAAACAAAGGCAATAAATTCCATTTAAAATGAGGTCCCGATGGTAATATATTTGTGGAATCATTCATCAAATCATTGATATCTATATCAATACTTACAACTATGTTAAGTCACTGTGCAATAATAAAACACATAAGTCAAAAATGTTTCTGAGGTTGAGGTCTTATTCTAACATTTCTGTAGGAATAACTACAGAAGCCTTGCTCTGCACCTGTTCAATATTATTTTAAAATTCTTGAACTTTTTTTTTTTTTTTGCAATTTTAAGTGTGCTGAAAAGGAAACTAATATAGTTTTATTTCTTCCAATAAATCAGTATGCATACATTTAAAATTCTGAAATTAAAATTCAAGTGTCAAATCATTGCTATTGATTTAAAAGCAGTGGAAACCAACAGAATCACTATCTCCAGGCCTCTAGATATGTATAAGTAAATGATATTTTTACTGAAGTAAGGCAGGACATAAAAATATATTAATTTTAGAGAAATAACGATACAAGTTTTATGGATAGTGGAATATGTGGTATTAGCAAGAGAAAGAACAAGGGGGTATGAAAAGCTAAACCACAAGGATCATCGATCACAAAGTCATATTTGCCAATAAACTTCGTCTCACTTGCAAAAAAACCACAAGCTACTGCAGAAACTAGAACCTGTGGAAATTCACCTTTGACATAGATTAGTGAGAGGGAAGGTATTTCATTAGCCTAGCAAGGGGGGGGGGGTTGTGTTTCAAGTAACCAATGAATGACTGATAAGTTATATTTCTGTGTTTTGCCCCTTCTGAAGAAGTATATAGGCATGTGCTGTTCTATAAGAAATTTGTTCAGAAGTGACTATCACTAAAATACTCTGAACCTTTGCGCAAATAAAACTCTACTGTTGGATTCCAAGGTCTGAGTCTCTTAATTTCCTGCAACAGAAGGACAGTTTGGATCCAATAGATTCAAGGAGTTCTTAGAACAGTTTATTAAAGATAGAATAAGCCTAGTCTCCTAATAGGGACAAGCCATATTGAAACAGAAAGATATATGACTATTGACTCATGTGCAAATGACTAATGGGAAAGGATTCTTGATATGATGAATCAGCAACATTTAGAAGGATAAAAGATTCCCACCTCTAGCTTCAAAGTGAAGTATATATAGTTTCCCAGTATCAAGTAGTGGAATGAGGTTAAAAACAGAAGCTCATTGTTATGTCTTATTTTTAATCCTGAGTTCATCCGCTTTTGTTCAGTCTGAATGAAATTGAGGGTGTTGGAAAACTGCAGCATACTTCAATCAAAGTATAATTGTACAAGCTGAAAAGCTGAAATCTATCTTCAAGAACATCTGATTTATTAGGTTAGTCATAGGTAGGGGGGGAGAGGAATGTACAATGGCTGACTGACTCATTTAGTGTGGCCTTTTAAAATGTGATGCTATCTGAAGGACAACCCCACTTCTCCCCCCATGATTATGGTAAATAATCATGCCATTCAGTTTGGGAAAACAAGGAATCTGCAATCCAAAAATGTCTGGAAAGCACTATATTAGGGTGCTTTATTGCTTTACAATGGAACTGTTTTAGCCCTCAAATTTCAGAATCTTTAACTTTTCAAAAATTAACATTTAACTTTTTAAAAAATGACATTTGTGATAATATCAATGAATATGTAATGAGAAAGGATACCATTCATATCTTGAGATATGAAGGAAACTGCATTGTTAAACTCTTTCAGTTTTGCTCACAAATAAAATTAAATATCAGTTTGTGATTATATTAAGTTTGAAATTGAAGTAAAATTTATCAATGAATCCCAGCAAAAAGCATACTCCGACTCTTTCAGGTATAACAAGCTTGTCCATCAGAGTATCTTTTTAGTTTGGTTCATATTCTACAGTGTTCGGTCAAACATTGGCTTCCTACAGATTAGGAAACCACAGAGTTGGACTATGGCCAGAGAGACTCAGATTCTCATTTGGCCATCTAATCTCCCTGGGTCATCCAGCCCTGTTATTTTTTGAGTCCCAAATATTTGGCTGGATTATTACTTTGAGGATAACAGTGAAAGAAAGACTATGTTCCCTGTCTTAAGCTCTTCCAGCAAGGGTAGAAATGAAATGTAAATAATAATACTAACAATATACAGCTATTGTTTCTTATATAACTACAGTTATGACGATGTGTGTGTATGTGTATGTATAAATAACCATACTTTATTCACCGTCTATAATTAAAACAAAGAGTGACTTATCGTGTCTGGATCATCCAGTGAAACTTAATCCAAAATTGTAAATGGTTCAAACTTTTTTTTTTTACTGATTTTGCTTCCTAACTACAGTATGTAGCACTGAGTTTACTTCTTTGTTCACCATGAAAACGATGTAGGCCAGTCTCCTTTTATTGGTCCTGATTCCCTAAACTTCTCCTTAATAGTCGTGCTGATTGGGAATTCTGAATATTTCAATTTAATTTGAAGAACTCCAGTTTGACAGGGGCTAAAAAAGGCTATTTTCAATAAAAGATCAGTTGTGGAACTACATTTACAGTTCAATACTTAAAAGCAAATCGTTATACTTCAGGCTTGGAAAACCTGGTGATAGAAGTATCGTTCTTTCTTTTTCCGTCATACTGGAATATTTTTTCTAAGTCAGGTCTACTAGGTCTACACCTCTCTTTGCATGTAACATCTAGACTGGCCAAGAACAGAAGCTTATGTTCATATTTGGTCAGTTCCCACAAAAGTTAAGGAAGAGGTGAGACTGATCAGAAAACCTCCATATCTCAGCATTTATGCATACATGCCTCTGTTGTAGACATTCACACATTGCAAACAAAAGCACAAATGGGTTTACAAATTCCTTGGTAAGGGGAAATCCGATAAGACAGGTTTCCTGCTTTCCAGAAAGTTTATAAATGTTTTGCTGACTGCACTTCTGTCCCTCACCCTACTCTGACCTTACTGCTAAACTCACAAAAATGTTACGAGATGCCCAAGCACACTGAGTCATTGGTGTCAGGGCCTCACACTCTTTCTGTTTAAAAGAATTTAACATTGTCTCCTCAGAAACATCAGCAAAACACACTTAGCAATGACAATTCCTGAAGAAAAGGAAAGGAATTTTAACAACATGAGTGAACCTTTAACCATTCTCATGTTATTGAACAATAACTGCCAGCAACCCTTAGTATTGGACATGCTTTGAGAACTATAGTTCAGCAGTTTCTGGGAGACCAAGAATTTCTGTTTCTCCACTGAGCCGAAGGGAGAATCCAGGATGGGTAGTCTCTAATCTCATAGCTCTGCAGACTGCGTTGAAAAACTGAGGACCCCCCCCCCCCCCGTAACGGTTCCCAGTTCTTCACTCGGTCTCAGCATGTTCAGACCTCCCTTAAATGGGCTCTGAATTGTCTGGATTGTTGAAGAATATTATCCCCTGGATAGAAGAATAGATGGATCTTGACAGACTAGAACACTGGGCCATATCTAATAAAATGAAATTCAATACAGAGAAAAGTAAAGTCCTACACTTAGGCAAGAAAAACCAAAAGTACATAGACAGACTGGGTGAAACCAGGCTCAATAGCAATAATTGTGAGAGGGATCTTGGAGTCTTAGTGGACAACCAGCTAAATATGAACCAGCAGTGTGCAGCCACTGCCAAAAAAGCTCATGCAATCCTAAATTGTATTAACAGAAGGATACAATCATGATCAAGGGAAGTACTCATACCACTCTATAAAGCCTTAGTAAGACCACACCTAGAGTACTGCATCCAGTTTTGGTCACCACATTATAAAAAAGATGTTGAGACTCTAGAAAAAGTACAGAGAAGGCCAACCAGGATGATTAGGGGACTGGAGGCTAAAACATACAATGAACGGTTGCAGAAACTGGGCTTGGCTAGTCTAGTAAAGAGAAGGACCAAGGGAGACATGATAGCGGTCTTCCAATATTTGAGGGGCTGCCACAGGGAGGAAGGGTCAAGCTATTTTCTAAAGCACTTGGCCAGACAAGGAATAATAGATGGAAACTGAACAAGGAGAGATTTAACTTAGAAATAAGAAGAAACTTTCTGACAGTGAGAATAATCAACCAATGGAACAGCTTGCCCTTGGAAGTTGTGGGAGCGCCATCACTTGAGACTTTCAAGAAGAGATTGGACTGCCATTTGTCAGAAATGGTGTAGGGTCTCCCACTTGGACTAGATGACCTACAAGGTCCCTTGCAACTCTGATTATCTGTATCTTATCTATATCTGTATCTAAGGTTTTTTCATTAGAAACTTAGAACAGGTTTGTCAGCTAGCCAGCTTGCCAGTTTAGCCTTTGTTTTTTATATTCGCGCCTTTTTTCCTTTTGCGTTTTTTTTTTAAGCCTTTGATTAATTTTTAACTTTATTTGCTGGTAGACTGTTTTTTTGGTTGTTGTGAGTCGGTTTGGGGATGGAGGTGCCCCTGAGAGCCTGTGTGGCCAGGCTGGGGGCTGGAGTCAAGTGCCTTATTTAGGTGTCTCTCTCCCATGCCGTTTGTCTTATTTCTTTTTTTTTTTAAATTTTATTGGTTTTTAAAAACAAACATAAACAAACAAAACATAAAAACATCAAGCTATCTTCCATAGAAGATAGTACATACAGTGTGCCAGATAGTACATACAGTGTGCCAGTTGGTTTACAAATTGTTTTGTGCTTCCATTTCATAGTCTTCAATTACAATTACATTACATATAATCTCATATTGTCAATAAAAAATTAAATACCTTAGTATCATTATTAATCAATCATTTGACTATACTTTTATTCATTCATGTTTTACAAGATAACCATAATTTACTTAGTTTATTTTATAACAGCTGTTTGTCTTATTTCTGTGAGTTGCGGCAGCCATGAGCCACTTCAGCCTCTTTTTTGGCTTAGGCGGCCATTTCCGATGATCAGGGACAATTCTGCAGTTTGCCTCCAGGATTGTCCCTCGTGGGGGTGATAGCCACCTGGATTTGATCCAGACTCCCTTGACCAGCCCCCAGAGCACCGTGGCAGCTGCATGATGCTTGAGTCTGCCAGAGTTATTATGGTGCAGCCAGCACTTTGTCTCGCAAGTCACTAATCCATCAGGGCTTGTGGCAATTTTAAAGAGTCTACCATTTTTTTCTTTTTTCTTCTGACTCTTACTTAAAATTGTGGAGCTGTGCTGAACTCACCACTTCTTGGTCGCACTTGCCTCCTGAAGTAGTGGACAGCTGCTTTAGCCAAAGCCGTCAGCCTTGGGCAAAAGAATTTTGGTTTTTATTTTTCTTCCTTCACCTTTTCTCTCTCCTTCTGTCAGTGACATTTACTTTTGGCAGGTTCAATATGGCTGCCAGGGGAGGTGATCAGGAACATATATCATAAGCTAAGTAAAAAGTTCAGCGTAAAGCAATAATGGATATGTGATCTTCCATCTCCTCTCAACACTTCAACTTCCAATTTGTTGCAAGTTTGAAGGTACACATGGAACTATGCATAAAAGGGAGAGGGAAAAGCCATTGTTTTAATAGTATTTGGTCTATTGCAAGGGAGATCTACAGATTACAAACAACTCAGAGCAATTTTGTATAAGTTACTGATTTGTTGGAGTCAGAAAGTCCTGTTTTGCACAACTGGATGTTTCTAGCCTCCATAGATACCAAGGTATGTTTCAATTATACATTAATAAAAAGTAAAGCACCTAAATTACTGAAACAAATTAGAACAATAACATATTTTCAACTAGGGATCTAACAAGATACTTTCAAATATTTGAGCAGCAAGGGCCAAATAAAAGAATTGTAAATTGAAACATGAAACATGAAAAATGATAGATATTTGATTTTCAGGACAGATCAGAGTATAAACTAGTTGTTGCTTTAGGATTCAAGTTCACCTGCTTTTCAGTCATCTATCTGAAGCTTTAAATAATTTGAAAAAGAAATTGTACTTATATTTTCTATCATCAGTTGGCTTAGATTATGTTAGCATCTTGCAATCTATTCAGTTGAATCTTTCTCAGCAAATTTTAAAAATAAAATGTGCACATTTGTATCATTTGGTTATATTTTGAAATTGGTCTTTTAGCCAAGGTACAGCCATTTACGATTTTTCTTTGCAGCATTCATTCTGACTTCCAATGCTTTAAATGGGAAACAAAGAATATTGCTGTCTAGGTTGATCAAGCAGGCAGGCAGACATGCAGCAAAATGTCCTCTCCTACATGCTGAGGAAAAAAGGTTAATTTTGCTCATTTTTATTATTCAGCTTCCACTTCAGATCTTGATTTTTTTTAAATTTGACACAAACAAGCAACTTCATTCTTGCAGGATCTCCAAGGCAGCTTGGAATTTCTGGATAACTTGGGACAAATTATTTTGATGAATCTATGTCAATATTTTGTGTGACACCCCAGGGAAAAGGGGCTGCACACACTTTCACTTTGCAAAATTCGGGGCAGAGAAGAGATTAATTTGCTTTACTTCTTATCTTTTATTTGACTACGATAACGTCATGTCGAGTTAACCTAATAGTAGTTAGCAATTTTGTAGCTACCAAAGATACATGCTTGCTGACTCATCATCAATTAGAGGGCAGTGGCTGCCAGGATGACAATTGCTGGGCATAGGGAGTCAGTGAAACTGCTCCATCAGCTATTCTTCTTAAGCCCCTTTGTCCTTCCCTTCTGCAGTAGAAAGATATACACAACCCCTTAAGTCAATTTACTCTGACAGAGAAGGTTATTATGAAGGTTTTTTCAGAAGAAGATTTGGTTGCCAATTCAGCTGGTTACAGAACTACAGAATAAAACAATTAGAAGGAACCATGAAGGAGTCATATTCTAGTCCAACACCCCTGCTCAAGCAGGAAACCCTTTATTATTTTGGATGAATGGAGTTCAATCTATTCTTGAAAATCTTCAATGATTGAGCACCACAACTTCTGGAGACAAGCTGTTCCATTGATTAATTGTTTTTACTGTCAGGAATTGAAATTGAGAGACCTGGCTTTTTATTTACTTTTTACTATTTATTTAGCTTTTTATTTAGTGAATGAAATGTCTTGGAACAGCCCTGGTTATAAGACCAGTACAATGGACAGTTTTCCAACCCATTGAATTTTTCTTGTATATATAATGTTACAAAATTTAAAAACAAATACATTAGGTCAAAAACTAATACAAAGTAATATAGGAAGAAAGAAGAAAAAGACAAATCAAAGAGATAGCTAAAAAAGAAAGAAAGAAAATATATAAAGCAATGATTTCCAATCTTCACAGTAATTATTAATGCAATTATAAATTTACCTTATTAATAATTTATAGCATGACTCTCTTGATTTTGATTGATTCATTTAACAACTATGGCAAAATCGATAGTCAAATCAGATATAAAACACTTACTGTGGCTTAGCAACAAAATATCTTGTTCTAGTTGTGTGTGTAAGTTGAGGACTATCTGTATTTGTTCTGAACTTAGGTGATTTTGCATTTTCTATTGACTTAAATTATAGCATCATAATGAATGATCTGGTTGGATCTGTCTTCAAGAGGTCCACATTAAAAAACAATACAGTAAATTATTGGAATATCCCAAAATTGGGAAACTGTATTTATCATTAGCACAGCAAAAGAAAAGGGGTGTGGCTTTATATATTAAGGAAACAATAAATGCTAGACAAATTTTCACAGATGAAGTTGGAAGAATATTGATGGTAGAGGTAACAATGAATCATAAGCAGATACTGTTGATAGCGATATATGCATCAAATAATAAACAAGAAGAGTTTTATGGAAAACTCCATAAGAAAAATATAGAATTGGAGTATGAAAATATTTGGTAGGAGATTTCAATGCAATTGTAGATGCAGAACTTGATTATAAGAGTAGTAAAACAGGTAAACAAAAATAGCTAGGAAAACACTCCCTAAAACTTTTTTTTAAATGATGGAAGAAATAGGCATTTAGGATGTATGGAGAAAAATCAATACTCATTCTCCTCAAATAGACCTAAATCTTGGTCAAGAATAGATATGGTATGGATGTCATTAGAATTGAAAGCAGGTGTGCGAGAGATAGAAATAGAATCAAATGTCTGGGCAGATCACAACCCAGTAAAATTGATATGGAAAGGACAAAAGAGAAAATTGAGATGGATATTGAACCAAGCAATATTGCAAGACAAGGAATGTATACAAACTGTGGAAAAAGAACTGGACTTTTTAAAAATAGAAAACAGGAAAGAAGAGACCTCCCTGCAAATTGTATAGGATACCGCTAAAGCATATATTCAGAGATTAGCCATAACTTACATGGGAAAGAAAAATAATAAGAAGAAGCAAAATAAAAAAATATTAGAAGAAGATAAAAGATTAGAATTATTAGGGATACACCCTAGCAGAATCTGCATGGCAGTCAGGCAGGCAGGCAAATATGTGAGACAAACGTTTTTGTAGCTTACACTCAGTAAAACAGATACACTGTGCTAGTTAAATAGTTTATTCCAGTAAGATTTTTAGCATAGTCAAACAGTCCATATATCATTCACTAGTTCAGTCCGTCCGGGGATTATTCAGTTGCAAAGTCCAGTGTCGAAAAAGAGGTCAGTAAACTTACAAATATCAATCCAGTAATATATCTCCTTGCAGTAGAGATATGAAGAAGTCAAACCTCCTTTCTTCCTTCAGCATTCAAAAAACTCAGCAGCAGCAGGGAACACGCAGTTAACAAACCATCAATCCATCATAGTCAGCAAGCAATCCAGTATGCCAGCAATCAATCAAATTCTCTTGCTCCCTCTTATGGCGGTTTTACAGCCGCACCCAAAATTACATGCTTTGCAGTTAAAGTGACACACACTTAAACTTACTATCATAGTTTATATATATTATTTTACCCAAACTACGTTAGGTAACTTTGTTATTCCTAACAAGAATTAAAATTACAGAAAGAACCACACCAAAACAAAGAATTTGAAAAATCAAATGGACTTAATAAAACATTAATTGAATTTATTGAAAAAAGAGGAACTGATAGAAAAAAAAAATCAAAAGTGTGAAACAGAACTTTTTTGAAAATGCGAATAAACCAGGAAGATGGTTGGCATATAAACTGAAAAAAGATAAGAAAAAAAATGATACATCGACTAATAGATGAGAAAGGGACACTTTATTACCAAAATAAGGATAAAAAAATAATAATTCAAGAGTATTATGGAAAACTATATGACCAGGAGAAAACCCTGGATAATAGAATAAAACAATATTTGGAACAATATGAACTTCCTAAAATATCTGAAATAGTTAAGGCTATGTTGAATGAACAAATAACTATGATGAAATTGACAGAAGCGATTAAGAGACAAAAGAATAATAAAACACCAGGGCCAGATGGGTTACTGGTATTTAAGAAACATTTACAAGATGCATTAGGCCCAGTAACGTTGGAAGTTTATAAGGAAGTTCTGCTAGAAGTGAAAGTACCAAATTAATGGTTAGAAGCAAATATTACTCTTTTACCAAAAGACGATTCAGATTTAATGCAGATAAAGAATTATAGGCCAATAACTTTACTGAATACGAACTATAAAATGTATGCTTCAATAATAACAGAGAGATTAAAAAGGGTTTTGAATGAATTTATACATGTAGATCAAAATGATTTTTTTGTCAAGGATTAAAAACAATATGAGAATGATTTTAAATACATTGTAATATTATGAAACACATCCTGGAAAACAAATGGCATTGATCTTTCTAGACGCACAGAAAGCATTTGATAATGTTAATTGGCAATTTATGTTATTACAATTAAAATTCATGGATTTTGGGGAGAAATTTATTAATATGATCAAAGCAATATATCATAAACAATCAAGGTGATGGTAAATGGGGACATGACAGAGATGTCCCCTCTTCTATTAATGCTGCCCTTGGAAGTGCTAACTAGATATATTGGACAAGATGAAAAAATAAAAGGTATGGAAATAAAGAAAGAGAAATATAAGTTACAGGCATTTGTGGACGATTTGGTTTTTATATTAGAAGATCCACTAGAAACTGGACCGAAGTTAATTAAAAAAATAGAAGAATAAAGTCACAGGACTGAAAATAAATAAAGAAAAGACAGAAATACTGGTTAATACTAGTATCTTACAAATACACAAAAAAGAGTGCTAATGGGGAAAAACGATATACAGATAGATAAGAAAGTAAAGTATTTAGGCATACAACTAACAGCAAAATATGCAATGATTGAAGAGGATAATTATATGAAACTGATGCAACAAATCAAATCAGATTTGGAGAAATGGAAAAACTAGCAATTGTTGTTGATAGGAAGAATAGCTGTTATAAAAATTAATATTTTACCAAGAGTATTACATTTATTTCAAACAATTCCAATAAAACTGGGGGAAATATTTTGAAGAATTAAATAAAACAATGCTAAGATACATTTGGCTAGGGAAAACAGCAAGAATAAGCCTGAAATATTGTAAGATTCCAAAAAAAGAAGGGGTTCTGGATTGCCAGATTGGGAACTATACTATCAGTCCTCGGTACTTACATGGGTGAAAGAATGGATTAATCGAGGCATAAAAGACTATTAACTTTAGAGGGACATGATATTCAATCATGCTGGCAGAAGAATAAGATTCATAACTATTTTCAAAAACATTATATTATAAATATCAGTATGGCTAAAAATTAAAGAACAACATTATTTGAAAACACCAGTCTGGCTTTCCACAATGGAAGCATCAATACATCCTAATGTTATCAATATAGGAAAAATTATAAGATATAAAGATATTTTGAATGAAAAGGAATTAAAAATTAAGCAAGAACTGAGTAGTCAAGGGATGGATATAGCATGGTGGCCACAAGAGTCGATACAATCTTGATATGAGGAAGATGCTAAAATGTATGGTTTTAAAAAGGAATTAACAGAATTGTACCAGATATTAACTGGAATGGATGAAAAATTAATAAAAATATATATATAGCTATTTATTAAGCATCAAATTGGAAAGCAAGCAAGTAAAGGAGACAAAGATAGCTTGGGCTAAAACTTTGCATATGCAATAGAACTGAATAAATGGCAGAAATTGTTAGAAATATAATTGTTAAATTAACTATGTCAGCTGCATATGAAGAAAATTTGTGTAAAATGTTTTACAAATGGCATTTATCACCAACAAGATTGGCAAAAATGTTTAAAAATAGGTCTGCTAAATGTTGAAAATATAGCCAGATACCTGGTTCGTATTATCATATGTGGTGGACATGCCCAAAAGCAAAAAAATATTGCACAAAAATACACACTTGGTTGGAAAAAATGATAAAGCAGCATATAGTTTTGAAACCAGAAATATTATTTTTGGGCATCCTGCCAGAAAAGTATGACAAAAGGAATATATATTTGATTTTCAATGTCCTAACTTCAGCCAAAATTGTATTTGCACAACAATGGAAAAGCAAAGAGATCCCGAAAGATGAGAGTCTAATTAAAAAAAATTACAATGTGCAGAAATGGACAGATTAACACTTGCAATTAAGAAAAAAAGAAGGAACTGAATATTTCTTGACATGGGACTTTTTGAACAATGGTTATATAATAAAAGCAGAAGTTAGAAGTATGGGGATACAAAAAGGACTAATGTTATAAAGGAGATTTGTTAAAGTAGACAAGTAAAATATTATTATTATTATTATTATTATTATTATTATTATTATTATTATTATTATTATTATTATTATTATTATTATTATTATAGAATTAATATTATTGTGATGAATATTGTTGTAAACATTATGATTTTCTAAAAATAATTGTACCCAGACAACACACAGTGTGATTGAAATTGAAATTTTACATGTTATATAAATAAAACAAATAAAAAAATAGAAAAAAATAATGAACGAAGAAATAAAAGTTTATTTTTGCCTCCTCATTCACAAATGAGCACAATTTTGCTGTAGCAACGACAAAACGTATTTGCTAATGGAGCTGCACAGTCACTTTCAATAACAGAAATAAAAGAAATAGTTTTGATGACAAACTAGCTGTAGGCTGACACAGATAATGAGCTCTAAAATTGTTGGCTCTTTATTTTGTTTCCTAAATCTTTCCAGCTAAGGTGTGTTGATATTAAATTGCCATCTTGTGGCTGCATTATTTTCTAAGCTGTTGAAATTGACCCGGACAGATATATGTTTTCAATATATTAATGGCCTTCTCCAGTGTTGACTGTGTAGCCTATTTAATATATGTGATGCTGAATGTGTTTTCCCACATATTAACTTTTTGGCTTAGCAGACAAAAAACTGCTCTCACAATAAACACAGGCATCATTCCATTGGTGAGGAATAGACTGAAAGCAAAGGATATCTAAATCCTTGGGTATCTATATCCAAAGCCCAGCCTGGCTTACCCCACAGAGCATGAGGAACAGGAGTCACAGTTTCCCATTGATAGTTTAGAGCAGGGGTGGAAATCTCAAGGGCCACGGGCTGGAGGTTGCTTAGATCTGGCCCATGGGCCCACCCTGGAAACAGTGAAAGATCAGCTCATGGTGCCTCTGTCGGCAAAAATAGAGCTCGGAAGGGCCGCATGTAGCTCTCCCCACCTCTGTTTTTGCTAGCAGAGAGTTATAGAAGGCCATTGCAGCTGAAAACAGAGCTCAGGAGCCCGTTTTCTCTGGCAGAGCCCTCGATCCACCACAGGTGCCCCTGACATGAGTGCTGTCAAGCTGACCACTCCACTCTGGCCCACTGAAGTTGAATACAATCCTGATGCAGCCCTCATTGAAATTGAGTTTGACACCCCTGGTATAGAGCATGCCAGTGGAATGGGACAGCTTCATCCCGAGCTTCAATTTTTTCCTTGATCCTTTTCTAATATATTCAGAGAATGATTCCTGTGTACTTTTGTCCACAGCAGAATGCTAATGAGGAAGATTCTGCAACTGCTCTGAGATAGCTTCCAAAGATCTGTCTATCAAAGAAGATTTTTCTCTCTGCCCTTAAGGGGACACATTCAATCAATCACCATTCAGAGAATGGGAGAATGGCCGTCTAAGTTATTACATAATATATACTGTATTTGCTGCTTATATATGTCATGCATGATTTTCAATCTCTTAATACAGCAGTTAGTTAACAATTATAGAGAAAGAATCCTTACAAACATTAACAAAGACCTCATAGGACTATTATATTTTAAAAGTAAAAATATATCATCTAACTTCAGTTACTTTATGTATAATATTATGCTTTAGGGAAATACATTTTCTATTAATGTCACTAACTGAAGGAAAAGAGTGATAGCTAATGCTACCCAGCTTAGAGATTCCAAAATAACATGCTATTTATAGGGATCAGTAGGTAAATAAATCAGTAAATATGCTGTTGCTTTGGATATTCTGGAAGTAAACTTGAACATGTCCTCCAGGTTTTTTTTAGGTTACTGCAAATTCATATTTAAACATTTAGGCATTAAAAAGGAAAGCAAGTTGACTTTCTGCACCAAAGCTGAATGGACCCAGATGATAGCATCTTTGTTTCCAAAAGAAAGATGTTCAAATATCTTAGTATTTATCACTTCTTAGTGACCTTCCAGATATAAAACAGTACAGTTGTAGCTTTAGTTTTCTAAATAGAGAAAACAAGCTCAGTTCCTACAGCTACAACTTGCTGTGTGAAAGGCAGCTTCCTATAAGGCACCTCGCCTGGAGCTTATGGGTTATGTCATGTTATACTCTACAGATAGAGTCACATAATGACTTGGAGAATTGTGTACCAGAACTGTAAGCTTCTCTTTGGTGTTCAAAGCAAATGTGTATTTTTGGAGAAACTAGGCAACTTGATGCTTGAAGAAAAAGAACAAGAGACTCTGGCCTTAGAAATATAAATTAGACCCCTGAGCAAAGCAGAGGTCCTATTAGGAAAGGATTAGTGGTAGGATTCAATTTTTTTTACTACCGGTTCTGTGGGCGTGACTTGGTAGGCATGGCAGGGGAAGGATACTGCAAAATCCCCGTTCCCTCCCCACGCCTAAGGGAAGGTTACTGCAAAATCTCATTCCTTCCCCACCCCACTAACCTGCTTTCCAGTTCTGTTCTCCTGTGCAGGGCAACAAAAGAAGACCCAGCCAATCAGCTGGGATTCAGGAGGCAGAGAATAGATGGGGGTGGGGCCAGTCAAAGGTGGTATTTGTTGGTTCTCTGAACTATTCAAAATTTCTGCTACCAGTTCTCCAGAACTGGTCATAACCTGCTGAATATCACCTCTGGAAAGGATCAACATGAACATTCTGAATTCTGAATCAGTCATAGAACAAGTTGGGTTAAAACTTTCTCACATGATGGATATGCAGGAATACAGCCAACTGATCTTGTACCTTAGATTTAACAACTGCTCATTGTTTTCTTTAAACTGTTCCTGGGAGCTGCTTTTTTACATAATCAAGTTACATTATTCTTGTTGTGCTAGTTATTAAATATATTGTTTATCTTCTGCTCCAACCTGTTATCATTCCATGATATAGTACACGATGCTTCTTAATAGCACCTGCTTCTGAATTTTCCAGAATTAAAAATCTCTCCAAAGGAAAGCTATGAAGGACTTTTAGGGACTTGGAGATAAGAAAGCAAGACAAGAATGGTCAACTGGGATTGCCATGTATTATAACAGATACTTTTTGTCTGTCAACAATGGTTTATTTTTCAAGTGGACAAGAGAGATTCCATTAAAGTTCAATTGGATTCTAGATTTAACAGATGGGTCCCTCAAATCTGAATGCTCCCTGGACTGATCACCCCAAACAGAGATATTTAGATAGATGGCAAGATCACGTGATGTCCCTGGCTCACAACTCTAATGTTGTGCAAAGTTAGGAAGTTGCTTCATAAAGCAATGCAGCGTCCATTCCTTAAAACAGGGGTCCCCAAACTTGGCAACTTTAAGACTTGTGGTCTTCAACTTGGAGACCTCTGCCTTAAAAGTAAACTGCTACATGACTTTAAAACAAAGTTTCATGTCAGTCCATGAACAGTCAGTTTTCTTGGCATATCAAGCAGATGGATGAAATTTCTGCTTATATTCCTTACTTCACCAAAACAAGACAAATTTCAGTTGCCCCATAGAATTCTACCAAGATCACTCTTTGTATAGCTCTGTGTATAGTTTTTTTTTTTAAAACAAATTTTATTAATTTTTTACAGAAAACACAATACACAAACATACAAAACACAAAACATAAACAAAACTAAAAGATCTTTTCTGAAGTTTGTCTGATCCCGGGTTAAAACTCTTCTCACAGACACAAATTCAAACATCATATTCACTTTGTATATCCTTCCATATCTTATTATCATTTTCATTTTTTTATATATATATATAAACCATTTTTATCAATTTTATAAAAACAATGCACAAAAAATCAAGGCATAACAGCTTATAAATTCTTTTCTAGGAAAAAATAATAATAAAAAACCAATAGAACATAACAATTCCAAATTATAGTATCAATACTTTATCTATTTAACTTCATATCTTATCCCTACTTCTCCTTTTCATCCAAATTATTTCTTGTTAATTAAAATTTTATTGCCTTTTATCAATATACAAAATCCAAAAAAAAATAACAAAACCTTTATATATCTTTTCATATCTTATTACCATTTTCAATAACATTCTTTGTCTGTTCTATTTCCAACTATCCATTCATCTTTTTTCTTTTACTATACTTCTCCTATACACCAATTGGGGTAACGTCTATAACTCATTACCCTAACTTAAGAGTACTTCGTATAACAATTTTTCTTGGGATTCTGTTTAAAAGATTCTAAAATTACATAATAAATTTTATACTCTAAACACACATATAAAAACACAATCTTATATACCCTCCAGAATCCCTCTTTTATCCTAAATTAAATTCACCCATTGTCTCTAAATAAACTTTTTTTCTTTAGATCTTGCTTCCCCCCATTGAGGCTTCTCCTCCCCCCCTTTCTCTCTTGCTTATTCTTCTCCTTGCCCTTTTTACCCCTTTGTTTTTCCTCCTCCCTTTTCTTACTCCTTTTCCTTTGCTTTCTAACCTTGCCTCCACCTTTTCGCTCATTTTTCTCTTCTTTGGTTGTTTTTATAATTCTTAAAATCCCCTTTTTCTTATCCTTTTTCTCCTCCTCTCCGGAAAGGACCCATTGTTCATCAAAGATAGCTTCTTCTTCCTCTTCTTCCTTGTCCCAGTCCTTCTGCTGCGTAATCAACTTTTCATAAGTACATAACACCATTTCTAAAAATTGAAACAAAGTGCCCAAAGTATCTTCCTTTTTATATTTTTGATATTCAGCCTTTAGTTCATCCACAAGCGATGCCATTATGAAAAGAGAAACTTTTCCCAAAACAACCACAAGTATTTTTAATCAAAAACAATTCAAACAAAAGTTCCAGAAGTTAATACTTTTCTTCCTTCTTCTCTTTCTCTTTCTGGGGCTAATGTTTAATCAAGAGGTCCAATTACCATATATCTTTCTTTGGGATTCTAGGCAATCTCCTCCTTTTTCAGCTTCTGCTCCAATTTTTTCTCCTCTCCCTTCCCACTTGCAATATCGATTTTAAATAATCAAAAATCCATACCTCCAACAAGGGTTTTCCAAGTTCTTAAATTTTTCAATGTCCAAAAATCCTTTTGTTCCTTAGCTTCAACTCTCAAAACAATTCACTTTCAATGTCCAATATATCCAAACATTTCTGCTGTTTCCATGGGGTGGGAGAGTGAAGAAAAAAAAAAAAAGTTCCCTTTAACAGCTTCTCCGCCGCTTTCACTCTTCTTAGGGATACAATGTATCCTCCAGCAATTCAAACAGCTCAGTTCCAGGCAATTTAAAGGATGTTACTTGACCCGGCTCAGACATCACTTTCACTCTTCTCCTCCAGCGCAATCTTACCCGGTTGCTGGCTTCTTCATGGTGGCCATTGCTGACCGCCGCTCCACCGCCTTGGGAAAAAGGGGTTTTTCCGGCAAAAGGGGGGGTCTGCGACACCCCCACCCCCCTATCCGACTCCCCTCTCTCTTCAGCTGTCCCTACAGGGCAGCCATATCCCCCTGACCCATCTGGATTGGGGGTACCTCGACGGCTAGCACAGCAGGAATCGCGAGCTGTCGCGAATTCCTGCTGCCCCGAAGCCACGCGAAACCGGAAGCCAGCTCTGTGTATAGTTAATCTTGGAAACAACGAACTGATTTTTAATATCCTAGTCATGTTTGATTAGTTTACTTTGTTTCTCTTCTCCTCTCCTTCCCATTTCCCCTCCTCTCTTGCCCTCCCTTTCCCCTCCCCTGTCCTTCCCTCTCCCTCTCCCAGCACATTCCAACTATAACTTTGTTTAAATACATTAACTTCAAAGGTAGAATCTTTTAAAACTCTATCCTCCTCTCTCTTTCATTTATTCCTAAGAAAGATGCTTAATGGAATCTATCTGGATCTTGTTACACATGGTTGGTTTCAGAAGTAGGAGAGCCAGAATTCCTCCAGTTGTTGCCCTCATATTTTTGGATCTCTTGTAATTAACGTGAAATATCCTGTTATTTCTGTTACAAAAATCCACTGTGTCTCAAAAAAACACTGTTTGCTCTTGTTATACTGCCTTTAATTTGTTTTGCTTCTGCTACCATGCACAGCAAAAAGCAAAAAGAAAAAAGAAAAAAGAAAAGCTAAAAAATGTGTATTGATTTATGAAATCAAATTTTGTGAAACAGTCCCTACTCTCTCAGATGGGAATCTACATCCTCTGCCACCTTCACTTGCCAACATGCTTCTATTATCTTGGTCTTTCAGATTTGTTTGCCTTTCCTGTGTTCTGAGTAATCATATGAGGAGAAAGAAAAATATGTCAAAGAAATATCTCTCATGGATATTTCCTGAGCACACACTGAAACCATGTAACTTTTTGATGGCTGCTTTTTCTCCTCAGGGCTAAGTACATGACAAATTCTGAGCTTGACTGATGATCTCAAAGGAACTTTCAATATAGTTTAAGTCTTAAGGATGATAATCTTATTTTACCCTCAGGCACTCCTAATGATGGCCCATTAGTCACACTAAATGGTCTGATACCGCTTTCAACATGCTATGTATCAGACGATGCCATATATGTATTCAATACTACTACTACAACTGTTGTAGAAGATTGCAAATGCCTATTTGTCATTTCAGTTATAATGCCCCTTCCTGTCTGTTTTGTATCTCGATTCATAATGTCTGGCTTCGAGCACAATGGAACATTTGCAGAGATAGAAATGAGATGCAGACATCTATCATAACATTAGCATCATGTCCACTTAAAAAAGACAGGATTGTGAGCTGGGTGATCATTTCTAGACAGCACTTATTTCTGTCTGCTGCTAAGATCAAGTTGGTGGGAGCCTTTATTAATCAAAATAAGGAATCATCAGGTTACATTGACCTTAGCACTTGACAGAAAGATGTGGCTTGTTCATGAATATAAAGGTAGAATACTAAGCTTATTTTAGTGACCAAAAATTTTAAATCTTCTTTGAAAGCTATTTGGTATTAGAAAACAGTCTCACAGTAAAGCAGAAGCAGCTCTTTGTTAATTTCATCTTCCTTACCAAAATAAAAACAAATGGATTACAGACTGGTTTCTTTTTTCATTTCTTAATCTGATAGCATTTCATATATAAAATATTACAACTATATCAACTAAAATGTACCTTTTTGCTGGTAACAGACAGATTTACTATGGGGTGGAGAAAAAAGTAAAATTAAAGCACAGAGAGCTGTTTTCAGGATGAACTACCATGCAACAACATCATAAGCTTTCAAGTTATAGACAGCTCCTCATCAGATTGGATGTTAAATAAGATAGTGAGAAGACTGGCTATGAGTCACTTGTAACAGTCTGAAAATGGAATTCAGAAAGACCTCCATAAATATAATTATTCTGTGATCCTCATTCAGGGCTAAAGAGATTATAGACTACTGGGAGAAAGAAGAATAATGATTGTTGCCCCATTTCAAACCATCACATATCTAATATTTTCTGACTTTTCTTTCTGGCATTATCTCTTTAAAACTGATAACTGCTCTCTGTGTTAAAGTATATTGAATATGATTCTCATCCTGAAGATAAGGAAGGCAGTAGTTTGTCCAAGGACCCACAAATCTGTTTATACTCACTCATAAAAAAAACCCCAAATTTATTCCAGTAAGGGCCTAGTAGTAGTAGTGCAGCCTATGAACCCACATACCTAAGAGAAGGTTTGAATTCAGAATGTGTTTGCTCATCACTTATATGTAATCACTACTTAATAGTCTTTTATGATGAATTGATGGCTGTATTATACATTGCCTAACTAATGGAAGCTCCATCTCTTATGAAATATGATTTTTAATACAGTGTATGCCCAGTTTGGGATACATATTCTGTATGAAAGAACATGGAATTGTTCCAAATATACTATTAGTAGTAGTTAAGAGAACTCCACACAAAATGCAAACTATCTGAACTGTGCCAATGACAGTACAATTTTGGAATTACACCTGTTAAAGATGAATAGTTTTAGGGGAACTTGCTTCTAAAAATAAAATAAATTCAAGAGATACTTTAAAGTAGTGGTCTTTTAACTTTTCACTGTGTGTCTGCACTGGGGAAAGCAAATATATTGTTATACCTTGCAAAGTTGAACACACAAAGCTATTTATAAAGTATGTTTTTAAAATTCATACCTCACGTCCACTTTTTTTTACTCCACAATAACCCTGTGTGTTAAGTCAGACTCCACGGCTTTGGGTCTAAAGTCCTAACCACTGCACCACTCTGTACCACAGTTCAAAACATTTTGCAAAAATATGCTGTATTGTTTTCCCTGCTTCCATGTAAGAAATTTGAAGCTTTTCTGGCATTTCCTTTGCTAAGCCATTCTTTCCACGGTCCTTTTGACTGTGCATTTCAATGCACTCCGGGAATCTAGTACACCATTTAAAATTTCCATATCGAGCAAATGGCAGTGCTGTGCCTTTTTAGTAAAGGTCCTGCTGCCAAACAATTTGGTAGCCCCATTATTTACTTGTTTTCAAGCATCTGGCATTTCACAACACAAAATAAAATAGCAACCAGCAGCTAAGGCACAACAGCAACATGAAGGGATGGGAAGGGAAGGAATTTGATACATTCATCCAAGAAATACTAAAATGAAGCAATATAAAATACAATACAAAATAATAATATGTTAGAAGAAGAGAAAATAATGTCAGTAATGAGAAACTTCATCCCAGTTCCTAACAGCAGATTATGTCTTGCAATAAAATTAAAGGAATATTTTTGTCCACATAGTTACAAATTAATTGTTACATAACATTTTTAAAAGTTTCCAAAATCGATAATATGATTTAAAAACAAATACCTGAATCATCCTTCCCAATAAGCAACATAAAAGGCTAATGAAAATAAACATCTTTTTGGACTGTTTAGCAGAAACCAAGACACGCTCACTGTAAATTATACATTGCTCATTTATTTGAAAATTGTTAAGTCCTGAGCATGGGCGCAAGGAACGGAGACAAGACATCGAACTGTGACTTCAACTCTTTATTCGTGACTTCAGAACAGAGCAAAATACTTGGGCAGCAGCAGCTCTTTTATAGCGTCCAATCAGAGAGACCCGCTAACAGCCAAACAGACTGGCCAGAAACGACCAATCATGACTCGCTGTTCGCGGGCCAATGAGAAGTGCAGGATT
Source organism: Hydrophis major (assembly GCA_033807585.1). Classification (NCBI taxonomy): domain Eukaryota; kingdom Metazoa; phylum Chordata; class Lepidosauria; order Squamata; family Elapidae; genus Hydrophis; species Hydrophis major. Next base: position 327,693,109 of record CM066328.1, on the reverse strand, counting down.
ACGAGCCTGCTGTTAAAGTAAAGCTATTAGGGTTGTTACTGATGCGTTGGGGTCCATAACACCCCTCCATAACACCCCTCCCCCCTAGGTTCCATCTGAGGGGTGGGGTGATGTATTCTCATAAGTAGGCAGGTCGCTTCACCTGTCTGCTTGATCTGCGCTGTTCCACTGGTTTCTGTCCTGGCTCTGGTTCCGGTGGGCTGCTTGCTGAGCTAGGTAGTGAAAACAGTCCCGCTGTTTCATTGAATGGCTCTGGGCTGTTCTCTCTGCTCTCGCCAATGCTGTCCTCTGGGTTCCCTGGATCTGTTTCCATCGCGGTGCTGTCACGTGGCAAGGCCACTCCCCGGCTCGGTTCTCCTTCTGGCGGTGAGTATCCCATGGTTAGTTGTGTAGACTGCTGGGTTTCAATTGTTAAATCATCTGTTATTTCTTTTTCGTCCCCCTCGATGTCCCTTCCCCCCCAGTTGGAGATTCAGGGGATGAGATGGGAGTAGGTGCTAGTCTGGATCGAAGCTGGTCTATGTGGCACTTCCACATTTTGCCATCTGCAGTTTGTAGACAATAGGATCGGGGTCCCATAAGTTGCGTTATGGTAGCGGGGACCCACAATGGGTCGTCGGAGAAGTTTTTCGCAAAAACAGGGTCACCTTCCTGGAATGATCGACACTTGCTGCTGGATCCCAGGGGTTGTTCAGGTGTGTAAGCAGGGTGGAGGCGATCGAGATGTGAGCGAAGTTTCCGGCCCATCAGGAGTTCAGCTGGGGTTCTGTTTGTGGTGCTGCTTGGGGTAATATGTTGGAGGAGAAGCATCCGGGTTATCTTGTTGTCAATGTCACCGTGATCCATTTTGTGTAAAGTCTTCTTTACAAATTGAACCATTTGCTCAGCCCTACCATTGGCCTCAGGGTGAGCTGGCGATGTTAAGGCATGGCGGATGCCCCGGTCTGCTAGGTACTGTTCGAATGCCAGGGGAGTGAATTGGGGGGCCATTATCGGAGACCAGGACATCCGGCAATCTGTGGGTAGCGAATAGCTTATTCAGTTTTTTAATGACCGCCTCCCTGGTGGTGCTTTTCATTTTGTGGACCTCGAACCAGTTAGAATAGGCATCCATGGTTAGAAGGAAAGTGTGTCCTCTTGTGGGTCCCACAAAATCGATGTGGATGCGGGACCAGGGACCTCGAGGCATTTCCCACTGAGTTGGGGGTGTTTTTGGAGGAGCAGAGTGAGTCTCCTGGCATTTGCTGCACGTCGCCACCCAGGTCTCTATCTGCTTGTCTAAACCTGGCCACCATGCGTAACTCCTTGCCAATGCCTTCATCCACATGATGCCTGGATGTCCATCATGCAACATTTTTAAAACTTTATGCTGCAATTTCTCTGGGATGACAAATCTGTCTCCCTACAAGATGCAGCCCTTTTAGGAGAATAGTTCTGTCTGTCGATTCCTGAATGGCCTGAAAGTGTTGTTGGGTGCGCTGTCCGGCCAACCCCGTTCTACCCAGATGAGGACTCAAGCCAAAGAAGGGTCCTTTTTCATTTCTGAGGCAATGTCTCGAGCGGTTAGCAGTGGTGATTTAAGAGTTTCGATTTGCAATACGGCTAAGATTGGAGCAGGGTCCTCTATGACGTCTGGTAGTGGAGAGCGGCTCAAAGTGTCAGCGTGGGGAATGGCTTTCCCCGGGTGGTGTTGCAGTTGGTAATCGTATGAGGCTAAAAACTCCGACCAATGTGTCATTCTTGGTGATAAGATGTGGGGAGTTGGTTTGTTTCCCGCTAAAATGCCAAGTAGTGGCTTGTGGTCTGTAATTATGGCAAAGGGTCTCCCATACACATATTCATGGAAACGTTCAATTGTGGATACAATGGCGAGAGCCTCTTTATCAAGTTGGCTATAGTTCCTTTCAGTTTTAGACAAAGTTCTCGAAAAGAACGCAATAGGTGCCTCATTACCGTTTGGCAGGACATGGCTTAAAATGGCTCCCACTCCGAATGGTGAGGTGTCACAGGTAACCGTTAAGGGTAGAGTCTCATTGTATTGTATCAATACAGCATCAGAAGTTAAGAGGTCTTTTACTTGTTGAAATGCTCGTTCTTCACGCCGTACCCAGACCCAGGAAGCCTTTTTGTTGAGAAGTCTATGTAGGGGCTCAGCTACGGTCGCCTTCTGGGGCAAGAAAATGTTATAAAAGTTAATGAGTCCCAGGAAGGCTTGGAGGTCTGTCTTATTTCTAGGTCTCAGGGCGTTTTTTATTGCAGTTAGTTAGGTGGGGTGGATTCCCTGTCTGTCGAGAAGGTATCCCAGGAACTCCACTCTCTCCGTACAAAGTTGACACTTGTCCCTTTTTACCTTCAGGCCAGTGTCTTTACATTTTTGAAGAACCCTTCTGAGTCGTTGTCCTAATAACTCTTTAGTAGGGGCAGCTATTAGGACGTTGTTAAAATAAGGCACGACACTTTTTATGCCTTGTAATAGCCTCTCCATCAAACTTTGGAAAATGCCCGGCGCCACGCTTACTCCGAACTGGAGTCTATTGCACCTGAAGGCACCTCTATGTGTAACTATTGTCTGGGCTTCTGCAGTCATCGCCTCTATGGGTAGCTGTTGGTACGCCTGAGCTAAGTCCAATTTCACAAATATTTTTCCGCCACCCAGGGAGTGAAGAAGGTGTTGGACCACCGGTACTGGGTAAGCGCTCTGCTGAAGTGCGTGATTTAGGGTGGCCCAGTAATCCCCACAAATTCTTAATGAGCCATCTGGCTTTATGGGTGTTACTATTGGAGTTTCCCATCGGGCATGGTCAATTGGTTCCAACACACCCTGGGCTATCAGTTTGTCTAGTTGCTCGTCGATCTTTGGCTTGAGGGCAAAAGGCACCCGACGAGGCTTAAGGCGAATGGGAGCTACATCGGGACTGAGATTAAATGATATAGGGGTCCCTTTGTACTTGCCTAATGTTCCTGTGAACACGTCCTGGAATTCCTGGATGAGGGCCTCTTCCCAGTCGTCGCTTCCTGTTTGGTGTATGCCAGCTAGTTCAATTCAGAGTGGGGAGAACCACTGTAGCCCTAACAAACTGGGCCGGTCACGATTGATGACAGTCAGGGGAAGCGTTGCGGTGCGGTCCTTGAAGGATACTTGGATGTGGCTGGAACCGACAACTGGAATTCTGTTTCCCTGGTAGTCTTTTAGGATGATTCGTTGAGTGCTGAGGTCCTGGTGACAGATGGCAGGGATCAGCTGTTTGAGGATTTTCCAGTAGACCATTGATAGGGACGACCCCGAATCGACTTCCATCACTCATGGTCGATTCTCAATAGTGACCTTACGCGGATCTTTCTTGCATCTAGCGATGAAGCATGAAGTTTGATGTGCTTCTTCTCGTCTCGTTGAAGCGGCAGGTGCTCGATTTCTGTAGTAGTGGTTTTTCCATTGGTGGTTCAGGCGGTCCTGATTTCCAGGTGGTTTGCCTGTCTCCCGGCAGAGGTTATTCTCTCTCCGGCTTAGACTGGACTCTCACTCGCTTCTGCAGACCTTCGCGATGTGGCCTCTTTTCCCACAGGAATGGCAGAGTGCGTCGAGGAATTTGCAGTCCGATCACAGGTGGTTTGCCCCGCAACCAGCACATTGGCGTGGAAGTCTCTGGTTCCTTTGCTCTCGTTCCGAGCGGAGCCGGTTGACCTCCTCTTCCTCACTGTCTGAGGATGACTCGAGGTCTTCATGATGGGCGGTAATAGCGTGCCTCTCCAAGGAGAGCGAATTATCACTAGCGAGTTGGCGGTGCAGTGCGTTCGCTCGGCGCATTCGAGCGGCTGACTTCCTGGTTGCTTCTGTGGCAGTAGCATCGGCGATGACAACTGCAAGGCTGATGTCTCCTTTCGTCATGATTTTACTCTGCGAAGTGTGGTCATCTAATCCCAGAACTATGCGGTCTCTCAGAGCTTCCTCGAGGTTTGCAAAACCACAGAGTCCTCCCAGGTTCTGGAGGTCAGCTACGAAGTCCCCAACGCTCTTGTTCTTCCGTTGGTCCCTCTGGTAATACTCGTGTCTTCATATCAGTGTAGGTACTGCGGGTGGGTAATGGGCCCGGAGGATCGGCACGAGGTTATCCCAATCCATGTTCTTCACTTCCGCCGGTTTGGCAAGTGCTTTAGCCATTTTAAAAACGGCGGGGCCGCAGTGGGTCAGGAACACCGCTCGTTTCTTGCCAGGTGTAGCATCTTTCAGATTGTTGGTCTCCAGGAACATCTGGAAACGGTCTATATACGAGTCCCAGTCTTCATTTGCCGGGTCAAATGGAGCGGGTGGTATGGCGCCGCTGGCCATTCTGCCGTTTGTTGCGTGCGCTCTCAGCCACGTGCTCTGTCTTGTTCGATGAGTATTTTAGTCAACTCTATCATCTCCACCTCCCATCCTCGCTGCCAGTGTTAAGTCCTGAGCATGGGCGCAAGGAACGGAGACGAGACATCGAACTGTGACTTCAACTCTTTATTTGTGACTTCAGAACAGAGCAAAATACTTGGGCAGCAGCAGCTCTTTTATAGAGCTGGCTGCTGTCAAAACAACCAATGATTTGAGTTTACTGCTCTAACAAGCGTCCAATCAGAGAGACCCGCTAACAGCCAATTAGACTGGCCAGAAACGACCAATCACGACTCGCTGTTTGCGGGCCAATGAGAAGTGCAGGATTACGAGCCTGCTGTTAAAGTAAAGCTATTAGGGTTGTTACTGATGCGTTGGCTTAGTCCATAACAAAAACAATGTTTTCTGTCTTAGGCTAAGAAATAGCTTTAGAACCATTTCTTTTGTACTGTTAAATATATACATGTCTTTTCCTTCAGGGCCAGATCCCTTTTTGGTGCTGAACAACTATTGCCTTCCAAATTCCAGACAATTATCTTCTGAATCCAATGGACCTGGAGTGTTAAGAGGCAATTCAGACATGTTGGAGAGAAAAAATGTGATTTCATCATAAAGGGTAAGACTCCAATCTGGCTGCTTTGCTGGAACAAAAGAAAGAAAGAAAGAGTGAGTGAGTGAGTGAGTGAGTGAGAGAGAGAGAGAGAGAGAGAGAGAGAGAGAGAGAGAGAGAGAGAGAAAGAAAGAAAGAAAGAAAACAAACAACCCAGGGGGGCTGATTCTTTTCTTGCCCCTTTTCCTGGCATAGAGAGTCTGGGAACCAAAAATGAGGAAGAAGACAACACAGTTCAGGCTCAGAGTTAAAGAGCACCATGCTGTAGCCTGTATCTCCCAAAACCAGTCAGTTTTGAAGAAATTAGCAACAGCCAATTGTATAATGTGTAGTAAAAGATGCAAAGAAAATAACGTAAAACAATACCATTATAAAATATAAAACTGCCCTGCTGAATATATTGAGCAAGACTGATGTAAAACGAGTCACTCAAGGATGAAGAGCTGAAAAAAGCATCCACACATAGGTAAAAGCCAATCAAAATGCACAGTACTTGAAGTTGGGTGAAAAGTGAAGTGGAACACACACCCCCACACACACCCATAGGACTACAAGAACAATAAGTGGAACAAACAAGAGCTGTTCTTTCCTGGTATAGTATTCCTGGTATAGTTCTAAGTTTACCTCAGTGAGCTAAAGGAAGACTGGGTGGTCAGCAGCATTTTGTCCCACCCCATATTGTCTAAAAGAAGTCAGGGAAGCTTACCATATTTGCCAGGGTATAAGATGACTTTTTTGCCCTGAAAAACATGCCTCCAAATGTGGGGGTCGTCTTATACGCTAGCAAATACGTTGTTGTCACTCGGTGCAAGAGCGACGGGGGCGGAGCTCTGCAACTTGCGAAGCCCCTTCAAGCCCAGCCGGAGTCTCTCTTCCTCCTCCTTCCACCCCACCCTCCGCCCGGCTCGGGGTGCTTGCAGAGGCTAATCTGGAGGTGGGATGGGGTTGGAGCGGGAGGGTCTCGGGCGGGGCCGCTTCGCCCAGCCAGCCCCGAGCCGCGTAATGCCCCGGGGAGTGGGGGGGGAGAAGGTGATGGGGGTGGACTGTGGTGCCCCTCCTGGGCAGCGGGGCGGGGTCAGCAATTTGCTCCTCCCGCTTCTCCCTCCCTCTTTGAAAGACCAGGAGGGCTGTGCTTGGGGCGGGGGAGGGTGTCCTCGGGAAGTTCCTGATGGGACCTCGCTGGGCAGGGCCACCCGGCTCCTGAGCTGCTTTCCAGGGTCCCCTTGGGAAGAAAAGGGTCTGGTGGGCGGTGGAAGAAGGCGAGGGACCTCCTTCCGTCCCCTGTCCCATCCCGTCCCTCCTCTTGTCCCCCTCCTCCCCTCCCTGCTTAAGAGAGAAAGATCCGCCTCCCAAGCACTGAGCTGCCATCCAGCGCCGCGTCTCCCGGCCAGCGCACGCTTGCAACTTGGGAACCGGCCAAGCGACTTTAAAACCGAGCGGAGGCCAGAGATAGCCGGAATTACCCTCCACACCACACCCACCCACCCACCCACACAGAGAGAGAGAGAGAGTTGGCAGTTGTCCATCCCCCACCCTTGGAGTCCCATGGCACGCACGTGGGGGCTGCTTAAGGGAGGAGGCCTTTCACTTTCCCCCGGGGGAGGGGGCAGGCGCGTCACTTTCACTTGGAGGCAGTAGCCTCTCCTTTCTCAACCCACCCACCCACCCACTCGACGGCAGGCTCCAGGCTTTGCCCCCATCCCTCACCTCCTTCCACCCCCCCCCCCCAGTGGCAGAAACTTCGTCGCACGTGGGGACGAGTGGAGGGGGTGGAAGAGTAGCGACGCCGCTCAAAGCTGAGAAAGCGCCATCCTTGCTTTTGCGCTTCGGGAAGAGTTCGTGTTTTTTGTTTTGTTTTTCTCCCAGGAATGGGATGCTGCTCGTGCGATTTTCTTTGGGAAGTTTTCTTTTCCCGGTTTCAGCCTTTGCTCCAAGTGAGGGGGTCGTCTTATACGGCGAGTATATAACAAACTCTATATTTTGAGTGGAGATGTTGGGGGCCGTCTTATACGTCGGCAAATACGGTATTTACTTGATCTGTATTTGTTTGTAATCCCTTATTATTTATTGGAGGAGTTACATGACACTCAAAATCAGCAAATTGAAGCTGCCTGTAAGGCTGTAATTAAATAAGCAAGCAAGCAAACAAAATCCAATCCCATGGCAAAAGGGCAAATGCTAGGATTTATTAGGAAAAAGGTTATTAAAAAATAACCCCCATTAATGCATAATGTATTTGCATGAATTTGCATGAATTCATCAAACTGTGTTATGAACAAGTTTATTTATTTATAATGTCATACACAGGTCTGATGGTTCTATTCCTCCACCCACCAAGGCCACCCTCTCAACAGCAGAAAAAGATTCTGAAGATGCAACTCAAATTAAGACACAATACAAATGCTTTATTGCAAGGAAAACCTGTAGTATTTGAATCTTTTTATTTATTTTTTTAAGAAAGAAAAGACAGAATGGATGGTGTCATATTCAGGAAAGGACTATGAAATTCACTGCCCCAGAATGCCAGGTTGGCAGATGATGGCTATTATTCTTGAGAGCTCTGAAAAGAAATCAGGCAAATAGATGGAAAATCATTTTTTAGTCTTTGCTATGATCCATGATACAAAGATCTCACTTGGAGTGCAGTTATTGGAGATGATGAATGGAAATGTCACTGCCATAATATCTTTGAATGGGAATTTTTGGAAACATCAGGGTAGCTACTTGAAGAAAATAACATCATATAGACCTTTGTGGACAAAGTGGACTTTTGTTGTGATTTAGCACAGTTCTTCAACTCTCATGGTATTACCATATGGCAAAAACTTACTAGTGACAAAACATTGTAATGTCAATACAACCATCACAACTATAGCCAAGGGGAACCTGGATGCTGAACAAGATTTTTAAAACTGTTCACCACATGGTTTTTTGTTTCTTTGAAGAAAAATTCTGCCTCATGAAATCAACACAATTTTTGTGAAGGCATATTCATTTCCCCATTTCTTAATAAATATTTGTCAGTATGCTGCATCCTATATATAGCACAGCTTAAACTCTTATAAGTGGTATCATCTTAGACCCAGGGGTGGTATTTTACCGGTTTGGACTGATTCAGGTGAACCGGATGTTAAATTTGCATCTGGTTCACCAAACTGGTATTTGAACTGTCTTGCTGGCCCACCCACCTCACCCCTCCCAGGAGTCTCCATGTGGCCCATTTCTGATGCAGGTAAGTGCAGAGTCTGCATAGAGGCTCTGGAAGGGGAGAAAACAGGCCTTTCAGAAGTCCAGAAATGGGTCTGTTTCCAGCTTCCGGAGGGCCTACAGAGCCCGGGGGAGGCCATTTTTGTCCTCCCAGAGGCCCAAGGGAAGCCTCCGGACCTTTGGGAAGGTGGAAAATGGCCCTACTGGAAGTACTGGAAGTCATGAAATGGGCCTGTTTCCAGCTTATGGGGGGCCTCCAGAACCCAGGGGAGGCCATTTTTGCCCTCCCAGAGACCTGAGGGAAGCCTCTAGATCCTTGGGAAGGTGAAAAACAGTCGTCCCGGAAGTTCTGATAGGCCATACCTGTTAAGTTCTGAGCATAGGTGCAAGGAACGGAGACGAGGCAGTGAACAGTGAACTTCAACTCTTTATTAATCATCGTGAACAGAGCAAAACCCTAGGGCAGCAGCAGCCTTTTTATAGGGTAGGCTGCTGACCTATTAGCCAATGAGAAACATGGAAATGTTAAACCCTTGAACCAATGAGAGTTGGCCCGTTAACAGCCAATCAGATTTCCCAGAAAGGACCAATCCGATATCGCTATTATTGGCCAATCAGAAGGATTAGAACCTGCTTTTTCTTAAGGTTGTTAAAACTTTATTTAAACACTTTTATTAGTCCATGACACCCCTTCCCCCCGGGTTCCGTTTGAGAGGTGCGGTGATGTAATCCTAAGATATGTAGGTTGTTTTAACTGTCTATTAGATTTGCGCTGTCCCACCGGTTCCCGTCTGCAGTCCAGCTTCGGTGGGACGTTTTTGGACATATCTGGTACAGACAGTTCCGCATTCTCATGGTACCGCTAATTCTCTCATTGTTGTCCTCCGATCGTTGCGGGCTAGCCTCTGTTGAGGTATTCCTCTGTGGCGAGGACACTCCCCTCCCTGATTCTTCTTTATTTATCGCGCCCGGTTGCTGTCTTTCTTCGTTTCTGCTTTCCGCCATCTCGAATTCGTTTCTTTGACATCTCCTCCCCCCTCACTTTGGAAGTCCCAGGAGTCACGGGAACTGGGTTGTAGCCTAGAGCGAAGCTGATCTATATGGCTTTTCCATATTTTTCTGTCGCAGGTTTGCACACGGTATGATCTGGGCCCGGTGGTTTGAATTACGGTTGCTTCGATCCATAATGGTTCGCGGGAGAGGTTTTTAGCAAAAACGAAGTTGCTTACCTTGAACTCGCGGCATTTTCCGCTAGATCCACAGGGTTTCTCTGGCTCGTAGGAAGGGTGGAGCCAGCCGAGGTGGGAACGGAGCTTGCGTCCCATCAACAATTCATCTGGCGTCTTGTTGGTGACGCTGTGCGGAGTGATGTGTTGGAGTAGGAGTATTCTGTTTATTTTTTCGTCAATGTCCCCATAGTCCATTTTGTGGAGAGTTTTTTTAACAAATTGTACCATGCGCTCGGCCCTGCCGTTAGCTGCAGGGTGCACTGGCGAAGTTAGCACATGGCGGATGCCCCGATCCACTAAGTATTGTTCAAACACCAGGGCAGTGAACTGGGGTCTGTTGTCAGAGACCAGAACGTCTGGCAGTCCGTCCGTTGCAAATAGCCTGTTCAACCTGCGGATGATGGACTCCGTTGGAGTATTCTTCATTTCGTGGATCTCAAGACAGTTGGAACAGGCATCCACTGTTAGGAGGAACGTATGTCCTTTAGTAGGTCCCACAAAATCAACGTGGATGTGGGACCACGGCCCCTGGGGGGGTTTCCCATTCTCTTGGAGTTGCTCTAGGTGGGGCACTGCTGACTTCTTGGCACTTTAAGCAAGTCTTTACCCAGGCTTTGATCTGTTTGTCAATGCCCGGCCACCATGCGTAGCTTCGTGCGAGCGCTTTCATACGCATGATGCCGGGGTGACCATCATGCAATGTTTTCAATTCTGCTCATTGTAACCGCTCTGTGACGACGACTCTATCTCCTCATAGGATGCAGCCTTTTTGCGAAAAAAAGTTCTGTTTGTCGATTTTTGAAAGGGGTGAAATCGTCAGAGGTTTGTTCTATTGGCCATCCTCTTTCGACCCAGCTAAGAACTCGTGCCAAGACAGGATCTCGTTTTGTTTCAATTGCAATGTCTCTGGCTGTTAGCGGTGGTGAATGTAACATTTCAATCTGGAGTGTCATAAGAGTTGGAGCTGGGTCCTCGACGGTTTCCGGAAGTGGGGCACGGCTCAATGCATCAGCGTGGGGAATAGCTTTCCCCGGGCGGTGCTGTAATTTATAGTTGTACGCAGCTAAAAACTCCGACCAGCGAGTCATTCTAGGTGACAATATATAGGGGGTTGGCTTGTCTCCCGCGATAATCCCTAGTAAAGGTTTGTGGTCGGTAACAATAGTAAAAACTCATCCATACACATATTCATGAAATCGTTTCACAGCAGATACAACAGCAAGAGCCTCCTTGTCGATCTGGCTATAGTTATGTTCAGCCTTTGATAAGGTCCTTGAAAAATAGGCAATAGGGGCCTCATTACCATTTGGTAACACATGACTCAAAATGGCTCCTACTCCAAACGGTGACGTGTCACATGCAATTGTTAAAGGCAGAGTCTCGTTATACTGCATTAAAACAGCATCGGAGGTTAGTAAGTTTTTCACTTGTCAGAATGCGTGCTCCTCGCGGTGTCCCCAAACCCAGGTTGCTTTTTTGTCGAGAAGTCAATGTAGGGGCTCAGCTACGGTCGCTTTCTGGGGCAAGAAGATGTTGTAAAAGTTAATGAGCCCCAGGAAAGCTTGGAGCTCAGTTCTATTTCTAGGTCTTGGGGCGTTTTTGATTGCCCTCAGTTTGCTGTTAGTGGGGTGGATGCCCTGTTTATCGATTAGGTACCCCAGGAACTCTACTTTGTCTGTACACAGTTGACATTTATTTTTTTTAACCTTAAGGCCAGAATATTTAAATTTCTGGAGAACCAATTTATGCCACTTTTCTAGTATTTCTCTATTTGGGGCAGCAATTAAAACATCATCAAAGTATGGCACGACCCCCTTGATCCCTTGTAAGAGTCTCTCCATCAGACTTTGAAAAATCCCTGGGGCTATGCTCACTCCGAATTGGAGTTACACTTAAAGGCGCCTTAAAGGCAATTTATTATATTATTTATTATTATCCAAAATTTATTCTGGGATTGGCATTTATGTCACCTCTGACATTTCTTTTCATTACTTTTATTCATTCATCCTTTCTTCTAACCAGGTAATGCTGAACCAATTGTTCAGTACATAATGTTAAGACTTTGCACCATGTTGCTTCAAGAAATTATTTTTATACTGTCTTCATACATACAATGGTTGGAAATAAAGCTGAAAGGATCAAGAGCCTAGTAAACTCTGGATATCAAAACCAGGGAGCAGAGGAAAATCTTAACAAGGAGCACCATGTAAGCAGTGTAACCATAATCCTAAAGCACCAAAACTGCAACCAATATCGGACTCTCCAAAAAAAATTGAAGAATACTTTTTATACTGTTTTATTCCTACAGAGTAGGATTAAATCATGTAACATTCTCAAAACCATCTTTGAAATGTAGAATAGAACCTAAACCTGAAGTTAAGAGGCTTCTTATAATAAGTAATTAAGTTTAAGGTTATAAAGAACACACATTGCTCTGCAAATGATAGAGAGTGACATTCAATAAATAAATAATTATAGTGAAACTGCTCTCTGTATCCATAACAACCGCTATGTGAAAAATCATACAAAATTGTTCATCTATAAGAAGCATTGTATCATTCAGGAACCCTCATTTAATTCAAGTTATGATCTTTTGCAAGCATATTAGCCACATGCAACCAAGAATAAATAGCACAGAAATCAACAGTGGACACATGCAACATTTACAGATAAAACTATTGAGCCAGGTATGAATCTACATAAGATGTTGATCAGTCACACATAGAAATATATTATTTACTTCTTCAGCCTCACATTCCTGCAGATAATATTATACCAGTTTATTATTTTGTATCAATTATTCTGTTGAGTCCTTGGTGCTCTCTTGGTTGTTCTCTTAGCAGATGTCTCCTTACCAACTAGGTAACATCATCAATGCTAGTAAGGAATAGGGTTTGCTCTCTGTTTATTTTCAAATGGGTTGCTAGTTAAAGTGGTGGTATTGGTTCCTTCATTGGGCTGTTGCCTTATTGCTTGTCTGAGTTAATAGTTTCCTAATTGGGGTATTGTTTACTGCTGGATAGATGGTCTGGTATTAATCTTGGTGTTAATCTCTGCATATCTGGGTGTTGATTGGTGGTGAAGAGGTGTTGTTGTTGTTTTGTTTCCTTTTTTTGTTTTATTTTCTCCTTTAAATGGTATGTGGATATTGTTAATCTCTGTTGATGGCTGATTTGTCTGAGTTCCAGGCTCCTAGGAGCATTTTTGGACTTAGTTTGATCTAGGATGCTCACAGTTTCCCGGTTGAAACTAAGGTGAAATCTGTCCATGGGTTGTGCAATTAAAGAGTTTTGATCATGTTTTTTGACTTCTAGTTAGTGTTCATGGATGCGCTCTGTTAGTTTTGTGGCCCACTTGTCCTACAGAGTGGCTGTTACAGTCCTTTCACTGTATGTTTTACATCAGGGCTGTCAAACTCATGGCCCATGGGCTGGATGCATCATGTGCTGGCTACGCCATTGTCCAATTTAGTGAAGAGGAAAAAAGTTGCAATACATCATGTGATGACGCCATGATGACATGAATGTGGTACCCCTGTTTTAGATGAAAACTGTGTACAACAAAATTTTATTTGAGATTATGGGGAAGCCCAGATAGCCATACTACAACTCTTCAGGCCTGTTCAATGCTAGTTGTAACAGGACTGTAACTAACTCTCGATTTGTGTTTGGCTCTATTTTGGGGAAATAAACTGCTTAGCCAGTTCTCCTGTAGTCTAATGATTGGTAAATAAAATGGTAGAGGAGAATGATGCTTTTATGGTTAAAGCTTTTTCATAGTTATGACATTTACAATATTGGGAAAAGCAAACATATAAACATACAAAATGTCTCAAGTAAGGGCACACTGTGCATGAAAATGTAACAACTGAGACCGATCGTAATTTTGAAATAGCTTTTAAAAATGTATAGCTGCACATATTATAGAATTCATTCATTTTTTTAAAAAAATATATGTCCTGCCCTTATTACTTTTATAAGTAAGATGAGGCAATAAACATACCAAAACTCCTTCCTTCTCCTATTGTCCCCATTGCAATAACTCTGTGAGATAGGTGGGCTGAAAAAGAGTGACTGACCCAAAGTTATCTTTATTTATTTATAAAATATATATTGCCACCTACTCGCACACATGGCGAGTCAATAAGTCCTACAAGGACAAAAACACATATAAAAGAAATAAAAATAATCAAAAGAAAAATAATAAAATAATAACCCCCACTCTGGGGTCAACACACAATCCTATTAGACATTTAATGGGCTTCATCCTGATCTAGGTTTCCCAGGCCCACTGGCAGAACCACATCTTAGGGCAGGGGTGGGATTCTACTGGTTCGGACCAGTTCTATAGAACTGGTTGTTATGCTTCTGCGCAATTCGGAGAACCGGCAAATTGTGTCCCTGGCTGGCTGCTGCACGCCCCGCCAGCTCCATTCTTTTCCTTCCTGAGCCCCAGGAAAGTCTTCAGGGAGCAAAAACACCCCCCCCGGAGGCTTCCCTGAGGCCCAGAAGGCCCCAAAATTGGGGGAGAGGTGCTACAAAAAGAAGAAGAAGCCATGCCCACCCAGTCACATGGCCATGCCCACCTAGCCACACCCACCTAGCCATGCCCACAGAACCAGTTGTTACAAAATTTGAACCCCACCCCTGTTTCAGGGCCTTCCGAAAGAGTACTAGAGTGGGAGCCAGTCTAATCTCCAGAGAGATGATGTTCCAGAGAGAGGGTTGATACCTTAACCACTAGACCAAACTGACCTAATACAAGAAATGCAACAAAAATTATTACATAATAAAAGTTTGAATGAGCCAGAGATCGTACAATTTACCTTCCCTTCAGCCATTTAAAAATTCCAGTTGAATTAAAAAAAATATTTTGGTAGTTCCTGTCTAACAGCTCAGTTTGTAGATATACCACAGGATTATGCTATTAAATGCTAGGTTTCTGTAATAAAAATAATCTTATCCATTATTTAATAGTGGACATGAGGACAGGCTAGGCATGTATTACTGAGACCTAGCTGAATGAACAGGGGGCTCCTTCTCATGGAAATCTATCCAGCCAGATTTTGTATGTTGTGTCAGTCTGGATCCCAGAGCAGGAAAGGCAGTATGGTTATTGTGCACCAGAGATCTAAGAGTGCAGTTCAAGTGGCTGTGAGACCGTGCTTGTTATATTGGGCCGAAGAGACAATCCGGGAGCATTGCTATTGTGGGCAGTATCCTTTAACACTCTACTCAGTCTCATCCTGATCCTTAATGTTATCATCATCATTATTACTATTGTGGCTGCCCATCTTACATGAAACAATTCTGGGTGATTAATAGAATAGAAGCATCAATACATACCTTTTGCATAGCTTACCTTACCGGGAACAGGATGCACTGAAGATGGGGATTATTAGCTTCTTTAAGAGTAATGGTGGAAAAATACACTTATCATATGCAAGTGTAAATGGTTAAATATATTTTTCCTATTGGGAAGAAAGTTTATGTGTGCAATTTTGGAAAAAATGAATGTAAGACTATCTCCCAATTGTACAACCTGATCATTCTATGATGTAATTAATCAAAGTCATATCATTTTTAATGTAAAGATTACATGTATATATGTATGAAAAGTAAGGCTCCTCATTCAAGGCACTATTTTTTTAAGCTTGAAACTGGACAAATATCAGGTTAAACAAATAGCATAAAAATTCTTCCTACACGGTAATTTGAAATGATCAGATCTGATATCAAACTTATCAGATCTAATATCAACCTGCACTTATTAGGGTTATTTTTAAGCAATCAAAGAAATGGGCCAGCATAAAAAAAATATTCTGCTAAAGCATTATACACTAGCTAGGTTGATCCAAACTGTCCAGATAGTAGCCTTTTGCCCTATTCTGTGTAGACAGAACAGAATCTCCATTACATTTTATAACTCAGTATGATTAAAGCAAATTGTCAGTATGCCTCAAAATTCCTTTAGAGAAACAGCTTAGAAGCATAGGACCTTCCATCTTAAATTGCTGGCATTTCAAGTGGCAATTGGAAAGACTTCTCTCTGAAAACCACTGCTAATAAGAACAGATGATACTGAAAAAAGATTATCTCAGCTTATGGCAGATTCCCTGTTCCTAAAATAAAGGTCATCTGGCAATCCTACATGCCATCATGTGATTTGATTAAGACATGAGTTCACAAACAACATTCTATTCTTGCCAACAGTTGACTATTTCCTGATCTGTGTGGAGACAAAATTGAGCAAATGTTTCTATTTTGTTTTTACTTAATTTATCATTTCCGGTATTATACCTCATTTAGCCTGCTTCATTATAATTTGCAAATTTTAAAAATCCATATGGAAATAGAGGTGCAATTGCATATGCATTTCTCTAAACTTGCACATTGGGCAGACTTTCCATAAACAAATACATTTTTGTATACATTTTTGAATGGTAGATATTAATAAAATGGAGAGCTGGTAGCTTTTTACTATATAATTGCATTTTGGGACCAAAATAGATCAAGGAAGGAAGAACTGGGCAAGTGCACATCAACAATTAACGGTGTGGTTTACACTATGCTAGAACCTTTTATTATGCATCAAGCTTGGATATCAGTGATCACTCAGAAACCATACCTACTTTAATTAGCCATGTCAAACAAGAAGTTGAAAATGTTCATGGAATATTGCAATTTATTTTATTGGGTTTATTTTATATCATTCTTCCTCTTGAAGAATGAAATAGAGCATAACTCTTTTCTTCAAACTTGCAAACAAACTCTAGACCACATATTACAATACAATAACAGATGCAACTCAACAAGTGAAGTCCTAGGACCATTTAATAATCTCATAATTATGTGAGTGAACAAGCAAGTTTTTCTTGTTACTGAAATTTGTCAACGTGAAGATCAATTGTGCTTGGTGAACTATTAGCAAGAAAATCCTATGGCAAAACATTATCTTTTGAGTCATATCCACAAATGAGACAAGATGCAGGACTCTGAGATGGAAAGTTGTATAGTTTATCTGCACTTAAGAGTGACTTTTACATCAAAAGCCTTTGAAAATTGGTGTAAAGGTTAAATCAATCTTTGTACAATCAAAACGTGAATTTCGCCTCAGACAGGGAGAAAGAGATGCAGAAGAAGAAGAAGAAGAAGAAGAAGAAGAAGAAGAAGAAGAAGAAGAAGAAGGAAGAAGAAGAAGAAGAAGAAGAAGAAGAAGAAGAAGAAGAAGAAGAAGAAGAAGAAGAAGAAGAAGAAGAAGAAGAAGACAGTTCTGAGTGGAATTTGAAGTTATATTCAGCCAACCTTAATGGCTTTCCATGCAATTCTAAATATGTCTGTTGGAAAGTAAGCTACAATGAGCTCAGTTGAATTTAACTCCAAGATTAGTATGATTTAAGCCAGGTTTTTAATAAAACCAAGAGCTGAAGTCATAGGACAATGACAGGAAATCTTTTCACAGTTAAATGCCACACTTAAAAAAAAAGTGGCTACTGAGAATTAAGGTGGAATTTTCAATCTCTTTTTCCCCCTTGTTTGAAATGGCATTACAGGAATATATATAGTTGAATTATGCTGTGGGAGGCTTAATACCTCTTATTTTCCTTTGCTTTCTGTATTACAAAAGAACCCAGGAGAAGAAAGCAAGCTTTTGAACAAACAGATACTGTAGACAGAAACTTTATTTTGGTCAAAACAAACAAAGCAAATTTAACCCCTAACTTCCATGACGAGGTGGCAACCATTGGTGGGCAAAGCTTAGACATAATGTAGCAAATCTTTAGAGAGATAGCTAGCCTACTATTCTAACAAATAATGCAAATAAAAATGATTGGAGTGCCCCACCAATTTAGATTTTAAAAAGGGTAATTAACTGGTAGCAAATGTCCCTGTAGAACTGACAGTACAAAGCAATTATTGGACTGCAGTTTCTATAGCACCCATGTCCCAGGGGCAGTGTCGAGTTTCATATTTCTCTTATAATGTAGCTGTTAAATCAAGTTAAAGATAAAACTCTCCTAAATTTGGAAACTATGATGTGATAGAAATATAAAGCCAATATAGAAGGCAAAACTTGGTTATTTGCAAATGTGTTGCAAGAGATATTTTACCAACATTTCTATTTTTCATGTATAGATACCAGTTTGAGGGCTGTTCCTCGTCACATTTTGTTTGTCATGATTTCGTTATAACTAAGAGGAGCAAGAACGCAGCTGCATCGTTTCTGCAGGTAGAATGTTCCAGGTTTGACCTGTCATATCCACTTAGAGTTGGACAAATTGAATGATACCCTGAAGAACTATCACCATTAATCAAACTGAGCTATAGGCACTAGTTACTGACTAGCTATAGGGTAGCTTCCAGCATTCCTAAAGATGAAAGCATTCATACAAGTGGCAAGATAGAAACACAATTGCATTTCTTTTTCTTTTTTTTCTTTTGTGAGCACAGTAATTAAAATAGGACTCTGTTCAAGTGATTTCACAGTTCTTCTACCTTTCTGACTTCTAAGGCCATCAGAGACATACTGTATTGGCCTTTCTGATCCTTTAAACCTTTGACCTAAAAATCAGTGATATTATTACCTTTATTAGCTGGATGATGCTAATGAAAAATGACATTGCCTTTCAGAAGATGCTTCCTTTCTCCTTAGCATTTCTTTTAAAATAACCAGAAGTGGCAGGAGCTATATTCCAAACAGAGTTCAGAAACATTTTATACTGTGCCTTATTCTAGAAGTATTATTCTTATTTCCATTGTGGTCCAACTAGTTTAAACATAGACACACACCTGGAAATTGAAGACTCCAGGGGAGAGATTAATCAACTGGACCATCATATTAGACCTATTTCTTTATAATATTGACAAGAGTGGAATTTAGAATAGAGGAGCTGTACAATATATTTACGACTGATTCAATTAAGGTAAAAAGGACATTATTTATAGCACTCTTTCTGTTTGTCTAATTGCCAACAAGCTAAGATTTTCACAAATTCCACAGTGTATGGATTATGCTTCAGTGTAATTTGTGCTTTCTAAAATAAAGAGGTCAAAAAGAAAAATAGCTAAAGCAGTTTTATAAATAAGTATTTTTCAGTAGTTGGTAGAAATCATTAATAAAAACATATCTGTCTGCCACCATTAAGTCTAATCAAAATTTATCCTGTGGATTAGATTGAAATTTCATTTTGCTATGTCCCAAGAATTGTATGAAAATGAGACATTATTCAACTTGTAACACCATTAATATACTGTACATTGGAATATCTTGTCACTATTATTTCTCTCTTAAAAATTTACCTATCTTCTAACATCTGTAGAACAATGTAATGGATCAATTAGTCTAAAAGACTTCTGCATGGAGAATTAATTTGAGCAAAGGTTATTCTAGTGAGAATATATATATATGTCTGCTACTCAAACAACACTAGATCAGCTAGTTATCTGAAGGCTAAGCCAAAAGGTTATATTTTGGATAATGTAAATATTCCTTAAATAGAATAGAATAGAATTCTTTATTGGCCAAGCGTGATTGGACACACAAGGAATTTGTCTTGGTGCAAATGCAAGAAAATACAAATAGAAATAAAAATGTTTTCTATAACATGTGGTTTGACACCCAAATTAGTAACTCATTGAGGTTTAAGGAAAGCCAGATTTGGGCATCAAACCACATGCTACAGAAAACATTTTTATTTCTATTTGTATTTTCTTCAAAATGTGCAAGTATACAAGTATACTTTATGCAACTAGTGGATGTAGAAAAGAAACTTAATTCTTCCCCAAGTTCTTTTTGTATAACATATTTATGAATATAGATGTATTTTTTTTTTGTATTTTTAAAAATGTCATTTCCATTGCTGCAGTTTTAAAACAATAGCAGTGTAAAGGCATATTCAGACTCAGCTGGAATTTGGCTGCATCAAGATGGAATGAATTGATACATATTAGTATTATTTTTTCTAGAGGGACCATAGCAGCAAGAATGAGAATGGTTTTTCCCCTCCTAATCCATCAAATGCAAGTGCTCAGCTTCTCCACTGCAGGGAAAAATCAATGAAAATATTGTTATTTCTTTTACAAAACTTCTCTACAGGCCTCTCAAAACACCTTTGGGTGCTGTACTATTTAAAAGCATCAGGATGTAAACCATCCATCTTCTGATAAAAAAAAAAATCAATCCCCATCAATCCCCGTCCCACAAAAGCAATCTACTAGCTTCTCTCACCATAAAAGCCTCAGAACATAATGAGTAAAAGCAGTCCAATCACCATCAGATCTGTTGAAATGCCAAGAGCAAAGGGACCAGACACACCTGGGGGAACATATTGCACAACAGCAGAACTGCAAAGAAGGCTATTTGCTGGCTCATATATCTTTCATTTCTGGTAGAGATGAGATCTTAAATGGGCCCTCTGAAGATTATATCATACAAAGGATTTGGAAGCAAGGCAATCCCCAATGTAACTTCTGCTGGTAGTCTTTGTAGTTACCTGTGAATCCTGTTGATTACATGGCCATTTTTAATATAGGGTTTTGGAAGCAACAACAGGAGTGGTTTGCCTTTTACACCTTTGGGGATTACCCCCCCAGGTTCCCAGTTTGACCTAGGAAGACAACTAGTGTAATGATTAAGGCACCAGGGCTAAAGAGTTGGCAGACATTTTAAAGCCAGCTGGGTGACTTTGAAGCCAGCTGAGTGGCTTTGAGCCAGTCATTCCCTCTCAGCTATAGGAAGCAGGCAATGACAAACCACTTCCAAAATGTTGCCAAAAAAACTGCAGGGATTAATCCACACAATCTCCAGGTGTCAATACTAACTTGAGGATAAATGGATGGTCGGACAGACATACAGACAGACAGACAGAAAGGCACAGACAAACAAACAACAGGCATAGACAGACAGACCTAGTGTATTTGGTCTATAAGTAAGGTCAGACTTGATTAGTACTTAATGGAAGAAGACAAGAATCTACTAGCAAGAATGAGAAAAGTCACTAGAAGCAAATTATAAAAGCACCAGTTTAAGCCTGACTTGGTGGAGGCTTTACTTTATGTACATAAATAACACATAATGAAGATACTTGAGCCTAACCATAAGAAATGTTAAGTAACTCTTGTCCCACCTACCCATTTGTTTCCTCTGCCTGTGCTTTGAATCACCTGGAAAGCATTAAAAAAAGAAATGAAGAAAGTTACAGTAGTCCTTGTGATTTCCTGTCAACATTCAGATCTTCCCATCTTGCTGCAATTTTTGTTAGCTGTTCATGCCCTCTTTTGCAAAAATTCCGCACACACAACTTGGACACTATCAGTCTGTTCTGGACTTGAACCAGCTACCTCAGAAATGAAAAGTTCATTTCAGCACATGGTGAAGGAAGCAAGGAAGAAGACAAATAGCATCTGCCTGGGTGCTATCAGAATACTTTTTTTTTTTTAAAGGACTCTTGCAATGCTTTTTGGCAACCACTATATGCGTGGATTGTGTGGTAGAGAAAGATTAAGCAAGCTGGCAAACGATTGCTTTAATTTCTGTGAGGGCCTGTGTATTTAATCCTATTTAATCCTGTGTATTTAACCCTAGGATTATTTATAAAATCTGAACAGAGTTAAATCATACTATGGATGGGGATTTCTGTTATATGGATGGAAAATAAGAACATTATGATGGCATTTCATCATCAGCCAGTAAATTGTAGTTCTAAGATCCTTCTATAGAAACAGACTACTGCACAACAAACTGTATTAACAACTTATACAATTTTATCCATGGAAAAATATTCATTTCTAAAATGAGGGACACAATCTACAAGGAAAGAGGCATATTAGACTTATATACAATAAATTGTTTCCTTTAGAGGTCTCTCCCATATTTTTAAATTAATCATACATTTAGCCCAATGCACAATGAAAACTGTTAAGTTCTGCGCATGGGTGCAAGGAGCGGAGACGAGGCAGTGAACAGTGAACTTCAACTCTTTATTAAGCATACTGAACAGAGCAATCACCTAGGGCAGCAGCAGCCCTTTTATAGGGTTGGCTGCTGTCCTATTAGCCAATGAAAAACATGGAAGTGTTAAACCCTTGAACCAATGAGAGTTGGCCCATTAACAGCCAATCAGATTTCCCAGAAAGGACCAATCCGATGTCGCTATTATCGGCCAATCAGAAGTGCAGGATAAGAACCCTGCTTTTTATTTAAGGTTGTTAAAACTTTATTAAATGCCTTTATTAGTTCATAACACCCCTTCCCCCTAGGTTCCGTTTGAGGGGTGCGGTGACGTAATCCCGTAGATATGCAGGTTCTTTCAACTGTCTATTAGATTTGCGCTTTCCCACCGGTTCTTGTCTGTAGTCCGGTTTCGGTGGAATGTTTTTTGATTTATCTGGTACAGGCAGTTCTGCATCCTCACAGGACGACTCCGGTCTCTGCGGGCTTGCCTCCGTTGAGGTATTCCTCTGTGGCGAGGCAACCCCCATTCCTGATTCTTCTTCAGGTAACGCGCTGGGCTGCTGACTTCCTTCGATTTTGTCATCCAGCATCTCGAATTCGGTTCCCTCGACATCCCCTCCCCCCTCAGTTTGAGGGTCACAGGAGTCATGGGAACTGGGTTGCAACCTAGAGCGAAGCTGATTTATATGGCGTTTCCATATTTTCCTGTCCCTTATTTGTACGCGGTACGATCTGGGCCCGATGGCTTGGGTTACGGTTGCTTCAACCCACAACGGTTCGCCGGAAAGGTTTTTTAGCGAAGACTAAGTCGCCTTCCTTGAATTCGCGGCATTTTCTGCTTGATCCACAGGGTTTCTCTGGCATGTAGGCTGGGTGGAGATGGTCGAGGTGGGAGCAAAGCCTGCATCCCATCAACAGTTCAGCTGGCGTTTTGTTGGTTACGCTGTGCGGGGTGATGTGTTGGAGTAGGAGTATTCTGTTTAGTTTGTTGTTAATGTCCCCATGGTCCATCTTGTGGAGAGTTTTTTTAAGAAATTGGACCATGCGCTCGGCCCTTCCATTGGCCACAGGGTGCGCCAGCGAGGTTAGCGCATGGCGGATGCCCCGGTCTGCTCGAATGCCAGGGCCGTGAACTGTGGTCCATTGTCAGAGACTAGAACGTCTGGCAGGCCATGTGTTGCGAATAGTTTATTTAATTTGCGGATGACTGAATCGGTTGTAGTAGTCTTTATCTTGTGGATTTCGAGCCAGTTGGAATAGGCATCCACTGTTAGGAGGAACATATGTCCTTTAGTAGGTCCTGCAAAGTCAATGTGGATGCGGGACCACAGCCCCTGGGGGGTTTCCCACTCCGTTGGAGTTGCTCTAGGTGGGGCACTGCTGACTTCTTGGCACTTTAGACAAGTCTTCACCCAGGCTTCAATCTGCTTATCGATGCCCGGCCACCACGCGTAGCTTCATGTGAGCGCTTTCATACGCATGATGCCGGGGTGACCGTCATGCAATGCTTTCAAAACTGCTCGTTATAACCGCTCTGGGACGACGACTCTGTCTCCCCATAGGATGCAGCCTTTCTGCGAGAAAAGTTCTGTTTGCCGGTTTCTAAAAGGGGTGAAGTCGTCAGGGGTTTGTTCTACTGTCCATCCTCGTTCGACCAAGCTGAGAACTCGCACCAGGACAGGATCTCGTTTCATTTCGATAGCGATGTCTCTGGCTGTTAGCGGCGGTGAATGTAGTGTTTCAATCTGAAGTGTCATGAAGGTTGGAGCTGGGTCGTTGACGGTTTCCGGAAGTGGGGCACGGCTCAACGCATCAGCATGGAGAATGGCTTTCCCCAGGTGGTGTTGCAATTTATAATTGTACGCAGCTAAGAACTCCGACCAACGAGTCATTCTAGGTGACAATATATAGGGGGTTGGCTTGTCTCCCGCTATAATCCCCAGCAAAGGCTTGTGATTGGTAATTATAGTAAAAGCTCGTCCATACACATATTCATGAAACCGTTTCACAGCAGATACAACAGCAAGAGCCTCTTTGTCAATTTGGCTATAGTTGCATTCAGCTCTCAATAAGGTCCTTGAAAAATAGGCAATAGGGGCTTCTCTACCATTTGATAACACATGACTTAAAATGGCTCCTACTCCAAATGGTGACGCGTCACACATAATGGTTAAAGTCAAAGTCTCGTTATACTGCATTAAAACAGCATCGGAAGTTAGTACGTTTTTCACTTGTCGGAATGCATGCTCCTCTCGGTGTCCCCAGACCCAGGTTGCTTTTTTGTCGAGAAGTCAATGTAGGGGCTCAGCTACGGTCGCCTTCTGGGGCAAGAAGATGTTGTAAAAGTTAATGAGGCCCAGGAAAGCTTGGAGGTCTGTCCTATTCTTGGGTCTTGGGGCATTTTTGATCGCTCTTAGTTTGCTATTAGTGGGGTAAATGCCTTGCTTATCGATTAGGTACCCCAGGAACTCTACTTTCTCTGTACATAGTTGACATTTATTTTTTTTAACCTTTAGGCTGGAGTCTTTAAATTTCTGGAGAACCATTCTAAGATGCCTCTCTAGTACTTCTCTATTTGGGGCCGCAATTAAAACATGGTCAAAATATGGCACGACCCCCTTGATCCCTTGCAAAAGTCTCTCCATCAGACTTTGAAAAATCCGTGGGGCCACGCTCACTCCGAATTGGAGTCGGTTGCATTTAAAAGTGTCTCAGTGCATAAAAATCATCTGTGCTTCCGTGGTTTTTTTATCTACAGGCAGTTGTTGGTACGCCTGTGCTAAATCCAATTTAGCGAAGACTTTTCTGCCCCCCAGGGAATGGAGAAGGTGTTGAACCACCGGCACCTGGTAAGCGTTCTGTTGAAGGGCGTGATTGAGGATGGCCCGGTAGTCCCCACAAATCCTTAATGATCCATCTGGTTTGATGGGTGTTACGATTGGGGTTTCCCAAGGAGCGTGGTCAGTTGGTTCTAAAACACCCTGGGCTATTAATTTATCGAGCTGCTTGTCGATCTTTGCTTTTAGGGCAAAAGGTACCCGACGAAGCTTAAGGCGGATGGGGGCTACTTCAGGGTTAAGGTTAAATGATATCGGGGTCCCCTTGTACTCGCCTAGTTTGTCTGCAAAGATGTCCTGGAATTCCTGGACGAGGGCCTCCTCCCAGTCATCGCTTCTGGTTTGGTGAATGCTGGCTACCTCGATCCCGAGTGGGGCGAACCATTGAAGGTCTAACAAACTAGGCCGGTCGCAATCGACGACGGTCAGCGGTAATGACGCAGTACGATTTTTGAATGATACTTGGACTTGGCTGGAGCTGACGACCAGAATTCGGTTCCCCTGGTAATCTTTGAGTATAATTCTTTGGGCTCTGAGGTCTTGATGCTGGATGGCAGGGATTAACTCTTTGAGGGTCTTCCAGGAAACCATCGAGAGGGACGACCCTGAGTCAACTTCCATCACGCAAGGTTGGTTCTCGAATGGCGACCCTCACTCGGATCTTCTTTGCATCTAACGATGAAGCGTGACCGATGGTAATGGTTTGGTGTGCCTCTTCCCATCTTGTTGAAGTGACAAGTGTTTTATTTCTGTAGGAGTGGTTGTTCCATTGGCGGTTCAAGTGTTCCCGACTCACAGGATGATTCCATGTGATCTGGCTGTAGTTGTTTTCTCTCAGAATTGGGCTGGATCCTCGCTTGCTTCTACAGACCTTCCTGATGTGGCCTCTTTTCCCACAGGAATAGCAGAACGCGTCGAGGAATTTGCAATCTGATCGCGGGTGGTTTGCCCCACAACCCGTGCATTGGTGTGGTAGTCTTCGATTCTGCGGGTTGCGTTGGTCGCGTTCGGACCGGAGCCAGTTGACCTCCTCCTCATCACTTTCTGATGGAGATTCGAGGTCCTCATGGTGGGCCGCTGTTGTGTGCCTCTCTAGGCAAGGTGAGGTATCGTTGGCGAGTTGATGGAGCAGTGCATTGGTGCGGCGCATTCGGGCAGCCGACTTCCTGGTTGCTTCTGCTGCAGTAGCGTCTTTGATGACATCGGCAAGATCAATGTCCCCTTTGGACATGATCTTGCTCTGCGTCATATGGTCCTCTAATCCCAGAACTATTCGGTCTCTCAGAGCTTCTTTGAGGTCTGCAAACCCACAGAGGCCTCCCAGGTTCCGGAGGTCCACGATGAAATCTGCGATGCTCTCTCCTTTCTGTTGGTCCCTCTGATAAAACTCATGTCTTCGGACAAGCATTGGTATGGCAGGTGCATAGTGGGTCCGTAGAAGGGGCGCGAGGACGTCCCAGTCCATGGATTTCACCTCAGCCGGTTTCGCTAGTGCCTTGGCCATCTTAAAGACGGCAGGCCTGCAATGGGTCAGGAACACTGCTCCTTTTCCCCCATAGTTGCGTCTTTCAAGTTGTTGGTCTCCAGAAACATCTGGAACTGGTCCATGTACAAGTCGCAGTCTTCTTGTGCCAGGTCAAATGGAGCGGGTGGTATGGCGCCGCCAGACATGTTTTCCATTGTCAATGATCCTTCAGCCATGTGCTCTGTTTGGTGCTCTGTGAGTGTTCAATCAGCTCAGATGTCTCCGCATCCCAACTTCGTCGCCAGTGTTAAGTTCTGCGCATGGATGCAAGGAGTGGAGACGAGGCAGTGAACAGTGAACTTCAACTCTTTATTAAGCATACTGAACAGAGCAATCACCTAGGGCAGCAGCAGCCCTTTTATAGGGTTGGCTGATGTCCTATTAGCCAATGAAAAACATGGAAGTTTTAAACCCTTGAACCAATGAGAGTTGGCCCGTTAACAGCCAATCAGATTTCCCAGAAAGGACCAATCCAATGTCGCTATTATCGGCCAATCAGAAGTGCAGGATTAGAATCCTGCTTTTTACTTAAGGTTGTTAAAACTTTATTAAACGCCTTTATTAATTCATAACAAAAACTTTCAGATATCCTGAAGGTTGGAAATTACATTGTCTGAACTTTAAATGTTGTTGTCCCAAAGAAGGTAGAGGAAGGTATTAGTAAGACCACTTCTGGAATATTGCTTCCAGTTCTGGTCCCCACAATATTAAAAAATGTTGAGACTCTGGAAAGAATGCAGAGAAGAGCAATTATTATTAGGGGTTTGGAGGCTAAAACATATGAAGAATGTTTACAGGAATTACGTATGTCTAGTTTGATGAAAAGAAGAACTAGGAGTGACATGATAGCACTGTTCCAATATTTGAGGGGCTCCATACAAAGATGAGAGGGTCAACTTATTTTCCAAAGCACCAAAAGGAAAATATAAGAAACAATGGTTGGAAACTAACCAAGGAGAGAAGCAACCTAGAACTACAGACAAATTTCTTAATGGCTAGAAGAATGAGCCAATTGAATAATTTATCTTCAGAAGTTATGGGTCTTCCATCACTGGAGGCTTTCAAAAAGAGACTGGACAGCCATTTTTCTGAAATGATATAGGGTCACATGCTCGAGCAAAGGGTTAGACTAGAAGACCTCCAAAGTCCCTCCCAACTCTATTATTCTATGTTCTATTATGTTTACCCATCCCTGTGCCTACAATGAGTATATTGCTCACTAAAAACATTAATTCATTCACAGATTGCTTCCTTGTTATTTGCTTTTAACCACAAATTTCAAATGAAAGTTTAATTTTACATCAGCAGTCACCCAGTCTTCCAAGCATCCTGAGAACTTATCAATGTGAAGTTTACAGAATGATCCTGACCTTATATATTCCAGAAAGAGAAGGGACATACAGCTTCCATAACTAAAGTGTGAAAGCAGAAAAGGACAGCGTGAATGGTACAGAGAACACTGTGCTCCGAATAAATGAATGAATCTTGAGAGCAGCATATGTTGTAAATCCAGCAGGCAGGAAAGCTGAATCGGTATTACAAATGATAATGAAAAAGAGAGGAAAATTAAATAGATCCTTCGACTCGGGAAGCAAGAATAATAGATAGTGAGGAATATTACTTGACATGGCAATAGATGCAATTTATTCCCTATATTAAACATCTGTCAAAATTTTCTATTTCTGTTTTTTTGAAGCAAATAAGATCCACACTGCCTTTTAAAATTAATATTTAATTTTACTTCTTCAACAGAAACCTAAAATAAATCTAACCCACAGGCTTTGCAATGTTGATGATGTTGTGTCCGCGAAATGATGCCAGGAGTCGGTGACTTCAAATCATGCTCTTTATTTGAGGTTGGAACCGAACTGGGGCAAAGGGAAAAAGATTGCAGCTTTTATTCTTTTAGCTGTGGCGGCCGCGGCCAATGGCACCGCTTTGAATCTCCCGTGATCCGAATGGACCAATCGCGGGAGATTCTTAGCGAGCCAATCGGCGCGGCTCACCTGACCAATCAGAGTGCCCCGCGCTTTGGCCAATCAAAGCGCGGGGATCTCAAGAATGCTAATTAAGGACAGAACACCCCTCGCCTCTTGGTTCAGTCCTTACGTCGCGTAGTCACGTAGGTAGGCGGGGCTCTGTCTGAGCCTACTGGACCTGCGCAGCTCCGTCGTAGGTTGGATCCCGGCCGGTTCGGTCGGGATCTCTGCTGCTCCTGCTGCCGTCGTGGGAACTGGCTGGTCGATCGGGCCGGGCCGCTCTCCGTAGCTCCCTCCTGGGCCTCCCGGGTTGGTTGAGCTGCGGGTTTCGCCGCTCCCGCTCGGTCTTTCCGGGTCGGTCGAGCTGGCCTGGCTGTCTCTTCCTGGCGAGGGGTCGTGATGGCTGCTTTCCAGTAAGTACGGCTGGTTTATTCTTCTTTGGTTTTGGTCCCCTGGGTATTCCCTCCCCCCTTGGTTTGTGTTGTGGGGGTTGGTTTCGCCTGTTTGTGCGTCGGTGGTTTGTTGGTTGGTAGTCCTCGACCTTAGTTGGTCGATGTGGCGTTTCCACGCTTGTCCGTCTGCTGTTTGTAGCCGGTACGAGTGTGGGCCTGTTGTTTGTGTGATGACGGCCGGTATCCATAGTGGGTCTCCCGTCAGGTTTCTTGCGTATACGGGGTCGCCGGGTGCGAAGGTTCGGTGTTTGCTGTTTGAGTCTGGGGGCTTCTCCGGGTTATACGTGGGGTGTAACCTGTCGAGTGGGGACCTTAGTTTCCTGCCCATTAATAGTTCGGCTGGGCTCTTATTCGTTGTGGTATTTGGGGTTATGTGTTGGGTGAAGAGTAGTTTGTTTATTTTCTCCTGGATCTCCCCGTGGTCTATTTTCCGGATGGTCTTCTTAGTGAATTGGACCATCCGTTCCGCCCTACCGTTCGCCGCCGGGTGCGCCAGTGCTGTCAGCGCGTGGCGGATGCCCCTTTCCGCTAGGAATTTTTCAAATTCCAGCAAGGTGAATTGGGGCCCGTTGTCAGAGACGACGACGTCTGGGAGGCCGTGTGTTGCAAAGAGTTTGCCGAGTTCCTTGATCACGGCCTCCGTGGTTGTCGTCTTCATGTTGCTTACCTCCAGCCAGTTGGAGTAAGCGTCAACTGTTATGAGGAAGGTGTGTCCTTTTGTGGGCCCGGCAAAGTCTATGTGAATCCTAGACCAAGGTCCCCTTGGGGTTTCCCACTCTAGGACGGGTGCTGTGGGTGGGCTTGGCCTAGTTTCCTGGCATCGTTGGCACCTTGCTACCCAGGCCTCTATTTGTTTGTCCATCCCTGGCCACCAAGCGTAACTTCTGGCCAGGGCTTTAGTCCTAACGATGCCAGGGTGCCCCTCGTGTAGCAGTTCCAGGACCTTCCCTTGTAGCTTTTCTGGAATGACCACTCTATCCCCCCATAGTATGCACCCTTTTAATAAAGAGAGTTCTGTTTGGCGGTTTCAGAATGTTTTGACGGACTCGTCGTTGTCCCTTTCCGGCCACCCTTTCTCTACCCAATGCAACACCCGCGCCAGACTTTTGTCTTTATTAGTCTCTCGGGCAATGTCTGATGCAGTTACGGGCAGGTTGGGTAGAGTCTATATGCTGAGGGTGGTCGTCGTGGGTGCTGGGTCGGTGTCAGGTTCCGGTAGTGGCGAGCGGCTTAAGGCGTCTGCATGGGAGATCGTCTTATCCGGTCTGTGTATGAGTCCGTAGTTGTAGGCTGCCAGGAACTTGGACCACCTTGTCATTCGGGGAGACAGAATGTTCGGGGTGGCCCAGTTTCCTGCAAGGATTCCCAGCAGCGGCTTGTGGTCGGTTATGATGGTGAAAGTCCGGCCGTAGAGATACTCGTGGAATCGTTTTACGGCAGCAACGATAGCCAGAGCCTCTTTGTCCAGCTGGCTATAGTTCCGCTCCGGTTTGGTGAGGGTCCTCGAAAAGAACGCGATGGGTGCTTCTTTTCCGTCGGGGAGGGTATGGCTGAGGACAGCGCTGACGCCGAAGGGTGATGCGTCGCATGTGATGGCCAGAGGTAGGGTCTCGTTATATTGTATGAGGACGGCGTCCGAAGTGAGGAGGTCCTTCGTTCTTTGGAAGGCGGCTTGCTCGCGTTTCCCCCAAGTCCAGGTCGCCGCCTTGTCCAGGAGCCTATGCAAGGGTTCCGCCGCCGTCGCCTTTTGGGGCAGGAAAACATTGTAAAAGTTCAGTAGCCCCAGGAACGCCTGTAGTTCCGTCTTTGACTTGGGTGTGGGGGCTTCTTTGATGGCCTTGATTTTTTTTGTTTGTGGGGTGAATGCCGTGACGGTCTAGGAGGTATCCTAGGAATTCTACTCGTTCCGTGCATAGCTGGCCTTTCTCCCTCTTGACTTTCACACCGGTCTCTTTAAATTTGGTTAGGACCTCCCTTAGGCGACCCTCTAGTTCGGCTTGGTTGGCTGCCGACACTAGGACGTCGTCGAAGTAAGGTACCACCCCCTTGATGCCTTGCAATAGTCTTTCCATTAGGCTTTGGAATATGCCCGGTGCCACGCTGACTCCGAATTGGAGTCGGTTGCATTTGAATGCCCCCCCGGTGGGTGACTATGGTTTGCGCTTCTGCCGTTTGCTCGTCAACTGGCAACTGTTGGTAGGCCTGGGCGAGGTCGAGCTTGGCGAAAACCTAGCCCCCTCCCAGTGAGTGCAGTAGGTGTTGCACTACTGGGACGGGGTAGGCGCTTTGTTGTAGCGCGCCATTTAGGGTGGCCTTATAGTCCCCACAGATCCTCACCGACCCATCGGGCTTGATCGGGGTGACTATGGGGGTCTCCCACTGGGCGTGGTCTATGGGCTGTAGGACCCCTTGCTTGATGAGCTTGTCAATTTGCTCGTCTATCTTGGGTTTCAGTGCGAATGGCACCCGCCTTGGTTTCAGGCGTTTTGGGGGGACGTTTGGGTCCAGGTTGAAAGATATAAGGGGCCCTCGGTACTTGCCTAGGTTTCCGTCGAAGACCTCTTGGAATTCCCGGGCCAGTTGCTGCTCCCAGCTGTTGTCGGTGACGTAGCCGACTCCCGTGAGTGCGATGTCAAGCGGGGAGAACCATTGTAGTCCCAGTAGGCTTGGGCGGTCGCGGTCGACGATTGTCAGGGGAAGTCTTTCGGTGTGCCCTTTGTAGGTGATGTTGAAATGTTTGGTTCCGACTACCGGGATGCGGTTTCTCTGGTAGTCCTTTACGATGATTCTCTGGCTGTCTAGGTTCCTCCTTTGGAGGGTAGGCACCAAGCGCTTTATTTCATGCCATGC
Source organism: Hydrophis major (assembly GCA_033807585.1). Lineage (NCBI taxonomy): Eukaryota > Metazoa > Chordata > Lepidosauria > Squamata > Elapidae > Hydrophis > Hydrophis major. Next base: position 327,662,105 of record CM066328.1, on the reverse strand, counting down.
TATCATGGAGAGGTAGGACCCGGAGTCCACCTCCATTTTGCATGGCTGGCCCTCGATGCCTACCTCCACGTGGACCTTCCGGACATCATGGGTTATGGCGTGGCCGATGGTGACCGTCTGATGGGTCTCTTCTCTTCGCCGGTTATGGCTGCCTCACAGGGATCGTCCGTTCTGGTCCCATCTGTTGTCCGAGGGGCGATCTCTGGTCTGGGGTGGTGTGCTCTCTCTCCTCCGGTCGCTCTGGTCCCATCGTGCCGGGTTGCGATTCTTCTTTAGGCAGATCAATTCGAAAAACCGGCATTCCGATCTGGGGTGGTCGCCACCGCAACCGGAACAGTTGGTCCTCGACTTACGACCCCGTCGGTTCCGTGGGTCGCGGCCTGTCTGGAGGCGATGGATGTCCTCCTCGTCCTCGGAAGTGCCCGATGCTGAGTGGAAGTCGCCCTGGTGGGTGGTCGTCTCGGGTTGGGCCTCGGTCGACCTCGCCGGATTGTTGTTTCCGCTGCGGTCCCCAGTGTTCGGTCTGCGCATGCGGTCGGCGGAAGTTCGGGTTGCTTCGGCGGCTGCGGCTGCGGTGAGGGTGTGTGCTAGGCTGATGTTGCCCTTGGCCATCAGCCAGCTCTGGAGGACGGGGTCCCACAAACTGAGCACGATTCGGTCTCGCAGGGCGTCATTCAGGTTGTCGAATTCACAGAGTCCCCCTAGGCGCCACAGCTCGGCGACGAAGTCGCTGAAACTCTCACCCGACCATTGGTCCCGACGGTAGAATTCGTTGCGTCGGATCAGGATGGGTACCTCTGGAGCGTAGTGCCGCCGAAGTATGGGTTCGAGGACGTCCCAGTCCATCGCGGTCGCATCGGCGGGTTTGGCAAGCGCCTTGGCCATCTTGAAGACCTCGGTCCCACAGTGGGTCAGGAAGACGGCGTGCTTCATGGGGCCGGTGGCGTCCTTCAGGTCGCTGCACTCGAGGAATATGCGGAATCAGTCGGAGTACGATTCCCAGTCCTCGGTGGCAGGGTGGAAGGGTGCGGGGGGTGCGATTTTCGCCATCGCGGTGGTTCGTCTGGCTTCCGTCGGACACGTGGTTCGGTTCAGGGTCTGGATCCCACCCTCGTCGCCAGTGTTGTGTCCGCGAAATGATGCCAGGAGTCGGTGACTTCAAATCATGCTCTTTATTTGAGGTTGGAACCGAACTGGGGCAAAGGGAAAAAGATCGCGGCTTTTATTCTTTTAGCCGCGGCGGCCGCGGCCAATGGCACCACTTTGAATCTCCCGCGATCCGAATGGACCAATCGCGGGAGATTCTTAGCGAGCCAATCGGCACGGCTCGCCTGACCAGTCAGAGTGCCCCGCACTTTGGCCAATCAAAGCGCGGGGATCTCAAGAATTCTAATTAAGGACAGAACAGATGAAACTCCAGTTGCAGGTAGCTTTAGGCCGACTGCTGCAACCCATCAAGTCTACTAATGCCAACAGTCATGTACTGTTCTATATAATCATTTGTCACTGTACTGAATTTATATGGCAGTACTATTCTTACTCCCTCCTCTTCCTCATTATCTCTGCTTCCCACTTAAACATTGCATCAGAGAAAGAGAGAGAGAGTCAAGTCACAAATGTAGTACCAACACCACAGACATAGTTTTTTCATATAAAAAAAGGCATCTCAAAGGATTACTAGCAATAAGCAGATTGATAAGTCAGCATCAATCTTACCTCCAAAGAACAACTGTTAGCCTTCTTAGCTTACATACTGTAGGGAGAAGACTGCCTTAATAAATTCACTAATAAATGTGAGCTTAGTGTGTTTGATTTCCAAGATTGTGTGTCTTTACACAGTATGTTTTGGACAATGCAGTAAATCTAATTAATGAGATTTCTGTGACTCTCTTTTTCTGGGTTGTACTGTGCTATTAGAAACTTGATACATACTTAAAATAACTCAGAGATGGGCAAACTGCAGCCTCTGAATTTCACCCAGCAATTCCTTTTGATATTTCCTCAAAACAATGATTCTGAAAACTGGCAGCACAGGTTCTGGCCATTTTGAGGGGGTAAACAAATAACTGAACTATACTGTACTGTAATCCCTCAAATATGCATGAGTCAAGAAGTAGGATCCAACCCCCTATGGGTAATTTGATCCTGTCTATTTTTAGCTCTTAGCCCCACCCTACTGTTAATTATGGGCCTTGGTCCCCTCAAAGTTATCCACATGACAAAGATCATTCTTGCCTTTCTATGAGCTCCTTCTAGAGCAAGAATGGAGCGTTCCTTGTAAAAGCACATATATTTGCATTTTCCAACCTGGTACAGAGATGTAGAAGCAGGAATTGGTGGGGCTTAATGCTTTTGTCATGTACAATCCATAAGTCACTCATTTGAGTCTTCCTAGGTCTGCTGGGAAATCACTACAGACCTTGCTGTTTTGCCTTGTTTCTCACTTTGGCCTCCTTTCCCATGTAGCATGACTATACAAGGCTGATGTAAGAACCACAACTAGTGAGTAAGTCTGAAGTGCTTTGAACCCAATGAAATGCTGAAAGAATTTTAAAAATTATTATTGTCAGGGAGCAGATTAAAATCACTGTGGTGAGCTACTCGAGTTGTTTAAGATGGGCAGCCATATAATTTTTAAAAAATAAATAAATGTAAAAAGTACAGAAAGAAAAACTCCTCTATTCATGAATGTCCTGTACACAAAACTGTTAGCTCCTTCTGAGAGACTTCAAAGTTTTATTAGGTCTCAACACTGCCAATCAATTGTGTTCAGCATTGCTTACCTGTAGCCTTTAGGCTAAACCTATCAGAATTTTACAAGGGACTCCGTGGCTCAGTGGCTAAGATGCTGAGCTTGTCGGCATCTTGTCGACAAGTCGGTAGTTCGGCAGTTTGAATCCCTAGCATGGCGTAACGGAATGAGCTCCTGTTACTTGTCCCATCTTCTGCCAACCTAGCAGTAAAAAAAGCATGTAAAAATGCAAGTAGAAAAATAGGGACTACCTTTAGTGGGAAGGTAACATCGTGGCATGCACCTTTGGTGTTTAGTCATACCGGTCACATGACCACGGAGACGTTTTCGGACAGCGCTGGCTCTTCAGCTTTGTAATGGAGATGAGCACCACCCCCTAGAGCCGGAAACGACCAGCACGTATGTGCGAGGGGAACCTTTGCCTTTTACCTGATCAGAACTTTTCTTTTTTCTTTTTTCAAAAAGTTTTTTATTTTATATATATTATAATTCCATTCCATTTCAACCGTGTGTCGACTAAGTACATATTTCTTTTGCTTACAACTAGCATTAATACTTTTCTTACCAATATCACAGTAATCACATTTATCAGAACTTTTCTGATGAAATGATGAAAATAGCGTTGTGCCATCCCTCTTCAAAATCCTAAATCTCTTCCTTTTGCATGTGCAGGCATTGTTGTGACACAAGTGTGAAAGGGGTGGGTCTTAACAGCATGATAACAGGATATTGCTTTTGTCAGATTGACCTGTTCAACCACCAGAAGCAGATATGTTTGGCTAGATCAGAGAGATATCTCACTGAACAAGCCACCGATGCTCACAAAATGGAAGCTAAACTATAAAATGGTTTACAAACTACAGGAATTACTTTCACACTTTTTACTGAGAAGAAATCCAAAACCAACCATATTTGCAAAATGCATCATCTTTAAAGCTTGGGGTAACCGTTGCACCAGCTTTGAATGCAAGCTGTAAGGCAAGGCAGTCAAAAGAAACCTGGGATTGAAACGTACTGTCCCTGAGCAATTTTGGGGTTGCGGATACCTTGAAGCAAAGGACCTGGAGCCAGAAGACCAATGCTTAGTTCTGTGTTCTGCATTCACTTTTCAAACAAAATGCAGACCATTCTACATGTACTTATTTGGAAAGAAATGCTCTTGGCAAACTGAGATTATATTGTCTGTTTGCCCTTTCTTCATTTCCTCTTTGTGTGTGATTGCTACAGGGTAGCTATGCCCTGTTTTGATGCTCTTTCCTTTTACTGTGTTTTTGTGGTCTGTTGTACAATCAGGCTGGCCTACCAGCCCTGAAGCTGCCACTTCAGGCAATTGCTTCCAAAGCACACACTGAGTAATTTCCTTGTCTCCAGTCTTCCTCTTTTCTGTCTACACTTTGCCTTATTTTTAAGGGCTGAATGTTTATGGGAGATCTACTTTCAAAAAAAAAAAAAGGAAGAACAACATAACTTCTTAGGTCACATATTTGCTTTATGTAGAGACTCACAAACCCCTGCTCCCAAGTACACTTACCACAAGTGTTAAGTACTTGGACATGGGTCGGAGTAAATGGAGACAGCCTCTGAATGTGAACTTTCAGCTCTTTATTGCATAGTGACTTCTCAAAACAATAACAGTGAACTCTGCCTTATATAGGCAACCCTTGTGAGAATTGTCCAATAGTGAGCTATGAACGCTAGCTCTTTAAGCCAATAATAATCCTCTGTTAAGGGCCAATCGGATTCCTAAGAACTAACCAATCCGATCTGGCCGCCTAACAGCTAATCAGAAGTGCAGGGCCAGAACCCTGCACTTTACCTCAAGCTCATACTTTATTAACTATGGTACATACACAACAACAAGTACACTTACCACAAGGTAGGTAACATTTTTCAAAATGTTTCATTAGAGGGCTTGTATAAACTAGAATTCAGCAGGCCCATTGACGTTTCTTAAAAAAGCTTTCCAGGAGCAAACTCTTCCAGAGTGATGATAACTCTGAACAGCAGATGCATCATTTCCTGGTTCCTGAGAAATACTCAAGTCTCCATGGTTCCTGAGAAATACTCAAGTCTCCATTTATTGTGATGTATTTATTTACTTTATTTACATACTTTTTTATTCTGCCTTTTATAAATAATTCAAGATGGTTAACCTGCCTGATACTGAAATATTAAACATAGAATTAAAACAGATTTCCTAATCAACTTTGATTTGATCTGTTACAATTTTACCCATGGAAAAATACTCATTTCTAAAATGAGAGAAGATCACCGTTCAACATGACACAATCTACATGGAAAGAGGTATGTTAGACTTATGTACAATAAATTATTTCCTTTAGAGGTCTCTTCCCTATTTTTAAATTAATCATACATTCAGCCCAATGCACAATGAAAACTTTCAGATATACTGGAGGTTGGAAATCACATTGTCTGAACTTTAAATGTTGTTGTCCCAAAGAAGGCAGAGGTAGGTATCAGTAAGACCACACCTGGAATACTGCATCCAGTTCTGGTCACCACAATATAAAAAAATATGTTGGGATTCTAGAAAAAGTGCAGAGGAGAGCAACAAGGATGTTTAGGAGATTAGAGGCTAAAACATGTGAAGAACGATTATGGGAATTGAGTATGCCTAGTCTAATGAAAAGAAAGAATGGGGTGACATTAAATCAATATTCCAATATCTAGAGGCCTGCCACAAAGAAGAGGGCGTTCAACTTATTCTTCAAAGCCCCCGAAGAGAGAACAATGAATGGAAACTAATCAAGGTGAGATATATATATATATATATTTAAATTTTACGCAGGAGAAAACCCAAATAACCAAAGATCCACATACAAATACCCGCGAGAACCTCAGAAAACACACACACACATACATATTTAAGTTTACTTAAGTTTTCGCGAGTACTTACATGTATGGCATTCAGCTTAGTTCTGGTATTTTCCCATGTCATAATAGTGGTGCTTTTAAAGTTGCAGCAACATTTCAGCAGAATCTCATCTACCATCATCAGGCTTCTGTATAGTGTTCATCTGTGAGTCAGACTTTGACAGTGGTTTCAGATTTAAATTTGGGGCAGCCTATTGCTGTGCCAGAATGGTTTTCTCTTCCTCCTGATTGGTTGGGAGTCTTGGTCTGTGTTTATTGGTCTTGGAGTTTGCTGTGTTCTGCTTGATTGGTGTTTCTGATATCTTCTGCCTTTTTTTTTTGGCTCTTTTTGTATCTTGATTGGCTGGCAGCATTGTGTTACTTTATTGAAGGCCTTTAGTGCAGCTTGGCTTCAGGTAAATGGACAGCTATCATCAGTTAGGAAGCTGGGTTTCATCTGGGTGCCTGGTTGGGGTGTGTTTGAGCTGGAGGTATCAGGGGGGATCTGTTTGTGCCCAGGTGTTTGCCTGGCTTGTGGTGTGGAGATTTTTTTGTTTGTGAGTGCAGGCTTCCAAATGATTGACAGCCTGGTAGAATCATCTCTTCTGTTCATGCTTTCTGGTCTTTTTTCAATCTCTATGGCTTCTCTGATGATTCTGTGGCTGGGATTTTCTATAATGGCTAGGGTTTTGGTGCCATTGAAGTTGATGCTATGACCTGTGGCTTCCATGTGTTCGACCAGTGAGGAAGTGTGTTCCAGCTTTTTGACTGCATTTTTGTGTTCATCCAGGTGGGTACTTATTCTTCTATTAGTCTGTCCAATGTATGTGGCCGGGCATGATGCACAGGGGACTTCGTATATGCCTTGGTTTTCCAGGTCAATTTTATCTTTGGGGTTTCTAAGGATGGCTGCTATTTTTCTGTCTGTTTTGAAGGCAGTCTTGAGATGATGTCTGTGTAGTACCTTACTTACTTAAGCCGCACTGCAGCTGCATCACTACCCACTTCAAACCCCTCTGAGCCATACATGAAGTGAACTGACCCCCACCATGAAGATGCAGCACGACCACGAACTCGAAGCCAAACAGCAAGATCACAGCTCACCAGCTCAAATCCCCCAGCAACTAAGACTAACCTGAGCACAACCAAGCCCCCACCTGAACAGAACACGCCTCCAGCCAATCAGAACGCAGCCAACCCCCCAACCAATCAGAACACAGCCAAACCCCCAACCAATGAGAACGCACCCCCACCCAATCAGAACACAGCCAAGCCCCCACCCAATCAAGTCACACCCCCACTAGCAGTTAAAAGGAAGAAGCACCTGCAAGCTCACATCACTCTGAGAAGCACAGAGCTGAAGATGATGAATGAGACTTCATCGAAAATGATGATGATGAATGAGACTTCATCGAAATGTTGCCTAGATACTTCCAATCTTACGCGGGAGAAAACCCAAATAACCAAAGATATATATATATATACATAAAAATATATATATGTGGATCTTTGGTTATTCGGGTTTTCTCCCGCGTAAGATTGGAAGTATCTAGGCAACGTTTCGATGAAGTCTCATTCATCATCTTCAGGCTTGGTCTTCAGCTCTGTGCTTCTCAGAGTGATGTGAGCTTGCAGCTGCTTCTTCCTTTTAACTGCTAGTTGGGGTGTGACTTGATTGGGTGGGGGTGTGTTCTGATTGGTTGGGGGGTTGGCTGTGTTCTGATTGGTTGGGGGGTTGGCTGTGTTCTGATTGGCTGGAGGCGTGTTCTGTTCAGGTGGGGGCTTGATTGTGCTCAGGTTAGTCAGTTGCTGGAGGGTTTGAGCTGGTGAGCTGTGATCTTGCTGTTTGGTTCGTGGTCGTGCTGCATCTTCATGGTGGAGGTCAGTTCGCTTCATGTATGGCTCAGAGGGGTTTGAAGTGGGTAGTGATGCAGCTGCAGTGCGGCTTCTGGTCCGTGGTTGTGTTTCATCTTCTGTGTGGGTGTGAGTCTACTTTCTACGTGGAAGTGTGGTGGTGGCATCTTGTGTGGCTCTCAGGGGTGTGGGTCTGGTATCATTCTTCATGTTAGGTACGCGTCTGTTCATGAGGGCGGGTTTCCAAATGGCTGGTAGGCGGGAGGTATCATCTCGTTGAGTTCTTATGTTCTTCAATATGTGCACCTATTCTTCTGTTAGTCTGTCCAATGTATGTGGTGGGGCAGGCAGTGCAAGGGATTTCGTATACTCCTTGATTTTCTAACTCGATTCTGTTCTTAGGGTTTCTTAGGATGGTGGATATCTTTCTGTTTGTGCAGAATGCTGTCTTAATGTTGTGTTTTTGGAGGATCTTGCTAATTTTGTCCGTAGTGCCTTTTATATATGGGAGGAGGGCTTTGCCATTCTCTTGTTCTTTGTCTTGGATTTTGGCTGGGGTTTCTTTTTGGATTAGGTGGGTGATCTTTTCTTTGGAATCCATTGGCTGTCAGCATGCCGGTGAGAGTGTGTAGTTCGGTCTCTAGGTGTTGTTCGTCGGCTAAGCATTTTGTTCTGGAGATGAGTGTCTCGGCTACGGAATTGATCTGTGCTGGGTGGTGGTGTGAGAGTGCGTGTAGATAGCGGTTTGTATGTGTTTTCTTCTGGTAGATGGTGTGTCCTAGGGAACCATTGGATTTTTTGTATACTAAGACATCTAGGAAGGGAAGTTGGTTGTTAGCTTCTGTTTCCATGGTGAATTGTATTTTGGGATGTTGGCTGTTGAGGTGTGTGAGGAAGTTGTTCAGTTTTTCTTTCCCGTGTGGCCAGATTATGAAGGTGTCATCTACGTATCTGAGCCAGAGTTTGGGTTTGTGATCATATTTTTCTAGAGCTTGTGTTTCAAAGTGTTCCATGTAGAGGTTAGTGATGACAGGTGAGAGGGGTGATCCCATGGGTGCTCCTTCTATTTGTTTGTATTTTTGTCCGTTGTAGGTGAAGTATGTATTGGATAGGCAGTGGTTGGTCAGATCTAGGATGTGCTTGGGGGGGTTGTATTTGTTTTGGATGGCTGTCAAGGCTTCTTTTATTGGCACTTGGGTGAAGAGGGATATGACATCGAAGCTCACTAGTAGGTCACTGGGTTGTAAGTTTTGTTTCTTTATGATCTCGATGAACTGGAATGAGTTTCTTACGTGTGAGTTGATGGATTCTGCATAGGGCTGTAGTTGTTTGGTGAGAAATTTGGCTAGGTTTTGTAGAGGTGAGCCTATGGAGCTGACTATTGGTCAAAGTGGGGTTCCTTCTTTGTGTATCTTGGGGAGACCATAAAGTTTAAGGCATCTGGATGATTTCTCTTCACTCTGAGAAGCACAGAGCTGAAGACCAAGCCTGAAGATGATGAATGAGACTTCATCGAAACATTGCCTAGATATTTCCAATCTTACGCGGGAGAAAACCACATACAAATACCCGCGAGAACCTCAGAAAATATATATATATGTCTGGCATTCAGCTTTGTTCGGGTATTTTCCCACGTCATAATAGTGGTGCTTTTAAAGTTGTAGCAACGTTTCAGCAGAATCTCATCTGCCATCATCAGGCTTCTGTATGGTGTTTGTCTGTGAGTCAAACTTTTACAGTGGTTTCAGATTTAAATTTGGGTCAGCCTATTGCTGTGTCAGAATGGTTTTTTCTTCCTCCTGATTGGTTGAGAGTCTTGGTCTGTGTTTATTGGTCTTGGAGTTTGCTCTGTTCTGCTACTAATATCTTCTGTCTTTTTTGGGGGGGAGGGGGCTCTTTTTGTATCTTGATTGGCTGGCAACATTGTGTTACTTTATTGGAGGCCTTTAGTGCAGCTTGGCTTCAGGTAAATGGATGGCTATCATTAGTTAGGAAGCTGGGTTTCATCTGGGTGCCTGGTTGGGGTGTGTTTGAGCTGGAGGTATCAGGGGGGATCTGTTTGTGCCCAGGTGTTTGCCTGGCTTGTGGTGTGGAGATTTTTTTGTTTGTGAGTGCAGGCTTCCAAATGATTGACAGCCTGGTGGAATCATCTCTTCTGTTCATGCTTTCTGGTCTTTTTTCAATCTCTATGGCTTCTCTGATGATTCTGTGGCTGGGATTTTCTATGGTGGCTAGGGTTTTGGTGCCATTGAAGTTGATGTTATGACCTGTGGCTTCCATGTGTTGGACGAGTGAGGAAGTGTGTTCCAGCTTTTTGACTGCATTTTTGTGTTCATCCAGGCGGGTGCTTATTCTTCTATTGAACTGTCCAATGTATGTGGCCGGGCATGATGCACAGGGGACTTCATATATGCCTTGGTTTTCCAGGTCAATTTTGTCTTTGGGGTTCCTGAGGATGGCTGCTATTTTTCTGTCTGTTTTGAAGGCAGTCTTGATGTGGTGTCTGTATAGAATCTTACTAATTTTGTCTGTAGTGCCTCTTATGTAGGGCAGGGCAGCTGTTCCATAGGTCTGTTCATCTTCTGGGTCTCTATTATGTCTCAGTGTGTTTTTGTGGATCAAGTTGGTGATTTTGCTTTTGTGGAAGCCGTTGGCTGTCAATATTTTAGTCAGGGTGCATAGTTCAGTCTGAATGCCATACATATTTTTATATATATATAAAATGGCTCCAAAGCAAAGCTGCTGCAACCTTGCTGAGAATATTAACTGCAACCAATCTTACTAGGGCAGCCACTCCCTTCAGCACCTTAAATCCTCAGGGGAGATGTGAAATGGGAGGCCATAAAAAGGAAGGGGAATTGCTCTCTCCCAAATCTTTCAGTGGCATGACTTTGTTAGATTTTACTGACCATCTCCTGATTAAATCTTCCTCCCACTTGTCACAACATCTGATAGGCCTCTTTGGCTAAAGTACTTTTCAGAAGACATATTCTATCTACTGGTTGCTGCCGCTGCAATTAATTGCTGAGCTAGAGGATGTATTTCTCAGCTCATCCAATCCAGGCAGATGAGATGAGTGAATCTGCAGGTTTTTGTAATGGTGCCATACAATTAAATTGCATTTTATTGTGATGGGTTTCAAAATGCATAAGGCCCTCTGTCCACTTAATTAGAAAATAGTGCAAACAACAGATCTGAGAAGCAGTTGGTGCATTTCGCTTTCCTGGGGAAACATTTTTTTCTTCTCCTTTTCAGCTTCTAACTGTTGGCACAGTTTATGTCTATGACATTTGGAAAATAAGATAAGGTAAGGTCAATCAAAATGGTGTAGCTTTTGTATTCAGGTCACTTAAACATTGCATTGTACAGAACTAGAAGTAACTTGGCTGAATCTGAATAAGGCCACCTCTCTTATATCTGTCATAAATAACTGTCCCAGTGTCTTATCATCATAAACGTATTGACCTAAGAGCAAATCTTGATTTTTCTGAGTTGGGGTACCAGAATTCAAAAATAGAAGAGTGAAATTTGAAGCAAGTGGCTATGCATATGTCTACAAGTAGTCCTTGACTTACACCTATTCATTTTGTGACTATTTGAAGTTACAATGACACTGCAACAGTGACTTCTGACTGGTTTTCACATTTCCGTTGCAGCATCCCCATGATCAAAATTCTGGTGCTTTGCAACTGGCATGGATTTATGATAGTTGCACTGTCCTAGGATAAATGATCATTTACAACCTCCCAGCAGGCTTCCGGCAAACAAAGTCAATGGGGGAAGCCATATTTGCTGAATGACCACTTGATTCACTTAACAACTGCAGTGATTCACTGAACAACTGGGGTAAAAAGGGTCACAAAATGGGGCAAAACTCACTTAACAACTGACTTGCTTAGCAACAGAAAAGTTGGGCTTAACGGTGGTCATATGTTGAGGACTATCTATCTGTAATCATAACCTTTGAGTCCCATGCATTAATGGTAGAAATTTTCTGTGAAGTCGTTAAGTCCGTCACAAAATGATTATAAGTATAGAAAGTCATCTATGAGGAGCCTCTGTGGCGCAGTGGTTAGAGTGCAGAACTGCAAGCTACTTCTGCAACCAGCTTCCTACAGTTTGGCAGATCGAATCCCACCAGGCTCAAGGTTGACTCAGCCTTCCAATCATTCCAAGGTGGGTAAAATGAGGACCCAGATTTTTGGGGGCAATTTGCTGACTCTGTAAACTGCGGTATATAGCACTATAAAGCGGTATATAAGTCTAAGTGCTATTGCTATTTGGCAACATTCTCAGAAAGGAAAGGCACAACCCTGCCAAAAATTAAGTTGAGAGAGAAAGAAGAATATTGCCCTATCTTAAACATATCTGAAAACTTTGCTTACTGCCTTATAATGATATTTATAAAGGCATATAATGATATTTATGAGGGTTCCCTTCAGTCATTTTGTGGTGAAGTAATCTTTTCATCTATTTTTATTTCATAGATTTCAAGTTTGAGTTTTTCTAAACAAAGATTTAACCATGGAACAAATTCAAATCTGTTTGGAGACTTTTGGGGATGTCCTCTAATTTAGTGAACATATTTTCTTATAGGGCAGCTAGAACAAAAAGCAACTTTGATTGGTTTAAGACTCTTGAGAAACCACTTAAGAGAAATCAGGCTGTGTGAAAGTGTGATTTATGGTAAAGAAATGTATGTTGACATTCTTAATATATATATAACATATAATATATGTTACTTTGTAACATAAGTTCTGACGTATGTAAAAGTCCCAAATTTGGTGGTAAAACCACTAAACCATTGACTGGATCATGTTCTTGCATAATTAAAAATCTTGGCAAATAGTTTGTGTCAATTATAGGTAAGTATGATTTTGGAATCCCCACTGAAAAGGGACAAAGTTAGTTAGGAATGCTAAATATAAGAACAAGCCCATAGGGAGGATGAATCTGTCAGGAATAATTTTATTCAGTTTCTCATTATCCACATTTGTTCTGTTTTAGTTCTGCATCAATTTGCAATTTTTAAATTAGTTCAAATGAAGATTCATACATAATATTGTGCACATTTCTCCTAATAGTTGCATTTTTCTACATTACATAATTTTGCGCAAATGTTCTCTCTAATATAATGTGTATTTGTATGTACTATGTATTAGTTTGTTTTGGACAGTTTCAGCTGCAAATTATTTCACAGATTTTCTGAAAGCATGTAACCATGTTTTGATTTGCACCTAAAAATGAGGAAGTGTTACATGAGCAAATTCTTTGTAAAATTCGGAACAAAGAGATATCTTTCCTGTCCCCTAGATCAGGGGTCCCCAACCTTCTGGGTGGGACCCATTACTGGGCTGTGGCCTGTTTCAAACTGGGAAGCGTGGGCAGTGGGCCTTTGTACTGGCATTTAAAGCTCCATTCACATCAATGGAACTTTGTGTGCAAGCACACTCTGCTCGTGCGAGTGGAGCTTTGTGCGTGAGCACAGGTGCCCTCCCCTGAAGCACCTCTGGTCATGCATGAAACTCCATTCATGTGAGTGAAGGATGTACGTGTGCTTGCCATTCACACATCTCCCTCTCCCATGCTGGGCCACTTCCCTAGATATAGTCAATTGGTATAGTCCAAAGGATATGGTGGCACTTAAAAATAGGTACATGTATTGATTTTATGCAGACTGTATGAGGGTAGATCCCTCTCATGGATCACTGCCTTTCATGGCAAAGGGTCTTGTGCAGCTTAAAGAAGCTATGAGCTAAGCCATCCAAGATGGACAGGTCATAGAGGAGAATTCTGACAAAACGTGGTCCACCAGAGAAGGAAATGCTATCCAGTATCCTTGGCAAGAACAGTACCATGGACAGTACCAAAAGGCTAAACATGGGGTCATGAAGAGTTGGACAAAACTTAACGACGGAACAACAAAAGTTAGGGTAGATGGTGATTCAGTGGCTAAGTTTCTTCCACCTTTCACTTTCTTAAATTTCATTACCACCAAATTTTTACTACCGGTTCTGTGGGCGTGGCTTGGTGGGCATGGCAGGGGAAGGATACTGTAAAATCTCCAGTCAGAGGTGGTATTTGCCGGTTCTCTGAACTACTCAACATGTCTGCTACTGGTTCTCCAGAACTGGTCAAAACCTGCTGATTACCACTTCTGATTACCACCCATACCACTGTATACAGATAAATGACAAGAAAATGACTGTAATTTTTTTTTTTGCATTGTTCAAGAAAAAGCTCAGATTAAATTGTAATGAATTTCCCTTTATAATCACCCACACTTCTGCTGACTTTATCCTTACAACTACCTTTAGAGACAACTGATACTTCCAGTTCTACTTCTTTTTGTTCCAATGAATCAGCTAGCCCCTAGAGACTTAGATTCCACTCTCCCAGATTTCATCACAAAAAGCTATACATTTTTCATTAGATGACATTGCCTGTTTATTCTTCTGCCAATTAATTATTTCTCCAATCATTAAAGTTAATGCCAGGTACTAATATTGCACTTTAACTGTCTCTTTTTTCAATAGCTAATATTAGAGTAAAAACTGGTGCAGATCCAGTATAAATACTCAGATTTTAACATACTCTACAAGACTGTGTCTGATTCAACTTGGGAACAATCCTAATTATTCTGGCAGGAAGACTGACGTAATTAGAAACATGGTTTGGCATTGTTTGTTGATAATTATCTTCAATATATCTATCATCTGCCCATTTAATGAATCCAGTTTTGTGATAAAAATACAGTTTTAATCAGATCAGGCAGAATGAGATTAAGGGGAAAATATATCTAATTGTTTTTCATAACAACAATTTGTAATGTAACAGAGACCATGCAGAGCTGTAATCAGCCATCATCTATCCAGCTACAGAAATCAGTTAAAATAGGCATAACAGCTGATTTGTATGAATGCTTTTAATGTATACTTTAAAGACCCTCATCCCCTTAAAAATGCAAAAGAAATTTACATTTCTGAGATGTTCTACAGGCTGCAAAAAATGATAATAAGGATTATATATGGTCCGAAGATCCAAAAGGTCCACCTCTGCAATAGCCATACTTCTAATTTTCACTGTCTTTTCAATCTTCCAACAAGAAAAGAATTTAGATCGATCATGGTAGCAGTGAAGACTGTGGCTGGAGTCATGCATAATATAAACAGTCCCTTAGATATGGGGAACACTTGCCAATCTTGGAGCAAAATCATTTGTCAGTCCTCTCTCCAGGTAGGGCTGGCAATCTCTTCCTTTAGACCCTGGAGTGCAGACAATTATCAATTATCACTGATGTGGACAAATATAAATCTCCTCTATATCTTCCCTAAATTTTCATGATGAAGGCGCTAGCATAATAAAAACCCTGAACAGATTTTGAACATTTGAATAGAAAACTGATAGATTCAGTTCCATTTGGAAAAACAAGACGACTATGTGACTTTTTCTAACAGCAATGAATACATTTATGCATATATTCTCACTATATGAAGAACGATGATTAGAAACATGGATGATATCAATTTTAATTCCAACGAATCATTCATTTGGTAACAAATGAGAGAGAGTGAGTGAGGGAGAGAGGGAGAGAGGGAGAGAGACAGAGACAGAGAGAAAGAGGGACTAATCCTCTCTGTTGTCTCAAGCAGGATACTAGGTTTTTTTTTTTATTCACACTACATTTTGGGTTTCCATACAAGAGAATCAGCAATGCAAAAAGAGAGTATCAGAGCTAATTATGTTGAATGCTGTGGTCAGCAGGAATGCATATGAAGCATGCTCAGCTGTTGCAGGGCTGCATTGGGGTCTTCAGGAAGTGATGTACACTTCTAGTCTCTAGTATCCAGTCTGGAGTATGGATGTGGCTGTCTCTGCTCGGTGAAAGAGTTCTACCCAGGGCCAATAATAATTCTGCTTAATTTAGGCTTCTTCATTTGAACACTTTGATACCTTTTATTTTATTTTTGGATAGGTCAGTGATCAATTGGTTTATTAAAATATAAATAAAAAATAGGACAGTTTTAAAAGCAATTAAAGGCTTGGTTTTTTTTTTTTAAATGAACAACTGAAGGGGAAAGATGATAAAAGACCCAACTTTTCTATTGCTCGTCATGAATTATTTATTTTTATTTTTTATTTTATTTGTTTGTCAAACATATACAAGATAACAAGTATAGGTATGAACATAACCATGAACAAAGGAAGTAAAGACAGATAAATGGGGACAGTAGGACAGGAACAGTAGGCAGGCTGCTGCACTTATGCACCCCCCCCCCCTTTAAGGACCTCTTAGGAATGGGGTGAGATCAATAGTGATAAGTTTGAGGTTAAAGCTGTGAGGGTTTGAGGCTGTAACAGCAGTATCAGGTAGGGCATTCCAGGTGTTGACCACTCTCTTGCTGAAGTCATATTTTCTGCCATAGAGTTTGGAGCAATTTATCTTGAGTTCATATCAATTGTTTGCCCATGTGTTATTGTGGTTGAAGCTGAAGAAATTGTTGATAGGCAAGATGTTGCAGCAGACAATTTTGTGAACTATGCTTAGATCGGGCTGCAGGTGGTGCGGTTCCAGATTGTCCAAGCCCAAAATTTTAAGCCTGGAGGCATAGGGAATTCTATTGTGAGTGGAGGAGTGGAGTACTTTTCTCGAGAAATACCTCTGAACCTGCTGAATCATGTTAATGTCTGATATACAGTGCGGGTTCCAGGCAGGCAAGCTGTATTCGAGAATTGATATGGCAAAGGTTTTGTATGCCCTAGTTAGCAATTCAATGTTGCTGGAGAAGAAGCTTCATGAAATAAGGTTAACAACTCTTAATGCCTTTTTGATTATGATCTTCAAGATCCCTCTCCTCCAAAGGTGCATTTTATTAGGTGGTCCCTAGTTGCCCCTATTCATATCTAGGGAGCAAAGCCACCAAATATCCAGCTTTGGGGGGCCAACTCAGCTGTTCATTGATGAAAGAGGAAAAAGATCACCTGAAGCTCAGCATGCCATCTTGGGGGAAGTCCCTGGGGTTTTTTTTTGGGGGGGGGGGGAGATGAAAAGAGAACATGCAAACATGAACGCTTCTGTTTTCTCTTTTTTAGCTGAAGTTATTGAATGTGTTAAGCCTGGTTTCCCCAACCAGGGTTAGGGAGACAAGCTAAACAGAATGTGCAGCGTTAGTCAGATAGGCACACAGATAAATGAGTGAGCTAAGCTTGTATGTTTATTAACATACAGTAAAAATAACAGATACGCTTGTGCTATCAAAAATATAGTTTATTCCATTATGAGTTCATAGCATAGTCAAAATAACAGTCCAATAGTCATGTATCATTTAGTCAGTCCATTCAGGGATATTCAATTAGCAAAGTCCGTGTAGAATATCCTATGTCAGTTAACTTACAAATCAGTCCTTTGTTTATCTCTCCCGTTCGAGCAATGCAGTCTTGATTCCAAGCAGTAGTCAGGGATTATCAAAGCCAGAGAGAGAGCAAGCTGCAATCTTGCTTCTTTTAAAGTGCTTTCACAACCACTCCCTTAATTACTTTCCCATAGTTAAAGTTGCAGACACTTTAACATACAAACTATGATTACATATTATTATTTACCTAAACCAGTTAGGGTAAAACAATGTTATCCCTAACAGAATGCAAGTAGTTTGGGGAGCAACCAGCAGAGTAACAAAAAGTAATTAATGGTAAAGTGAAACATGATTTTAATGAAAGCAACAAAGTAAGAACCTGCGGAAATAGATTAGCTATACCAAGACTGTTAAGCCTGGGTTCCCCAACCAGGGTTAAGGAGACAAGCTAAACAGAATGTGCAGCATTAGTCAGATAGGCACACAGATAAATGAGTGAGCTAAGCTTGTATGTTTATTAACATACAGTAAAAATAACAGATACGCTTGTGCTATCAAAATATAGTTTATTCCATTTATAGCATAGTCAAAATAACAGTCCATTAGTCATGTATCATTTAGTCAGTCCATTCAAGGATATTCAGTTAGCAAAGTCCGTGTTGTATTCTACCTCCATTGTAGTTCTCTGTGTAGAGTTGAAGTTTGATTGATTGTCTGGTATGTGCCTAATACGTGTATGTATGTATACAGCAGTCTTATATATAAGACTGTTAAAAGACTAAGCCTCTGTATGCTGTGGTTTGCTCCTGGGTTGTCTCACAATAGTAATTGTGCAAACACTCTGACACAGCTATTTTTCTGGAATCTCTGAAGTCTTTTCTTCCTTTTGGCTTGCACATTTTACACCTGTTAGGTATATCCTCTCAGGTACCCAACTGCAGGCACCAAGGTATATTACTTTAAACTTCTAGAAATGAGACAAGTTTAGAGGATGATATAATAGAGAAGCCAAAGATGTCCATTCATCTTTAATAGTAGTGCTTATGGCACTGCTGATAAAGGGAAGTCTAAGTCAACAGAGCAGGATGAAAGTTGCATACTTTTTGGTTTTACAAATGTTTTGGCCACTGAAAAATGTCCTCAGGGTGTTATTTGTAAGAGAAAGCTGCCTGCTGAGAACATGAAACCATCAAAAGGATATGTGGAAACAAATCTTGCAGATTTAGCCAACAAACCTTAAGGTTATGTTTTCTTTTTTTTCAAATGAAGATGAGCATGAGAAAAAAGTAAATATAGATAATATGCCACCTCTTCTTGCATCTTCACAAGTTGCATATATATTTCCCCAGTTCAAATCTACTAAATATCGAAGTGCAGTCAGGGCGCCACAAAATTTGAGAATTCCTACACAAATCTGTAAATTGAATGAAAAGCAAGGCAAAGCAAAGCAAAGCAAAACACAACACAACACAACACAACACAACAACCAAAACATATAGCAACTGTAGAATGTAGAAGTACTATAGAGCAGTGGTCGCCAACCTTTTTTGTACCACAATCCAGTATCGGCATCACAAAATGATCCACGGACCGGTACCGGCATCAGCACGCACGACCAAGGCAAGGCAAGCCGAGCGACCGGCCATCCATCCATCCCCCGCTTCTCCCCGCCACCTTCAACTCCTCCTTTGTACCTTCTCGTGGTTGATGGGCTTTTCAGGCTCTTTCTTAATCTCCTCCTGAGTAACGCGAGACTCCACCACCATTGGGACGGCTCTTCATTCGAAGTCGCACCCCCTCTTCGATGAAACTAAGGCGCAAGGATTCCTTCAGCACCCAAACGCCGCTTTCCAACTGACGACCAACAAGCTCACCCAGAAGCACTTTCTCAAGCACCGTAGAAACAAGATGGTGGCACCCAAGCAAAGTAGGCGGCCCAGTACAAAATGATCCACGGACCAGTACCGGTCCGGGGCCCGGTTGTTGGGGACCCCTGCTATAGAGATAATAGAAGTACCTAGCTGGACAAGCCAGCCCTGGAAAGCAGAAGCACATCCCAATATTTCTGCCTGTAGCTTTGCAATGTTCCCCTCCAACTTTACATTACAGATTCTAGGTATATCCCTGGGCTTTGGGACACCAGAGAGCTCCTAAGGATCTTACTTCTTGGATCTCCAGTTAACAATATCTAGAGACAAAAACCTCTTGTCCCCAAATTCCACTACTAAGGGTTACCAGTCATTTGTAGGGTTTTTGCTCCATTGCTGGAACAATGTCTTTACAGTAACTTACATCTGAAGGCAGGGATGCTTCTTAAATTAAAAACATTATTTTCTGCTTACAGGTTAATTGCCTTGCATCAATTGCATACGATATTTGTCTCCAGAAATTATATTTAGAACTGTAGAAGGACAGAAAGAAGGAAGGAAGAAGGATTTTATGCAAGGAAGAAAGAAAGGATTTTATGCAACACATATATGTAGCAGTTATAGATGCAGGTGGCAATACTTTACTTTTTAAAAAATATAGCTCAGTACTAACCCATTTCAATAAATATCTGATTGTATAAAAATGAATTTGATGTTTTTCAGTGGAGTTGTGAGGCCTGAGAATTCAGCAGCTTCATCTTAAGCATTAACAGTAGATTCCCCTAATATTAGACATCTCTTTGATTCCTAGATAATGAATGCTGTTCATAAAAGACCAATATTCCCCAATAACACACAACTGTGTAGCCTCATTGACGTCAGTAGCACTGCGCTCAAGAGACTGATTTGAATACAGCATTTTCAGTCTTGTGGCTGAGGGGCATGTGAGAAGATCAACAAACAAAGAAAATGCTGAATCATTTGGACATGTCCTCATCCATTGCAGTGAGGAGCAGTGCTGGCTATAGTCTTCTCCTTAGAGTCAGAGGCTAAGGAGTTTGCTGGCTGCCAAGTTGTCAGCCTTGGCAGTCAGCAGACAATTCATGCCCTGAAACTAACCTGGCAGGAAATCATCAAGAATAGGGGAGGGCACGAACCCTGAAATGTGATGAGGACCAAAGGCAACCGACTCAATCAAGAAGCATGTGGGACAACGTTGCTAACTGAGTCCCTCTTTAGAGGCAGCCTCAGGAACTGCCTCTCCATTGGAAACCACTCCCCATTGTTAGGCCTACATTACTCTATTCTTTCTTCTTACTTTGCTCTGGGACTGTGGGACTCTGGTGTATGATTCCTGGACTCCAGGTAGTCCTTGACTTACAACCATCCATCAAGTGACTGTTCGAAGTTGCAATGGCACCAAAAGAAATGATTGCTTTGATGACTGCTTTTCAGATTTACAACCGTTACAACATCTCCACGTCGATGTGATCCAAATTCAGATGGTTGGCAACTGGTTCATATTTATGATGGTCACAGTGTCCTAGGGTGATGTGATCTCTTTTTTGCAAACTTCTCATAAGCAAAGTCAATGGGGAAGCCAGATTAACAAAGCAATCATGTGAGTTGTTAGGGCTCTGGTAGTTACCCGCATTTAAAACATGATTCTCTAGCTTGGTTTTCAAAGCTCAAAGAAGGTTTATGAGGAGAAGACATGCTGGTGCTGCCTGGGTGTAGCCGACTCTGAGACACATCATTCATTGTCACCCTTGACCCTGGTTTTCCCCCACTCCCTGGGTATATCATAATTCCTATTCTCCAATGGGACACATCCATAGCCAAGAATCATCAATCATATCCTCCCAGTTAGAATTTTGCATGGGCAGAAACTATGGTCACCTGGAAACTCTCTATGAAAACATCCACCAAAAGGTTTTGCAGCTGCTACACTACTCCCCACTCCCTTTCTGTTGGCAACTCTAAAAGACCAGAGAAATATTTTATCAGTTGACATTAGTAACTTAACAGCAGCAGTGATTCACATAACAAACGTGGCAAGAAAGGTCATAACACAGGACAAAATTCACTTAAGTTGCTTAGTGATATATATTTTGGGTTCAATTGTGGTAATGAGTTGAGGACTTTCTGTATTTTTGGGTCTCTGGCAATGCCTGGTTTTGCTGAGCCTGCATGCCATCAGTTGCTTGCTTTTTAGCCCGTCCTTGTGTTTCTGATGGTTGACGCTGCTGATGCTATGCCCTGGGAACCAGGCACAACTAACTTTCCTTGTATTTCTTCTGGAATGCGCCTGTGATTTCTCAGTTAGGTACCTTCTTTTGTATTTGCCCAAAGTGTAGAGTCAGCATTAATCTATAGCTATCACTGATTCCAGTACATTTCCTCAGCTTAGAAAAGGACACTGCTGGATTTTTCCTGCAACTATGACAAATTAATACATATTATAAGATGCTACATGTCATAGGATAGAATCTAAAGTGCTGTATCTGCTTATACGCTCTTTAGCTTGTACCTTTGATAAAAGTCAATGGATCTATTCTGTTCTCTTTGGGGAGGGTGGAGTGAGTGGAGAATCCAGATTTTAACATACAGTCTCCAGACATGTTTTCAGTCCACCTGAATTGTATTTTTTTGCTATGGCAGCCTTCCAAAACATAGTGCTCTTCAGATAGGTTGGAATTACAGTTCCCAGAATTCCCAGTTGAAATGATGAGTGGAGAAGGCTAGATTTTTAGGATACATTCAGGTGGCTGACAATGGCATAAATAGGACAAGAGCATCCCCTTGTGAGTAAGAAATATTCCAGGAAAGTTGGTTATATCATATAGGATTTTGTGACAAAATGTGTCTCTGTTTGTGTCTCTGTTTGTAAGATGAACCGCCATGTGCAAAAGAAGCAGAAATAGGTTTGAATGAGATGAAGCTGGAGTGATAAGCACTATTTACACTGGGTCGCCCAAGACAATGGACTTGATTTCTTGGATGATTGGACCAACATTGGTTCCTCAGTCCACCAGAAAAGAGAAAAATTAATTGAGACCAATATTATATTTCAGAAAAGATCAGTGGATTTTATTTCTCAAAAGAACAATATGGTTTCTCATAATCTTTCTTCACCATAAATTTAAGACAAGCTTATAAAACTAATCTAAATATATGTTTTATAGTAACTCCCTATATTTACCCCAATATAGCACCCATCAACAACAGCAAAGATCTCCAGCATTGCACAAACTAATGGAATGATGACAGACTGTATTCTAAAAGAGTTGTGTGCATTTAACAATACAGGTAAATGTCGGTATAAATATCTGTATAAGTAAGGCGAACAGAAATCACTGGGTAATTTATTACTAGAAAGGCAGATTGTGTTTATAATTCTTCTCAGAAGAACAGATGTTTATTTTTGTGTCAAAATTAACAATCATCAAACAATCCTTAGTTTATCTGAGCCAGTCGGAAAGCAGGGAGGGACGGAGGGAGGAAGGAAGTTGACAAGCCATTTCACTATGTATATATTTTGTAATAAAAATATTCAATGAAGGTTGATTTTCCTGTAGGAATATAACATTGAAATCTGATGGTCCCAAAGTGTAATATTCTACCTATTTATTCCACTGAATTAATTGAAGCTTTTTCCTAAGTAAATTATATAGGATTGTAGCTTCAAACCACTGGTTGAAAATCAGTGGACCTTTGCAATGTTCCAATAAACTCAATAGTATTTATTTTCAGTAAGAAAATGTAAGGACTTGTTAATGGTTGGAAGAAAAAGATTCAGTGTAAGCCAGAGAGCAAGCAATCATTTTTCAAGAGATTGCATATTGTAGGATGTAATAGTAGTTGAAACTGTTCACACTGAAGAAAGAGTAGAGAAAGAGCGAGAGATGAGGAGAAAACCCATGCCCTATTGGGTCATCATTTCAGAGATATTTCCTTTACCTAAACAAGGAAACAGAATGACCATGTTTAGGCAAAAAGCAGTGGGAACAGGAACAACTTCCAACTACCTGCTGACTTCCCCACTCAGTTTCCTCAAGCGAAACTATCCAGAGCATCAGAAATCTTTCTCCTTCCCTTCTATTTCCAGCAGATAAGTAACTGGCTCCTGCTGGTTGGGTGAGGAACAAGGGATTGCAAGAATGGCTGGGAAATTGTCACAGAACATTGAAAATGAAGATCATGTGACTGCAGCAGCAGCAGCCTAGCAGCGCAGCAGCAGCAGCTGGTGGTGGTACTGAAACAGCCATAGAAATATTTATTCCCTTGTGAGTCATCAGTCCCAGATTGGGACACATTCTGTAAGTTAGACCATTTGAAATATCTTAGTTCAAACAATGCCCCATTTCACCCAGATCAAGGTCATGATCATGAGAGTTTGAGTAATGCATACAGATGAATCCTAGCCATGGTGTGGCCTTATTGACCAAAGAAGAAAGAAAGATTGGCTCCAGTGAAGCAAATAGCATTTCACAAAGAAACCAATGATTTCAGACAGAACTAAGTGCAGCATATGAACTCAGGCTAATTAAACGGCAAAGCGGTCTCCTAGATAAGGATGAAATCGTATGAAGAGTCTTATTAGATTAAAACCAGAATTCTGTCTCTTCCAACTACAAATGCCACTGCCTCTCCAGCAATCCACTGGCCAATGAGAACTCCTGTCAATGGCCATAATCCTGTTGTTTTTTTCCCCTACCTTCAGGAACTGATTGAGAAGCCTCAGGCTCTCTGATATTGGAACTCATTAGCAGCTAGTGATATATTCCAAGAATGTGTGTGATTGATTTCTAAAATGATCTAAATCAGTGGCCATCACTTTGTTTTATATAAGCGAATTCCACAGTTCATTTATGTGCTGGATGAAACTGTACTTCTGATTACTCAGTTCACTGGGATGACTCTGAATTCACTGCATATTATTTTAATTGCTCCATATCATGCCTAATTTGTCATATTTCTCTCATGTCCTCCTTCTCTTTATTCTAAGTCGAAAAGCCCTGAGGATTAGTACTTTTCCTCATATGGGAGTTTCTCCGGTCCCTTGATAATTTGGCTTATCTCTTCCTGCAGCTTTTCCACCTCTGCAAAATGCTTTTGGAGGGGCAATGGCAGAGCTGTACATGCACAGTTTTGCCCAGTGTAATAAGCACCCTAGATTTATACCAAGATTTATACCTAGATTTATTATTTTTATTTTACTTTCCCTTTCCTAATGTTCATCTGCAGTAAATGTCTTTCTTTCTTTTTAGAATCAGGACTTTACACTGATGTTCCTAAGCAATTTGGTTCCTGTTATTCCCATCACAATTCCCACCCATCATTTCCTGAAGCAACAAATATCACCTTTCATCATTAGGTTAACTCTGCGGAATTATTTCTCACAATTGTATGCATTAATTTGTGACAGTCTTGCCTCTCTGTCCTTTTGTAATAGCTGAGTTGAATTTCTTTAGTGATGCTGGGCTGGCCCAAAGTTTTATCACATTTTGAAACGTCTAAAATCAACATCTGTAGTTAGTTGCAGCCATTTTGGAAAAAAATGCATTTTGGGAGGAAAATGCAGGAGATTATTTCAAGGATCATTGTTTTTTTAGAAATTAAAAAAGTCCTTATTTTGTATTTAAGATGTTATTTATATTGGGATGCTTTGCACAAGAAGAAATCTAGCTAAGAACATGTGGATTGGACATTCAGACCTGTTGTGATTTCTAAACCACAAAGCATCTTTTATAGGCAGACCATACAAACCGCTATTCAGCAGACTTTGTGTGTACATTGAGAGTATATGCACCAGAGACAAACTCCTTGTGTGTCCAATCGCACTTGGCCAATAAAGAATTCTATTCTATTCTATCCTATTCTATCCTATTCTATCCTATTCTATCCTATCCTATCCTATCCTATCCTATCCTACCCTACTCTACTCTCTATTCCATTTTTCCTGCATCATTTCTAGCAACAGAAGAAATTGCTTTCAAGAACAGCCAACATTTCTGTCTGTAAATTTATCTTTCATTCTCTCCTTTGGTAAAGGGAAAAAAACTGACCCAGAGTAAGTGTGAGTTATAGAATGCTCGATTCTTCTAATCCATCTGCATGAAAGAAATGTAGACTCACAGCATTCCTGCTGATATCACCATAAGTTAGAAAGGGGATGAAAAGAAGAGTCCAGAGACAAGCAACCACAGGAGCAGTAAGGAGAAGACAATGTAGAAGACAATTTGTTTGATGTTAGGAAAGGAGTGATAAACAGAGGGGACGGTTGGAAAATGCGCCTGATCCCACAGGTGTCAAGATTAAATGTAAGATCATTGCAAGCAATGTTACAAGAACATTTTGAATCAATATGTTTTTTCCCCAGTAAGAAATCCTTCAGAGTGGGGTGTAAAGTAAACACAAACAAGTTTAAAATAAAGCATGATGGGAAACGACCCCAAATATTTCTTCTTCATTATTCTCTATTTCATGTTTCTGTTGTCTCTCTTCTGTTCTGGAGTTCCTGTTGATGTCTTACTATTTTTTTCTTCCCCTGTTAATCTTTTCCAGCTCAAACTATATTTCTTATTTCTCCCAATCAACGTAACATCTAGAAACTGAACTTAACTGACTTCCAGAGGAAAGGGAATGAACTGTTTCTTAATTATTCAAACAGTTTTCTATTATCTAATTCAGTCCCTCTCTCTCTCCCTCTCTCCCCTTCCTCCCTCTCTCCCTCTCCCTCTCTCTCTCTCTCTTTCACAGCACACACACAAATACACACACACACAGAGAGAGAGAGAGAGAGTACTAGTATACTTATTTTTGTTTTTGTTTAGCAAGTTGGAACATGGTCATTTTGAAAAATCAGGCAGAAATAACACCTATGAGTCTTTGCTTTTATCTCTTATCCTACATCATTAAATCCATATAAAGTCTGTCAACAAAATGCATTTTATCTGTTCAACACTCCTGTGCCAAGTGGGAATGAAATGGTTGCTAAGGGCATTAACTGTATGAGTGCTACCAACCTACATTTCTAGAATGAAGTTCAAAGTTAGGGTTTGCTTTCTGGCTTGCAATAATAATGCTAAATGGAGTCCTGGAAGAATTCATAATCCACAGGCATTAGTACTGCCGCATCTATTTTTCATTTTTGTCCACTTGGAATCATCTAACCAGTGTGGTTATTTTTTTCAATGAATTGCAGCAACTGAAAAACAGTATCTGTTTTGCAGCCTGTATGGCAAATCTCTTTATGCACTGTCTGTTCAGTAAGCAGCTTGTTATAAATATACCACGCAATCTAGGAAGACCATGAAATATTTCTGAAAATTCCAACCTACATTGTTGTCTTTAATGAAAGGTGCACTATGTCTTGCTTTAATACCCTTTGAGCTTATACTGGGAAAAAAGAAAGTAAGAACAAAACATTGTATACAAAACTATATATACTTTTAAAAAGTGCGTTTTCTTCACAAAACTATTGCCAAAACTACTCTAGCATATAAATGATGAGATAAGAGGTGTCCACCGCTAACCACAATGACACTCAAAGGACACAATGTTCATGATGATGTGAGAATACAAGCTTTCCCCAGTGCTGCATGCAAATAAATCAGGGGTAGAGTTTGCGTTCTGACACGATGATGCACATTCCCTCCATTCAGTTTAAATTTCAGTTTACTATGATTGTAGACCGGTACAGTATTCCTCTATTCCCGTCTGTGGATCTCTATGGGTGAAAGATATAATTCAGTATGGACATATATATACACATGCATACTCAAATAACAAGCAACAATGGTTGAAAAGGCAATCAACCAGCAGAAAAAGGCAATTTAAAGACTCAACTCTTGACATTTGTGAAACATGTGTTCCTTTAAAATGTCAGAGAAATGCTGCTGCAGTGCACCAAAATTGCAAATAAATAAACAAAAGATTGAAACCAAACAGTAAAGAAAATGGTGGCATTCTTTTTTAATTAATCATTAAAAAAAAACAGGCAGGTAAAAAAGAAAACACATGGTATTAGTATATGGACAGAGACATTGCAATAGTAATTTTTAGTTGTACAGTTAGTGCTCAATACATCGGTGATAAAGAATTACCAATAAAAAGCAGAATGCACCGAGCTATTTTTAACAAAAAGCATTTTAAAGGTCTTTTCAAATCTCTGAGCTTGATGCTAGCATTGCCACTGCTTTCTTATTTAAAGATAAATCAAGAAAGAAAGAAAAGAAGAAAGGAGGAGGAGGAGGAAGGAAAGAAGGAAGTTAAGAACATTATTGAGTAGATATTATGTTTCTAACTTCCCCTTTGTTGTACTCTATGCTTTATGTTTTGACCTTCTTAACACAGTAATGAAGCTGTCAGATTCGGCAGATCCTGGATATAGCAAATCCTAAGTATCTTAATCTATTTTTTTAAGGGAGGCAATCATCCTTCATTACTGTGGAATAATCCACTTGGACTGGAAACTCTGAGCTTATGTCCATAATGGTGGATAGTGATAAATCCAGGTTTAACTCTGACATCAACTAGTTATACAAGCAGGAAACCTGCCATCATGGTCTTTAGCCATACATTTCTGCACCTCACTGCTTATCACATGGCAGCAGTCATTAGGAGCCACATGACATGTGGACATTCAATAACCGGTCTTGTTCCAGCCAGAGATACCATTCTGAGAAAGCCACACCAGTCAAATCTCTCAAACAATTTTCAGTTTTTAAACTTGTTACAAGATTGTGAGAAAAGGTTAAGCTCAGACAGATTTCACAAAGGAGCGCTGTAGTTCTCTGCATTCAAAAGATAATGTTGCTTGAGTTTAGGGTGGCAGGGAGTTTAGGGTGGCAAGAAGAAATAATTAATTCCCCAGCTATGTTTGCATGATTACCATTGTCTACATTACTGGGAAAAAATTGTTTGTTGCTTTGGATTTAATTATGCAATGGAATGTTTCTAGACTATAAACGTTGGGAGTTTGTAGTGGAAGAGACTTTCTCCCAGTTCAGGCACTCTCCATTTGCAAACTAGCTTTCCCTATTTCGGCCAGTGGTTGCATCTAGGACTGTCTGCAATCAAAGAATACCCTGTACTGTTGAGTTACATGGTTTCTCCCTAGAGGTGGGGTTCAAATTTTTTAACAACTAGTTCTGTGGGCGTGGCTAGTAGATGTGGCTAGGTGGGCATAGCCATGTGACTGGGTGGGCGTGGCTTCCTTTTTTTCAGCAAACTGCTCATTTTGTGCCTCCTGGGCCTCAGAGAAGTCTCTGGAGGGGAGGCTTTTGCTCCCAGAAGGCTTCTCTGGGGCTCAGGAAGGAAAAAAAATGGAGCCTGGGTGGGGTGTGCAGCAGCCAGCCAGGGGCACAATTTGCTGGTTTTCCGAACTGCGCAGAATCATAACAACTGGTTCTATAGAACTGGTCCGAACGAGTAGAATGCCACCCCTGTCTCTCCCCAACTTCTGACTCATGGCTGCCTATAGGGAACAGTACCCAGAGGAATCAGGTGTTCAGAGATGCAGTCGTGGCAACATCTGTCATTGCAAAAATAGACTTTTGAAATTTGAAATGGGCCATAGCTGGGAACAATCAATGCCTAGGCCAAATGTTACATGGCTTTTGAAAGCCGGCCATTCCCAGGGATGAGGACAATGTAAAGTGGTACTGTGATCAAACTGGGTTGTTGTTTTTTTCAGCTTGGGTCTGCAAGTCCACTGAACTCACCGGTTCTCAAGAACGGGGTCTCCAACCTTGGCCACTTTAAGACTTGAGGACTTCGGGTTTCCGGTTTCGCGTGGCTTCGGGGCAGCAGGAATTCGCGACAGCTCGCGATTCCTGCTGTGCTAGCCGTCGAGGTACCCCCGATCCAGATGGGTCAGGGGGATATGGCTGCCCTGTAGGGACAGCTGAAGAGAGAGGGGAGTCGGATAGGGAGGTGGGGGTGTCGCAGCCCCCCCCCTTCTCCGGAAAAACCCCTTTTTCCCAAGGCGGTGGAGCGGCGGTCAGCAATGGCCGCCACGAAGAAGCCAGCAACCGGGTAAGATTGTGCTGGAGGAAGTGTGAAGAGTGAAAGTTTTGTCTGAGCCGGGTCAAGTAACATCTTTTAAATTGCCTGGAACTGAGCTGTTTGAATTGCTGGAGGATACATTGTATCCCTAAGAAGAGCGAAAAGCGGCGGAGAAGCTGTTAAAGGGAACTTTTTTTTTTTTCTTTACTCTCCCACCCCATGGAAACAGCAGAAATATTTGGATATATTGGACATTGAAAGTGAATTGTTTTGAGAGTTGAAGCTAAGAGACAAAAGGATTCTTGGACATTGAAAAATTTAAGAAATTGGAAAACCCTTGTTGGAGGTATGGATTTTTGATTATTTAAAATTGACATTGCAAGTGGGAAGGGAGAGAAAAAAAAAATTGGAGCAGAAGCTGAAAAAGGAGGAGATTGCCTAGAATCCCAAAGGAAGATATATGGTAATTGGACCTCTTTGATTAAAAATTAACCCCAGAAAGAGAAAGAGAAGGAAGAAAAGTATTAACTTTTGGAACTTTTTTTTTTAATTGTTTTTGATTGTCTTTGATTAAAAATACTTGTGGTTGTTTTGGAAAAAGTTTCCCTTTTCATAATGGCATCGTTTGTGGATGAACTAGAGATTGAATATCAAAAATATAAAAAAGAAGATACTTTGGGCACTTTGTTTCAATTCTTAGAAATGGCGTTATGTACTTATGAAAAGTTGATTACGCAGCAGAAGGACTGGGACAAGGAAGAAGAGGAAGAAGAAGACATCTTTGATGAACAATGGGTCCCTTCCGGAGAGGAGGAGAAAAAGGATAAGAAAAAGGGGATTTTAAGAATTATAAAAACAACCAAAAGAGAGAAAAATGAGCGAAAAGGTGGAGGCAAGGTTAGAAAGCAAAGGAAAAGGAGCAAGAAAAGCGAGGAGAAAAAGCAAAGGGGTAAAAAGGGCAAGGAGAAGAATAAGCAAGAGAGAAAGGGGGGGAGGAGAAGCCTTAATGGGGGGAAGCAAGACCTAAAGAAAAAAAGTTTATTTAGAGACAATGGGTGAATTTAATTTAGATTAAAAGAGGGATTCTGGAGGGTACATAAGTTTGTGTTTTTATATGTGTATTTAGAATATAAAATTCATTATGTAATCTTAGAATCTTTTAAACAGAATCCCAAGAAAAATTGCTATACGAAGTATTTTTAAGTTAGGGTAATGAGTTATAGATGTTACTCCAATTGGTGTACAGGAGAAGTATAGTAAAAGAAAAAAAGATGAATGGATAATTGGAAATAGAACAGACAAAGAATGTTGTTGAAAATGGTAATAAGATATGGAAGGATATATATGCTTTTTTTTGGATTTTGTATATTGATAAAAGGCAATAAAATTTTAATTAATAAGAAATAATTGGGATGGAAAGGAGAAGTAGGGATAAGATATGAAGTTAATACTATATGAAGTATTGATATTATAATTTGGAAATGTTATGCCTTATTGGTCTTTTATTATTATTTTTTCCTAGAAAAGAATTTATAAGCTGTTATGCCTTGACTCTTTGTGCATTGTTTTTATAAAACTGATAAAAATGGTTTTTATATATATATATATATAAAAGAAAATGATAATAAGATATGGAAGGATATATGGGATGAATATGATGTTTGAATTTGTGTCTGTGTGAAGAGTTTTAACCCGGGAACAGACAACCTTCAGAAAAGATCTTTTAGTTTTGTTTATGTTTTGTGTTTTGTGTGTATTGTGTTTTTTGTAAAACTAATAAAATTTGTTTTTTTATAAAAAAAAAAAAAAAGAATCAATAAAACCTTGGAGGAATGTTAGATGAGAATAATTGTAAACAAGCCAGAAAGAAATGAATATGATGACTATAAAATGGATAAATATAGAAAAGAAATGAAATTGAATAAGAGTAAAGAGAAATAATGAGAAATTTGCTGAAAGATATTTATGTGTCCATATGGAAATGGGATAAATTAGAATTATGTTGTATAAAAATAATGTTTTATTCGACTTGTAAAAATTTATAATGTTAAGAGGTTTTATGTATTTATGTATTTAATGGTTAATGATGTGTTGTTTTATCTTTAAAATTAATAAAATTTGTTTCAAAAAAAAAAAAGACTTGAGGACTTCAACTCCCAGGGAGTTGAAGTCCACAAGTCTTAAAGTGGCCAAAGTTGGAGACCCCTGCTCTAGACACTGTTTTGCCAAGTTCCTCACTACTACTTAAGGGGAGACTTTATTGCACCTCAATGGGAAGTACTGACTTCAGATTGGTAGCTGGCAGTTGATATAATGCCTATGT
Organism: Hydrophis major; assembly: GCA_033807585.1. Lineage (NCBI taxonomy): Eukaryota > Metazoa > Chordata > Lepidosauria > Squamata > Elapidae > Hydrophis > Hydrophis major. Next base: position 327,631,070 of record CM066328.1, on the reverse strand, counting down.
GGTTTTACATTGTTGGTGAAGCCAAAACTTGCAGCTGGTGAAAGAAAACTTCAGTACCCGGGGCAAAATGGCAAGAGAAACCAAGATATGGAATATTCTGCTGTCTTATTACTAACCTCTTGATGTCTGTTCTGAGCTGTGTCCCACATTTGAAGAAATGTAAACAATGTGTGAGAATAATTTTGAAACACTACCCTTTGCATCTGTAAACGCAAACCCTCAGTTTTATCTTTTAAAATTGTAACAGTAGCTTTTGCCTCCACACACCATGTTTCCTGCATCCTACCTTGAGAAAAACCCAATAAGAATGTATACTAGGATGGGCAGTTAATTAGTTGTTTCAACCAGAAGTTGTACTTTCCAAAACTTTGGCGCTCAGATACACGGTAATTGGCTATCAATATTACAGCATGAATCTGCACTGCAATGAGATCAATATCATGCATTATTGTCTAATGTACCAGGAGGTGGGAAGTCATCAAAGGCTTCCATACTGCCTAAGGGTAAAGCAAACAAAAAATAAAAAAAATTAGCTATAATTACATTCAGATCTCAGAGGTCCATAGCAATTACATTTGATGACCACAGCATAGGAGACCAAGGAAGGGGAATTATGTTGTGTTAAAAATGGCCCATAAAACATGTGGTGGTCTCTCATGAAAAGAAGACACAACGCAAAGTTGTCTCGGGATGAGAGCCCAGAGCAAACTCCAAAACCCTCTTTTATCAGAAGCAATCTTTGTTAACATGGCAATTTTTGTTAACATCCCATCACAAACGCATTACATCACACAAAATGCACTGATCATTCGCAAAAGCACACAAAGCTGCAAAGTTTAAGTTTGCCACAGTTCTGGGTAAGAAATGGCAACAATTTGTCCTTGCTCCTTGCTTCGTGTTCCAGCCAACCACCAGAAGGCTCCGTTGTCCTAGCACGTACACAAAGAACAAAGAATCATAGTTCCCACATCTCCCCTGTTTTTCCTTTTTAAGAGACAGGGAGTGTTTTAGTCCCAATAACAGTCTTTGTCAGGCGCGTAGGCAAGAGTGCTCTGCATGCTGATGTTATCCACGGCGTTCATGACTTGTTCAACCATCACAACCATCTTGTCCTCGTCTGGGTTGTCACAGGTTGGCTCTCCTATCTCATCTTCGGATGGCAGTGGTTCATATGTGTTAGTTATTTGTTGATTCCAGAGAACCATTACCTGCGCAGTGGCTTTTTTCTCAGCCAAGAGGGATAAACTGTTAGAAATAGTGCATACAAAGATGGGTAATACACAAGGCAATACAACACATCCCGCAGCAATCATACCAATGAGCACTACAATAGCTTGCAAACCAGGCAATTTTGGGAACCAGGATCCAAACATGTCTCTAAAATCAAGACCATTCCATGTTTGTACGGGTACATGCGCAACCTTGATCATTGTTGATGGCAAGACAAGCATCAAAGCATACTGAGGTGTTGGTACCCCCCCCCCCCCGAGTGACATTATGGGTTATGTACCCATTTTTTGTTTGAATGGTTGAGAACATTCCTGCAAGATCAGAACTGGAGCCACCTTTGTATGCATAGACATATAGGGATGCTGTAATGGGTCCCACTGCCTTAGGCTCATAGCACTGAATGCCTTCAGCAGTGTAACATCGTGCATATTGAGTGTTGTTATGCAGACAAGGGGAGACCATCATGGAGTTGCACTCAAGCTTCAAAATGTGATAGATCAGGGTGGATTGGGTTTTCGTTCCACTGCGAGTAGTTTTGATGCAGGTGTCGCAGGAGGATGGGGTGGCTGTCGTATCGGCAGGAACGAGGTGGAAACCCAGGAGGCAAATGATGAACGCAGTGGGCAGCTTCATGATGCTGATGTAGGCAAGGCTGGTTTGGGTAGAAAAGGCCTCACTTGTCATCCGGGGACCCAGGTGGTGCCGTTGTTGTAGGAAACAGCTGCGTACCCTCATCCCCAGGTTATAAGTTCAGCAGGCCCGTGCCATGTGGGATCTGGCAACTGTCGAAAGTAGACTGGAGGTCTAGGAGCATCCTTGGATGGAGAGCAAAAGTGTCGAGAGGCGGCAGAAGAAGCAGGTGTGCCAGACTCATTCAGGAAATTTTGCGTGAATAAGCACAAGTTAAACTTGTTTTGCAGCGTGGGTAGCCCTGGGGTGAGTTTCCCCATCGAGTTTTGAACTTTGTCAAGAGCACTCTTTCAGGTCAGATTGGCTCTTTCTATTATGGCCTGCCCTTGAGAATTATATTAAATGCCAAATTTGTGCAAAATGCCCCATTGTTTAAAAGGTAGCAAAGTTGGTACTAGTATAGGCAGGGCCATTATCAGTTTTTAATTCTGAGGGCTTTCCCAGGCACGCAAATGACCAGATGCAGTGGTTAATGACATGTTTTGTGGTCTCTCCTCTTTGCGGGGAGGCCATGATGAACCCTGAGTATGTGTCCACTGAAACATGGATATATTTCCATGGTGCAAAAGGCACATACTAGGTTACATCCATTTGCCAAATTTGGCAGGCTTTTAAGACTCTGGGATTACTCCCATTGGCAGGGCAGGGGCTTGCTTGCTGCAAGTAGGGCATTGTTGAATAATTGCAGCAGCCTCTTAGGCGGTGATTTGGAATCCCTTCATAAGAGCCCTTTTATTTTGATGAAAATAGTTATGACTGTCCCAAGGGGTTAGGAGAGAAAGAGAGAAAGCGGATAGAATAGTAACAGCGGATGCGGCTGTTAATTGCTGCAATGCAAGCAATTTATTTGCTGGCAACGGCCATTGATCAACCCAAACAGGAACATCCGTGGTTAAGGTTAAGCAAAGGGGAAGAGGATGAGTCATTCTAGCTGCAATTTAGCACCAAATTGAGAGAGCAAGTCTCTCCCCCACAAATTCGTGTGAAGGGGGAGGATGACGGGCTTAATTTGTGCAGTCCCTGTGAGATTTTCAGAAGTCACAGGGAGCCAAAATTTACTGATGCGAGCCGTTTGAATCCCTCCTACACCTCTTACTGATGGGGAGGTCTCTGTTTCCCAGTCTGTAGGCCACTCATCAGAGCGTATCACCGAGACGTCCGCACCAGAAACCAGAAGACCGGTGAAGCCAAGATTAAAGCCAAGAGTGTGGGCTTAGTTTTGGTGATAGATCTAGTGAGTGCAAGCACATCAGAGGGAAGTTGCGGTACCATGATCATTTTTGCTACGATGTCACCCTTTTGTAACTTCGTTGGAAGTGGATAGCACAGAAAGGTTAATGGCTGAGAGTTTTGAGGAAGGATAAAGCAGATCAGGAACCACAGAGATTCCTTTGAGGAGGGCATGAGGGTGAGATTGTATAAAAACAGTTTTATCGGAGGAGAAGGAGGCAGAAGGAGGAAGCTGTGCGCCGATAGAGAGTGGTAAATGGGGAAAAGATATGAGCACATCTTCTGCCACTGATAATTCATACACAGTGGATGGTATATGGGCAGCCTTGGGAGAGGGGCTAGCTGCCAGCCCCTCTACTCGTTTCCCAAGGTTTCAGTTTTTGATTGACATTGATGAGCCCAATGATAGCCTTTCTTACATTTCGGGCAGACTGTTTTTGGTCGAACTTCTCTACTGGCGGAGGGCTTTGCTGCCCCCCCCCCCCGCTGGGGGCTCGACATTGTGATTTAAAGTGGTAAGGCTTCCCACAATTGTAACAATTACCAGATGGCTTATTACCTCTGGTGATAGTTGCAGCCATCATTTCGGAAGTGTATTGGTGTGTTCCCACCACCCTGCAGGCTTGTAGGAATTGGGCTAGAGTGGCATCTGGAGAATTAATCAAGGGAGTAAGCAAGGTTTTACAGTCTGCATTAGCGTTCTCATATGCCAATTTAAGAAGAATTTCCTGCCGAGCCGCCTCATTTGTAATTTGCCTTTGTAGGGCCGTTTGGAGGCGTTCAATAAAATCGGCATAGGGTTCATTGGAAGTTTGTAGAATTTTTGCAAAAGATTGTGCAAGGTATGAGGGTCATCCAAGCGAGAGAGAGCAAGCAGAGCGGCTTGTGCAGAAAGGTTAAGAGCATTAATAGGGCTATTATATTGAGCTGTGGAAGCAGCAAAGGTACCCTCTCCTGCCAGTTCATTTGCGGTAAAATTCGGATTTTGAGCTGCCAATAGGCGACAATGATGGAGAAACTCCGATCTCCATACAACAAATTGAGTCCCTGTTAGAGTCATATGAAAAAGGCTATGCCAATCAGCTGGGATCATTATATGGGCGTTAGCCATCATTCTAAATAATCCCATCGTAAATGGAGCTTGAATACCATACATTTGTACAGCTTGTTTGATATCCTTGATTAATTTAACAGGGATGGGTTCCCAGTGTGGGACGTTTTGTCCCTGCGCGTTCTGCGTATAAACTAACAGGAATGCCGATGGGCAGTCGGAGTGATCTAACTCACCAGTTCTAACTCCCGCAGCGATGGTGGCATGAACCGTGCCCAGAGGAGGGGGTAAGGCAGGAGAGGAAGGCACAGAAGGGAGAGCAAGAGAAGAAGAGGGATTGGGTGAGGGGGTGGTCAGGAGAAGGGGGGAGGTTTACTGACCTCATTTGCCTCGGGGGGGGCAGTCGGTTTAAGAGACACAGGCACCACAGCGGGGGGCAAGAGTTGTACAGCAGGATTCACATAGGGAGGGGGTCCAGAAAGGGGGCCAAGTAGGGGTTGCTCTAGAGAGGAGAGAGCCTCAAAAACCACCCTCCAAGCAATTAATATAGATGAAGGGGCCCTAGGACTTGCGTGAAGGTATTTTCCAATCTCCTTCCATACTGTAGTTTTGACACTGCCTTTAGCCGGATAAGAAGGGCAGTGTTGCCAAATGTATTCTAGGAGTTCCTCAATAGAGGTTTTTGTGAGGGGGGCATGAAGGGAGCCCCCCTTTTTAAAGGTAAAAAAATTTCGTTTGGTCAATTCTCTGATTTCCTGAATGTGAGCTGCCTGCTCCTTAGAGAATCTACCACCCACACTCACGAGGGATCCGTTGTCACCAGCGATTCAAGCAGATGTGGTGCACCAAGTCTATTCCAGACGATGAGAATGGGTATGCCAAAGACGTAACACTTTTGAATGGATCATGTCGGGGTCACCAGTTGTGGTGGTCTCTCATGAAAAGAAGACGCAACGCAAGGTTGTTCGGGGATGAGAGCAGAGAGCAAACTCTGACACCCTCTTTTATTAGAAGTAATCTTTGTTAACGTAGCAATTTTTGTTAATGTCCTATCACAAATGCATTACATCACACAAAATGCACTGATCATTCGTATAAGCATACAAAGCTGCAAAGTTTAAGTTTGCTACAGTTCTGGGTAAGAAATGGCAACAATTTGTCCTTGCTCCTTGCTTCGTGTTCCAGCCAACCACCAGAAGGCTCTGTTGTCCTAGCACGTACACAAAGAACAAAGAATGATAGTTCCCACAAAAACACATCACAAAAAATATACTTACCTACCTACAGGCATGTCTGTGTGCATAATCTATGGACCTATCTATATGTTTCCCAGCTGTTTACTTTAGAGGAAGTCTAGTCATTTCTCCATGCTACCTTTGAGCTGTGGATGTGGCATCTTAGACTATATCTGGTGGTCACCAGGTTGAATGATCTATATTGCAGGCAGGAGCATAGTTATGGAGAGAAAAATAAAATTGTCCAAATGAAGAATAAGCAAAGGGGAAACATGCAGTTTACCCAGTTGATTTTGGCTTTTCCAGACCACTTCAATGTTTTTTTAAATATATCTAGGATGAAATGATGTTGAACAATCTCATTGACTGTATTAAATTAAACTTAGATTAAACCACTTCAATGTTTTTTTTAATATATCTAGGATGAAATGATGTTGAACAATCTCATTGACTGTATTACATTAAACTTAGATTAAACCATGTTTACCTTTTGTCATGGCCCTGTCCAGTCAGGCATGGTCCTTCACTGGAAAGAAAACTTTGCACAAAGCTATTGTACATGTTAGCACTTGTAGGTCAGGGACCCATCAATACCCCTGTCTCTCATCTTACCCTTGATGGTGGGGAGAAAGAAGAAAGCATCTCAATGGAGAAGGGGCTTCCTCACCCAAAGAAAGACAGACCCATGAGCCTGGGGGATGATGAAAGAGAGCACGCTTGAGTCAGAAGGCATTTGCTGCTGCTGTGGGTTGAAGAAAGGAAAGGAATTCAAGGATCTCAAAACATGGTTTGAGGGTAGAAATTGCTGTCTAGGACAGTAAGAAAGAAACAAAACCCCACTGAACCACACACCACATTTTCTTTTAGGGAGCTCAGTCTTTCCATATTTTATTCACACAACCATTCCTGCAGCACCATCCACCCAGTGACATCCATGGCACATGGGGACTGAAACATGGATCATAGTTTAGTATATTTTGTCACTAACCATCTTAACAGAATAACAGAGTAAGAGAGTTGGAAGTCTTGGAAATATTCTATTCCAAACCCCGGTAACACTCTAAAACAGAGAGTGATTTTGTGTGTTTCTGATTAAAGAAAAGGCAAGCAATGATGAAAAAAGGGCAAAAAACCCAGCACCATGATGCTTCCATTATTTTCCATTTTCTCATACTTCTTTCAGATGTTTGGATAAATTTACATATTTGTCCAAGGACCCTGTTCCACAATGTTGTATGATAGGTTACTATTTTAATATCATTATGCCAATTCTACAAAGGAGAGGGAGGGAGCTGAGTATAACAAAAATAGCAACTTCCCCCAGGCCTTTTAATTTGTTCACAGCCGAAGCTGAAAGAAAAAGAATCTGAGATATTAGATACAGCTTCAAAGTTTCCTTAAATCTTTCCGAAATTCAATTCCTTGCCCCAAGACAATACTTTGGGACTTTTTGCCAATGGCATTGCTATTACTAATTGCTTGGTACCAAAAGAAAGGAAAACAAAATAACCTTTCTCAAATCCATCTACTCTCTTATTAAAAAGAACCTGCCATGAAAAGATAGAGAATCTGGGACAATTAGATTTAATGTCTATATATGGAGATTTTCCATTGTCCATGATAAATTGTATACTTCAGTGGCTGGAAAATTACCAAGCTTTTGCATTTTTGACCAACCACTGTTTTCCCCCTTAAAAAAAAGTTAGTGATTTATTTTTATGAGTTAATATATTTATATCAACTATTTGGTACTGAGTACAGAAATTGCCTACAGTTAGCTGTACTCCTGAGTGCATCGGAAATAGCACTACATTTGAAATAAAATCACTATTATTTATTTCTAAGTCCCTTTGTTTCACTTGGAGAAAAGTTCACTTTTCTATGTACAAGGAAAGGTTAAGAGCAACTTATTCTGTGTATGAATCAATTTTCAAAGACAAATAGAAGCAAATCTATCTTTAAGCGATAAATCAACACGTACAGAGAAGGTGTTGGTTGTTTAGCTGGAAACTAGCAAAACCTTATTCAGTAAATAAAATGTTTTGAAACAAAATCTGCTTCTATGCTGTGCAAATATAGAAATATCTCCCTCTAGTGACTCACTACAAAAATGGTGCAGATATGTTAATTTAGCCAAGATCCAATTTGAGATTTAATGGTAGCAGGATTCAGTTCAAATATATGATTGAGGTTATAAAGGCAACAAGATTCAATTTGAACTAATTCGAGATTCTATTTGATAAAATCTTCAACTATAATTTATAATAGAAAAGCATCAGAACGCTCAAAGCGACTTCATTTTTGACATAAAAAGATGTAAATAACAGTTAACATTCAGATAACTTCAAAAGTATCACCACAACCTTATATTTTTGGGGGAGGAGTGGGGGCGAATTTCCAGCAAAAGGCTATAGAAAAGTTGAATTGAATTATGCAGAGATGGCTAACTTAAAAATTGCTCTAATTTAAAAAAAATAAGAACTTTCAGGAACTGAGAATGAATTACGGTCTTATGTAAGATAGACCAGTCTATCCTCCCTCCCCTCTGCTTTTCTGATCTAGCCTGGCTCATTTCAAGGAACATGGTATTATATGAAATTTATGAAACACTGGGAAGACTGAAATGTAAGTATGCGTATACATACTATTGTGCCTGTACTACAGTGATATGTCAAGACAAATACAGATCAGTAGAAGAAAGGATATGGACATGGAGGATGTGCAAGGAGAAAGAAAAGTAATGAAATGGGAACTGAATTAACTGGAGAATGAGAGACAATTTTTACAAGGTCAGAAAGAAACAGACTGAAATCAGACTGAAGTGATAGGTGAAAATGATCCTCAAACTCAATGGCTTCTGTTAAGTTCTGCGCATGGGCGCAAGGAACGGAGACGAGACAGTGAACAGTGAACAGAGCAAAAACCTAGGGCAGCAGCAGTCCTTTTATAGGCAAGCTGCTGATATAGTAACCAATAAGAAATGTGGAGTGTTAACCCCCTTAACCAATGATAGTGGCTCGTTAACAGCCAATCAGATTCTCCTGAACGGACCAATCCAATATCGCTATTATCGGCCAATCAGAAATGCAGGACTAGAACCCTGCTATTTTTGAAAGGTTTTGATAAACTTTATTTAAGCGTTTTATTAGTTCATAACACCCCTTCCCCCCGGGTTCCGTTTAGGGGGTGCGGTGATGTAATCTCAGGTATGAAGGTTGTTTTGACTGTCTATTGGATTTAGGCTGTCCCACCGGTTCTTGTCTGTAACCCTGTTTTGGCGGGACGTTTTCGGGCAAGTCGGGTGCCAGTAGTTCCTCATTGGAAGACTCGGTGCCGCTAATGTTCTCGTCGTTGTCCTCTGGCCTTTGCGGGCTTGCCTCTGTTGAAGTGTTCCTCTGTGGCAAGGCCACGCCCTTCCTTGATCCTTCTTCATTTGTTACGCCTGATTGCTGACTTCTTTCGTTCCTGCTTTCCACCATCTCGAATTCGGTTTCTTCAACATCCCCTCCCCCCTCAGTTTGGGAGTTACCAGAGTCGCGGAAACTAGGTTGTAGCCTCAAGCGAAACTGATCTATATGGCGTTTCCATATTTTTCCACCGCAGGTTTTCACCCGGTACGACCTGGGTCCAGTGGCTTGAATTACAGTTGCTTCGACCCACAACGGTTCGCCAGAAAGGTTTCTGGCGAAAACTAAGTCACCTATCTTGAACTCGCGGCATTTTCTGCTAGATCCACAGGGTTTCTCTGGCTTGTAAGACGGGTGAAGCTGGTCGAGGTGGGAGTGGAATTTGCGTCCCATCAATAGTTCAGCTGGAGTCTTGTTGGTGACACTGTGTGGAGTGATGTGTTGGAGAAGGAGTATTCTGTTTATCTTATCTTCAATGTCCCCAAAGTCCATTTTGTAGAGGTTTTTTTTAACAAACTGTACCATGTGCTTGGCTCTTCCGTTAGCCGCAGGTGAATACCCCGGTCCGCTAAGTATTGTTCAAAAGGGAGCGTGGTAAACTGGGGTCCATTGTCGGATACCAGAACTTCTGGGAGTCCATGCATCGTGAATAATCTGTTCAACTTCCAGATGATGGACTCGGTTGTGGTACTTTTCATTTTGTGAATCTCGAGCCAGTTTGAATAGGCATCCACTGTTACGAGGAACGTGTGTCCCTTAGTAGGTCCGGCAAAGTCAATATGGATGGGGACCACGGTCCCCAGGGTGTTTCCCATTCTGTCGGAGTTGCTTTAGGTGGGGCATTGCTAACTTCCTGGCACTTATAACAAGTCTTTACCCAGGTTTCGATCTGTTTGTCGATGCCCGGTCACCACGCGTAGCTTCGTGCGAGCGCTTTCATACGCACGATGCTGGGGTGACCCTCATGCAGTGTACCGCTCATTGTAATACCACTCATTGTAACTGCTCTGGCATGATGACTCTATCCCCCCATAGGATGCAGCCTTCTTGTGAAAACAGTTCTGTTTGTCGGTTCTTGAAGGGGATGAAGTCATCAGGGGTTTGATCTACTGGCCATCCCCGTTCGACCCAGCTAAGAACTCATGTTAAGATAGGATCGTGTTTTGTTTCGATTGCGATATCTCTAGCTGTTAGCAGCGGTGAATGTAGCATTTCAATCTGGAGCGGTGTAAGGGTTGGAGCTGGGTCATCGAAGGTTTCTGGAAGTGGTGCACGGCTCAACGCGTCAGCATGGGGAATGGCTTTTCCCGGGCGGTGTTGCAGCTTATAATTGTACGCAGCCAAAAACTCTGACCAGCGAGTCATTCTAGGTGATAATATATAGGGGGTTGGCTTGTCTCCCGCTATAATCCCCAGAAAAGGTTTGTGGTCAGTAACAATAGTAAAAACTCATCAATGTACATATTCATGAAATCGTTTTACAGCAGATACAACAGCAAGAGCCTCTTTATTGATTTGACTATAGTTACGTTCAGCCTTTGATAAAGTTCTTAAAAAATAGGCAAAAGGGGCTTCACTACCGTTTGGTAACACATGGCTCAAAATGGCTCCTACTCCAAATGGTGACGCATCACATGTGATTGTTAAAGGCAAAGTCTCGTTATACTGCATTAAAAAATTAATAAGCCCCAGGAAAGCTTGGAGATCAGTCTTATTTCTGGGTCTTGGGGCGTTCTTGATTGCTCTTAACTTGCTATTGGTGGGGTGAATGCCTTGTTTATCGATTAGGTACCCCAGGAACTCTACTTTATCTGTACACAGTTGACATTTATTTTTTTTAACCTTAAGGCCAGAGTCTTTAAATTTCTGGAGAACCAGTCTAAGACGTTCCTTTAGTATTTCTCAATTCGGGGCAGCAATTCAAACGTCATCAAAGTATGGTACGACCCCTTTTATTCCCTGTAAGAGTCTCTCCATCAAGCTCTGAAAAATCCCTGGGGCTACGCTAACTCCGAATTGGAGTCGGTTGCACTTAAAAGCGCCTCGGTGCGTAACAATCATTTGTGCCTCTGCTGTTTTTTTATCTACAGGCAGTTGTTGGTATGCCTGTGCTAAATCCAATTTAGCGAAGACTTTTCTGCCCCCCAGGGAATGGAGGAGGTGTTGTACCATCGGCACCGGGTAAGCGTTCTGTTGAAGGGCATGATTCAGGGTGGCACGGTAGTCCCCACAAATCCTTAACGTTCCATCCGGTTTGATGGGTGTTACAATTGGGGTTTCCCAACGAGCATGGTCGGTTGGTTCTAAAACACCCTGGGCTATAAATTTATCAAGCTGCTCGTCAATCTTTAGTTTAAGGGCAAAAGGGACTCGATGAGGCTTAAGGCAGATGGGGGCTACTTCAGGTTTAAGGTGAAATGATATCGGGGTCCCCTTGTACTCGCCTAGTTTGTCTGCAAAGACGTCCTGGAATTCCTGGACGAGGGCCTCCTCCCAATCGTCGCTGCTGGTTTGGTGAATGCCGGCTAACTCGATCCCAAGTGGAGCGAACCATTGAAGGCCAAACAAGCTAAGGCCGATCACGGTCAACGACGGTCAATGGTAAAGATGCAGTACGATTTTTGAATGAGACCTGGACTAGGCTGGATCCAACGACCGGAATTTGGTTTTGTTAAGCCTGTGTTCCCCAACCAGGGTTAAGGAGACAAGCTAAACAGAATGTGCAGCGTTAGTCAGATAGGCACACAGATAAATGAGTGAGATAAGCTTGTATGTTTGTTAACATACAGTAAAAATAACAGATATGCTTGTGCTATCAAAAATATAGTTTATTCCATTTAGAGTTTATAGCATAGTCAAAATAACAGTCCATTAGTCATGTATCATTTTAATCAGTCCATTCAAGGATATTCAGTTAGCAAAGTCCGTGTAGAATATCCAATGTCAGTTCACTTACAAATCAGTCCTTTGTCTCTCCTTTTCAGTAGGGGAAAAACGCAGTCTTCAGTCTATCCAGTAATTAGGGATCATCAAGCCAGAGAGAGCAAGCTGACGTTCCTTGCTTCTTTTATGGTGCTTTCACAACCACTCACTTAATTACATTCCTACAGTTAAAGTTGCAGACACTTTAACTTATAAACCATGATAACATATTTATTATTTTACCTAAACCAATTAGGGTAAACAATGTTATCATTAACATTCTCCCCTTTTAGGTTAAATAATAATAATATAACTATTTACATCTTTAAATTATATTTGTTACAACTTTCTTTAAACTTGATGATCACTCCTTGAGCTTTTGTAAACTGGTCTGCAATGTTGTCTTCTGTCATGCAGTATTCCAATTTAATTAGCCCATTTTTTACAGATTCTCTAACATTTAAGTATCTTAAATCAGTATGCTTTGATCTAGTTTTTACAGCAATACTAGTAGCTAACTTTATGGCTGCCTGGTTGTCCTCGTACACAATAATGGAATCTTTAACAATTACACCCATGTCAAATAATAACTGTTTATACAAAATTAAGTCAGTGCATAGTAATGACAGACATGAAAATTCCGCTTCCATCGTGGACAAGCTAATATGCTGTTGTCTGATTGACCTCCACCCTATTAGTGTCTTACCAAATAATATAGCCATCCCAGATGTTGATTTTCTAGTGTTTATATCAGTTGCAAAACTTGCATCTGCATAGGCACTAAGACTCAAATCACCCTTTGGTTCTATATACAATGCATGGTTCATTGTTCCTTTAAGATACCTTAAAATTCTTTTTAATGATTGCCAATGACATTGATGTGGATCTGAATTAAAACGTGCCAGCTGATTTACACTATAAGCAATATCTGGCCTAGACCAATTGCTTATATATCATAAGCTACCAATCAAAGATTGATATATGGACTTATCAAATTTGGGACTTTGATCATCAGTTTGGCAAACTTCCTGACTCATTGGAGTCTTTGCCGGTTTACAAAGTTCCATTTTATACGTTTTAATTAATTGGCAAATTTTATCTTCTTGAGATATTTTAAATCCATTTTTTGTTTTGTTAATTGTCAATCCTAGATACTTTTTAATTTCACCTGAATGCTTTAATTTTATCTTTTTGGCTAATAATGATATAATTTCATTAGCTTCATTATTAGTCTTAGTTATCAAAGCAATATCATCTGTAAATAATAACAATAATGACACCGTTCCATTATTTTTTCTTTTAAACACACATGGATCTGCTAAACCAGATTTAAAACCTATATTGTTTAATTCTTTCACAATATATTGGTTCCACTCAAAGCCAGATTGTTTCAACCCGTAAAGACTTCTTTTTAGTTACCAACAATCATTACTATTTACTTTATTGTCTTTTATAATAATTGGCTTTTTCAAATATATAGTGTGCTGCAATGGTGCATGCAGGTAAGCAGTTTCTACATCTAAATGGTTAATGACATAGTTTTTCTTAGCTGCCCACACTAATGCTGCTCTAAAGATGTTGCTTTAAGACTTGATGCAAAAACTTCATCGTAATCAGATGCAGTTTGATTAAATCCTTGAGCTACCAACCTAGCTTTATGGATAACAGTCCCATCATTTCCAGTTTTTACTTTAAATATCCATTTGCACCCAATGGATTTTTCTCCTGGAGGTAATTTAGCATCTTCATATACTTTCATTACCTTTAATGAATTTAGTTCTTTTTCCATTGCCTTTTGCCAATTCTCCTGATCCTTAGCAGGATACATCCTAAGTTCATCTACACTAGTTGGAACTTTAGTTACTTGGCAAACTATACTTGCTTGATACCTATCAGGTGGTCTAGTTACACGTGTAGTATGTCTAGGTATTACAGGACTTACAGGTGGACTTTCATTTATTAAGTGTTCTTGATTATCTAACTCTTCCTGATCAACTGTTTCCTCTTGTTCTGGTCCTATTTGCTCTTCGTGGACTTCTTCTTTAATTGGACTCTTCTTATAACTATTCTGATCTTTTTGCCTTTTGTCGGGTTCAATAATTACTTCATTATTTAAATCTTGCTCTAATCTATTCCATCCTACATGTTCTAGGAATTTAGCACTAGCACTGGTGTAAACTCTAGATGTACCTGGTTCCCAGAATCTATAAGATCTATGATTAGATTTATATCCTACAAAAAATAATCTTTTAGCTCTATGCTGCCCTTTGTGTCTGAGTTGTGTAGGGATATGCACCCATGCTGGTGCTCCAAATGTGTGCATATAACTTAAATCAGGTTTTGTACCATGCCACAGTGTGAATGGTAATTCACCTGTTGTTGAATTAACAACATTATTTAATATATGATTACCACACATTATTGCTTCTCCCCATAAATTGTCAGGTAATCCTGAATCAGACAACATAGTACGTGCCATTGACTGCAGTGTTTGGCCTCGTCTCTCTATAAATGCATTATGTTGTGGTCTATATGGTGCAGACTTTTTATGTTGAATACCTAACATCCTAAGTCTATTCTGGAATTTATTATTTGTAAATTCCGCACCATTATCTGTTATAAGAGTTACAAATTTCTTTTTAGTTTTCCTTTCTGCAAATTTTATCCAATTAAAGAGATTTAGATACGTTTCAGTTTTGCTCTTCATTAAATAGCAAAACCCATATCTAGAATAGTGGTCCATTATACTTAGTATGTATCGAGCTCCTCCTACACTTGGTTTTTTCGGACCTATTAAATCAGCAAATACCACTTCTAAAGGCTCTTTGGTAGTAAATCCATCAACTCTATTAGCCAGTGTGACCCTGGCTTTGCTTTGATTGCAAGCATTACATTGCAAATACTTATTACAAGGTTTCAAACTTATTCCCTTAGATAATTCAACAGTTTTCTTAAGCATTTTAAAATTTAAATGCCCTAGCCGTCGATGTAACAAGTGAATACATTCATCATGAGGTTTCTTATTATCATAAACCGTGTTAGGGATAACATTGTTTTACCCTAACTGGTTTAGGTAAATAATAATATGTAATCATAGTTTGTAAGTTAAAGTGTCTGCAACTTTAACTGTGGAACAGTAATTAAGGGAGTGGTTGTAAAAGCACTTTAAAAGAAGCAAAGCGACAGCTTGCTCTCTCTCTGGCTTTGATGGTTCCTGATTACTGCAAGGACACAACACTGCATTGCTCGAACGGGAGAGAAAACAAAGGACTGGCTTGTAAGTGTATTGACATAGGGTATTCAACACGGACTTTGCTAACTGAATATCCCTGAATGGACTGACTAAATGATACATGACTATTGGACTGTTATTTTGACTATGCTATGAACTCATAATGGAATAAACTATATATTTGATAGCACAAGCGTATCTGTCATTTTTACTGTATGTTAATAAACATACAAGCTTAGCTCACTCATTTATCTGTGTGTCTATCTGACTAAGCTGCACATTCTGTTTAGCTTGTCTCTCTAACCCTGGTTGGGAAAACCAGGCTTAACACTGGTTATGGGCCCAGAGGCTGCAAAGTCAGTTTAACTAGGATAAAACAGATTTATGTAAAAGTGAGAGTTTGTGTTGTTTTACATTACAGTAAACAGACAGCTGTGTTTTATTAATTATAGTTTTATATCCATGTAAGAAAACATGGCACAAGTCAATCTACAAAGTTTGTCCCTTATATCCAAGATGGATGGAACAAACTATGTATCATGGTCTATGAAATGTAGTCTGCTTCTACGAAGAGAAGGTTTGTAGAACATAATTGAAAATCCACCAAATGTAGAAGAATGGGATCCAGAGGATGATGAAGATAAATTAAAGATAGAAGAATTTATGCATAAAAATGAACAAGCAATTTGCATTATTGCTTTAACCTTAACTGATATGCAGCTTGTTTATATCCATGGAGAGAAGACAGCTGTTAGGTGTTGGCAGAAGCTGAAGAGGATTTATGTTCGAGATAATGTTGGTGCTCACATAAATCTAACACGGAAACCTTTCAGTACACATCTCCATAAGAATGGTGATATGCTGAGTCATTTGAAAACTATGCAAAGCATTTTTCAAGAACTGCACGAGAAAGAGCTTATTTTCTCTGAACTACACCAAGTCTATATAATTCTATCTTCCCTCGATGAAACCTATGATAACTACGTCACTTCCCTTGAAATATTGCCAAAGGAAAGCCTAACTTTAACTGACATAACTGGCAGATTGATTGAAGAAGCCAGAAGAAGGCTTGAAAGAGATGAGTTAAGGAGGGAGCAACCTCAAAAAGAAGATAATGAAACTCCTACTGCATACGCAATTAAAAAGTGCTTTAATTGTGGAGGAAGAGGACATTTGGCAAGATTTTGTAAAAAGGCAAAACGCCAGAACGCTGGCCAGAATACTAAAAGTCATCAAAAGATAAATAAAAATTTAGAGTTAGCCATGTATACTAACGGAGCTGTAAAAAATAATTTATGGGTGGTTGATAGTGGAGCATCACATTGTATAACTAATGATAAGAAAAACTTTATTAAAATGTCCAAGAGTACACAGCAGATATCGTTAGCCAATGGCTGGAAACTGAAAGCTAAAGGTCAAGGTATAGCATATTGTTCTTTTATAAAAGAGAATGTAAAAATGTTATATGTACCACAACTTAAGTTTAATTTAATTTCAGTTAGAATTTTGGTTAAACTAGGATATGTAGTTACTTTTAAAGGAGATAACTGCATAATTGAGAAAGAAGATAAGAGAATTACTGCATCTTTAAGAGGTGAATTATATGTGTTAAATGATGATGGTTTAAAGGTGGCTAACACAGTTTATGAAAATAAGAAACCTCATGATGAATGTATTCACTTGTTACATCGAAGGCTAGGGCATTTAAATTTTAAAATGCTTAAGAAAACTGTTGAATTATCTAAGGGAATAAGTTTGAAACCTTGTAATAAGTATTTGCAATGTTCTATCTGCAATCAAAGTAAAGCAAGGGTCACACCTGCTAATAGAGTTGATGGATTTACTACTAAAGAGCCTTTAGAGGTAGTATTTGCAGATTTAATAGGTCCTAAAAAACCAAGTGTAGGAGGAGCTCGTTACATATTAAGTATAATGGACCATTATTCTAGATATGGGTTTTGCTATTTAATGAAGAGCAAAACTGAAACTTATCAAAATCTCTTTAATTGGATTAAATTTGCAGAAAGGAAAACTAAAAAGAAATTAGTAACTCTTATAACAGATAATGGTACGGAATTTACAATAATAAATTCCAGAACAGACTAAGAATGTTAGGTATTCAACATAAAATGTCTGCACCATATAGGCCACAACATAATGCCTTTATAGAGAGAAGAGGCCAAACATTACAATCAATGACACGATCCATGATGTCTGATTCAGGATTACCTGACAATTTATGGGGAGAAGCAATAATGTGTGGTAATCATATATTAAATAATGTTGTTAATTCAACAACAGGTGAATTACCATTCACATTGTGGCATGGTACAAAACCTGATTTAAGTTACATGCACACATTTGGAGCACCAGCATGGGTGCATATCCCTACACAACTTAGACACAAAGGACAACATAGAGCTAAAAGATTATATTTTGTAGGATATGCATCTAATCATAGATCTTGTAGATTCTGGGAACCAGGTACATCTAGAGTTTACACCAGTGCTAGTGCTAAATTCCTAGAACATGTAGGATGGAATAGATTAGAGCAAGATTTAAATAATGAAGTAATTATTGAACCCTACAAAAGGCAGAAAGAACAGACTAGTTATAAGAAGAGTCCAATTAAAGAAGAAGTCCATGAAGAGCAAATAGGATCAGAACAAGAGGAAACAGTTGATCAGGAAGAGTTAGATAATCAAGAAGAGTTAATAAATGAAAGTCCACCTGTAAGTCCTGTAATACCTAGACGTACTACACGTGTAACTAGACCACCTGATAGGTATCAAGCAAGTATAGTTTGCCAAGTAACTAAAGTTCCAACTAGTGTAGATGAACTTAGGATGTATCCTGCTAAGGATCAGGAGAATTGGCAAAAGGCAATGGAAAAGGAACTAAATTCATTAAAGGTAATGAAAGTTTATGAAGATGCTAAATTACCTCCAGGAGAAAAATCCATTGGGTGCAAATGGATATTTAAAGTAAAAACTGGAAATGATGGGACTGTTACCCATAAAGCTAGGTTAGTAGCTCAAGGATTTAATCAAACTGCATCTGATTATGATGAAGTTTTTGCACCAAGTCTTAAAGCAACATCTTTAAGAGCAGCATTAGTGTGGGCAGCTAAGAAAAACTATGTAATTAACCATTTAGATGTAGAAACTGCTTATCTACATGCACCATTGCAGCACACTATATATTTAAGAAAACCAGTAGGTATAAAAGACAATAAAGTAAATAGTAATGATTGTTGGAAACTCAAAAAGAGTCTTTACGGGTTGAAACAATCTGGGTTTGAGTGGAACCAATATATTGTGAAAGAGTTAAACAATATAGGTTTTAAATCTGGTTTAGCAGATCCATGTGTGTTTAAAAGAGAAAATAATGGAACGGTGTCATTATTGTTATTATTTACAGATGATATTGCTTTGATAACTAAGACTAATAATGAAGCTAATGAAATTATATCATTATTAGACAAAAAGATAAAATTAAAGCATTTGGGTGAAATTAAAAAGTATCTAGGATTGACAATTAACAAAACAAAAAATGGTTTTAAGATATCTCAAGAAGATAAAATTTGCCAATTAATTAAAACGTTTAAAATGGAACTTTGTAAACCGGCAAAGACTCCAATGAGTCAGGAAGTTTGCCAAACTGATGATCAAAGTCCCAAATTTGATAAGTCCATATATCAATCTTTGATTGGCAGCTTATCATATATAAGCAATTGGTCAAGGCCAGATATAGCTTATAGTGTAAATCAGCTGGCACGTTTTAATTCAGATCCACATCAATGTCATTGGCAATCATTAAAGAGAATTTTAAGATATCTTAAAGGAACAATGAACCATGCATTGTATATAGAACCAAAGGGTGATTTGAGTCTTAGTGCCTATGCAGATGCAAGTTTTGCAACTGATATAAACACAAGAA
Source organism: Hydrophis major (assembly GCA_033807585.1). Classification (NCBI taxonomy): domain Eukaryota; kingdom Metazoa; phylum Chordata; class Lepidosauria; order Squamata; family Elapidae; genus Hydrophis; species Hydrophis major. The sequence goes on along the minus strand of CM066328.1, from coordinate 327,612,134 downwards.
AATCAACATCTGGGATGGCTATATTATTTGGTAAGACACTAATAGGGTGGAGGTCAATCAGACAACAGCATATCAGCTTGTCCACAATGGAAGCGGAATTTTCATGTCTGTCATTACTATGCACTGATTTGATTTTGTACAAACAGTTATTATTAGACATGGGTATAACTGTAAAAGATTCCATTATTGTGTACGAGGATAATCAAGCAGCTATAAAGTTAGCTACCAGTATTGCTGTAAAAACTAGATCAAAGCATACTGATTTAAGATACTTAAATGTTAGAGAATCTGTAAAAAATGGGCTAATTAAATTGGAATACTGCATGACAGAAGAAAACATTGCAGACCAATTTACAAAAGCTCAAGGAGTAACTAAGTTTAAAGAGAGTTGTAACAAATATGATTTAAAGATGTAAATAGTTATATTATTATTTCCTAAAAGGGGAGAATGTTAGGGATAACATTGTTTTACCCTAACTGGTTTAGGTAAATAATAATATGTAATCATAGTTTATAAGTTAAAGTGTCTGCAACTTTAACTGTGGAACAGTAATTAAGGGAGTGGTTGTAAAAGCACTTTAAAAGAAGCAAGGCGACAGCTTGCTCTCTCTCTGGCTTTGATGGTTCCTGATTACTGCAAGGACACAACACTGCATTGCTCGAACGGGAGAGAAAACAAAGGACTGGCTTGTAAGTGTATTGACATAGGGTATTCAACACGGACTTTGCTAACTGAATATCCCTGAATGGACTGACTAAATGATACATGACTATTGGACTGTTATTTTGACTATGCTATGAACTCATAATGGAATAAACTATATATTTGATAGCACAAGCGTTTCTGTCATTTTTACTGTATGTTAATAAACATACAAGCTTAGCTCACTCATTTATCTGTGTGCCTATCTGACTAAGCTGCACATTCTGTTTAGCTTGTCTCCCTAACCCTGGTTGGGAAAACCAGGCTTAACAAACCGTTTTAGCCACCTCTAAACCATTATCATTTAACACATATAATTCACCTCTTAAAGATGCAGTAATTCTCTTATCTTCTTTCTCAATTATGCAGTTATCTCCTTTAAAGGTAACTACATATCCTAGTTTAACCAAAATTCTAACTGAAATTAAATTAAACTTAAGTTGTGGTACATATAACATTTTTACATTCTCTTTTATGAAAGAACAATATGCTATACCTTGACCTTTAGCTTTCAGTTTCCAGCCATTGGCTAACGATATCTGTTGTGTACTCTGGGACATTTTAATAAAATTTTTGTTATCATTTGTTATACAGTGGGATGCTCCACTGTCAACCACCCACAAATTATTTTTTACAGCTCCGTTAGTATACATGGCTAACTCTAAATTTTTATTTATCTTTTGATGACTTTTAGTATTCTGGCCAGCATTCTGGCGCTTTGCTTTTTTACAAAATCTTGCCAAATGTCCTCTTCCTCCACAATTAAAACCCTTTTTAATTGCGTATGCAGTAGGAGATTTATTGTCTTCTTTTTGAGGTTGCTCCCTCCTTAATTCATCTCTTTCAAGTCTTCTTCTTGTCTCTTCAATCAATCTTCCAGTTATATCAATGAAAGTTAAACTTTCCTAAGGCAATATTTCAAGGGAAGTGATGTAGTTATCATAACTTTCGTTTAGTGATGATAGAATTATGTAGACTTGGTGTAGTTCAGAGAAAATATGCTCTTTCTCATGCAGTTCTTGAAAAATGCTTTTCATAGTTTCCAAATGACTCAGCACATCACCATTCGTCTGGAGATGCGTCCTGAAAAGCTTCTGTGTTAGATTTATGTAAGCACCAACGTTATCTCGGACATAAATCCTCTTCAGCTTCTGCCAACACCCAACAGCCGTTTGCTCTCCACGGATATGAACAAGTTGCTGGTCAGACAGTGTTAGTCCTATTATGCAAATAGCTTGTTCATTCTTTTGTTTAAATTCTTTTATTTTTAGTCTATCTTCCTCAATCTCTGGATCCCATTCCTCTACGTTTGATGGATTTTCAATTATGTTCCACAGACCTTCTCTTCTTCGAAGTAGACTACATTTTATAGACCATGATACATAGTTTGTTCCATCAAGCTTGGATATAAGGGAAAAACTTTGTAAATTGACTTGTGCCATGTTTTCTTATATGGATATAAAACTATCATTAATAAAACACAGCTGTCTGTTTACTGTAATGTATAACAACACAAACTCTCACTTTTTACATAAATCTGTTTTATCCTAGTTAAACTGATTTTGCAGCCTCTGGGCCCATAACCAGTATTAAGCCTGTGTTCCCCAACCAGGGTTAAGGAGACAAGCTAAACAGAATGTGCAGCATTAGTCAGATAGGCACACAGATAAATGAGTGAGATAAGCTTGTATGTTTGTTAACATACAGTAAAAATAACAGATACACTTGTGCTATCAAAAATATAGTTTATTCCATTTAGAGTTTATAGCATAGTCAAAAATAACAGTCCATTAGTCATGTATCATTTTTTCAGTCCATTCAAGGATATTCAGTTAGCAAAGTCCGTGTAGAATATCCAATGTCAGTTCACTTACAAATCAGTCCTTTGTCTCTCCTTTTCAGTAGGGGAAAAACACAGTCTTCAGTCTATCCAGTAATTAGGGATCATCAAGCCAGAGAGAGCAAGCTGACGTTCCTTGCTTCTTTTATGGTGCTTTCACAACCACTCCCTTAATTACATTCCTACAGTTAAAGTTGCAGACACTTTAACTAATAAACCATGATAACATATTTATTATTTTACCTAAGCCAGTTAGGGTAAACAATGTTATCCCTAACAGGTTTCCCTGATAGTCCTTGAGTATGATTCTTTGGATTCTGAGGTCTTGCCGCCGGATGGCAGGGATTAATTGTTTAAGGGTCTTCCAGGAAACCATTGAGAGGGACGATCCTGAATCGACTTCCATCACACAAGGCTGGTTTTCGATGGCAATCCTTACTCGGATCTTCTTTGCATCTAATGATGAGGCCTGACCAATCGTGATGGTTTGGTGTGCCTCTTCTCATTTCGTTGAATAGGCTAGTGGTTTATTTCTGTAGGAGTGGTTGTTCCATTGGTGGTTCAAATGTTCCCAATTCACAGGACGACTTCCTGTGGTTTGGCGGTAGTTGGTCCCCCTCTGAAGTGGGCTGGATCCTTGCTTGCTTCTACAGACCTTTTTGATGTGGCCTCTCTTCCCACAAACATGGCAGAGCGCGTCGAGGAATTTGCAGTCTGATCATGGGTGGTTTGCCCCACAACCTGCGCATTGATACTGCAGTCTCTGGTTACGCTGGTGGCGTTGGTCTCGTTCAGACTGGAGCCGGTTGACTTCTTCCTCATCACTTTCTGATGACAATTCGAGGTCCTCGTGATGGGTTGCCTCAAGGCGAGGTGAGGTTTTGCCGGCGAGTTGGCGGAGCGAGGCATTGGTGCAGTGCATTCGGGCAGCCGACTTCCTGGTTGCTTCTGCTGCAGTAGCGTCAGCTATGGTATCTGTAAGGCTGATGTCGCCTTTCGCCATCAGCTTACTTTGCATGTGAGGTGCATCTAAATCCAGAACTATTCGGTCTCTTAGAGTTTCTTCGAGGTCAGTGAACCCACAGAGGCCTCCCAGGTTCCGGAGATCCGTGATGAAATCTGCAACGCTTTCTCCTTTCCGCTGGTCTCTCTGGTAAAATTCATGTCTTCGGACAAGCGTTGGTATGGTAGGTGCATAGTGGGCCCATAGGAGAGGCTTGAGGATGTCCCAGTCCATGGATTTCACCTCAGCTGGTTTCGCCAGTGCCTCAGCCATCTTAAAAATGGCAGGTCCGCAGTGAGTCAGGAATACTGCTCGCTTTTTTCCAGTAGTGGCATCCTTCAAGTTGTTGGTCTCCAGAAACATCTGGAACCGGTCCATGTATGAGTCCCAGTCTTCTTGTGCCAGGTCGAATGGAGCGGGTGGTATGGTGCCGCCGGTCATGGTTTCCGCCGTTGATGCGCCTTCAGCCACGTGCTCTGTTTAGTGATCTGTAGTGTTCAGTCAGCTCTGACGTCTCTGGATCCCATCCTCATCGCCAGTGTTAAGTTCTGCGCATGGGCGCAAGGAACGGAGACGAGACAGTGAACAATGAACTTCAACTCTTTATTAATCATTCCGAACAGAGCAAAAACCTAGGGCAGCAGCAGCCCTTTTATTGGCAAGCTGCTGATCTAGTAACCAATACGAAACATGGAGTGTTAACCCCCTTAACCAATGAGAGTGGCTCGTTAACAGCCAATCAGATTCTCCTAAACGGACCAATCCGATATCACTTTTATCGGCCAATCAGAAGTGCAGGACTAGAACTGTTTTTTATGTCCCATAGTTAATAAAGTATGAGCTTGAGGTTAAGTGCAGGGTTCTGGCCCTGCACTTCTGATTGGCTGTTAGGCAGCCAGATTGGATTGGCTAGTTCTTAGGAATCTGATTGGCCCTTAACAGAGGATTATTATTGGTTTAAAGTACTTGCGTTCATAGCTCACTATTGGACAATTCTCACAAAGGTTGCCTATATAAGGCAGGGTTCACTGTTGTTGTTTTGAGAAGTCACTATGCTAATAAAGAGCTGAAAGTCACTATTCAGAGGCTGTCTCCATTTACTCCGACCCATGTCCAAGGACTTAACACTGGCGACGAGGATGGGATTTGGAGACGTCTGAACCTAAGAAGTCAGGAAGCAAGACCAAGCACGTGGAAGACGACGCCAACAACGGAACCATGTCCAGCAGCATCGTACCACCCGCTCCGTTCGATCCAAACCAAGAGGATTGGGAATCCTACATGGATCGCTTCCAAATGTTTCTTGAGACGAATAATTTGAAGGACGCCACACCAGCAAAAAAGCGGGCACTGTTCCTGATGCACTGCGGCCCAGCTGTTTTTAAAATGGCAAAAGCACTCGCCAAACCTCGAGAAGTGAAAGCCATGATCTGGGACGACTTCGAACCCATCCTGAGAGATCATTACGTGCCAACCGTGCCTACACTCGTGAGACGCCATGAGTTTTATCAAAGGAACCAGCGAAAAGGAGAGAGCGTGGCCGATTTCGTGGCAGACATCCAAAATTTAGGAGGCCTCTGTGGGTTCGCCGATTTAGAAGAAGCACTAAGAGACTGAGTAATTCTGGGATTAGATGCGCTAGGCATGCAGAGCAAGCTGATGGCGAAAGGTGACATCAGCCTTGCTGACGCCATCGCTGAGGCCATGGCTGCGGAGGCAACCAAAAAGTCGGCTGCACAATTACGGCGAAGCCGCACTTCGGCAACACAACCGACCGGCGAAATGTTACCCAACTCAGAAGGGCAGCTCGTTACGACGCACCATGAGGACCTCTCTTCGTTGTCAGACAGCGATGAAGAACGGGTCCATTGAATGCGGTCCAACCGGGATCCTCGCCCTAAGCCCTTACGCCCTTGCGCTGGCTGTGGAGCAAACCATGCCAGGGCCGAATGCAAATTCCGCAACGCACTCTGCCATGAGTGCGGGAAATGAGGCCACATCAGCCGGGTCTGCCGCAGCTTACCAGGACCCAGCCAGGCCTCAAAAGGGGCCAACTATCACCGATCGACAGGAAACCGTCCTGTAAGGCGAGAACCAGTAAACCACTCCTACAGAAATCGCGCTTTGCAAAAAGAAGAGGCTCACCATACTATCACTATAGGTCACGCCTCAGTCATGGACACTAAGAAAATTCGAGTCACGGTAGCCATCGAGAACCAGCCTTGCCACATGGAGGTCGACTCAGGATCGTTCCTCTCGATGGTGTCTTGGAAGACACTCAAGAAACTTATCCCCACAATCCAACGCCAAGACCTCCAATTTCAATGCCTCATCCTCAAGGACTACCAAGGAAATCGAATTCCTATGGTCGGGTCCTGCCGAGTCCGAGTCTCCTTCAAAAAACATACAGCGTACTTACCTCTAACAATCATCGACAGAGATAGACCTAGTCTATTAGGCCTCCAATGGTTCGCGCCACTAGGCATCGAGGTGGCCGGCGTGAACCGAGTCGGTGGTTGTGAGTGGGAGGAAGACCTTGTTTCTGAGTTCAGCAACGTTTTCGCGGACCGTTTAGGCGAGAATAAGGGGACCCCAATCTCATTTAGTTTAGATCCAAAAGTAGCTCCAATTCGCTTGAAGCCCCGTCGAGTTCCATTCGCTCTCAAAGCTAAGATCGACGAACAACTCGATAAGTTAATTGCTCAAGGGGTGTTGAAGCCCATTGGTCACTCTCCATGGGAAACCCCTATTGTAATGCCCATTAAGCCAGATGGGTCAATCCAAATTTGTGGGGACTACCGGGCCACTTTAAACCATGCCCTACAGCAGAATGCGTATCCAGTTCCGGTGGTGCAGCACCTCCTCCATTCCTTGGGGGGCGGAAAGGTTTTCGCTAAATTAGATTTAGCTCAAGCTTATCAACAACTACCAGTGGATGAAAAGACGGCTCAGGCCCAAACAATTGTAACGCACAGAGGTGCTTTTAAATGTACCCGATTGCAATTTGGAGTTAGTGTAGCCCTGGGGATATTCCAAAGCCTCATGGAAAGGTTGTTACTGGGAATCAAGGGCGTGGTTCCGTATTTTGATGACGTATTAATTGCAGCCCCTACCAAAAAAATCTTGCAGGATCGTTTGAAATGTGTTCTTAAAAAATTCCAAGAGGCAGGACTTAAGGTGAAAAAAAATAAATGTCACTCATACACTGACAGTGTTGAGTTTCTAGGGTATAGGATTGATAGCCAGGGCATCCACCCTACTGAAAGTAAATTAAAGGTGATAAAAAATGCCTCCAGGCCACGTAACAAGGCCGATCTCCAGGCATTCTTAGGCCTCATTAATTTTTATAATGTATTTTTACCACACAAGGCGACTGTTGCTGAACCGTTACACCGGTTATTAGATAAAAAAGCATTGTGGGTATGGGGTTACCGGGAAGAACAAGCGTTCCGGAATGTTAAAAAATTGCTCACATCTGACTCTGTACTTATACAGTATAACGAGACTTTTCCACTAGTTATAACCTGCGATGCCTCACCCTTCGGGGTGGGCACCATTTTGAGTCATGTACTGCCTCATGGGAACGAAGCCCCTGTTGCATACTTTTTGAAGACTCTTTCACATGCAGAGTGGAACTATGGACAAATTAATAAAGAAGCTCTCGCAATCGTTTCAGCTGTAAAGAAATTTCATGAATATGTGTATGGAAGGACATTCACCATTGTAACTGACCACAAACCGTTGCTGGGGATAATAGCTGGGGACAAGCCAACCCCCTACATAATATCCCCTAGAATGACCCGATGGTCAGAATTCCTCGCTGCTTATAATTATCGCCTTCAATATCGACCGGGGAAAGCCATTCCCCACGCCGACGCATTAAGCCAAGCACCGCTTCCAGAGACTCTGGATGATCCGGCACCAACGGCAACCATGTTGCAGATCGAAACACTCAACTCACCGCCTATGACCGCCCGAGACATCGTGAGAGAAACCAAACGAGACTACACCCTAGCCCGAGTCCTTGGCTGGGTAGAACACAGATGGCCATTGGACCAAGTCCCAGATGACTTCGCGCCATTTAAAGCAAGACAGACTGAGCTTTTTTCACAAAAAGGCTGTGTCATCTGGGGCGATAGAGTCGTTTTCCCAGAACGACTCCGGAAGACGCTACTACAAACCCTGCACGAGGGCCACCCCGGCATCGTGTGGATGAAAGCACTCGCACGAAGCTATGCATGGTGGCCGGGCATGGACCGGCAAATCGAGCAGTGGGTCAAAGCGTGTACCAGTTGCCAACAAGCCAGCAACGCCCCACCAAAAGCCATGCCTACTGAATGGGAAACACCACGTGGACCTTGGTCCAGAATCCACCTGGATTTCGTGGGGCCAACCAAGGGATATACCTTCCTGCTGACAGTCGACGCATATTCCAATTGGTTAGAAGTTCATCGGATGACGGCCACAACTTCTGAGTCAGTGATTAAGATCCTTAGTAGACTCTTTGCAACCCACGGATTTCCTGATGTCCTGGTGTCCGATAACTGGCCACAGTTCACGGCATTGATGTTCGAGCAGTACCTCGCTGACCGCGGCATCCGCCATGCGCTCACCTCACCTGCATACCCTGCGACCAATGGCCGAGCGGAACGCATGGTCCAATTTGTTAAAAAGACTTTGCAAAAAATGGACTATGACAATATCGATGACAAAGTCAACCAAATTCTCTTTTTACAACACATAACGCCACATAGCGTCACTGGCAGAACTCCCGCAGAACTACTGATGGGACGAAGACTCCGTTCCCACCTCGACCGGTTGCACCCTGCTTACGAACCAGAAAAGCCAATAGGATCCAGTGGCCGCTGTCGCACGTTCCAGGTAGGAGACCGCGTTTACGCACAGAACTTATCAGACGACCCGTTATGGACAGAGGCAACGGTAGTACGAGTGACTGGCCCCAAATCCTACGTAGTGAAATGCTGTGACAATAGACTGTGGAAACGGCATATCGACCAATTACTGTCACGACTCATGACGGCCAGTCAACAACTCCCCCATGACCAAACCAGGGGGGGGGAGGTACAGAAGAAGAAGATGACGTTCCAGGGAACCTGCTCGAAGAGAGTGACGAATCAAGTGAGACTCAAGAAATGGAGCAGGAAGGAGAATTCTTTGCACCACCAGAAATTGCACCTTAGCAAGAAGCAGAGACACTGCCAAACAACAATCTACCTCAACAGGATTGCAATCAACCAGTCCAACGAAAATCCGAAAGACTTAAAAGACAACCATCCTACTTAAAGGATTATATAACTACACCATAATTAAGAAGCCAGGGGGAAGGGGTGTTATGTATGTACCAGAGTTAATAAAGTATGAACTTGAGGGGGACTTCCGGTTTCGCGTGGCTTCGGGGCAGCAGGAATTCGCGACAGCTCGCGATTCCTGCTGTGCTAGCCGTCGAGGTACCCCCGATCCAGATGGGTCAGGGGGATATGGCTGCCCTGTAGGGACAGCTGAAGAGAGAGGGGAGTCGGATAGGGAGGTGGGGGTGTCGCAGACCCCCCCCTTCTCCGGGAAAACCCCTTTTTCCCAAGGCGGTGGAGCGGCGGTCAGCAATGGCCGCCACGAAGAAGCCAGCAACCGGGTAAGAACTGTGCTGGAGGAAGTGTGAAGAGTGAAAGTTCTGTCTGAGCCGGGTCAAGTAACACCTTTTAAATTGCCTGGAATTGAGCTGCTTGAATTGCTGGAGGATACATTGTATCCCTAAGAAGAGCGAAAAGCGGCGGAGAAGCTGTTAAAGGGAACTTTTTTTTTTTTTTTTTTACTCTCCCACCCCACGGAAATAGCAGAAATATTTGGATATATTAGACATTGAAAGTGGATTGCTTTGAAAGCTGAAGCTAAGAGACAAAGGGATTTTTGGACATTGAAAAATTTAAGAAATTGGAAAATCTTTGCTGGAGGTATGGATTTCTGATTATTTAAAATTGTCATTGCAAGTGGGAAGGGAGAAAAAAAATTGGAGCAGAAGCTGAAAAAGGAGGAGATTGCCTAGAACGTCTTTGTGGATCCCAAAGGAAGATATATGGTAATTGGACCTCTTTGATTAAAAATTAATCCAGAAAGAGAAAGAGAAGAAGGAAGAAAAGTATTAACTTTTGGAACTTTTTTTTTTTTTTAATTGCTTTTGATTGTCTTTGATTAAAAATACTTGTGGTTGTTTTGGAAAAAGTTTCCCTTTTTATAATGGCATCGTTTGTGGATGAACTAGAGATTGAATATCAAAAATATAAAAAAGAAGATACTTTGGGCGCTTTGTTTCAATTCTTAGAAATGGCGTTATGTTCTGTTGAAAAGTTGATTACGCAGCAGAAGGACTGGGACAAGGAAGAAGAGGAAGAAGAAGCCATCTTTGATGAACAATGGGTCCCTTCCGGAGAGGAGGAGAAAAAGGATAAGAAAAAGGGGATTTTAAGAATTATAAAAACAACCAAAAGAGAGAAAAATGAGCGAAAAGATGGAGGCAAGGTTAGAAAGCAAAGGAAAAGGAGTAAGAAAAGCGAAGGGAAAAAGCAAAGGGGTAGAAAGGGCAAGGAGAAGAATAAGCAAGAGAGAAAGGGGGGGAGGAGAAGCCTTAATGGGGGGAAGCAAGACCTAAAGAAAAAAAGTTTATTTAGAGACAATGGGTGAATTTAATTTAGATTAAAAGAGGGATTCTGGAGGGTATATAAGAGTGTGTTTTTATATGTATATTTAGAATATAAAATTTATTATGTAATTTTAGAATCTTTTAAACAGAATCCCAAGAAAGATTGCTATATGTAGTATTTCTAAGTTAGGGTAATGAGTTATAGATGTTACTCCAATTGGTGTACAGGAGAAGTATAGTAAAAGAAAAAAAAGATGAATGGATAATTGGAAATAGAACAGACAAAGAATGTTGTTGAAAATGGTAATAAGATATGGAAGGATATATATGCTTTTTTTGGGGGGGGGATTTTGTATATTGATAAAAGGCAATAAAATTTTAATTAATAAATAATTTGGATGGAAAGGAGAAGTAGGGACAAGATATGAAGTTAATATTATATGAAATATTGATATTATAATCTGGAAATGTTATGCCTTATTGGTCTTTTATTATTATTTTTTCTTAGAAAAGAATTTATAAGCTGCTATGCCTTGATTCTTTGTGCATTGTTTTTATAAAACTGATAAAAATGGTTTTTATATATATATATAAAAAAGAAAATGATAATAAGATATGGAAGGAGATATGGGTTGAATATGATGTTTGAATTTGTGTCTGTGTGAAGAGTTTTAACCCGGGAACAGACAACCTTCAGAAAAGATCTTTTAGTTTTGTTTATGTTTTGTGTTTGTATGTTTGTGTATTGTGTTTATGGTAAAACTAACAAAATTTGTTTTTTATAAAAAAAAAAAAAGGAAAAAAGAATCAATAAAACCTTGGAGGAATGTTAGATGAGAATAATTTAAACAAGCCAGAAAGAAAAGAATATGATGACTATAAAATGGATAAATATGGAAGAGAAATGAAATTGAATAGGAGTAAAGAGAAATAATGAGAAATTTGCTGAAAGATATTTGTGTGTCCATATGGAGATGGGATAAATTGGAATTATGCTGTATAAAAATAATGTTTTGTTTGACTTGTAAGGATCTACAATGTTAAGAGGTTTTATGTGTTTATGTATTTAATGGTTAATGATGTGTTGTTTTATCTTTAAAATTAATAAAAATTTGTTTCAAAAAAAAAAAAAAGTATGAACTTGAGGTTAAGTGCAGGGTTCTGGCCCTGCACTTCTGATTGGCTGTTAGGCGGCCAGATCGGATTGGCTAGTTCTTAGGAATCCGATTGGCCCTTAACAGAGGATTATTATTGGTTTAAAGTACTTGCGTTCATAGCTCACTATTGGACAATTCTCACAAAAGTTGCCTATATAAGGCAGGGTTCACTGTTGTTGTTTTGAGAAGTCACTATGCTAATAAAGAGCTGAAAGTCACTATTCAGAGGCTGTATCCATTTACTCCGACCCATGTCCAAGTACTTAACAAGAACCCTGCTATTTTCTAAAGGTTTTGATAAACTTTATTGAAGCGTTTTATTAGTTCATAACAGTTTCAACCCTGCTATGCTCTGAACACATGAACACATAAACAAGAATATAAACCTTGATTTTGCCATAAATGGGCCTTTCAGGCAGAACTCTCCCTGGGATTATTTCATAATGGTTTCATTAGCTTTTCTACAATATTTCTATGAATCAAAGCACTGTGTGCTTACATCCCTGTTTGGTCAGCTTCTAGTGGGATAGCTTGTTGAGAAAGCCTGATGGTATTTTCAATTAACCTTTTAGTCTTATTTTTACGGAAAAAATCAATTCAGTTTCCAGTCCCAGAGCAAGGAGACTGATCCTTTGCCATGCTGATGAAAGTTGATCAGTCATGAATGCCTTCTTCTAGTATTAGAACCAAATGGCCAATGGTGGGATTCAATTTTTTTTACTATCAGTTCTGTGGGTGTGGCTTGGTGGGTGTGGCTTGGTGGGTGCAGCAGAGGAAGGACACTGTAACAGCTCCATTCCCACCCTACTCCAGGGTAAGGATATTGCAAAATCTCCATTCCCACCCTACTCCTGGAGGAACGTTACTGCAAAATCCCATTCTGTCCCCACCCCACTAACCTGCTTTCCAGCTCCATTCTCCTGTATACAGGATGACAAAAGAAGACCCAGCCAATCAGCTGGGACTTGGGAGGCAGAGAATAGATGGTGGTGGGGCCAGTCAGAGGTGGTATTTGCCAGTTCTCTGAACTACTCAAAATTTCTGCTACTGGTTCTCCAGAATTGGTCAGAATCTACTGAATACCACCTCTGCAACTGGCCCAGTGTTAGGGTCTAAACACTTTCTCGCCAGCAATGACTAAGATGAGTCAGATTCTGCAATCAGCAGCCATAGCAGAGCCTGTGATGAGTATGCTGCTATGAACTCTCAGTTCTTTGCTTGAAAAATTCATTGGAAGTCTCAAGAATTTCAAGAAGGTTGTTTACTCAAGGCAAATTACACTTTCTTTCAGACAAGATTTTCCCCTACTTAGATTGCTTCTGCACAGGATTTAATAATGAGTCTATTGTCTAGAAAGGAACAGCAATGAGGTCTATGTTTGATAGGACAATTTCATTCATTACAGATGGGCTGAGTGTGGTGTGGTGTGGAGGATATTCAAGGAAAGAAGCTTAATCAATCCTACTCACTGAATTCATAACCAAACTGATATTTGAAGCAGCTATTTTCCACTTCTCCTTTTTAACTATGGTATTACATTAGTCTTCTGCTTTGTTAGGGCAATATTAATGTGCATCCCAGTACTGCAGGGGGATATGAATGCTGAGATTCAGAGATTGCTGAAGAGCTGCCATCTATTTAGAGTTTTGCTGATAGCAGGCATGAGGTGCCAGAAAATTCATTTTTTTTCTATAGTAAAATTGATTTTCAGATGACTCACAGTATCAGCAAAACATTGAGAAGATAGCAATTCTTCTGGAAGAGATGCAAGAGAGATCTCAAAGAAACCAGCTTAGTTAGCATAGTATTTTCTGTTAATACATCTTTCTTAGCTATAATAAGGATTAATTATATCTTTAAAGAAAATCAATTGTAACTAATTATTAACATTTAGAATATAATGAGGATTACTCTGAACTGTTAATTAAGATGTAACTTTAACTTTTCATTAAAAATGTTCCTATAATTTAGAAAGCCACACAGTTGTCTCGCATGTCCGGAGATATATTGGTCATATACTAATTTCAGCATATTGATTTCGATCTATTATTACCCAAGATAGAATCAATTGATGAATACTTCTTTAGTGCATAAAAACTGTTTATCAATATCAAGGTGATGAAAACCTAAAGCAAGAAACAGCTATGGATATCCCAATTATATATTTACTGTAAAAGACAAGGACTCTTATTGATCTACATACCAGCAGAAATAAGACTTGTCTGGTGAGGACATAGAGAAGTAGACATTGCTGAAGAAGCAAGGATGATTGTTGGCCAAAGGATGGACCTTGGTCAATGAAAAGGGAGAGAAGGGAGAGATGGTATGATCACTCACATGTACTCCAGACAGCTGCTCCTTGCAAGTAGACTGCAGGAACTGAGATTTCTGTGGCTGGTTGAAGACCTGAGTGGCTGAGAGTTATGGGATTCCTATTAAGCTCACAGTTGTAGCCTATACAGACATGAAAGTTTGACCAAGATTCATTTCTTAATCACTTTCTGAACTACTTTTTAAAAGCTTTTTTCGGGTATTAAGTTTTATGGCATTCACTGGCTCCTTCAATTCTTAATGGAAGAAGTTTTAACTCTGACTTTAAGGATTTAGAGAAAAAAATGGGGGGGGGAAATAAATGGAAAAGGGTTGATTAGATGTTGAGACTTTGGAAAAAGTGCAAAGAAAAGCAACTAAGACGATTAAGGACCTGGAGACAAAACACATGAATGGTTGCAAGAATTGGGTCTAGGGAAAAGAAGGGCTATGGGTGACATGATAGCAGTATTCCAGTATTTGAAGGGCTGCCACAAAGAAGAGAGGGACAACTTATTTCCCAAAGCCCCAGAAGTCAAGACAAGAAACAATGGATGGAAACTAATCAAGGAGAGAAGCAACCTGGAATTAATGAGAAACTTTCTAGCAGTGAGTACAATTAACTAATGGAATAGGATGCCTTCAGAAGTTGTAGGGTTCATCACTGGAGGCTTTAAAGAAAAGACTGGATAGCCACCTATCTGAAATGATATCGGGTTTCCTGCTTGAGCAGTGTTCTGACCCAAACCTTGTTCCAAGGAAACAAACACGAAACAGAGGTAACAGCAAAATCTTTTAATGATTCTTTACGAATTCCATTCCTTCACGGTTAAAAGACTGTTTCAAATTAATTGTCTCTGATAAGAATGAGCCTTGCCAAGGTTGTGCAAGGCTGCCAAGAACACAAGATAAAGTTACTAAGAAATATTTCAAGCACAAAGAGTCTCCAGACACAAACCAAGATATTCCAAATGTCCACAAGGTTTGAGTGCAAAAACTTCTTTGCTTCCTGCAAAGAACTCCGGTTTCTCGGCTGGCTTTTATCTCTTGGGAGGGGGGGCATTTCCTTGCAGCCTTACTCCTGAGTCGCCCATGCTGCTGTAGCTGCTCTTTCCTTTGAACAGCCCTGCGTGCATGTGCACTGGGCACAGGCTCCTCAGGGACTTCTTCATCACTGCTGCCAGCCTCCACAATCTCCGAAGGCAGCATTTCACTCTCTGATGGTCCTGGCCCCATCCCTGCATCACACGCAGGCCCTTCATCTGAATCCTCACTCTCTGAGACGTCAGCTGTCTGCACCTGCTGCCGGCAAATCACAACAAGCAGGGGGTTGGACTTGAAGACCTCCAAGGCTCCTTCCAGCTGTTCTGATTGGTGTAAGGCAAATAGGAATAAGCACAGCATCTAAGCATCAAGGCCCCCAGTACTTTGATCTGGCACACTATATCTACTTTGTAAGTGACGCTTCTGTGAATCACATGGGGAGAGGACTTGAAATGGCCTTCAGCAGACTGCATCAGCTCCTTCCTTCAAACCACTTTTTAAGAAGAGTCCGATGTGAGTGAGAGAACAGATTCTCAAAAGTTTCTCAAAGAGAAACAGGTACAGCTGTAACAACGTGGATCCAAGTTGGAAAGCCCAGTCAATGACAGCAATAAATCAGTGGCCTAAAATGCAGCCAATTAGCCAAAGGGCGTGTTGAAATTGGTTCACATAATTGGGCTTTCAGCATGAATCGAGAGTGACAGCTTCATCAGTGTGATTTGATGAATGCTGACCACATAGATACCAAAGCAAAACATTCTCTATTTTAATATAGTTTTAGAATTACAAATAAAATAAGGTTTGGAATAAAGATACCAAACGTATAATTCAAATGTGCTTGTATGGTTGCCAAGAAAATATTGCTATCATGGGGCCATATAATTACAACTGTCAACATGTGTATACATACACAAACACAAACACACACGCACCCCCCCCCTACTGTTAACATTCTCATTCAAATATTCTTCAGGGACCTCCTGAAGGGCAGAAATCTTGTTTCCGTGCCCTTTGCTCAATATAACATTGTGCCACTTGAATTGTGCTCATTGTCATTTCTCAGGCTTTTCTAATATCTTCCCAGGGAGGCTTAGTAACAGACATCCTTGCTACTTTTTCTTATGTAGGGAAGGGGAAAAAAATAACATTCTTCACCCAATTGAGAGGTCCATCTTGAGATTTCATAAGCCACACAGCTTTTCCATAAGCAAACCATATCCATATCTGAATATATGCCCAATCACAAATCTACATCAACATTTCTCTATACAAAATATTTGTATTTCCTTTTCATCATTTTTTTTTTCTTGGACATTCACATTCGTTCATTTCTGATTCACTCCTTGACATATCACATCATTCTTCCACACATCTCTAAAATAAAGCTTCACGTTCCATCCTCAGTTTTCATCTGAAATAATTTCACCATTTTTATTCTTACTTCAGTTTTTTCTGCTGGAGGCCTTTTCTCTGCTTAATCCTTTTTGCCCACTTCTAAAAATAGTGTTGATTTCCCTCAAAACTGGAATTGCATTTCCTCTGTTAATACACTTTAATATTGATTTTAAAATAAAAAATAAAAAAATAACTGAATGAAAAACATTGTTAGATTTTTAGGAATGGTTGAAAACAAGTATTTATTTATGCTACATTTTATGTAGACCTGCATTCTTTACTTAAGATGTCCCAAATCCCTGAACTTTATTCTTCCCTAACAGGGGTCTCTTCTCTTTGAAGAAATTTGATAGCTGAGACCAGACAGGCTTGTGTTGGATGCCTTTCTGTAAAATGATGAGCTAATTCTCTACAGGAGTAGAGAATAAATAGTAAACAACAAATAAACAAATAGTAAACAACAATGCTTATTAAGAATATGAACTCACAGTTATGTAAAAGTACATTATGTAAAAGTAAAAAGTTGAGATTTGATGTTATTATCCTATTATACTGCCCCAAAGGGAGTCAGAAGTCAACGTCTTTTCTTTATTTTTTCCTTCTTTTCTACACTTTTCCCTCCCCTATTTTTCCAATTTTGCTTTTGTATTTTTGTATATATCTAAACTAATAATAACTAATTTTATATATCTAAACTAATAAAAAAAAAATGGAGTGCAGTTAGGCTAATCAACAGCAAGAGTAGTAACAGAGGTAGTCCCTGACTCACAACCATTTGTTTAGAGTTCATTTGAAGTTACAATGACACTGAAAAAATGATTTATGACTGGACTTCACTCTTACAACTGTTACAGCATCCCCTCAGTCATGTGATCGAAATTTGGGCCCTTAGCAACCGGCATGTATTTATGATGGTTTTAGTATCCTACAGTTATTTCATCACTATTTGTAACCTTCCCAACCAGTTTCGAACAAGCAAAGTCGGGGGAGGGGGAGCAAGATTTGCTTAATAACAACTTGATTCTCTTAAATTGCAGTGATTTGCTTAACAACTCTGGCAAAAAGATTGTAAACATGAGTGTGGTTCACTAAACAAATGCCTTGCTTAACAACAGAAATTCTGGCTCCAATTGTGGTCTTGAGTCAAATACTATCTGTGTTATTTTATTAACTGTGCAACTATCTGTCAATCTTGTGACCTACAGCTGATTGATAGGGGGATCTCCTCACACTGTGCTGGCTAAAAAAATTCTTTACACCAATGATTTATAACAAACCATCTCCACATCTGTAGCTGGAAGGAATTCCTGTGGAATTTTTGGTGCTCTCTGAGCTTGGTAGTTTGCTTGATGATGATGTTTACTTAGTTGGGCAATGAAAGGCCAATGCAAGCAAACACAAAACTCAGATGTACCACAACTCCACAATTCAGCTCTAGGTTACAGATACTGTTTTCTATTGAAACCTCAGGTGTACAAGAAGCCTGGAGGCACTACAGCCAGCTATGTCTTAGGTAGAACTGTATTCATAGAATCAAGAACAGATTTCCAGGTGACAAGCTATATATGTCAATCCAAGGAACTTGACACATTTTCTATATACCACTATGATAGATGATGGACCCTTGTGCACCTTCACAAGAGCTCCTCCTGCCCACAGCCGTGGTTTGTTTACCTGCCTGCCAACCTGCTTGTGAGCTGCCTGGGACTTGGAACATCCTCTTGTGTTCCCTACTTCTTTGGTTGTTGGAAAATTACCAGCAAGTCATTGTTTAATGACAGCATCAGAGATTTCTGTGATTGCTATCAGTAATCAATGAGGTCATGTGACATTCTGCTTGATGGCCACATAACTTAGGGACAGAATTTCTGGTCCCAATTATTGTGCTAACCAAATGCATTAAAAACACAACTTTTAAAAGACATTAGTCTGAAACAGAGGTGGTATTCAGCAGGTTCTGACCAGTTCTGGAGAACCGGTAACAGAAATTTGCAGCAGTTCAGAGAACCAGCAAATACCATCTCTGACTGGCCCCACCCCATCTATTCTCTGCCTCCCAAGTCCCAGCTGATTGGCTGGGTCTCCTTTTGTTGCCCTGAACAAGAGAACAGAGCTGGAAAGCAGGTTAGTGGGGTGGGGAGGGAATGGGATTTTGCAGTAACCTTTCCCCAGTGTTCTGACCCAACCGGTTTCCCAAAGAGCAAACACAGACAAAGGGAGCAGCCCCCACCTTTTAAGGTTTAATAACGAATCCTGTTCCTTTACAGATAAAAGGCTGCTTTCCACTAATTAGCTCCGACAAGAAAAAACCTTGCCAAGTTGTTTGTCAATGCTTCCAAAAAACCCAGAGATAAGAACTAATTTACAAGATTCTCTAAAGACGAACTAAGATGTCCACAAGCTGAGCTTCAGAGCTTCTTTGCCTTCTGCAAAGAACACTTTTCCAAACCTGGCTTTTATCCTCTTGAGGGAGGGGCCATTACCTTGCAGCCTTACTCCCAAGTCGCCTGTGCTGCTGTAATTGTTCTTTCCTCTGAGCAATCCTTCGTGCACATGCACTTGGCACAGGCTCCTCGGGAACCTCCTCATCACTGCTGCCAGCCCCCACAATCTCTGAAGTCAGCAGTCCACTCCCTGATGGTCCTGGTTCCTCATCAGAGTCCTTGCTCTCCTCAGCCATCTGCACCTCCTGCTGGCTAACCACAACACCCAGGAGTGGGGAGGGAATGAAGATTTTATAGTATTATTCCCCTGGAGTGGGGTGGGAATGGAGATTTTGCAGTATCCTTCCCCTGCCATGCCCACCAAGCCACACACACAGAACAGATAGTAAAAAAATTTGAATCCCACCACTGGTCTGAAACTCTTGTAGCAATTTCTGACATTTGCAATCTTTTATTGTTACATTAACCTATACAGCTTGTTTATGAACTTCATTCTGTTCTAATGAACTGGAAAATTAAAATTGCAGGGATGTTCCTTTCCTTTGCCAGGCAATGAGATAATAGAACTGTTTTCTTCTCCCCAAACCTCCTACCTCATCTGTGCCATTTTGGCACCTTTAGCTTAGGAATGGACTAAAAATAGTGAAAGGCTTGTACAAATAATTGTATTAGAAAACTTTATTGTAATTAAGATGCAAACATAATGCAAAACTCAATGTGAAGCTAGTCAATTTTTATATCAGTGACAGAACTTTAAAATGTTGATGCAGTACTAAATTAAGACAGCAAACAATACTTAAAAAAACAGCATTAAAAAAACTCTGTTCTATATACCTTAACTACAGTGTAGTAAAAAGGATCTTCTTTTCTCATCAGTGAATTTAAGAACATATCCCACAAAATACTGTTATTTTTTCTTCCCTCCAGGTTTCCCAGCCTTTTTTTTTTGCACATCTGGGCTTTTCTTCTCTTGCTCTGCTCGAATGGCGGCTTCTTCAGCTGCTAGTGCTTCTAGTCTTAAACGTTCAGCCTCCAGTAGTTTGCCTCTGTATGTGTCTCGGATTCCAAAGATCCTGCTTCGTGCCTCATCTAAGGATATCTGTTCAAAAATAAATATACATGCTCCATGCGCAATCAGTATGTACATAGATAGATAGATAGATAGATAGATAGATAGATAGATAGATAGATATAGATACAGATACAGATACAGATACAGATACAGATACAGATACAGATACAGATACAGATACAGATACAGATACAGATACAGATACAGATATAGATATAGACATAGATATAGATATAGATATAGATATGTTTTCTTAAGTTTTCGTGGGTACTTACATGTCTGGCATTCAGCTTTGTTCAGGTATTTTCCCACGTCATAATAGTGGTGACTCATTGGTGAGAACACACCCCCACCCAATCAGAACACAGCCAAGTCCCCACCCAATCAAGTCACACCCCCACTAGCAGTTAAAAGGAAGAAGCAGCTGCATGCTCACATCACTCTGAGAAGCACAGAGCTGAAGACCAAGCCTGAAGATGATGAATGAGACTTCATCGAAACGTTGCCTAGATACTTCCAATCTTACGCGGGAAAAAACCCGAATAACCAAAGATCCACATACAAATACCCGCGAGAACCTCAGAAAACACACACACACACACACACACACACACACACACACACACATATATATATATATATATATATATATATATATATATATATATATATATATATATATATATTCTTAAGTTTTCGCGGGAACTTACATGTTTGGCATTCAGCTTTGTTCGGGTATTTTCCCACATCATGGTAGTGGTGCTTTTAAAGTTGTAGCAACGTTTCAGCAGAATCTCATCTGCCATGCCTGATGATGGCAGATGAGATTCTCATCAGACCAGAAGCCTGATGATGGCAGATGAGATTCTGCTGAAACGTTGCTACAACTTTAAAAGCACCACTACGATGACGTGGGAAAATACCCGAACAAAGCTGAATGCCAAATATATATATATTTATATTTGTTTAGGTGTGTTAGGAAGTTGTTTAGGTTTTCTTGTCCATGGGGCCTAAACAACTTCCTAACACACCTAAACAGCGCACACCCCAAAATCAAGTTCACCATGGAAACAGAAACAAACAAACAACTACCATTCCTAGATGTACTAATCTACAAGAAAACAGATGGCACACTAGGACACACCATATACCAGAAGAAAACACACACTAACCGCTACCTCAACGCCCAATCCCACCACCACCCAGCACAGATAAACTCCGTGGCCAAAACACTAATTACTAGAACCAAACGCCTGGCAGACAAGACACACATTAAGACTGAACTATGCACCCTGACTAAAATATTGACAGCCAACGGCTTCCACAAAAGCAAAATCACCAACTTGATCCACAAAAGCACACTGAGACATAATAGAGACCCAGAAGATGAACAGACCCATGGAACAGCTGCCCTGCCCTACATAAGAGGCACTACAGACAAAATTAGTAAGATTCTATACAGACACCACATCAAGACTGCCTTCAAAACAGACAGAAAAATAGCAGCCATCCTCAGGAACCCCAAAGACAAAATTGACCTGGAAAACCAAGGCATATATGAAGTCCCCTGTGAATCATGCCCGGCCACATACATTGGACAGACCAATAGAAGAATAAGCACCCGCCTGGATGAACACAAAAATGCAGTCAAAAAGCTGGAACACACTTCCTCACTTGTCCAACACATGGAAGCCACAGGTCATAACATCAACTTCAATGGCACCAAAACCCTAGCCATCATAGAAAATCCCAGCCACAGAATCATCAGAGAAGCCATAGAGATTGAAAAAAGACCAGAAAGCATGAACAGAAGAGATGATTCCACCAGGCTGTCAATCATTTGGAAGCCTGCACTCACAAACAAAAAAATCTCCACACCACAAGCCAGGCAAACACCTGGGCACAAACAGATCCCCCCTGATACCTCCAGCTCAAACACACCCCAACCAGGCACCCAGATGAAACCCAGCTTCCTAACTAATGATAGCTGTCCATTTACCCGAAGCCAAGCTGCACTAAAGGCCTCCAATAAAGTAACACAATGTTGCCAGCCAATCAAGATACAAAAAGAGCCCCCCCCCAAAAAAAAACAGACAGAAGATATTAGTAGCAGAACACAGCACACTCCAAGACCAATAAACACAGACCAAGACTCTCAACCAATCAGGAGGAAGAAAAAACCATTCTGACACAGCAATAGGCTGCCCCAAATTTAAATCTGAAACCACTGTAAAAGTCTGACTCAAGACAAACACCATACAGAAGCCTGATGATGGCAGATGAGATTCTGCTGAAACGTTGCTACAACTTTAAAAGCACCACGTGGGAAAATACCCGAACAAAGCTGAATGCCAGACATGTAAGTACCCGCGAAAACTTAAGAAAACATATATATATATATATATATATATACCTTTCTCTCTCTCTCTCTCTCGTGAATCTGTATAGGACATGAGGCCCTATCATACCATAATTACCAGAAATATGTCTCTCTCTCTCGTGAATCTGTATAGGACATGAGGCCCTATCATACCATAATTACCAGAAATATGTCTGCTTCTGTCTATCTTTGTCTCTTTCTCTCTCTCTGCACATATATATGTATACATAGAAACCTCTAATAATTAAGGCATCAGAAGAAGTTCATGTATTCTAAAATTACTTATATCTTTTCCTTTGCCAATTGTCCATATTGTACACTAAGAAAAAATATTTTCCTTCTGTACATTTTCGATATATATCTTTAAAAGATCACATATAGTCCTCATTTACTGATTGCCTTGTTCATTGATTGTTTAAAGTTATAATGAGGACTGGAAAAGTAAGTTTATGACCAGTCTTTGAAGTTGTGGTTGTTGCAGCAGTGTCCCTATGGTTTTGTGATGACAGTTCCAGTACTTTGCAATGGGCATGCATGTACAACAGTCCTTCTGAGGTCGAGGAGAAGATTGTTGGGGGCAGTATGCTGACTCTGCAGCTACAGGATCACCATTTATGTTCATCATAGCCACTTCCAACCAGCAGTCAATAGGGGAGCCAACAGGAAGGAGTGAGTCATGGTCATGAGATATTGTGCTTAACCACCTGTGGTGATTTCATTAACAATCACATGAAACTGATGTCATAAATTTGGGGCAATCCCACAACATTTCATTCTGGGACCATGTCACTTAGTGACAGAATTGCCAATCCTAACCACAGTTGGCAATTGAAGACTACCTGTAGTCCTTAAATGATTTTATTTCATTTCTTTGAAAGCTATGATTACAATTACAGTGTTTAGTGAAGACTCAGTATTATAACAATTTATTCCTCACTTTAGAGTGCTAACATAGCCTGCTCTAGATTCCTTTCATAATTGTAAAAAATATTTTAGTTTCCTCGAAATGATATTTGCTAATTAATGAAGAGGTTTATGCTTCAAAATTATTTGAATTAAGTGCTTGAGACCTCATGGAAGGACAGCATCTGCCTGATATTCGTTGGATTGATCCATCATTGAATCAAAAGCTGCTTGCACCCACTTTAAACTCTTGAAGAGAAGTCTAAAAACAGCTGACCTGCTTAAATGAGATCAGAGAGGTGCTATGCTCATGCAAGATCCAAAACCTCTCATCCAGATTACTTGGAAAGTATGATGAATTCTAATTACTTTATTCCTCGGTGATGCAATGGTTAGAATGCAATACTGCAAGCTACTTCTGCTGATTGCCAGCTGCCTGCAGTTTGGCAGTTCGAGTCTCACCGGCTCAAGGTTCATTCAACCTTCCATCCTTCTGGGATCGGTAAAATGAGGAGCCAGATTGTTGGGGGCAAAATGCTGACTCTGTAAACCACTTAAGAGAGGCCTGTAAAGCACTGCAAAGCAGTATATAAGTCTAAGTGCTATTGCTATTGCTATTGATCACCAAACTCTTGCTACCCATAAAAAGGATTGATTTCTTTTATGTTTATTATTGTTTTATTTTAATATTAAATTCATTATTTTGTGTTGAAGTTTTGTTTGTTCATTTAATTTGTTGCCATTTAAAGTTAGAACATAATAAAATACCATTCCCATAAACCAATGCTGAATAACTTCATTACCAGACAAGATGAAATTAGTTTTGTTATCTCAGTAAATTTTCTTATATTGAATTATTAGATGTTTAATAAATATTATTTTATATTAAATATTTATTTAAATGTGAGTCTAACAGCTGCTTTTTCAGACACAGTACTTATTCTCAGGCCAATATGTCAAAACTGAAAAGATAATAGGAGTTAAATTAGAAGTATATTTGGAAATTTGTGGAGTAAAATATCTGATGAGCAGAATTCCTAAAAAAGCCACAATAGTAAGAAGTGATAAAATAAAGAAGTTGTCAGGAATAGCAAACTTACTTGTAAATCTTCATACATTTCCAGTACATTTTGCTTCAACTGATTCCTCGACATGCGTTCTTGCTGCCTATGTTCCAGAACTAGTTCTCGAAAATGTCTAAAATTATTTATTTCCTCTGTTTTACGTATCTCTTGCTGTTGGATAGTGGTCTCATTCTTCAAGATAGGCATGGCCAGTGTTTTTCTAAAGGTAAAAAGAGACATCTACAAATATTGTCTTCATAAGGCATCTTAATTTTTGTGCAGCCTCAAGATCTAGGTATATTTCCACATGGACAGAAAACACTTCAATTATAAACCCAGTGAAGGCACCATGGGTTGCTAATTGCAGAGGCACCAACAGCAGCCAAGTTAAATACTTAAAATAATCAGCAGAAGTTAAAATGATTGACAGAGTAGCCTACCTGTCCAGAGTCACCTTGTAGGGGAGATGAAAAGCATAAAAATTGAATAAATAAATAAGAATAAAACAACTAACAGTGCTTTGGTCTAGCTAGATAAAATGTAGTGCTACTTACTTAATATAGGGCGCAAGATCTATAGGAGCCCATTCCTTCCGCTGAATGGCTAAGCCTGCTTCAATGACTGGAGGAAATGTTTCAGAAACAGGAGAAACATTTTCTATCAAGATAACAACAACTGAATTAGCTTGCAGCAGGCATACATTCTCTTTTCTAATACAAAATATTTAAAACCACCAGTACTTTATACGAAGAACTCTTCAAATTTCATCAAAATGTTATCAGCAAATTACATTGGCATTATAGTGGGGTAGGCTTTTGTGGCTAGTATCAATTGGACAGTCTGGTCTTTAGGATTTAGTGATTGTGGTCTGATTTTCTGACACTTTGCCAGCAATGGTGGCTCATATCTTCAGAGACAAAGTGGTCTGCCATGCTATGCAGACCCACAGGCAGTGGAGCAGAGACTGACTGGGTTCCTGCCTTAATAGCCAGTGTGTTGATATTGTTATATGACAATTTTGATGTGGAAATAGAAGTACGTAGCACTGAGTATAATTGCATAGTGGCATACTAAATTCAATTTGCGATGAACTCCTTGATTAACTTTGAAATCTCTTCCTTATTTCTGAATAGATTATTCTCATTCTCAAAACTGACAGATTTCTTCTATTTGACTGGCAGGCAGTGCATCTGTGTTTGCAGGCCAACTTTGTGCATATGAGATCACAGTGGAAGTGACTAAATAAGCTTTTTCTTTGTAAACTGTTGAGTCACAAATGTACTGCAGCACCTCAGAACACTAGAAAGAGGAAACAGTCCAATACACAACATCTTTTAATATACTGGTATACACACAACATTATCAAAAATGTCGTACAGTCACATTATCAGTACAATCTATGAAAGGCTCCCAGACTTCAAAAAAATCTCAGGAATAACCAATTGACTATTACAATAACATGGCATCACTGTAGTAGTACTCAAACCATAAAAAAGAATAATGTCAGGTTTCCAAGTGATGAAATCCATTTAAAAAGAAAAGAGCAAAGTCCATCTTCCAAGACAATTTCTTTTATTTAGGAGAGCATCAAATTGGCAAAGTCCGTGGTAATTCTGGATCTGGCACAACCTGGAATTACCCTACAATATTAGAAGTTAGAAACATCCACCAAAAATCACATTCTCCAACAGAAGTAATGTGTGTGTGTATATATGTATGTATATGTATATGTATGTATGTGTGTATATATATGTGTGTGTGTGTGTGTGTGTCTCTAGGTGTGTTCGGGTCTTTTCCCATGTAAGATTAAGAGTATCTTGGCGATGTTTCGGCGAGGTCCCACTCGCCATCCTCAGGCTGGTGCTTTTGGCTTCATACCAGCGCAAGCAATGTGTGATCAGAGTTACCGTCTCTCTATAAATACTGATGGGGGGGGCTGGTGTGTTGGGCTGGTTGGCTGTGCTGCTGCCTCTTGATTGGTTGATGGAGTTGAAGTTGGTATAATGGGCTGTGTGATGGCCTAGTGAGTTTTGTTGTGGAGATATCCTGGATCTTGTGCTGTAATCTCTTGGGTCATTTTTTTTGTAGTGAACCCTCACCATAGCAGATACCAATGTCCTTTCCAAAGGATTCAACTTTGAAGTCACCCCCAAACCCATCCCACTGAAAACATTATATGCGGAGTTGAAGCTAGCCTAACCAAAACCAATCCAGATGCAGCCAACAAAATCAGACTTGAAGTCACCGACGTCCTCTGCTCCAGCAACCCACCCAGAAGCAACCTACACAGAGAAAAACAAAAAGCACTCACCAACCTGAGGAAAGACAGCAACATAGTCATTTTCCCAGCAGACAAAAGCAACATCACAGTCATAATGAACACATAGGACTACCACTCCAAACTATCCAACCTACTCCAAGACCCTGCTTACAAACCTCTGAATACTGACCCCACCACCTACCTAGAAAAAAACCACAAAATCCAAAATAAAAGCATCTCCCATCAGTGAAGAGATTCAGCAGAGAATCATCGCCAGAGAAAAATCATGCAGATGCCCTAAGCTCTATGGCCTCCCCAAGATACACAAAGAAGGAATACCACTCAGACCCATAGTCAGCTCCATAGGCTTACCTCTACAGAATCTTGCCAAATTTCTCGCCAGACAACTCCAGCTCTACACAGAATCTATCACCTCACACATACAAAACTCCTTCCACTTCATAGAAACAATAAAGAAACAAAACCTACAACCCAGTGACCTACTTGTGAGCTTCAATGTCATATCCCTCTTCACCCAAGTACCCATCAAAGAAGCTTTGACAGCCATCCAAAACAAATACCACCCCCCCAAACACAT
The DNA here is from genome assembly GCA_033807585.1 of Hydrophis major. NCBI lineage: Eukaryota > Metazoa > Chordata > Lepidosauria > Squamata > Elapidae > Hydrophis > Hydrophis major. Next base: position 327,585,306 of record CM066328.1, on the reverse strand, counting down.
CCTAGATCTGACCAATCACTGCCTAACCAACACATACTTCATCCATAATGGACAAAGATACAAACAGATAGAAGGAGCACCCATGGGATCACCCCTCTCACCCATCATCACTAACCTATACATGGAACACTTTGAAACCAATGCTCTAGACAAATCTGAACACAAACCCAAACTCTGGTTCAGATATGTAGATGACACTTTCGTAATTTGGCCACACAGGAAAGAAAAACTGGACAACTTCCTCACACATCTTAAGAACCTACACCTCAAAATACAATTCACCATGGAAACAGAAACCAACAACCAACTTCCCTTCCTGGACGTCCTAATTTACAAAAAACCCAATGGCTCCCTAGGACACACCATCTACCGGAAAAAAACACACATCAACCTCTATCTAAATGCACAATCCCGTCACCACCCTGCACAGATCAACTCCATAGCCAAGACCCTCATCTCCAGAACCAAACACCTAGCTGACAAAGACCACCTAAGAACTACACACCCTCACTAACGAATTAATTTCCAATGGATTCCAAAGAAACACTATCACCAATCTAATCTGAAAAGAGATACCCCTCAAAAACCAAGACACAGAACAAGGCAATGGTATCGCACTCCTCCCTTACATCAAAGGCACCACAGACAAAATCAGCAAAATTCTCCACAAACACAATATCGTGACAGCCTTCGGCACAGACCAAAAAATAGCCAACATCCTAAGAAACCCAAAGACAAGATCCAGCTAGAAAACCAAGGAGTTTATGAAATATCATGCAACAATTGCCCAGCCACATACATTGGACAAGCCAACAGGAGAACAAATGCATGTATCACAGAAGACAAAAACGCAATCAGAAGAGAAGAAAATACTTCCTTCCTCTTCCAGCACCTTAAAGCCACAGGACATGAATTAATTTTGAGGAAACCAAATTAATATCCAACATTGAACACTCCAGCAAGAGAATAATCAGGGAAGCCATCGAGATAGAGAAACACCCCCATAACATGACTAGACAGGATGATACCTCCCACCTACCAGACATCTGGAAGCTAGCCCTCACCAACAAACGAGTCCCAGCCACGAAAACCAACACCAGACCCAAAACAACACAGGACACCACCGCCAATCCCCCTCATCAGACCCAAGCCCAAGCCCATCCTATAAACGAAGGACAACCACCATCCAGAAAACAGACCACAGCTGCTTCGCCAGCTGTCGCAACCCCCCAACCCCAAAACCAAACAAGCTGACACACGCCAAGAACACAGACCCAGACCCCAAACTCGAAGCCAGACTAAAACCCAGAATGCTACATCACAGCCACCCGCTCAGGATATCACATCAGAAAACTCAGAAAATTACACCACAAGAACTCAAGAAGTTACAACACAGCAAATGACCCAGGGTATCACAGCACAAGACCAAGGATAGCACAGCAATAAGTCTCACAAGGTCATCATACAACCTATTACCCAAGCCGTTACTACACAGGAGGCTAATGGAAAAGAGATCAAAACACAAATGACCCAGGAGATTACAACGCAGGACCCAGGATATCTCCACAACAAAACTCACAAGGCCATCACACAGCCCATTAACAGCCATCAACTCCATCAACCAATCAAGAGGCAGCAGTGCAGCCAACCAGCCTAGCCCCCCAGCCCCCACGACCAGTATTTATAGAGAGACGGCAGCTCCGATCACACACTGCTTGCACTGGCACGAAGCTGAAAGCACCAGCCTGAGGATAGCGAGTGGGACCTCGCCGAAACATCACCAAGATACTCTTAATCTTACACGGGAAAAGACCCAAACACACTCAGACCTACATATCTGTACCTGTGAAAATCTACGAAAACAGAACACAAGAACTCAATCAAAAAAGAAGAACCAACCTCTTCCCTGGTCCAACACCTCAAAGCCACAGGACATGAGATTGACTTTAAAAATACCAGAACTATCGCCAAAACCGAACACTTCAACAACAGAATAATCAGAGAAGCCATAGAGATAGAAAAACACCCACACAGCATGAATAAACGAGATGATACCTCCCGCCTACCAGCCATTTGGAAACCCGCCCTCATGAACAGACGAGTACCTAACAGGAAGAATGACACCAGACCCACACCCATGAGGGCCACACAAGATGCTACCACCACATTTCCACCTAAAAAGCAGACTCACACCCACACAGAAGATGAGACATGACCATGGACCAGATGCCGTACTGCAGCTGCATCACTACCCGCTTCAAACCCCTCCGACCCATACATATAGCGAACTGACGCCCACTATGAAGATGTGGCACAACCACAAATGCGAAGCCAAACAATAGGATCACAGCTCACCAGCTCAAATCCCCCAGCAACTAAGACTAACCAGAGCCCAACCAAGCCCCCACCTGAGCAGAACACCCCCCCAGCCTATCAGAACACAGCCAACCCCCCTAACAATCAGAACACAGACAAACCCCCAACTAATGAGAACACCCCCCCACCCAATCAGAACACAGCCAAGCCCCCACCCAATCATGTCACACCCCCACTAGCAGTTAAGAGGAAGAAGCAGTTGAAAGCTCATATTACTCTGAGAAGCACAAAGCTGAAGATACAAGCCTGAAGATGATGAATGAGACTTCATCGAAACGTTGCCTAGATACTTCCAATCTTACGCGGGAGAAAACCCGAATAACCAAAGATCCACATACAAATACCTGCAAAAACCTCAGAAAACACACACACACACACACATACATATACACATACACATATATATTTGTTTTCTTAAGTTTTTGCAGGTACTTACATGTATGGTATTCAGCTTTGTTCGGGTATTTTCCCATGTCATTATAGTTGTGCTTTTAAAGTTGTAGCAACGTTTTGGCAGAATCTCATCTGCCATCATCATTGTGTTCATCAGTGTTGTGTTTGTCTGTGAGTCAGGCTTCACAGCCGTTTCTGTTTTAAATTTGGGGCTAGCCTACTGCTGTGCAAGAATGGTTTTTTCTTCATCCTGATTGGTTGGGAGTCTTGGTCTGTGTTTATTGGTCTTGGAGTTTGCTGTGTTCTGCTTGATTGGTGTTTCTAATATCTTCTGTCTGTTTTGTAGCTTTTTTTGGTCTTGATTGGCTGGCAACATTGTGTTTCCTGTATTGGAGGCTTTTAAGTCTGACTCACAGATGAACACTATACACAAGCCTGATGATGGCAGATGAGATTCTGCTGAAACGTTGCTACAACTTTAAAAGCACAACTATAATGACATGGGAAAATACCCGAACAAAGCTGAATGCCATACATATAGATACCCGCGAAAATTTAAGAAAACACACACACATACATACACATATACACACATACTAAGCCTAACTCAAATGGCTACACATTTGCCAATTTCGGACTTCACACACTTGCCCTTTACAATATCTTAAGCAAAAAAAAATCCCAATAGTAAAGAAATAAAAACAGAGGCCGTATACAATATATAGTGCAAGAACCATAACAACTATGAGGTAGAGCAGACAGGCAGAAGACTAGCAGAGCATATCCACAAACACGACTTGGCTGAAAACTTAATTTCACAACCATAGTTTTAATTGGGAAACTATTAGCTTCTTAGAACAAGCCAAATTAAAAAGAAAACAGTCTAGGGAATTCCTGGGCATTCAGACAAATTAGCCATCAATAGTCACATAGAGATAACCACATTAAATGAACTGTTCAAAAGAGGCAATAAAAAACTTAGAAAGGAAACAAAAAGACTAGAACACATTTTCTCCAACAGCCAACACATCAAACACACAACCAGGCAGAAAACAATATTTTAATCAAGGAAGCACCAAGCAGGAAACTATACTGCTACCAAAACTGGCAGAGCAAACTACTGTACTGTACATAAACAGGCAGCAAATCTCACATTCACTTGAACTGCTGATATTACTTTGTGAATAACAAAACATCTGCATGCAACCAACCAAGTTCAGAGAACATCAAGAACTCCTCAGTTCAACCCTATGCTACAGATATTCTCTTCTATTGATACTTTAGAAAGTATGTCAAGTCCCAAGGTAAGTCCCAGAAAGTGTAGATGGCAAGAAGTTATAGGTAATGATACGTTACGGAACATGGTTTAATATAGCATATGTGAAGCCTAAAGCACATTGTTGCTTTTTTCACCTCTACCAATAACTGACAGGGGAAAAAAATCAGCTCAACATTAAATTTGCCCATTTCCACAAATAAGTGCAAACGTTAATTTCCACACGCCACCTCTAGAACATAAAATAGTTGGATGGGACCTTGGAAAATGGAGGTTTTCTAGTCCAAACCCTTGCTCAAGTAGGGAACTCTATGCCATTTCAGACCAATGGTTGTCCAGTCTTTTTTGGAAAACCTCCAGTGATGAAGCACCCATAACTTCTGAAAGCAAGCTATTCCATTGGTTGACTGCTCTCACTATTAGGAATTTTCTCCTAGATTGCTTCTCTCCCTGGTTAGTTTCCACCCATTGTTTCTTGTCTTTCTATTCTATAGTTGAATGACATGCAACATTCTCCTTTGTATGATTTTGAAATCTCCACGACAAAGCTTTCCTTTCATGAATGCTTAAGATCATGTTTGTATTGCCCATGCATACCTGCAGTAGGGCTGGCATTCTCAGTCTCAGCTTCCACCAGGCTTTTTTTGGTGTACTCATTAATATAATGTACACGTTCTTGAGCAGCCTGGAAAACAGATTTGTTGCAGAAAATTAGAAGAACAAACTTGCATGTTCTGTTACCTACCAAGCCAGTTTGACACAGAAACATTTTAATATTTACAAAATATACATTGAACAATGAATTAATTTTATAGATGAATAGGCCTAAAACACCTAACATAGTCATAAGTATCAGTATATTCTTGCTTTGGTTTGGATTATAGATCCTACAATCTACTTGGATATAAATACATAACATTAATACAAATCTAATAAGAACTTTATAAAATTTTTCAAAGTTTTTTCTCCAAATATGTTTTTATACAGTACTGACAAAAGTATCTGCACGATTCCAATAGCTGGTCCATTGGCATATAAAAAGGAACTGAGTGACTCCTTTTTGAACGATTCTTGTGTATAGCTATGAAACATAAAATATAACACAGTACAGCTGCAATTGGTGATGTTTTTTAATTAACAGAAATATACCTTTATTTCCTATCTTAAACAGGCCTTAAGCAATAAGAAATGGTTTACAAATGGGGAGTTTGATGCAGAGTTTTAAATTCTGTGCCCTAGCATTGATAGGAGTAAACATGAACTTGTCTTTCAGATTAGGGATGTGCAGCATCTACAGCTGAATTATTGATTACAAGAAAGCCTTTTATTGTAATCATGACAAGTTGTGGCAAGCTCTTTAAGATCTGGGGGATGCCAACACAACTGGTCAATTTGGTGCAGTTGCTACACACTGGACAGGAAATTACTATGCGGACATCATATGGAGATACTGACTGGTACAAGTTAGAGAAAGGAGTACAGCAAAGTTGCATTCTTTCACCTTTTTTATTCAACGTGTGTGCCAAAGAGATTCTGAGAAGCTGGAACTTGAAGAATCAAAAGCTGGAATAAAGATTGGCAGAAGGAACATCAGCAGTCTTTGATAAGCACAATTTTCCTCTCAGAAACCAGTGAAGGCCTGAAGCGTCTGATCAAAAAGATTGAAAAAGAAAGCCAGAAATTTGGCATCTTTCTGACCACCAAAGACCAAGCTCATGACCATGGTGAGGAATGGAAATGTCAAAATAACAACTGACAGTGAAGAAATGGAGTGTGTTAAAAGAATTCACTTTCCTGCAACAACAGGGTGAGACAGGTGTACCATGAAAAACTAGACAGGAAGAAAATTGGCCTCTTTTCCGCTCAGACAAGATGGCGCCGAAGGTGAAGAAGGAGGCTGTCCCAGCAAAGACAGAGGCAAAATCCAAAGCACTTAAAGCAAAGAAAGCCGTCTTGAAAGGAGTCCACAGTCACAAGAAGAAGAAAATCCGGACATCGCCCATCTTCCGGAGACCAAAGACTTTGCGGTTACGGCGGCAGCCCAAGTATCCCCGGAAGAGCGCCCCTCGGAGGAACAAGCTGGACCATTATGCCATCATCAAGTTCCCATTGACCACGGAGTTGGCCATGAAGAAAATTGAGGACAACAGCACGCTGGTCTTCATAGTGGACGTCAAGGTCAAACAAGAACCAGATCAAACAGTGGTCAAGAAGCTGTATGACATTGACGTGGCCAAGGTCAACACCTTGATCAGGCCCGACGGGGAAAAGAAAGCTTACGTCCGCCTTGCTCCAGATTACGACGCGCTCGATGTGGCCAACAAGATTGAGATCATCTGAGCGAAGGCCGGCCAGAGTGGCTCAGACACCCAGCATTTGTCCAAATAGTTTACAAACTGTTCTTCAAAACCGTGCAAAGATTTACAATAAATGACCCTGAACATCAAAAAAAAAAAAAAAAAACTAGACAGGAAGAAAATTGACTTGGAAAATGTGGAGAGAGCTGATCTATAGAATAGCTGAAAATCAGATGCACCTGAACAGATAGCAGCAGCAGCAGCATTCTGGATCTGAAGACAAAAGATGCCTTGGAATATGAGGAGACATGCATGGAACATCTTTCTACAGTTTCGTAAGACAATATTTTCCTGGATTTATATTACAAGTATGGATTTGCATTACAAACATTATTCTAAGAAAAGATGCAGCTGTTTTCAGGAATTGCAGACTGGTAGTATATCCTTCAAAGTACTTTTCTCTTTTGAAAATTAAGTACTGCACAGCCTTATTTCAGATACAATTAAATCCAATCACCTCTCACTTCAAAACAGCTAAGGGCTCAAAAAAGGCTATGGGGTGAATGACTTATAATGCTTGCATAAGAATATGTGAGAGAGGACCAACAACAATGTTGTATTAGTTAATGTGCTCTGCCACTAGGCATGAAATTCCTATATGTTTCATCTTAAAAATTCAATGACGGAACAGTTCTTCAGACTGATCGTTAAAAGACAATTAACAGAAAATAAATGTTAAGGTCAATCACTAAGCAGGAATGAAGAATGAAGATCAGAGAATGTGATGTGATGGGTTAAAAGATGTCTCAATTAAAAAAATAATTATCAAAATATAATACAGTTGAGGGATCTATAATCCAGCTGTTTGGGAAAGAAGAACAAATATTCAAATCAGACAGAGATGAAGAAGGTCAAATACATAGTCAAATTCTGATGTGTTCTGGTTCTTCTCTGAAATGTGATCTAATACCAACTATTACATCAAGTTATATAAGATGGTGAGAAGAAAATGAAAGATTTATTCTAGAGATTCTGCCAGAGGACCAGTTTTCATTCTACTTGATCAATATGAAAATGTTATAAAAGGAAGAAAGGAAGCATTTTTTCCCCTTTTGTTTTGTGCTGTTTAGATCATAAACATATGAGCTGGGACTGATTTATTACTGATCTTATTACTGTGCAACTTCTCTGGCAGATGTTTCCTTCTGAAACACAATAAAAATAACATAACAAAATGTTTCATGCGGTCTCAGTATACTGTATCTAGCTTTGCAGCATCATGAAATTTGCAGAGGAGGGGAAGCAAACATTAGTTTCAGCTGCATAGGTTATATTTGGAGCGTGCTAATGTATTATTTGGTAAATATTTGATTGTCTATATTTCAGGTTCAGATAAGGCTGCCTATATTTTACGTGACTTTCAGTTTCTTTCTCCTCCTCTTCTGTATTTGCTTGCCACTTTGAATTTTAACTATTAATTGGGAATATCAAAACCAAGGAGGATATGAAATCACAATTTGCACCGCTAAAGTTGTACAAAAAGTTGTAGCACTGTAGAATTAAACAGCAAAGAGTCATCGGTGGCAAAAAAAATATGGCTTTGTAATAGATGTGTGAACCATAAGCTGGCATCATATCCAGTCCAGGTTTGGCTGATCTTCTCTTGCTAGTGGTCTTGCCAGCAATTATGAAGTCCTTGGTCCCAAGCCAACACATAAGCTGAGATTTCTATCTGGCGGGAAAGGATGAAACAGACTTCCTACTCAAGAAGACATCAAATTCTCCTTTGCCATGGCTGTTTTCCTAATTAGAAACTGACTATCCAGCCTCACAGACTGGTTCCAGAGCATGGCAAATTCCTTATAATGCTCCTTTAACTATATTGGCCTATGGCGGGTCCTTGGTGCTCTCTGAGCTTGGTTGTTTTCTTGCAAATGTTTTATTACCCAAAATAGGTAACATCAGAAGTGCTGATGTTACCTAGTTTGGGTAATAAAATATCTGCAAGAAAACAACCAAGCTCAAAGAGCATCAAGGACCTCTCATTTCAATCTGAGCTACATTTTCCTTTATTGATATTGGCCAGTATACAGTATATGCAATTGTAGAAATTTTCAAGATATTAATCTATTAGGATTTGGTTACATTAGTAGCATGTGGCTAGAAATAACACAGCTAAGGTTTTAAGATGAGTAGCTTAATTATTATTTGCTTTGCAACTGAAAATATGAGTCATTGAATGAAAGCAAACACATGGATGAATGATTCATGTCACAAATGATAGCACCAGAAACAAAAATATCAATATTTTTGCCTTTAGATTATGCAATTCAAGAGTTGTTTAACTGCTAGCGGTTGAGTAATAAAAACAACTTCGGGTACATTAAACTAACACATACAATAAAGCAGTTTTTAAAGCATTTGGATATGAGAACAGATGACAAACTCTCAGCAGAAAACTATAAGAAGATCTCATTTGTAATTTGAGTATTATATTGCATTTATAATGAGTTCGATGCTTGGTGTAGAATGTTTTCTTAAGAAGAGCTTTTGTGGAGTGGACCTAAAATCCACCTGTAGAATGTTTTACTTTCTGTGAATGCATGGAAATGATCACATGTAACAAAGGACATTTTTTTTTTAGATTTAATACACATCGCTAGTGAGAATAGCATCATAGGAGATGGTGGAACTGCTGTAGATGACCTTCACTGATTTTGAAACAGTTAAGCAGGGTCAAATCTATTCAATACTTAAATGGAAGATCACTAGGAAATCCTAAAGCGCTGGGAAATAAATACAGAAGAAGGCAGGGACAAATCACTTTCATATTGATGCCAAACCCTGACATGTCTAATAGCCACTATGTGCTGATTTCAGGTGGAAGCAGACTCACGGGTAACAGCTCAATTAATATTTCACAGTGATAAAGGGAGAAAATGATGATATAATTAATAGGCTAAACATAGTCTTGCAGTAAGAATTGTAAAACTAAATTAATAAACAACCGCATCAGATGTTGACACAAATATAAACTTTTAGGTAGCAAGAGGTTTATCTTTTGTATAGCACAATCTAATGTCTGTTAACTCAGACATTCCCTAATGAATTCAATGGGATCCTTAAACTTAATACTGAATTTAAATTATTTTCCAATTTATGGAAAATATTTTACATTTTATTATTTTTGTGATGAAATGACTTTCTGATTTAGCAATAAAATAAAATAGGGGAAATTAATATTTCAGTCCCGTGCACAAAGGAAAAGGTAAACAACTATACTGTTGCCAAAAAACCTGTATAGATGCGTCTATCAAACCACCAGACAATCAGATCAATGTGAACACATTTTTAAAAACCATGCAAATAATTCAGGTATATTTCTTTTTGAAATCAGCACGCTTTATTTCAGATTTAAATGTTCTTAATATTTAATTATTTGGTTTCTAATTGTATGTTGATGTACAGGTAGTCCTCAATTTACAACAGTTCACATAGTGATCATTCAAAGTTACAATGGCACTGAAAAAAATGACATGTTTTTCACACTTATGTTTTTTGTAGCATCCCTTTGGTCATGTGATCAAAATTCAGATGCTTGGCAACTGGTTAATATTTATGTCAGTTGCAATGTCCCAAGGTCATGTGATCAGCTTTTGTTACCTTCTGACAAGCAAAATCAATGGGAATTCAGTTTCACTGAACAATAGCATTACTAACTTAATATCTGCAATGACTCACTTAACTGTGGAAAGAAAGGTTGTAAAATAGGGCAAAACTCACATAACGAATATTTCACGTAGCAACATAAATTTTAGGTTCAATTGTGTTAGGAAATTGAAGACTACCTGTATTACTATAAGGTAAGAACAACTATCTCCAAGTTGTATACAAATATTTGTTTTCAATTGTGATCATTACAACTGTCACGATCAGCCTATGGCATCTTCCTAACTCATAAGTCTATAGTGGAATTCAGGAATTCCTTTATTTGACATTTAGATTTTATTCCAGCTATCAGCACCAACAGAAATCAAAGACAGAAAAAAGAGGTGTATCCATTATTTCCCTAATCCTAAATCTTCTATGCATTTCCTGAATTTGGCATTGATTAATCACTCTTGGAATTTTTTTTCCCAGATAGGAATTGCTGTGCCTTAATAGTTTTCATGTCACATATTGAATAAAAGCATGACCCTGTTACCTTGATAGCTCTCCCTGGCTCTGCAGCTTCCCAAGCTTGCTTCATAGCCTTGATCTCATCTGCTCTCTCAGTATCTTTCTTCAGATCAACTGCATCTGTCTCATTTTGCTCAACAACAAGGCGCAAAATCCAGAAGGGTTTGTTGGGATCAGATTGCTGGAAAAGAAGTAGACAGAGCAGAAGCAGACAGACAAAGGTGTCTCAGTATCCACTGACTTTCAAATTCAGAATGTCTCCCAGAGAACTTATTGTGATAGAATTTTATTGATAAATATAGCCAGTCCTCAAGATATGACTCTAATGAAACCTGGCCATTAGGGTCACAGATCAAATTTCATAAAGTAAATCAGACCCATTTTTAGGACTTTTTTGACCTTGCTTGTTAAACAAATCAACCAGGTTGTTAAAAAAAAAATGAAAATTGGGCTTGTTGTTTGCTTTGGTTGTTAAGTGACCCTCGCCATCATTAAACAAACCAAGAGGCTAGAGAATTTGCAGGGCTCCCCAGATGGAGCCTCTCCAGAGTGAAAGCTGCTGCCTATCCATCAGCTGTTTTGGAAAGGCCAGGTAGCCCTCTGCCTCTGAAGGCCTGCAGCAACTTCAGGCAAATGCCTGGATTTAAATTGGGGCAGGGGAATTAATTTGCAGGGCTCTAGTGAAGCCGCTGGAGGGAACTTGTCTACCCATCAGCTGTTCTACAAGTTACCTATAGGAGTACACGCTAATCCTCAAAGCAAAAGCAAAAGCAAACACAGTATACAGTGCAGTGCAGTGTTTCCACAATTTCAAACTACATGCCAACAAAGTACAGTAGAATGCAAAGATATTAAATCAGAGCCATGTCGCTGCCATACAGCTGCAATCTTGGTGCTCTGAGATCGCAGCTGATATCTTCGCCCCTGGTCAGTCCTGATGGACCTAAACCATCCTGTAGAGACGGCGACAGTAACGGGTGCATTCCGTTGATCCCAGGGACATCACAAGTCCCTGGTTGATCCAGGAGAAGCCCTTCTACCATCGGCGGAGAGGCAGCCATTAAGCTGCTGAAGCTGGGACAGCTCCGGAAGGATGAGACAGAAAGACAAAGTGTATTGGCTGGTGAGGATTTTTTTTTTTAAATATTTGGGACTTAAGGACATTCTAGGAGGAGAAAAACCTGTAAGATTTCTGACAAAAATTGATAAAATGGATCTAGCGGCGATTTTTTAAGAGAAACATCAAAGTGAGGCTTGGCTTTTTACTTTTACTTTTTTTTTCTTCACTGAACTTCTATTGCGACTTAGTAACTGTAACCAGACTGGATTTTTCTCCTATATTTACTTATTTTCTTTCTCCTTTTTGATTGCTTATATTTTTTAGAACAGAGGCTCCCTTTAGTAATTTTTTTAAAATATATATATATACATATATATACATGTATATATTTTTTTCTATTGGGCTTTTTTTTGGGGAAGAAGGGGGAGTGGATTAAGGAAACTTTGTAACACTGCCAACTAGAGGCTTGAAAATACTTGAAAATACTTTATTTGAAATTGAGAGGACTGTGAAAAATTCTTCCTCAAGGACACTGGAACTTGATAAGATAGAGGGAAGAGCACTGGAGAATGTTTTTACAGGTGTTTCTCTGGGACCTCTACTATTAATTCAACATTTGAAGCTTGGCTTTGGAATTTGTGGAGAAGCCATAATAAAAGCCTTGGATACTTAAATAAAATGCAGTGTGCTCCTTTTTTTTATTTTCTCTTAGCTGTTTTATCCCCCCTCTTCAACCCTACAGTATTTTGTAATATTTGTATATTTATTCTTTATTTTTTTTTATTCTATTTTTATCTTTTTTTTAAGGGAAAGCCTCAGAATCTTTTTTCTTTTTCTTTATTGGGATTTTTGTCTTCCCCATTTCCATTTTTGATTTACTCTTATGGTTATTTTTTACTTTTTGTGACCTTTCAATTGGATTAAGGTGTGAAGAACCTGAAGAATTTTCTTTCTCCTTTTTTTTTTCATATTATTTTTTAATATTATTGGGTATTATTCTTTTTCTCTTTATTTTTAATTTTTATTTTTGAACAACAACTGACTATCCCATAACAGGATTAAGGTTTAGAAGAACCTGAAGAACCTCCTTTTTATTTTTATTTTTAATCTTTTTTTCTTTTCAATTTTGGGCTTTTTATTTTTTATTGGCTTTTTCTTATGTTTTCCTTTTTCCTAATTGGATTATAATTGGCCACCCTACCAATTGGATAAAAAGAGCTTGAAGACCTGGAGCTATCCAAATGAGTAAGAAAATTTTACCTTCTGGCATTTCAACCTCTGCTCCTGCCTCCCCATCAGCTGGAGGACGACTTTTAACAATGGCGAAGCAAGATAAAGCACAAATGGATCTAACGATGGTTATGCAAGGAATTCAAGAACTTAAAACGAATATTGAACAAAGAACGGAGAGCATTGAACAAAGAATCGTGAAGACTGATGAAAAAATTGAAAACATTCAACAATTGATGGTGAAATACAATGAAAGACTTCAAAAAATGGAAAAGAAAGATAAACAAAGAGATGAGACAATTGGAAATATCGACAGCAGATTAACAATGGTTGAACAAGATAAAAGTGGGATGTTGAAGTGGGAGATGGACAGATCAGAATTTTACCTCAGATTCCAAAACATAGAGGAAGAAAAAGGACAAAATTTGGCTGCAGTAATGATAGAAATCTTGGCTGGAGCCAAGAGGAAAAGATGATGGATGGGGTAGATGAGATATATCGAGTCTTCACAAGATATGTGATGAGGAACAGTCTACCAAGAGAGGTCCATGTTAGATTTACCAAAAAAAACTATTAAAACACAAATATTACAAGTGGCAAGAGAGAAGACGTTGAAGTATAAAGGCAAAGAGATTGTGGTCTTTAAACAAATATCCAGAAAAGTGAGAGAGATGAGAAGAGAATATCAATTCCTGACTAAAATGTTGCTGGAAAAAGAGGTGAATTACAGATGGCTGATTCCAGAAGGATTAATGTTTACATGGCAAGAACAGAGACATAGAATTGATTCAATTGAGAAAGCAGAAATATTCTACAATGAATTCTTCAAAAGAAGAGAAATAGAGATAGAAAAAGAGACCATCTCAACTGAATTTCAAGATGACTAAATGGGAATGGGAAAAGAAGAAGGGGCAGTAGGTGGACAAGTGGAGACCAAAGAACAACATGAAGTAAGATCTACGAGAGCTGTTAGACCTAAATATAAAACATAATTATGGAGGAAAAAAAATTGATTTCTATGAATATAAATGGACTGAATTCAGCTACCAAAAGAAGAAAAACTTTTCATAAATTAGAGAAATTAAAATTTGATATAATCTGCTTACAAGAAGTACATATTAAAAAACAACATCAACATTTATTGATACGATCAAAATTAGGGAAAATTTTTACTTCCCTGACTCATTGTAAGAAAAGAGGAGTGGCCTTGTATATTAAAGAATCTATTCCAGCCAAACTGATCTATAATGATGAAGATGGAAGAGTATTAATGGTTGAAATAGTGGATAATAACGCAAAAACACTCCTGGTTGCAATTTATGCCCCGAATGATAAACAAGAAGAATTTTATAAAAGGTGACATATGAAAGCAAACGAACTGGACTATATCAACATAGTTATGATGGGAGATTTCAATGGAATTGTACATAAGTATACTTTTTATTCAAATAGACATTTATCATGGTCCAGAATATATATGATTTGGGTCTCAACAGAATTAATATCTAATATTCAAGAAACAAATATTGAAACAAGTACATGGGCAGACCATAATCCAATGACAACTAAATGGAAAGGACAACAAAGAAGATCTAGATGGACATTAAATAATACTATTTTAAAGGAAAAAGACTTCACACAATGGATGGAAAAAGAATTGACTTTCTTCTTTAGTGAAAATAAAAAAGAAGATACTTCAATACAGAATGTTTGGGATACAATGAAGGCATATGCAAGAGGATTAATAATAGACTATACAAAGAAAAAAAATACTAGGAAGAGGCAAGCTATTAAAGCTCTAGAAGATGACTACAAAAAACTGGAAAAAGAATTACAGAAAATGCCACGGAAAAAAGATATTAAACTTAAAATGGACATAATCAAACATAAAATGGGCCAGGTAGAGAAAGAAGAACTGGCACAAAAAATCAGAAGTGATAAACAGAACTATTTTGAAGATGCAAACAGGCCAGGTAGATGGTTAGCATACAAACTGAGAAAGGAGAAAGAATCAAGGAAAATATTACAGTTAATAGATGATCAAGGTCAAATGTGTTATGGCAATAAGGAGAAAAAGGAAATTATTCGAGACTTTTATGGACAACTATATAAACAAGAGGATCTTGATGAAGGAAAAATTAAACAGTATTTACAAAATGCTAATTTATCCAAGATACCTGAAGAGACTGAAAAAATGTTAGAAAGTACTAT
Organism: Hydrophis major; assembly: GCA_033807585.1. Taxonomy (NCBI): domain Eukaryota; kingdom Metazoa; phylum Chordata; class Lepidosauria; order Squamata; family Elapidae; genus Hydrophis; species Hydrophis major. Next base: position 327,570,284 of record CM066328.1, on the reverse strand, counting down.
AACAATGACGGAATTAACTGAAGCATTCAACAGACAGAATAATGGGAAAGCACCAGGTCCAGACAGGCTTCCAGCAGAATTTTATAAAACACTACAAGAATCGTTGAGCATACCACTGCTAGAAGTCATGAATGAAGTTATGTTAAATAAGAAAATACCTAAAACATGGTCAGAAGCTTATATTACACTTATTCCAAAAGAAGGGGCCGATCCATTACAAATTAAGAACTACAGACCTATTTCCTTATTGAATGCAGACTGTTAGGGATAACATTGTTTACCCTAACTGGTTTAGGTAAAATAATAAATATGTTATCATGGTTTATAAGTTAAAGTGTCTGCAACTTTAAATATAGGAATGTAATTAAGGGAGTGGTTGTGAAAGCACCATAAAAGAAGCAAGGAACGTCAGCTTGTTCTCTCTGGCTTGATGATCCCTAATTACTGGATAGACTGAAGACTGCGTTTTTCCCTTACTGAAAAGGAGAGACAAAGGACTGATTTGTAAGTGAACTGACATTGGATATTCTACACGGACTTTGCTAACTGAATATCCTTGAATGGACTGAAAAAATGATACATGACTAATGGACTGTTATTTTGACTATGCTATAAATAAACTCTAAATGGAATAAACTATATTTTGATAGCACAAGCGTATCTGATATTTTTACTGTATGTTAATAAACATACAAACATATCTCACTCATTTATCTGTGTGCCTATCTGACTAACGCTGCACATTCTGTTTAGCTTGTCTCCTTAACCCTGGTTGGGGAACACAGGCTTAACACTGGTTATGGGCCCAGAGGCTGCAAAGTCAGTTTAACTAGGATAAAACAGATTTATGTAAAAGTGAGAGTTTGTGTTGTTATACATTACAGTAAACAGACAGCTGTGTTTTATTAATTATAGTTTTATATCCATATAAGAAAACATGGCACAAGTCAATCTACAAAGTTTGTCCCTTATATCCAAGCTGGATGGAACAAACTATGTATCATGGTCTATAAAATGTACTCTACTTCTACGAAGAGAAGGTCTGTGGAACATAATTGAAAATACACCAAACGTAGAGGAATGGGATCCAGAGATTGAGGAAGATAGACTAAAGATAGAAGAATTTGAACAAAAGAATGAACAAGCTTTTTGCATAATAGGATTAACATTAACTGACCAGCAACTTGTTCATATCCGTGGAGAGCAAACGGCTGTTGGGTGTTGGCAGAAGCTGAAGAGGATTTATGTCCGAGATAATGTTGGTGCTCACATAAATCTTACACGAAAGCTTTTCAGGACGCATCTCTAGACGAATGGTGATATGCTGAGTCATTTGGAAACTATGAAAAGCATTTTTCAAGAACTGCACGAGAAAGAGCTTATTTTCTCTGAACTACACCAAGTCTACATAATTCTATCATCACAAAACGAAAGTTATGATAACTACGTCACTTCCCTTGAAATATTGCCTAAGGAAAGTCTAACTTTAACTGATATAACTGGCAGATTGATTGAAGAGGCCAGAAGAAGACTTGAAAGAGATCAGTTAAGGAGGGAGCAACTTCAAAAAGAAGATAATGAATCTCCTACTGCATACGCAATTAAAAAGTGTTTTAATTGTGGAGGAAGAGGACATTTGGCAAGATTTTGTAAAAAAGCAAAGCGCCAGAATGCTGGCCAGAAAACTAAAAGTCATCAAAAGATAAATAAAAATTTAGAGTTAGCCATGTATACTAACGGAGCTGTAAAAAATAATTTATGGGTGGTTGACAGTGGAGCATCCCACTGTATAACAAATGATAACAAAAATTTTATTAAAATGTCCCAGAGTACACAGCAGATATCGTTAGCCAATGGCTGGAAACTGAAAGCTAAAGGTCAAGGTATAGCATATTGTTCTTTTATAAAAGAGAATGTAAAAATGTTATATGTACCACAACTTAAGTTTAATTTAATTTCAGTTAGAATTTTGGTTAAACTAGGATATGTAGTTACTTTTAAAGGAGATAACTGCATTATTGAAAAAGAAGATAAGAAAATTACTGCATCTTTAAGAGGTGAATTATATGTGTTAAATGATAATGGTTTAGAGGTGGCTAACACAGTTTATGATAATAAGAAACCTCATGATGAATGTATTCACTTGTTACACCGACGGCTAGGGCATTTAAATTTTAAAATGCTTAAGAAAACTGTTCAACTATCTAAAGGAATAAGTTTGAAACCTTGTAATAAGTATTTGCAATGTTTTGCTTGCAATCAAAGCAGGGTCATACCGGCTAATAGAGTTGATGGATTTGCTACCAAAGAGCCTTTAGAAGTAGTATTTGCCGATTTAATAGGTCCGAAAAAACCAAGTGTAGGAGGAGCTCGATACATATTAAGTATAATGGACCACTATTCTAGATATGGGTTTTGCTATTTAATGAAGAGCAAAACTGAAACATATCAAAATCTCTTTAATTGGATTAAATTTGCTGAAAGGAAAACTAAAAAAAAATTAGTAACTCTTATAACAGATAATGGTGCGGAATTTACAAATAATAAATTCCAGAATAGACTTAGGATGTTAGGTATTCAACATAAAAAGTCTGCACCATATAGGTCACAACATAATGCCTTTATAGAGAGACGAGCCCAAACACTACAGTCAATGGCACGTACTATGATGTCTGATTCAGGATTACCTGACAATTTATGGGGAGAAGCAATAATGTGTGTTAATCATATATTAAATAATGTTGTTAATTCAATAACAGGTGAATTACCATTCACACTGTGGCATGGTACAAAACCTGATTTAAGTTACATGCACACATTTGGAGCACCAGCATGGGTGCATATCGCTTCACAACTCAGACACAAAGGACAACATACAGCTAAAAGATTATTTTTTGTAGGATATGAATCTAATCATAGATCTTATAGATTCTGGGAACCAGGTACATCTAGAGTTTACACCAGTGCTAGTGCTAAATTCCTAGAACATGTAGGATGGAATAGATTAGAGCAAGATTTAAATAACGAAGTAATTATTGAACCCGACAAAAGGCAAAAAGATCAGACTAGTTATAAGAAGAGTCCAATAAAAGAAGAAGTCCACGAAGAACAAATTGGATCAGAACAAGAAGAAACTGTTGATCAGGAAGAGTTAGATAATCAAGAAGAGTTAATAAATGAAAGTCCACCTGTAAGTCCTGTAATACCTAGACGTACTACACGTATATCTAGACCACTTGACAGGTATCAAGCAAATATAGTTTGCCAAGTAACTAAAGTTCCAACTAGTGTAGATGAACTTAGGATGTATCCTGCTAAGGATCAGGAGAATTGGCAAAAGGCAATGGAAAAAGAACTAAATTCATTAAAGGTAATGAAAGTATATGAAGATGCTAAATTACCTCCAGGAGAAAAATCCATTGGGTGCAAATGGATATTTAAAGTAAAAACTGGAAATGATGGGACTGTTACCCATAAAGTTAGGTTGGTAGCTCAAGGATTTAATCAAACTGCATCTGATTATGATGAAGTTTTCGCACCAAGCCTTAAAGCAACATCTTTGAGAGCAGCTTTAGTGTGGGCAGCTAAGAAGAACTATGTCATTAACCATTTAGATGTAGAAACTGCTTGTTTGCATGCACCATTGCATCACACTATATATTTGAAAAAGCCAATTATTATAAAAGACAATAAAGTAAATAGTAATGATTGTTGGAAACTAAAAAGAAGTCTTTATGGATTGAAACAATCTGGCTATGAGTGGAACCAATATATTGTGAAAGAATTAAACAATATAGGTTTTAAATCTGGTTTAGCAGATCCATGTGTGTTTAAAAGAGAAAATAATGGAAGGGTGTCATTATTGTTATTATTTACAGATGATATTGCTTTGATAACTAAGACTAATAATGAAGCTAATGAAATTATATCATTATTAGCTAAAAAGATAAAATTAAAGCATTTAGGTGAAATTAAAAGGTATCGAGGATTGACAATTAACAAAACAAAAAATGGATTTAAGATATCTCAAGAAGATAAAATTTGCCAATTAATTAAAACGTATAAAATGGAACTTTGTAAACCGGCAAAGACTCCAATGAGTCAGGAAGTTTGCCAAACTAATGATCAAAGTCCCAAATTTGATAAGTCCATATATCAATCTTTGATTGGTAGCTTATCATATATAAGCAATTGGTCAAGGCCAGATATAGCTTATAGTGTAAATCAGCTGGCACGTTTAATTCGGATCCACATCAATGTCATTGGCAATCATTAAAGATAATTTTAAGATATCTTAAAGGAACAATGAACCATGCATTGTATATAGAACCAAAGGATGATTTGAGTCTTAGTGCCTATACAGATGCAAGTTTTGCAACTGACATAAACACTAGAAAATCAACATCTGGGATGGCTATATTATTTGGTAAGACACTAATAGGGTGGAGGTCAATCAGACAACAGCATATTAGCTTGTCCACGATGGAAGCGGAATATTCATGTCTGTCATTACTATGCACTGACTTAATTCTGTACAAACAGTTATTATTAGACATGGGTGTAATTGTTAAAGATTCCATTATTGTGTACAAGGACAACCAAGCAGCCATAAAGTTAGCTTCTAATATTGCTGTAAAAACTAGATCAAAGCATACTGATTTAAGATACTTAAATGTTAGAGAATCTGTAAAGAATGGGCTAATTAAATTGGAATACTGCATGACAGAAGAAAACATTGCAGACCAATTTACAAAAGCTCAAGGAGTAATCAAGTTTAAAGAAAGTTGTAACAAATATGATTTAAAGATGTAAATAGTTATAGTATTATTATTATTACCTAAAAGGGGAGAATGTAAGGGATAACATTGCTTACCATAACTGGTTTAGGTAAAATAATAAATATGTTATCATGGTTTATAAGTTAAAGTGTCTGCAACTTTAAATATAGGAATGTAATTAAGGGAGTGGTTGTGAAAGCACCATAAAAGAAGCAAGGAACGTCAGCTTGCTCTCTCTGGCTTGATGATCCCTAATTACTGGATAGACTGAAGACTGCGTTTTCCCCCTACTGGAAAAGGAGAGAGAGAGGATTGATTTGTAAGTGAACTGACATTGGATATTCTACACGGACTTTGCTAACTGAATATCCTTGAATGGACTGAAAAAATGATACATGACTAATGGACTGTTACTTTGACTATGCTATAAACTCTAAATGGAATAAACTATATTTTGATAGCACAAGCATATCTGTTATTTTTACTGTATGTTAATAAACATACAAACTTATCTCAATCATTTATCTGTGTGCCTATCTGACTAACGCTGCACATTCTGTTTAGCTTGTCTCCTTAACCCTGGTTGGGGAATACAGGCTTAATACAGACTATAAAATCTTTGCCTCAATTTTGGCAGAAAGACTTAAAAAATACTTAAATAATTTTATTCATCCTGATCAGAATGGATTTTTACCAAAGAGACAAATTAAAGACAATATGAGGGTAATTCTGGACACTTTGGAATATTATGAGGCGCATCCTGAAAAACAAATGGCTTTGATATTCCTAGATGCCCAAAAGGCATTTGATAATGTGAATTGGAGATTTATGCTATTATTACTGGAACAGATGGGGTTTGCTAGAAAATTTATTCAAGCAATAGAAGCCATATACTATATGCAATCAGCAAAAGTAATGATAGAGGGAGAATTTACAGACTCTATTTACAGACAAGACAAGGATGCCCATTATCACCTTTGCTATTTGTACTGACTTTGGAAGTGTTGAATAGAAATATTAGAGAGGACCAAAATATAAAAGGCATGAAAATTAAAAAGGAGGAATTTAAATTGCAAGCCTTTGCGGATGACTTGGTTTTCATTCTGGAAGATCCTCTAGAGACAGCTTTAAAACTATTGGAAAAGATAGAGAAATATGGTGAGATGGCTGGTCTGAAAATAAATAAAGATAAAACAAAGATTCTGACAAAGAACATGTTATTAAGGCAAAGAGAAGAAATGGCAGACTTATTGAAAAATCCAAGTTACGAACAAGGTTAAATATTTGAGGATACATTTGACATCAAGATGTACTACATTGAAAGAGAATAACTATATTAAGCTTAAGCAGCAGATAGCATTTGATTTGAAGAAATGGGAAAATCTACAATTGTCATTGATAGGTAGAATTTCAACAATCAAGATGAATATTTTACCTAGAATTTTATATTTGTTCCAAACAATACCAATTAGGCTTGGCAAAGATTATTTTGAAGAATTAAATAAAATTGTGTTGAAGTATATATGGCAAGGTAAGAAGGCAAGAATAAAATTAAAACTTTTACAAGACGCTAGAACTAGAGGAGGATTTGGCCTTCCTAATTGGGAGTTATATTACCAAGCTGCAAATTTAATGTGGGTCAAAGAATGGATAACATTAACAAAGTCTAGATTGTTGACATTAGAAGGACATGATTTATTATTGGGCTGGCATGCTTTTCTGTGGTATAAGGGAACTAAATCGCAGGGCTATTTTAGAAGACATTATATACGAGAGTTTTTATGGTTGAACTGGGAGAAAATTAAGAGACAATGCTATTTGAAAATCTCAGTTTGGTTATCAACTATTGAAGCTTTTTCGTATCCTATAACATATAAGAAGGAACAAACAGTTAGATATGGGGAAATATTGGATGAAAAGGGTGAACTTAAAACGATGCAAAATTGAGAAGAACAAGGTATAAAGATGAATTGGTTTTCATATGCACAAATACAATCAAGGTATCTTAAAGATTCTAAAACAGAGGGATTGACTGACCTAGATAGGATTTTGACAGGTACTGATGAAAAAGTGATTAAAAAATTATATAGTTATTTGCTGGAAATTAAATTAGAGGAAGAACAAGTTAAAGAAACAATGATTGCTTGGGGGAAGAATTTTGGATATGGGATTGATTTAGAGAAATGGCAAAAATTGTGGTCTCAAAATTATAAAATGACAATGTCAACAGCCTATAAAGAAAATTTGTATAAGATGTTTTACAGGTGGCACTTTCCCCCGACAAGAATAGCAAGAATGTTCAAGAATAAATCTGAAAAGTGCTGGAAATGTCATCAGATACCTGGCTCATATTATCATATGTGGTGGACTTGTGAGAACGCTAGAAAATATTGGACTAGAATCCGCATATGGTTGGAAAAAATGACAAAGAAACATATAGATTTGAAGCCAGATATTTTTAATTGGGAATCTTACCTGATACATATAATAAAAACTTGAAGTATTTGATTGTAAATGTATTAACAGCAGCTAGGATTGTATTTGCTAAAAATTGGAAGAGTGAGAAAATACCATCAGAGGAAGAAATTATTAAGAAAAAATATTGGAATGTGCTGAAATGAGTAGATTGACATTTAAAATTAGAGAACAAGAAGATAAACAATTCTATGAAGTTTGGGACCTTTTTTATCAATGGCTAGATAATAAAACATAATAATAGAATATTTAGAAACTAAGGAAATAATCAATTTAAACCTTTTTTTTTTCTTTGATAGTATCTTTATAAAATTTTATTAAGATAGACTTGGTATGACTTTATGATTGGTTGTAAAATAAACTAAGTAAACTTTAGTTATCTCGTTAAAGCATGAATTAATAAAATTGTAGTCAAATGATTGTTTAATAATGATATCAGGTTATATAATTGTTGTTTTATAATATGAGCTATTATGTAATACAGTTACAATGGAGACTATGAAATGGATGCACAAAAAGGAGTGGCAAACCAACCGATACACTGTACGTAAATTTATGAAGGAGGAGGATGTTTTTATGTTTTATGTCTTATATTTTATGTGTTTCTGTTTGTCGTTAAAATCAATAAAACTTTTTTTCAAAAAAAAAAAGAATGCAAAGATATTAAATATGCTTTCTGAAGACACTGTCTTGTAGTTCTGCAAGGAATTCCAAATCAAATGCAAACAAATACAATGATGAAAAATAACTCTCTATAAAGTACTTCAAGCATAGTAATTTGCAAAGTACTGTGATGAAAAACCCCCGCTATCTTTGTAAAGTACTTACAAACAAAGCACAGAAGTTTGCAAAGAACTTACAGGTAAGAAAAGCAGTTTGTACTTACAAACTAGTGCGACATTATAATGAAAAAGAAACTTACAAAGGCAACTACAGTAATCCTCACGGCTACAGCAACAAAAGCAGCAACAGGGCCAGAAACAAGAGATTCTCTCCTCTACACCTTCACTTGGCAGCAATAAGGAGGAAAGAAAAAAGTAGGTTGGCTGCAAAGACTCCAATATTGATTGGTCATGTGAACAAGGGGAAAAAACACACCAACTACATGGGTCTCAGAAATTGCCTGTCAGAACCATGGCGAGATAGGCTAGTCACTGGACTAAAATAGCCACTGTTTCAGGAGTGACTGAATCCCGGTCACATGACTATAGAGGAAATCTTGTGGGCTGCAATTTTGAACCCCTGTAGTAAAGTGCACTTTTGGGGTATATTCATAACTTTGAACAATTGTTCAACGGCTGTTCGTATCTCAAGGATTACCTGTATTGGCTGTGCACTGATGGGTTTTTTTTGGCAAATGCATGTCTTAACTAATACTAGCAGTCAAAATTGTCTTATAACAGAATAAGGATGGCTAAGTATGAAGTTGAGCCAGTGAACTAGGATTTAACTCTAATGAGCAAAATACCTTCATGAAATCAAACCATGTTAAAATACAGCCTGGAGGAATTCATATATTAGACGCAATTTAATGGGAAGAAGTGAAGATTTGTGACCAGAAGGTAACCATCAGCAAGGTGGATGGACTGATGTTACAGTGGCAACAAGTGCACCATAACATGTGAAGGTTGAAAATCTTTCTATGCCATCTCTGAGAATCAACACCAACTTTTCACCCATCTCACAAAACATGACTCTCACCAATCTCTATGGAGATTCTCAGACATCCAGGTCATGGTTGTCCCAAAGATGCATTTTCAACTGGACTTTCTGGGTTTTTTTTAAAGACATTTTGCTTCTCATCCAAGAAGCTTCTTCAGCTCTGTTGTCAGTTATTAAATGAATCAAATGGTCCTTAACCAAATCATCATATGATCCTAAGTTGAGACCTGCTGGTTTCCTCATTGACTTTTGCTTTTTGGTAGCTAGCAAGGAAGGTTGCAAATAATAATCATGTGACTGTGTGATGCTGCAACTATCATAAATATATGACAAATGTTAAGCACCAGAATCAGCACTTGAAAATGGGGACGCTAGGATGGTGGTAAGTGCAAGGACCAATCGTAAGTCACTTTGTCATAACTTCAAACAGTTGCTAAATGAATGGTTGTTAAATGAGGACTACCTGTAATATCTTGCCCCCCCCAAGTCCCATGCATGGACAACTGTAACTAGAATAATGTAGTTATTTACAAAAATGTGATTATAATATTATCAAACCAGGCACCATTCTGGATTTCAAGGTAGATATCTCAAGGTAGCAATATACCAGGGTTCAACTTTAGCCAATGTACTAATATTGGGGGTTGAGTTTGAGTGGGGTAAAAAACACAAAGAAGAAAAATTTCTGCTCTCTCCTCTAACTATAATATGGGAAAGACAGGAGTAAGCTAAACAAGCCAACCCTGAGAAATCTACATGGTTACTTTGGACATTTAGAATTTACAGTAATTTATTCTTACCTGTGATTCTGGTCTAGGAGCAGTTACTGGTTTCTCTTTAGGTGTCTTTTCTGTTTTGTCAGTTGTTTTTTCTTTGGTTTTTCTAGTGGTTTTGGAAGAACCTGCAGACTTTTGACTTTCCAAATTGCTATGGATGTCTGGACTTAAGACAGATACATTCTCTTCGTGTTTCTCAACAGGACGAGCTGCATATAATTTTATTCAAATGACAATCTTAAAACATTCATCAGTTGAAACATTTGCGCTTGAATCTTTTTTTCAGATCCATATTTGGCATACCAAAAGCACACAGAGCTATAATCAACATTAAGTGAATAGTTCTTTTTATGCAGTGTGACTTCCTGTCCCTGTTCCACTCTCTTTCCACCCACTTTTCAAGAGCAGATGGGGGAGATACTTAGGGTGGCATGGGGGAGAAAGTTGGAGCAGAAACTACTTTCTGGTAGACAACTTTGGTTGTCTATGTTCCTATGTTGTACTCTTATGCTGATGAGGTACCTATTCATACATGCAAAATGCAGATCTACATACATTCTATGCACCATCCAAAGAATTAATATTGAGACAAGTGCACAAAGCTAACATAAAAGTGGCAATATTCCATTCAAAATGTGTTTCTCTTTAATTAATATCCTGTTTCTCCAACAATACAGCCTCTCCCAATAGGAAATTCCAGCATGTTTTATAGGCATGAAATGAAATTAAGCCCCTCCCCCCAAATTAAGGCCTATATTAAAACATGTGAAATGGGGGGGAATGGTGGGGGGGCTTGCTGTTAGGAAGTACTTTTGTTGCACACCCGGATATGGTGCTGCCTGCGTTGACCCCAATACGAAGTGCCCCACCAACGCCAAGGTCAACATCCAAGCCATCACCGCCCGCCCGAAGATGCAAGGGTGGGGAATTAAGTCACCCCCCAAAAGACGGCCTAGCCATTTTTTCGGGGCTCAAAAAAAAAACAAAGACCCAGCCTTATTATATGAGAAACACAGTAAAACTGAGTGGGGTCAGGAACTCTTGGTTTAAACAGCCAGAAAAGGAGGCTAAATATATATCTCATATTTGGGAATAATTATGAAGAGTTATTTCTCTTTTAGCTTTATGGTGTATCTAGATATTTTAGTTTTATGGAATCTGCTGGACACAACTGAAGCAACATAGGATCTCTGTGAAATGTCTTTCTGGCCTATCCTCTTTCATAAATCTGGGAGGAAATGAGTTGAGCACTTGGCCCAGCACTAGTCTGAAAGCAGATGATCATTAATAGAAGTGTAGGCATATCCAAAGATTGACAAGTGAAAACATCAATAATTTCCGAACAAATTATTATATCAAACAATTTTCCATGATGATCCTGAGGAGGTGAAAATGATTTTTCCCATGTATGGAAGTGAGCTTCTTGATGCTAAAATTTGAAGGTAAAGTTTGAAAAAGATGGAAATCTGCTCCATTTAGAATCTTTCTTTCATCAACTGTTCACTCTCCATCCAAATTGTGCAGGAATGAGTTGGCAGTTTCCCACTTTGACTTGACTTTGTTCTTCTTTTGCATTACGCAACATTGACAATATTTCTTGTTGATGTACTTAAAAGTATTCCTTTCTAAATGTGTGGTATCTCAAATCACATTTATTGTTTGTTCAAGAAATTAGAATACAATAGAGCTGGAAAGGACCTTGGAGGTCTTCTAGTCTAGCCCCCTGCTGAAGCAGGAGATCCTATACCATTTCAAACAGGTGGCTGTCCAGTTTCTTCTTAACAATTTGCAGTGATGAAGCACCCACAATTTCTGATGGCAAGCTGTTCCACTGGTTAATTGTTCTGTTGGAAAGTTTCTCCTTAATTCCAGGTTGCTTCTCCTCTTTTTTTTCTGTTTAACATTTTTATTGAGTTATAAAATATTGTAAAGTACAAAAGTAAATAGAAAACAGTAGGGGAGAAAAGGGGGGAAGAGAAATGAGGAAAGAAAGGGAAAAGAAAAAAGAAAAGGAAAAGGAAGCATTGATTTCCAATTCTCTGTTACAGTAAAATAAGGCATTAATATCAAATCACAAGTTTTTGCTTTTTCATAATAATATGAACAAGCTATTTCTGTAAAAATCTATCAATCTACTCTGTAAAACACAAAACCAAACTTTCATTCTTTTTCACATTGAGCACAAAGCTCAGAAGTGGTCTCCATGTGGAAACAAAAGTACTTATGTTCTTTTCTTTAATCACAGTAGTCAATTTCAGCCAACTCCATCAACTTCTGCAACCATTCATCCATAGCAGGAATCGAAGTGTCCTTCCATTTTTGTGCATGCAATAGTCTTGCTGCTGATAACATATATAATGACAAAGTTCCATTTTTTTTCTCCATTTTTTTCTCCATTAGCCCCGAAAGAAAAAATTCTGGTTTCCTTTTTATCTCCATTTTCAAAATTTTCTGTGTTAAAATATGAATCATATTCCAATTTTTTTGCTTTATCACATGTCCACTATAGATGATAAAAAGTCCCTTCTTTACTTTTACACTTCCAACATTCATTTGACATACTTTTATACATCTTAGATAACTTTGCTTCTCTTCATAATTACCGTATATACTCGAGTATAAGCCGAGTTTTTCAGCCCATTTTTTGTGCTGAAAAAAACGCCCTCGGCTTATACTCGAGTCAGCCGCTACGGCACCATGCCTGGCCTGCGCTGGCGTGGCTGCAACCGATCGCACCTCCAGGGCAGCATTGCCGCCGCGGCTGTCTACCCGCTGAGGGCTGCACAGGCGACCCGAAGCGGCCTCTCCTTCCCCATTAACGGGCGCCCAGGGCCCCCGCGAGCTCCTGCGTTGCGCGCTTCCAACTTCGCCAAGAAACTGCCAGGCTCAGGCAGCCTCCCCCACCCCCTAGCCTAGCAGTGAAGAGCTGCTCCGGGGGCAGCGAGACAAAGTGCCTGGCTGCGCCGTGGCGGGAACCCCCCGGAGCAGCTCTTCACTGCTAGGGGAGGGGGTGGGGGAGGCTGCCTGAGCCTGGCGACCCCAAGCGGCCTCTCCTTCCCCATTAACGGGCGCCCGGGGCCCCCACGAGCTCCTGCGTTGCGCGCTTCCAGCTTCGCCAAGAAACCGCCAGGCTCAGGTAGCCTCCCCCACCCCCTAGCCTAGCAGCGAAGAGCTGCTCCGGGGGCAGCGAGACAAAGTGCCTGGCTGCGCCGTAGTGGGAGCCCCCTGGAGCAGCTCTTTGCTGCTAGGGGAGGGGGCGGGGGAGGCTGCCTGAGCCTGGCGACCCCAAACGGCCTCTCCTTCCCCATTAACGGGCGCCCGGGGCCTCCGCGAGCTCCTGCGTTGTGCGCTTCCAGCTTCGCCAAGAAACCGCCAGGCTCAGGTAGCCTCCCCCACCCCCTAGCCTAGCAGCGAAGAGCTGCTCCGGGGGCAGCGAAACAAAGTGCCTGGCTGCGCCGTGGCGGGAGCCCCCCGGAGCAGCTCTTTGCTGCTAGGGGAGGGGGCGGGGGAGGCTGCCTGAGCCTGGCGACCCCAAGCGGCCTCTCCTTCCCCATTAACGGGCGCCCAGGGCCCCCACGAGCTCCTGCGTTGTGCGCTTCCAGCTTCGCCAAGAAACCGCCAGGCTCAGGCAGCCTCCCCCACCCCCTAGCCTAGCAGCGAAGAGCTGCTCCGGGGGCAGCGAGACAAAGTGCCTGGCTGCGCTGTAGCGGGAGCCCCCCAGAGCAGCTCTTTGCTACTAGGGGAGGGGGCGGGGGAGGCTGCCTGAGCCTGGCGACCCCAAGCGGCCTCTCCTTCCCAATTAACGGGCGCCCAGGGCCCCCGCGAGCTCCTGCGTTGTGCGCTTCCAGCTTCACCAACAAACGGAGCTGCAAATCTGGTGATCGCTTGCAGAGCTTCGGCACGAACCCCCTTTCCCCGCACTCCCCCCCCGCACTCCTCTGGCGGCAGCAGGCGGAGAAAGTCCCGCTTTCCCCTGGCTTTGATGGCACGCGTGAGTTGGCTTCCCACTCTTTTTTTTTTAACTCTCCTCCTCCTCCTCCTCCTCTCCTCTCCCCTTGTTGTCTGGTCTTCCCTAAGGAAACTCGAGGGCTCACACTTCCAGGTGTTTCTCCCTGTCTTTCTCCCTGTCAATGATCTTTTCTTCGCTTCCCTTCTCTCAGCCCCATCCTCCTTCACCTTTGTCACCACAATCCTGAACAGATGAAGTTTGTACTTCTCAAGAAAGGTTGGATGTTCCTTTTGAGGAGGGAACCTAGTGTGACATCTGTATGTTGACCTACTACTGAGCCATGGCATGTGTGCACATGCAATGGAGGCATGAGGGAGAGCTATGAAAGAGATGGTGGCTCTCCAAAACAGGATATACATGCAGCACATACACATGCTTTTTTCTTGCAAGGGAGAGGGTGACTCTGTTTGGACATACAGATGATGAGAAGGAATCCAGTTTTGAAGGATTTTAACTCTTGTATTTTAGCTTGGTTGCTGATTGAGCTAAGGTTTTTGTACTTTTAAAGTTATTGTTGATACCATATTGGTTTTGTTGGCTCTCTTTTCCACTTACAGAGCTAGTTTACTGTTTTTCTTTGAAATAAATATTCAAAAACATTTAACCTACTGATGCCTCAATTCATGTAATTTTATTGGTATCTATTTTTATTTTTGAAATTTACCAGTAGCTGTTGCATTTCCCACCCTCGACTTATACTCGAGTCAATAAGTTTTCCCAGTTTTTTGTGGTAAAATTGGGTGCCTCGACTTATATTCGGGTCGACTTATACTCGAGTATATACGGTAGTTTCTATCCATTGTTTCTTGTCCTGCACTCTGGTGCTTCGGAGAATAATTTGACCCCCACAAATATTGGAATACCACTATCCTTCTTTTCTCTAGACTAGCCAAACCCAAATCCTGGAACCGTTCTTCATATGTTTTAGTCTCCAGGTCTTTGATCATCTTAGTTGCTCTTCTCAGAATTTTTCCCAACATCTTTTTTGTAGTATGGTGACCAAAATTGATTGTAGTATACCAAGTGTGGAAATTTTTTTTGTTCACAAGACTGCACTGCAAGTACACAAGCTACAGGATAATATTTTCTACCCATATCAAGAAAACACAGATGAAGCATGGGGGGGGGATGCAAAGTCATTCTCAAACTCTTGAAGAAGCGAGAGTGGGAGGGGAGGCATGGGTGAAAACAGGAAGGAAGCTTTCCTTTTATAAATCTTCAAAATATCATTTGATGTTTTAAACATCATTTTTGGATTCTACTGTGATGATATTAATTGTTCCACACTCTTTTCCTATTCAAATTCTACATTTGTAAATGATTTTTTTTTAATAAAGATCATTCAAAATTCTTCCATCAAAGAAACTCAAACTGGATGAAATTTAGTTCTGAAGGATGATCTAAATCTATACCCAAAGAGGAGGAGGAATTCTCAGTCATTCTTATTCTTTTTCCAATAGTTTTACTTCAGTAAGAGTGTAATTCCCTACTATTTACATATGTTTATCCATCCAGAGGAATGGTTAACATACTTTTGTACGTTCAACTTGTAGAAAAAATGGAGAGGGGACATGACAGCTATCTTCAATTATATGAAGGATTGTGACACTGTAGAGAATGTTTCTTAACCTTGGCAACCTTGGACTTCAACTCCTAGAATTTCTCAGTCAGCACACTGGAAGCCCACACGTTCTAAAGTTGCTACAGTTGAGGAACACTGCTGCAGAGCGTTTGGACTCTTTTGTTTCAGAGAAAAAGATGACAACTGGAGGATTTTAAGACGAGATTTGTCCAAAATGATATTGAGTTTCTTAACTAAGTAGGGGGTTGGACTAGAAGACCTCCAAGGTCTCTTTCAACTCTGTTATCTATTAATGAGATCAAATTTCAAGGATCTAGGTACAAATTAGATATTAGAAGAACTTCTTGATGGTAAGAGCTGTCAAACAGTGGAACTGATTGGACTGACTGAATTCATACTGCATGGAGTGGTTTCTTCCCCTTCACTGGAAGTTTGCAAATAGAGCTGGATACTCATCTATTGGGAATAGTTTCATTATGCCTTGTTTTCTCTACCTTTGGCTGGCATTGTAGGGCAATATTTTAAACTAAAATTATGTCTTCCCCTCAGCATTCATTTCCCACCATAAATACATACATTTTCTACTGGAATTAAACCAGGAAACAAGTTCTAAAATTTATAGATTTTCTGCATTAATTTAAAAATGTCAAAAAATGATCTACATGCTCTGCTCTAGCTGGTTAAACTGGACAATAATAATTTACTGCAGATGGCACTGTTGCCTTATATTATGAAATAAGAAATGTTAAGATTTGAAGCAGACATTTTATATTAATGCACAATGTTCTGGAAATTACCAGTAAGGTACTTTTGGGTAGACACAGCAGAATTTGTCAGTTTTAGTTTCAAACACATTCTAATTTTTCTGACAGTTAGTTTCAGTTCTGTTCTATATTATTTTAAGTATTTGCAACAAAATTAAACTGTATACATAAAAAGACACATGCACATTGCTTTCAATACATATATTCCCAACTGTGCAGTTTCTAAAATTATCTGGCTTCATTATAATGTATGTTTTACATTTATCCTTAATATTCTAGTTTACCTGCTTATAACATGCATATGTTAAAATTGTATGACTTGGTCTTTTTCTTCTAAATTTATTCGCTCTTTCTTCATATATTCACATCACTCATTCTGTCTTAAAACTCACTTCAATGTATTTCATTTATGCAGATCACTCACATTTGTATTCAATCCATATTCATTCAGCACTAATTAATTTCCCATCTTTTTTTTGTCATACACATTTAGATCTCCCATTCTCGTTGCACTAAATTTATTTTTATGTTTCTCCTAAGATAATTCTTTTGTATAATACACACAGAACTGCTGGAAGTCTATTGTTTATTCCTCTTCATCTATTTTGGAAAAAAATGTTTCCACAAAACACCCATTTTTCTGCTGTATTTGGTTTATTCTATGCAATATATCCTTTTCTCTATGCTTTGTAGAAAATATTTCTCTTCTTTTTGAAGCAACTATTTTCTTGTTTGCATTTCCCCACAAAGCACAGCCTCTTTCATTTCATCAAGCCTCATTTTTCATACTTGTCCGTCGCAGTAAGGAGACCCGGAGTCAGTGACTTGGTTTTTAGCTCTTTATTTGGTCCCCGGAACCGATCTGGCTCCGAGGGAAAAACAGCGGCTTTTTATTCTCAAGCTGCGGCGGCCGCAGCCAATGGCACCACTTTGAATCTCCCGCGATTCGTTTCCACCAATCACAGGAGATTCTTAGTGGGCCAATCAGCGCGGCTCGCTAGACCAATCGGATCACCCCGCGCTTTGGCCAATCAAAACGCGGGGTTTCAAGAATGTAAATGAATGTACAGAACACCCCTCTCCTCTTGGTTTGGTCCTACGTGACGTAGTCCTGTAAGTAGGTGGGGCTCCGTACTTGCCTACTGGACCTGCGCAGGTCAGTTGTTGGTTGGCTCCCGACCGGTTCGGTCGGGTTCTCTGTTCCTCTTGGTCTCGTTGGAACTGTCTGGAAGGCCCTGCCGGGCCGCTTGTCGCAGCTCCCTCCCGGTCTACCCGGGCTGGTTGAGCTGCGGTTTTCACTGCTCCCGCCTGGTCTTTCCGGGCTGGTCGAGCTGGCCTGGCTGCTTCTCCCTGGTGAAGTTTCGGGCTGGCTGCTTGCCGGTGAGTATGGCTGGTTTCTTTCTCTTGGGTTTTGGTTCTTGGGGTATTCCCTCCCCTCTTGGCTTGTATTAAAGGGTTCATCTGTGTCTGGTTGCATGTCGGTTGTGTTTCTTATGGCCGTTCTCGATCTTATTTGGTCGATGTGGCGTTTCCATGTTCGTCCATCGGTTGTTTGCAGCCGGTATGAGTGGGGGCCTGTCAGTTGGGTTATGGTCGCTGGTACCCAAAGTGGGTTTCCAGTTAGGTTCTTTGCGTAGATGGCATCACCTGGCGCAAAGGACCGGTGCTTGCTGGAGGAGTTTGGGGTTTTTTCCGGGTTGTATGTGGGGTGCAGTCTGTCGAGTGGGGACCTTAACTTTCTCCCTATTAGCAGCTCTGCCGGGCTTTTGTTTGTTGTCGTGTTTGGGGTTATATGTTGTATAAAAAGCATTTTATTTATTTTTTCTTGGATTTTCCCTGTGTTCAATTTTCTGGATGTTTTTTTTTGTGAATTGAACCATCCGTTCCACCCTTCCGTTCGCTGCTGGATGTGCCGGAGCTGTTAGTGCGTGTCGTATGCCCCGTTCCGCTAGGAATTTTTCAAATTCTTGCGAGGTGAATTGGGGCCTGTTGTCCAACACGATGACATCCGGGAGGCCGTGGGTTGCGAATAGTTTGCTAAGTTCCTTGGTCACGGCCTCTGTGGTGGTGGTTTTCATGTTGCTTACCTCCAACCAGTTGGAGTAAGCATCTACAGTTACTAGGAATGTATGTCCCTTGGTGGGCCCGGCAAAATCTATGTGGACCCTAGACCAAAGTCCCCTGGGGGTTTCCCATTCCAGGATTGGTGCCGCGGGAGGGCTCGGTCTGGTTTCTTGGCAGCGTTGACACCTTGCCACCCAAGCCTCGATTTGCTTGTCCATCCCTGGCCACCAAGCGTAACTTCTGGCCAGGACTTTCATTCTAACTATGCCCGGGTGCCCTTTGTGTAACAAACCCAATACCTGCCCTTTCAGTTTTTCCGGAATAACAACCCTATCCCCCCACAGTACACACCCTTTTTGTAGCGAGAGTTCTGTTTGCCGGTTCTGGAATGTTTTGAATGCTTCGTTGTTGTCCTTTTCCGGCCACCCTTTTTCTACCCAATGTAACACCTGCGCCAGACATTTGTCTTTATTAGTTTCTCAGGCAATGTCTGACGCGGTTATGGGTAGATCGGGCAGAATCTCTATGCTGAGGGTGCTTGTCGTGGGTGCTGGGTCAGTGTCTCGGTCGGGTAATGGCGAGCGGCTCAACGCGTCTGCGTGTGTGATAGTCTTACTGGGTTGGTGTGTGAGCCGGTAGCTGTAGGCGGCAAGGAATTCAAACCACCTTGTCATTCTGGGAGATAAGATGTTCGGGGTGGCCCTGTTCCCTGCCAGGATGCCCAGCAATGGCTTGTGTTCTGTGATGATTGTGAACGTGCGGCCATAGAGGTACTCATGGAACCTCTTCACTGCTGTGACGATGGCTAGGGCCTCCTTGTCCAGCTGGCTATAATTCCTCTCTGGTTTGGTGAGTGTCCTCGAGAAGAAAGCGATGGGTGCTTCTCTTCCATCCGGGATTGTGTGGCTGAGGACGCTGCTGACGCCGAAGGGTGAGGCTTTGCATGTGATGGTGAGTGGTAGGGTCTCGTTGTATTGGATGAGGATGGCATCCGAGGTGAGCAGGTCCTTGGTTTTCCTGAAGGCGGCTTCCTCACATTTCCCCCAAGTCCAGGTGGCCGCCTTGTCGAAGAGCCTATGCAAGGGCTCCGCCGCGGTCGCCTTTTGGAGCAGGAAAACATTGTAGAAATTAAGCAGTCCCAGAAATGCCTGCAGTTCCGTTTTATTCCTGGGTGTGGGGGCCTCCTTAATGGCTCTGATTTTGTTTGCGGTTGGGTGGATGCCGTGCCGGTCTAGGAGGTACCTCAGGAACTCGACCCGCTCTGTGTAAAGCTGGCATTTTTCTCTCTTCACTTTTAGCCCGGTTTCCTTGAATTTCGTTAGCACCTCCCTTAGATGACCCTCTAGTTCTAGCTGGTTGGTTGCCGACACCAGCATGTCGTCGAAGTAGGGCACCACCCCCTTAATGCCTTGTAAGAGTCTCTCCATGAGGCGCTGGAAAATTCCAGGCGCCACGCTGACTCCGAACTGGAGTCGGTTACATCGGAAAGCTCCCCGGTGGGTGACTATGGTTTGCGCCTCCACGGTTTCTTCATCGACTGGCAGCTGTTGGTATCCTTGGGCCAGGTCGAATTTCGCAAAAACCTTGCCTCCCCCCAGTGAGTGTAGAAGGTGCTGCACTACTGGGACGGGGTAGGCACTTTGTTGTAAGGCGCAATTTAGGGTGGCTTTATAGTCCCCGCAGATTCTCACTGACCCATCGGACTTGACTGGGGTGACTATTGGGGTCTCCCACCGGGCGTGGTCAATTGGTTGTAGGACCCCTTGCTTGACGAGCTTGTCAATTTGCTCGTCAATATTTGGCCTGAGTGAAAAAGGTACCCGCCTTGGTTTTAGGCGTCTCGGGGGAATGTTAGGGTCTGGGCTGAAGGAGATGGGGGGCCCTCGGTACTTGCCTAGGGTGCCGTCGAACACTTCCTGGAAGTCCCGTGCCAGTTGCTGTTCCCAATCGATCTCGGCGATGTGGTTGATGCCTGTGACTTCGATGCCAAGTGGTGTGAACCATTGCAACCCCAAGAGGCTGGGTCGGTCTCGGTCCACGATCGTCAGGGGAAGCTTTGCAGTGCAGCCCTTGAATATCACTTTGAATTGTCCGGTTCTGACTACCGGGATGCAGTTTCCCTGGTAGTCTTTGATGATTAGTCTCTGGTTCTCCAGTCCCTTCTTGTGGATGATAGGCACCAAACATTTGATCTCTTGCCAGGTGACCATGGAGAGGTAGGACCCGGAGTCCACCTCCATTTTGCATGGCTTGCCTTCGATGCCTACCTTCACGTAGACTTTTTGGGCGTCGGTGGTTGATGCGTGGCCGATGATGACCGTCTGGTGGGTTTCCTCCTTCCGCTGGTTTTCGCCACCTCGTCGGTTCCGCCCACTTCGGTCCCATCGGCTGTCGGCTTGGCGATCTCTGGCTCTAGGGGGTGTGCTGTCCTGTCTCCGCTCGCTGTGGTCCTGCCGTCTGGGGCTGTAGGCCTTCCTCAATCGGCAGACGCGGGCGATGTGACCCTTTTTGTCGCAGTGCCAGCAGACTGCATCGAAGAAACGGCACTCGGCTCAAGGGTGGTCGCATCCGCACCTGGCACATGCAGTCCCCGACTTACGACCCCGCCGATTCCGTTGGTCACGTCCCGCCTGGAGCCGGTGGATTTCCTCCTCCTCGTCCGTGGTGTCAGAGGTGGAGTGGAATTCACCATGGTGGGTGGTGGTCCCGCGGTGACTTGCTTCCGGTTGGGCCTCGGTCGCCCGTCCTGGGTCGGTGGTCACGGTGCGGTCTCCGGCGTCCAGTCTCCGGCGTCCGGTCTCCGCATGCGGTTCGCCGATTTCCGGGTTGCCTCGGCTGCGGTGGCTTCAGCGATGGCGTCGGCAAGGGCAATGTCGCCTTTGGCCATTAGCCAACTCTGTAGGACTGGGTCCCGAAGTCTGAGCACGACGCGGTCCCGTAGGGCCTCGTCCATGTCGGAGAACCCGCACACGCTCCCTAGATTCCGCAGCTCTGCCACAAAATCGCTGATGCTTTTGCCAGGTCTCTGGTCCCTCCGGTAGAAATCATGCCGCCTGATGAGGGTGGGCACGGCGGGGGCGTAGTGGTTGCGGAGCAATGGTTCGAGGTCGGCCCAGTCCATCTCTTTTATGTCAGTGGGTTTCGCTAGGGCTTTCGCCATCTTGAACACTGTGGGCCCGCAGTGTGTCAGGAAGACGGCTCATTTCTTCGGCCCGGTGGCATCCTTTATGTTGCTGCATTCGAGGAACATGAGGAATCTGTCCGTGTATGATTCCCAGTCCTCGCTAGCGGGATTAAAGGGCGCGGGCGGAGCAATGCTGACCATCTCGTCGGTCTTGCTTCCTCCGGACAAGTGCTCAATGGGGTTCAGCCTCGGGATCCCACCTTTGTTGCCAGGGTCGTGTCCATCGCGGTAAGGAGACCCAGAGTCAGTGACTTGGTTTTTAGCTCTTTATTTGGTCCCCGGAACTGATCTGGCTCCGAGGGAAAAACAGCAGCTTTTTATTCTCAAGCCGCGGCGGCCGCGGCCAATGACACCACTTTGAATCTCCCACGATTCGTTTCCACCAATCGCGGGAGATTCTTAGCGGGCCAATCAGCGCGGCTCGCTAGACCAATCGGATCACCCCGCGCTTTGGCCAATCAAAACGCGGGGTTTCAAGAATGTAAATGAACGTACAGAACATCTGCCATTGGCACAATTCATTTCATACTATCCCAAGCAGCTTATGTACCCTCTTTTCTCCTGTCTATTTAATATTTCTTTAGTTGAGAGTTGAATTTATATTTTAGTATGATTTTGTTCAAGACTGATGCTTTTATTCCTTTCCTTTTCCTCCATGTCCATTTTCCTTGCAGATCCACACTTAACACTATCAAACTGACTCACATACATTTACAAAATCTGGTCATTCCAAGAATGGATGCTTTAATTTTTCTCCCTCATTTAAGAGGTGAATGAGGTGGGACAGTATTTTTTTCAGGAGTTCCATCACTTCAGAGCTTTTGATTTTAATTATGACTGAGTGATATAATATAATTCATAGTTATTTGAAGTGGTTTATTCCTTTTATTGTTGTTATTTATGGTTAGCTATTTTTTGTTACTGTTATGTAAAGTACTAAGTCACACAGGAAGAATTTGTATTGGAAATAAATGAATAAATAAAGCTTATTAAGAGTTAGTTTTAACACCTTGACACTTTTAATCAAGGCAGAATAAATACCTAAAACAGTGACTTACCTTTAATTTCATTTTTTTCTAATTCTTTTAGTGCCTGAACAAATACAATTTGACTTTCAGTAAGTGGCCAACTATTATATAACACTGAAGCTTGTATAATATATTTGTGTGTCTGTAAAATTGAAAAACAATATATTACAATTTCGTATATAAAGTTATTGCTTTAAATCAATACTATCCTCCTTGACTGCTATTTTAAACCATTGTAGCTTCAAAAAATGGATAGGGTTAAAATAAAATGTTTGATGAATGCAACCATGACAGTTATATAAAAACATCTGTCAATAGTAACTTCTAACTTCATTCAAATTTCATTTGAATTTGGTATTCTTTAAATTAATACTATTTTTGGTAGTTCAACTGTATATCATCATAGTTCACTGTAAAACCTCTATGCTAAGATAAAAGCAATGAAAAATCTAGGCTATATCATAAAAATAAACAAAAAAATCCATGGTAATTGAAAATCTTAGCAAAAAGCCAAAATCAGTAACATTAAATCTCATAAAAATGTTAATTTAATAACCATACTGGAATCATACAAATCAATATCTTAATTACACAGAACATGGCATTTTGTTAAAGTTCAGTATTACTGTTTTTCAGATTAAACATTTTGATTACACCTATAATTTATACTAAATTATATTATTTGCATAATTTACAAAAATGAACTTTTTTTTTGCAGATCATTTGGAAATGAAATCAGATGATATTACTAAAATAACCAGATTTAGCCATTCCTTGGGAAAAGAGAAAGAGGTTGGAAGGATCAAAATGGAGGAATAGTTGTAAAGCTGCATGCAAAATTCATGCATGGAAATCAGGGCCATTTTCTTTGTAGCAAGATTTTGCCATTCTTGTGAGAAAATCTCATGGTACCAAGTTTTACAAAATGCTGAGTCATCTGAAAACTTGGTGAAACGACACATATGACAAATTTGGAATAAGATGTTTATTCTCCTATGAAAGATTCTAAATATTCATTTATATCTCTCACCTGTTGAAGCAAATTCTCATCAATGGGAAGAAGAGCAGGAATTTCTTCTTCTGTTGAAACCGAGCCTTCCTGTGATGCCTTAGCTGAAGATTTAATATTCTTCTGAGCTGTTAGTGTTCCTTTTTTCTTAGGGGATGCAACTTCAGCTTCTTTTTTGGGTGTGCTTTGAACTACAACACCTTTACTTGCTGTTGCTGAGAAAGGAAGAATAACTTTAAAGGGATTCACGAGTATCATTTTAAAATAATATTGTATCATTTATATTGTATAAACACCCTTTCCTTATTGATCTGTTGGTTGATCCCTTTTATCATTTACCTTACATGTGTCTCAAATTTTCCCAAAAAGCCTTATACAATGTGGCCAAACATTAGGGAAGTGTAGAAAAAACTTTTTGAAAATTAAAATTCATTTAATGTGAAACTATTTTAAAATCTTAACTTGGAATTTGAAAATAAACAACAAAATATGTGATGTGTAAAGGTTCTACCAGCAGAAATAACTAGTTGTTTCTGATGGCATCTAGACCAGGGGTCCCCAACCACCAGGCCCCGGACCGGTACTGGTCCTTGGAACATTTTCTACCGGGCCGCCAGTTTGCTGGGTGCCACCATCTTGTTTCGATGAGAAAGTGCTTCTGGGTGAGCTTTTCCGGTTGGAAAGTGGTGTTTGGGTCCCGAAGGAATCCTCGCGCCTTAGTTTCATCAAAGGGGGGGGGCGGCTCCGAACAAAACTAAGGCGTGAAGATTCGTTCAGCACCCAAGGCAAGGCGAGCCGAGCGACCATCCCGAAGCCATCCCGAAGCCCATCGACAAAGGTACAAAGGAGGAGTTGAAGGTGGAGGGGAGAAGTGGGGGACGGCTGGCTGGCCGGTCGCTCAGCTCGCCTTGCCTTGTCATGCGTGCTGATGCCGGTACTGGGCCGCGGATCATTTTGTGATGCCGGTACCAGGCCGTGGCACAAAAAAGGTTGGGGGCCACTGATCTAGACTATTAGATAGCAAAATAAAAACAAATAATACAAAAATATGTAGACTAAAGAGATAACTCCATCTATATCCCAATTAAAAGATATAATCAAATATCAAGGCACATCTTTCCTAATAGACACCATCTGATAAGCAAAAAACAGCATCAGGAATAATAAAAGAAGAAACAATACTTGAATGAAAACTTCCAACCAAGATTAGTGGAAAAGCTACTATACATAAATAACCAGCAAATTCCACTTCTTCAGATTATATTCTGATAATGAAACCTCTGCAGAAAAACTACCAAGCTCAGAGAATATTGAGTACTCATAATTAAGACTAATATTGCTGGCAATAACTCCACAGTAAATTCTGAAAGGCCTTCCAGAAGAACTAGATTTTTACCAGTTTCCAAAAGACCATGAAAATGAAGTTCATTCTCACCTCAGCAGAAGCTGTTTCATAAGAAGCCCTCACAGAGAACACTTTTGCTGCACTTCCTGATATTTGGAGATCCTTAGTAGATGCTCTTGGCCCTCTTGATCAAATGGCCAAACTCCATCTGGGAGAATTAACTTCTTAAATACTCAGGCACTGAACCATATAGGGTTTTAAAGAAAGCAATTGAATTCTTCAGTGAATGAAGAATTGCAAAAACTCCTGCAGCAATGATGTAATAATGTAGCACCACCACTGCGCCAGTAAGCACATTGCATTTTGGATCAGAAGTTTCTGTTGCATTTTGGATCAGAAGTTTCTGGTTGGTGTTAAGTTCTGCGCATGGGCGCAAGGATTGGAGACGAGACGATGAACAGTGAACTTCAACTCTTTATTTAACATTGTGGAACAGAGCAAAAACTACGGCAGCAATAGCCCTTTTTATAGGCAAGCTGCTGATCAAGTAACCAATAAGAAACGGGAAGCGTTATTTCCCTTAACCAATGAGAGAGGCCCGCTAATAGCCAATCAGATCCTCCTGAATGGACCAATCAGATGTCGCTATTATTGGCCAATCAGAAGTGCAGGGTCAGAACCCTGCACTTTTCTAAAGGTTTTAATAATCTTTATTAAGCACTTTTATTAATTCACTTTTTATTAATTCACAACACCCCTTCCCCCGGGTTCCATTTAAGGGGTGTGGTGACGTAATCCTTGAGGTAGGCGGTTGTTTAGATTGTCTGTTAGATTTTCACTGTCCCCCCGGTACTTGTTTATAGTCTTGCTTGGGGGGGACATTTTCCAGCAAGTAGGGTGCCTCCGAACCTTCATTTAAAAACTCGGTGCTGCTAATGTCCTCGTTGTCCTCTTGCCTTTGTGGGCTTGCTTCTGATGAGGTGTCTCTTTGAGGCAAGTCCACCACCCTCTCTGATTCTTCCGAATGCTCACTTCTTCCACTCGTGCTTTCTGTCGTTTCGAATTTGGTCTCCTCGGCATCTCCTCCCCCCTCAGTTTGGAAGTTACCGGAGTCGCAGAAATGAGGTTGCAGCCTTGAACGCAGCTGATCAATATGGCGCTTCCATATTCTTCCATCGCAACTTTTTACTCGGTACGACCTGGGTCCTGTGACTTGGATTACAGTTGCCTCGACCCACAAAGGATCGCCAGAAAAGTTTTTAGCGAAGACTGTCGCCTATCTGGAATTCGCGACATTTCCCACTGGATCCGTGTGGTTTTTCTGGTTCGTACGATGGGTGTAGTCGGTCAAGGTGGGAGCGGAGTTTTCGTCCCATTAACAATTTGACCGGAGTCTTGTTGGTG
Organism: Hydrophis major; assembly: GCA_033807585.1. Lineage (NCBI taxonomy): Eukaryota > Metazoa > Chordata > Lepidosauria > Squamata > Elapidae > Hydrophis > Hydrophis major. The sequence goes on along the minus strand of CM066328.1, from coordinate 327,544,204 downwards.
ACACTGTGCGGAGTAATGTGTTGAAGGAGGAGTATCCGGTTAATCTTATCTTCGATATCACCATAGTCCATTTTATGTAGGGTTTTTTTGACAAATTGTACCATGCACTCGGCTCTTCCATTGGCCGCAGGATGCACCGACGAAGTTAGCACATGGCGAATACCACGGTCCGCCAAATACTGTTCAAAAGAAAGCGTGGTAAACTGGGGCCCATTGTCGGATACCAGAACGTCTGGCAGTCCATGGGTTGCGAATAATCTGTCCAATTTCCTGATGATGGATTCGGTTGTGGTACTTTTCATTTCATGGATTTCAAGCCAGTTTGAGTAGGCATCCACCGTTACTAGGAATGTGTGTCCTTTAGTAGGTCCCGCAAAGTCAATATGAATACGGGACCATGGTCCCCTGGGTGTTTCCCACTCTGTTGGGGTTGCTTTGGGTGGGGCATTGCTAACTTCCTGGCATTTGCAACAAGTCTTTACCCAGGCTACAATTTGCTTTTCGATACCCAGCCACCATGTGTAGCTTCGTGCGAGCGCCTTCATGCGCACTATGCCGGGGTGGCCTTCATGCAAGGTTTTCAATACCACTCATTGCAGCCGCTCTGGGACGACTCTATCCCCCCAAATTATGCAGCCTTTCTGTGAAAACAGCTCTGTCTGTCGATTCTTGAAAGGACCAAAGTTGTTAGGGATTTGATCCAATGGCCATCCTCGCTCGACCCAGCTAAGAACTCGTGCCAAAACGGGATCGCGTTTGGTTTCAATCGCAATATCTCGAGCTGTCAGTGGTGGTGATTGAAGTGTTTCAATCTGGAGCATCGCGACAGTTGGAGCTGGGTCGTCAACGGATTCAGGAAGTGGTGCACGGCTTAGTGCGTCAGCGTGGGGGATGGCTTTCCCCGGGCGGTATTGCAGTTTATAATTATATGCAGCCAAGAATTCCGACCAGCGAGTCATTCTGGGAGATAATATATAAGGGGTTGGCTTGTCCCCCGCTCTAATCCCCAGCAAAGGTTTGTGGTTGGTGACTATAGTAAAAACTCGCCCATAAATATATTCATGAAATCATTTAACAGCAGAAACGACAGCAAGAGCCTCTTTATTGATTTGACTATAGTTACATTCAGCTTTTGATAGTGTTTTTGAAAAGTAGGCAATAGGGGCTTCACTACTGTTTGGTAACACATGGCTCAAAATGGCACCCACTCCGAATGGTGATGCATCACATGTAATCGTTAAAGGCAAAGTCTCATTATACTGCATCAAAACATCATCTGAAGTCAATAAGTTTTTTACTTGTCGGAACGCATGTTCCTCTCGGTGTCCCCAGACCCAGGTTGCCTTTTTGTCCAACAGACAATGTAGGGGCTCGGCTACGGTCGCTTTGTGGGGCAGGAACACGTTGTAGAAATTGATAAGGCCCAGGAAAGCTTGGAGATCAGTCTTATTTCGGGGCCTGGGAGTGTTTTTGATTGCCCTAAGCTTGCTATCGGTGGGGTGAATGCCTTGTTTATCGATTAAGTACTCCAAAAATTCTACTTTATCCGTACACAGTTGACACTTATTTTTTTTTACTTTAAGGCCAGAGTCTTTAAATTTCTGGAGAACTAACCTCAGGCGCTCCCTTAGTATTTCTCTAGTCGGAGCGGCAATTAAAACGTCATCAAAATAAGGTACAACCCCTTTTATATCCTGTAGTAGTCTCTCCATCAAGCTCTGAAAGATTCCTGGGGCTACGCTAACTCCGAATTGGAGTGGGTTGCACTTAAATGCACCTCAGTGCGTAACGATCGTTTGTGCCTCTGCCGTTTTTTTGTCTACAGGCAGTTGTTGGTATGCCTGTGCTAAATCCAAATTAGCGAAGACTTTTCCACCCCCCCAGGGAATGGAGAAGGTGTTGTACCACCAGTACCGGGTAAGCGTTCTGCTGAAGGGCGCGATTCAGGGTGGCTCGGTAGTCCCCACATATTCTTAACGATCCATCCGGCTTGATGGGTGTTACGATTGGGGTTTCCCAGGGAGCGTGGTCGGTTGGTTCTAACACACCCTGGGCTATTAATTTATCAAGCTGCTCGTCAATCTTTGGTTTAAGGGCAAATGGAACTCGACGAGGCTTAAGGCGGATGGGAGCTACTTTGGGGTTCAGGTTAAATGATATCGGGGTCCCCTTGTACTCACCTAATTTCTCTGTAAAGATGTCCTGGAACTCCCGGACAATGGCCTCTTCCCAGTCGTCGCTGTTGGTTCGGTGAATGCCGGCTATTTCAATTCCAAGTGGGGCGAACCATTGGAGGCCTAACAAACTAGGCCGATCACGGTCGACGACGGTCAATGGTAAAGATGCAGTACGGTTTTTAAATGAGACATGGACTTTGCTGGATCCAACGACTGGAATTCGATTTCCCTGTTAGTCCTTAAGTATGATTCTTTGGAATCTGAGGTCTTGCTGTCGGACGGTGGGGATTAATTGTTTAAGGGTCTTCCAGGAAACCATCGAGAGGGACGATCCTGAATTGACTTCCATCATGCAGGGCTGGTTTTCGATGGCGACCTGCACCCGGATCTTCTTAGCGTCTAATGATGAGGCGTGACCAATCGTAATGGTTTGGTGTGCCTGTTCTTGTTTCGTTGACTGGTCTAGTGGTTTGTTTTTGTAGGAGTGGTTATTCCATTGGTGGGTTAAGTATTCTCGATTCACAGGACGACTTCCTGTGAGCTGGCGGTAGTTGGTCCCCCTCTGAGGTGGGTTGGATCCTTGCTTGCTTCTACAGACTCTTCCGATGTGACCTCTTTTCCCGCACACATGGCAGAGCGCGTCGAGGAATTTGCAGTCTGATCGTGGGTGGTTTGCCCCACAACCAGCGCATTGGTACTGCTCTCTCTGGTTACGTTGATGGCATTGGTCTCGTTCAGACCGGAGCTGGTTGACCTCTTCTTCATCGCTTTCCGATGACGATTCGAGGTCCTCATGGTGGGCTGTCAATGCCTATCCTTCCAGGTGAGGCGAGATTTTGCCGGCGGGTTGGCAGAGTGGGGCGTGGATGCGGCGCATTTGTGCAGCCGACTTCCTGGTTGCTTCTGCTGCAGTAGCGTCAGTGATGGCATCTGCAAGGCTGATGTCACCTTTTGCCATCAGCTTGCTCTGCATGTGTGGTGCATCTAATCCCAGAATTATTTGGTCTCTCAGGGCCTCTTCGAGGTCGGAGAACCCGCAGAGGCCTCCCAAATTCCGGAGATCCACTATGAAATCTGCAATGCTTTCTCCTTTCCGCTGGTCTCTCTGATAGAATTCATGTCTTCGAACAAGCGTTGGTACGGTTGGTGCATAGTGGGCCTGTAGAAGGGGCTCGAGGACGTCCCAGTCCATGGACTTCACCTCAGCTGGTTTGGCTAGTGCCTTGGCCATCTTAAACACGGTCGGCCCGCAGTGAGTTAGGAATACCGCTCGCTTCTTCCCGGTAGTGGCATCCTTCAAGTTGTTGGTCTCCAGAAACATCTGGAATTGGTCCATATATGAGTCCCAGTCTTCTTGTGCCGGGTCGAATGGAGTGGGTGGTATGATGCTGCTGGACATGGTTCAGCTGTTGGTGCGTCTTCAGCCACGTGCTCTGTTTGGCGCTCTGTAGTGTTCAGTCAGCTCTGAGTCTCCAAATCCCATTCTCGTTGCCAGTGTTAAGTTCTGTGCATAGGCGCAAGGATTGGAGATGAGACGATGAACAGTGAACTTCAACTCTTTATTTAACATTGTGGAACAGAGCAAAAACTACGGCAGCAATAGCCCTTTTTAGGGGCAAGCTGCTGATCAAGTAACCAATAAGAAATGGGAAGCGTTATTTCCCTTAACCAATGAGAGAGGCCCGCTAATAGCCAATCAGATCCTCCTGAACGGACCAATCAGATGTCGCTATAATCAGCCAATCAGAAGTGCAGGGTCAGAACCCTGCACTTTTCTAAAGGTTTTAATAATCTTTATTAAGCACTTTTATTAATTCACTTTTTATTAATTCACAACAGTTGGTACTCAAAAGCATTTCCCTTAGTGTGAAACATAGTTATCTAACTGGGCGATGGTAAGAACTATTTTCAATTCATTATGTTCCAACTAAGGCTGCAACTAGTGAACCAGATTAAAGCCCACATGGCCATGACTTCCATCTGCTTTTCTGATAGAAGTTCTGAGTCCATGACATATTTATTTATTCAATTTAGATTGCAAGCCTGTTCTCTCTGGGGATGAACAATTTAATCAAGGGGCAAAGTTAGTCCTGGCTTTTAAATTAACAGCAGTCTTATTTTGGTTGAGCTTTGCTTCTGTTTCTCCCCACTCAAATTCTGATAGCTCCCAGGTACTGAATTAGAATTTCTATCATATCTTGAACTGGGCCTAGGATGGATGGAGTTACCCAGCGTATTGATGGTACCTCATCCTGAATCAGCAGAAATCTTCTCAGAGTGGTTTCATGTAGATGCTAAACACAAAAGAACAACAACACTCTGAGGCAACCTTGTAATAGAGTGCCCTAGAACTCTCCTTGTCCCTAACATCACTGATGACACCTGCCTGCCTGAGCAACACACTCTAAAACCAGTAATCTAATAATCCTCCACACTTTTGTAATTGTCTTACTCCATCCTGTATGTTTCCAGTTCTGTTACTCATTTGATCACAGATTTACTGCAGACAAATATGCCATTTCAACATATCAACCTAAGCGCAACTTCTAACCCTCTGTGTATCTGGCTGTGGGGTTGAGAATTCATACATATTGTGCCACCACACATAAATAATGGCCTCTGACAATGATACTGATAAAATAAGTGACTTATATAAAGACAAGCATTCTCAAACAAGGGATTCCCTTCCCAAGGGAAATATATTTTCAATTATTCACTTTTTTAAAGAGTTGTGATTCATTGGTCTTTATTTATACTTTAAAATTAATTATTCTGCAGGAACAAACAAAGGCAAGTAAAACATGTTTCTTTGAAGAGATGCTTGAAAAACTGTACTGCTTCAATTACTTTGGAGTTATCAAACTGTGAGTCAGGGAGATGTCAGCAATTGAGAACAATTTATTTTAGAGCATTACATTTTTAAACAATTTCAGTAGCATTGCCCACAAAGAATGGGAATGTTGTCCAAACAAGAATTCTTTTGGTTCTCATTTTGCTTTCTCATGCCAATGGACTACTTATGGTATCACAAAGTTTGAGAGCCTTTCAGATATATATTAAAATAATTAAAACTGAATATATTTCTTTATTTCATGTGAATTCAAACTTCAAAGGTCGGACTGTGTCACACAAATTCATTTATAATTTTAGAGAGTTGCAATATGGCAACATTTGAGAAACCCTGGATTCCTGGATTATAGTCATCATGGAGTTTCCCTTTCTCTACCACACTTCAATTTTTAATGCTTGATGACATATTATGGATTGATTCTGTGAAAAGATTGATTAATGGGAGTTGTTAAGATGCTCCAGCTACTGAAAGGGGAAGAATATAGTTTTAGCTGTTTTGTTATGTATGATGCAGATCTGCGGCTTACAATATTCAATAAAATCTTCTATTTTCTGGAGTTGATTTAGGGGTATATAAAATATTGCAGAAAGAGGAGTCAAATATTTGGTGACTGTGACAGCAGGCACTAACTTCCTATATGAGACAAGCAGGTTACATGGCAAGTGCATTGCTACTGCATGTACGTATGTATGTATGTATGTATGTATGTATGTATGTGTATGTATATGTATATGTGTGTGTGTGTGTGTGTGTGTGTGTGTGTGTATGCATAAAAATACATTCAAGATTGCCATCATCACAATCATCATTATCATCTAGCAAAAGCATAGAATACTGACACAGACTACTTAAAGGCCTTTCAGAAGATATGAAATGAAATGCAGGAATGATAACATGACCCTTCCCAGTAGAGCTCGCCATTTCTTCTTCAGAATCCAGAACTTGTAGTTTAATCATAGTATCCGATTTAGAAGTCTGTACTTGCACAGTAGCAATAAGTGGTATTGTAACTTTTACTAAATATCTAAAGGGGGAAAAATCAAGATAGAAAATAAATAAAGAGTAATGTCATATATACTTCTCTTCAGAAAATGAAATTCTATTTTATTTTTATTCAAGAAAACAGTTCTTAAGCCCTGTGAAAATAAGGTTTGATATGAAAATTATATATAGTTACTTGCCGCTACATAAATAAGTAGAACGCCAAAGTTACAGCATTACAATGAAAATGCAGTTAATATTTAAAGTATCTCAAAAGATATATATATATATATAGAATCACTCCGAGAAGCACAAAGCCGAAGACACAAGCCTGAAGATGATGAATGAGACTTCATTGAAACGTTGCCTAAATACTTCCAATTTTACGCAGGAGAAAACCCGAATAACCAAAGATCCACATACAAATCCACATACAAATACCCGTGAAAACCTCAGAATGAATAGATAGATAGATAGATAGATAGATAGATAGATAGATAGACAGACAGACAGACAGACAGACAGACAGACAGACAGACAGATAGATAGATAGATAGATAGATAGATAGATAGATAGATAGATAGATCTATCTATCTATCTATCTATCTATCTATCTATCTATCTATCTATCTATCTATCTATCTATCTATCTATCTTTGGTTATTTGGGTTTTTTCCCGCATAAGATTGGAAGTATCTAGGCAACGTTTCGATGAAGTCTCATTCATCATCTTCAGGCTTGGTCTTCAGCTCTGTGCTTCTCAGAGTGATGTGAGCTTGCAGCTGCTTCTTCCTTTTAACTGCTAGTGGGGGTGTGACTTGATTGGGTGGGGGCTTGGCTGTGTTCTGATTGGTTGGGGGGTTGGCTGTGTTCTGATTGGCTGGAGGCATGTTCTGTTCAGGTGGGGACAAACCCACCTGAAAAAAGTCTAACTCACAGACGAACACTATACAGAAGCCTGATGATGGCAGATGAGATTCTGCTGAAATGTTGCTACAACTTTAAAAGCACCACTACTATGACGTGGGAAAATACCCGAACAAAGCTGAATGCCATACATGTAAGTATGTAAGAGGCACTACAGACAAAATTAGTAAGATTCTATACAGACACCACATCAAGACTCTCTTCAAAAGAGACAGAAAAATAGCAGCCATCCTCAGGAACCCCAAAGACAAAATTGACCTGGAAAACCAAGGCATATATGAAGTCCCCTGTGCATCATGCCCGGCCACATACATTGGACAGACCAATAGAAGAATAAGCACCCGCCTGGATGAACACAAAAATGCAGTCAAAAAGCTGGAACACACTTCCCCACTAGTCCAACACATGGAAGCCACAGGTCATAACATCAACTTCAATGGCACCAAAACCCTAGCCACTATGGAAAATCCCAGCCACAGAATCATCAGAGAAGCCATAGAGATTGAAAAAAGACCAGAAAGCATGAACAGAAGAGATGATTCCACCAGGCTGTCAATCATTTGGAAGCCTGCACTCACAAACAAAAAAATTTCCACACCACAAGCCAGGCAAACACCTGGGCACAAACAGATCCCCCCTGATACCTCCAGCTCAAACACACCCCAACCAGGCACCCAGATGAAACCCAGCTTCCTAACTAATGATAGCCATCCATTTACCCGAAGCCAAGCTGCACTAAAGGCCTCCAATAAAGTAACACAATGTTGCCAGCCAATCAAGATACAAAAAGAGCCAAAAAAAACAGATAGAAGATATTAGAAGCAGAACACAGCAAACTCCAAGACCAATAAACACAGACCAAGACTCTCAACCAATCAGGATGAAGAAAAAACCATTCTGTCACAGCAACAGGCTGCCCCAAATTTAAATCTGAAACCACTGTAAAAGTCTAACTCACTATACAGAAGCCTGATGATGGCAGATGAAGTTCTGCTGAAACGTTGCTACAACTTTAAAAGCACCACTACTACGACATGGGAAAATACCCGAACAAAGCTGAATGCCAGACATGTAAGTACCCGCGAAAACTATATATATATATATATATAGTTCTTGGCAGTCTTCCTGGAATCTGTCTGGCAAGTCTGAGCTAACCATAAATCAAGACGCTGCAGCTGAGAGAGTCAGATGCATTCTCCAAACCAAAAGACACTTTGCTTCGAATAAGGATTAAGAGCTAGCACGCTTCCTTATATCCCCTGAAGGGGCGTGTCAGTCTCTCTAATTAATCTCTGGCTTGACGTTTCTTTTTAAATTGTGATTGATGTTTCAATCTTCTTCTAGTCCTAGCATCAAACCAACATCCGTCAATGTCGTCATCACTCGAAGCCTCTGGCATGTTCTGTAGATCAGCTGCTGACACTTGAGGTATGAATGAAATGGAAGGTTCTGGAGATGATCGTGTCTCCGACACTCTCTCATCCTCCTGGCTCATATCTGCATCTCTACTTAGAGCAGGCTCCAATTCCAATGCCAAACCCTCCTCATCACTCACACCTGTGTCCTCTGATACATCAGACTCCAAACTTACAGCAGGCTCAAACCTTCCATCTTCAGATGCATCAGATTCAAAACTCACAGCAGGCTCAACCCTTCCAGTCACACTGTATGGAAGCCTGATGATGGCAGATGAGATTCTGCTGAAACGTTTCTACAACTTTAAAAGCACCACGTGGGAAAATACCCGAACAAAGCTGAATGCCAGACATGTAAGTACCCGCGAAAACTTAAGAAAACATATATATATATATATATATATATATATATATATATATATATATATATATATATATATATATATATATGTGTGTGTGTGTGCGTGTGTGTGTGTGTGTGTGTGTGTGTACACACACACACATATAAATAAATAAATAAATACATGTTTTTTAAAGTTTTCGTGGGTACTTACATGTATAGTATTCAGCTTTGTTCGGCAGAATCTCATCTGCCATCATCAGGCTTGTGTATTGTGTTCGTCTGTGAGTCAGACTTTCACAGCCGTTTCAGTTTTAAATTTGGGGCTAGCCTACTGCTGTGCCAGAATGATTTTTTCTTCATCCTGATTGGTTGGGAGTCTTGGTCTGTGTTTATTGGTCTTGGAATTTGCTGTGTTCTGCTTGATTGGTGTTTCTAATATCTTCTGTCTGTTTTGTGGCTTTTTTTTTTGGTTTTGATTAGCTGGCAACATGGTGTTCCTATATTGGAGGCTTTTAGTGTGGCTTGGCTCCGAGTAAATGGACAGCTATCATTTATTAGGAAGCTAGGTTTCATCTGGGTGCCTGGATGGGGTGTATTTGAGCTGGAGGTATCAGGGGGAATGTTTGTGCCCAGGTGTTTGCCTGGCTTGTGGTGTGGAGATTTTTTTGTTTGTGAGTGCAGGCTTCCAAATAATTGACAGTCTGGTGGAATCATCTCTTCTATTCATGCTTTCAAGTCTTTTTTCAATCTCTATGGCTTCTCTGATAATTCTGTAGCTGGGGATTACTATAGTGGCTAGGGTTTTGGTGCCATTGAAGTCAATGCTATGATCTGTTGCTTTCATTTGTTGGACTAGTGAGGAAGTGTGTTCTAGCTTTTTGTGTTCATCCAGGTGGGTAATTATTCTTCTATTGGTCTGTCCAATGTATGTGGCAGGGCATGATGCACAGGGGACTTCATATATGCCTTGATTTTCCAGGTCAATTTTATCTTTGGGTTTTTTTAGGATGGCTGATATTTTTCTGTCTGTTTTGAAGGCAGTCTTGATGAGATGCCTGTATAGCATCTTTCTGATTTTGTCTACCACCCTAATGTGGTAGCCAATACCAAGAACACCAGATTAGGGAAGGTTATCTTGAATAGTTTCTACCTAATAAGCTGTTCTCAAGGGAGACTTAATAGATGTCCCACAACTTCCAAGTCTTTGCAGAATTTTAATTCTTTTGCTTTTTTAGAGCTTTAGTTTTCTTATGTTAGGTATGATCTGTACATGTAGGATGGAGTTATGTTGGAAAAGTCTGACTGTTGATAGGGAATACAATTTTTGAATTATCTCCACAGAAAGTAAATAGTTTATAAGCCCATCACTCTTCTTTTTATTTACAGTGTGAATTTTACATTCACACCTGTAGAGTAATCTCAAATCGGTCAATTGATTCAGTTTCCTCTTGACCATGAGACTATGGCATACTAATGTGCCTCCCTTTTCCTTTGTGCATTTATTCATTACATATTTATCTAGCCAATAACAAAAACTGGAACTGGAAAGCTATTCGTTTATCCATACTGCCTCTAATATTTCTAAATAAATATCTAGCAATATTAGATCATCTTTCTTAATCTTTAATAGTTTAATTAATACTGTTCATTAGAAAAATAATATAATGAAATGCACTGATCATGGTGGAAAGAATTGCAAACTGAACTGAAGTAGTTTTTAGTTTAATTGTTAGTATTTATTACCTTTCATTCCATTATTAATTGTAGTATCACCTGCATTTGACTATTATACTCCCCACGCTCAGAGAAAGGCTGTGTAAATTGTGTCTTTTTCCAGGCTTGCACAATTGTTTTGTAAGCTGCTCCTGAGCATATGAAATACATGTGAAATACTCCTTTTCATGTACTTGCTCATTCCTCTGATATTACATACTAAAAATAATTTCTGTGCATAAAATGTATACTACTATTGCTACTACTACTACTTTTCATATTTTACCTGAATATAATATGCTTATCATTTGGTAGATAATAGTCTTTAACTTCTTTAACAGCAAACATGTTGTTTACAGCTTCACGAGAGAGAAATGGAAGGGGAATGTAAGAACTTATGAGCCGAAGCCTTACTTTCCCAGCTGGCACAGGTGATTCACCAGTCTGAATTTCAGCCATGAAAGTATATCCTTTCTAAAATAAAAAGTTAATTAATTGAAATGTTTAAGATGATACTTAAAAATGAAAGCTTTAAGCTTCCAAGAATTTGGAAGTTTTTCTAATATAGACTATCACTGAGTTTATTTTGAATTGATACTTAAATTAAAATTTTAAATTAAAGATCAAAGCAGTTTTAGCCTAATCAATTTGTCATCACATATTGAGTTAATCTCTTTTAATATTGAACCTTCAGTTTGAATTGTATCACACACTTTTAGTGTGTGTGCTTGTGTGTAGCAAAAAAAAAGAATGAATGGCAGTAATATGAAGATTAGTATTAAAAATTTTATACAATATTGTATTTTATACCTTGTTCTTTGTATAAAGATATGGTGCAACTCTGAGAAAGACTCGAGGAATTTCCTGTAATGTGTCATTGTCAACAACATGCAATACACAGGTTGGTACTGTTGAATAAACTTTTGGTACAATAATCATGTCTTCTGGAATGTGAAATACTTCCCTACAATGAAAAGAAGAATTAAAAATAACTTCTTTTATATTAGAATTTTTTGAGTAAGTCTATTTCTAATTTGCTTGTATGGATATCCATAATGTTATAAATATTATAAAACTCTGCTACCAAGCCAATATTTACTTAAATAAACATTTTGGTATATATAAGCTGCTAAGAATTGCCCTGCAGTTCTTTGGACAGTTAACATAGGAAATGTACATTAGGTTGAGAGGTTTTGAAGTAGTCATTGAGTATAACAATTTAGAAAGAATTTTGACTTTTAGTTTTTTTTTAATAAATGTTCATTTTCCAGGTCAATGGGGAAAATGAAAGTATTGCTTTACTTTTCAAATAAAAAATACTGAGAAAGTCATATAATAAGTTTCTTTCCATATCTCAGACTTTATAATGAAATTTACTGTTCATATTTGTGATATGGAAAGCAGAAACTGAAAGAATAATTAAGGGATTTGCCTGAAAGGCACACTTTTAGTTATAAGGCAACATATTAATATATCTGAGATTAAGACAGGTGAACATATAATAGGAAACTTCAGTATGTGAATATTTGTGTCTCAGGCATATTAAGAGAATTAACTGTAAAATAAATTTCATTTCAGATTGCTGGTGGGTTATATATAACTCAATAATAAACTCACCTAAAGACTACAAACCAAACATTTGATTGTTGATCTCCATAAGTTACAGTATAATCAGCAAAAGTTGTCTTAGTCCATTCATCTTCATAGCAACGATATTTTTCAACAGACTTACATTTACTTTTAAATATATCCCTGTAAAAGATAGCACAAAACAATATCAGACTACTAACAGAGACAATGATGAAACAATTATGTTACCTGTGCTATATAAGATGAACACAGGCTATGCAAACACACAACATTAAATAGCAATAACTATTTTATTTATCTGTTTAAAACATTTATACAGCTACTCATCTTAAACCAAACTGTGGGTGGCTACTACATTATGAAAGAATGCTTTCCCCATAAAGGGACACATAGGTTTGACAAATATGATATTGCAAGAGATATATTACCTCAAAAACATCAAAGAACATTGTTCAAAATTTGGCTCAATTACAGCCCACAACTTTTGAAGTGTTTCTTTGACTTTAGCATTGTCTTTTGTGCCTAAAATTACAAAAGGAAAAAAAACAACAACTATTATATAGTGCACGGTAAATATTGTAGTACAGTGATAATTTGTTTTATCCAAGTATTGTATAGATTTAAATTACTTTCTGTCTAATTCTATACATAAGTCAAGATTCAAGGCTAGACCTTAAAATATCTGAATATTTTATCCATGCACATATGAATCAGACTGACTCTGCTTGCGTGACCTCACAATCTTGAGAGGTGGTAATCATGTTTTTCATGATCATTTGTTGTATCCCCAAAGCTGTCTTTTTCAAAAGTTGGACAGAAAACAGACATGTGACTTCCTGAATATTTTTCAAAGTACATTCACATACCAGTTCAACTTTTCAGAATGACCTTTTAATTGGAAAAACTATTTGACAGAGATGAAGAGCTTCAAAAAAGAAATTAACAAAATCCTATGCTACTGGAAGGAATGGTAGCAATAGGTAGAATCCGATCCATACTGTTTAGGCCAAGTATGAGTTTTATTGTGAAACTATTTACTTCGAATTGAAAGGTATGAAAATAATGATTTTGTGGGATAGTGAAGAAACATAAGCTGGGTAACAAGGCACGTTCAGTAGTAAGGCAAAATTATTTTCTATATCCAACTACCTTTACAGCCTAGATATTAGTTAAATAAATTCTCAGTTCTGAAAGCTGCTGACATTTTTTTCCATAGAATCAAAAGATCAAGAAACAGTAGTCTGTTGGTTTCCGGTTTCGCGTGGCTTCGGGGCAGCAGGAATTCGCGACAGCTCGCGATTCCTGCTGTGCTAGCCGTCGAGGTACCCCCGACCCAGATGGGTCAGGGGGATATGGCTGCCCTGTAGGGACAGCTGAAGAGAGAGGGGAGTCGGACAGGGAGGTGGGGGTGTCGCAGACCCCCCCCTTCTCCGGAAAAACCCCTTTTTCCCAAGGCGGTGGAGCGGCGGTCAGCAATGGCCGCCATGAAGAAGCCAGCAACCGGGTAAGATTGCGCTGGAGGAAATGTGAAGAGTGAAAGTTTTGTCTGAGCCGGGTCAAGTAACATCCTTTAAATTGCCTGGAACTGAGCTGTTTGAATTGCTGGAGGATACATTGTATCCCTAAGAAGAGCGAAAGCGGCGGAGAAGCTGTTAAAGGGAACTTTCATTTTTTCTTCACTCTCCCACCCCATGGAAACAGCAGAAATTTTGGATATATTGGACATCGAAAGTGAATTGTTTCGAGAGTTGAAGCTAAGGAACAAAAGGATTTTTGGACATTGAAAAATTTAAGAAATTGGAAAACCCTTGTTGGAGGTATGGATTTCTGATTATTTAAAATTGACATTTTAAGTGGGAAGGGAGAGGAAAAAAAATTGGAGCAGAAGCTGAAAAAGGAGGAGATTGCCTAGAATCCCAAAGAAAGATATATGGTAATTGGACCTCTTTGCCTAACATTAACCCCAGAAAGAGAAAGAGAAGAAGGAAGAAAAGTATTAACTTTTGGAATTTTTTTTTAATTGTTTTTGATTAAAAATACTTGTGGTTGTTTTGGGAAAAGTTTCTCTTTTCATAATGGCATTGTTTGTGGATGAACTAAAGACTGAATATCAAAAATATAAAAAGGAAGATACTTTGGGCGCTTTGTTTCAATTCTTAGAAATGGCGTTATGTACTTATGAAAAGTTGATTACGCAGCAGAAGGACTGGGACAAGGAAGAAGAGGAAGAAGAAGCCATCTTTGATGAACAATGGGTCCCTTCCGGAGAGGAGGAGAAAAAGGATAAGAAAAAGGGGATTTTAAGAATTATAAAAACAACCAAAAAAGAGAAAAATGAGCGAAAAGGTGGAGGCAAGGTTAGAAAGCAAAGGAAAAGGAGTAAGAAAAGAGAGGAGAAAAAACAAAGGGGTAAAAAGGGCAAGGAGAAGAATAAGCAAGAGAGAAAGGGGGGGAGGAGAAGACTTAATGGGGGGAAGCAAGATCTAAAGAAAAAAAGTTTATTGAGAGACAATGGGTGAATTTAATTTAGGATAAAAGAGGGATTCTGGAGGGTACATAAGTTTGTGTTTTTATATGTGTATTTAGAGTATAAAATTTATTATGTAATTTTAGAATCTTTTAAACAGAATCCCAAGAAAAATTGTTATACGAAGTACTTTTAAGTTAGGGTAATGAGTTATAGATGTTACTCCAATTGGTGTATAGGAGAAGTATAGTAAAAGAAAAAAGATGAATGGATAGTTGGAAATAGAACAGACAAAGAATGTTATTGAAAATGGTAATAAGATATGGAAGGATATATAAAGGCTTTGTTATGGGTTTTTTTTTTTTGGATTTTGTATATTGATAAAAGGCAATAAAATTTTAATTAACAAGAAATAATTTGGATGAAAAGGAGAAGTAGGGATAAGATATGAAGTTAAATAGATAAAGTATTGATACTATAATTTGGAATTGTTATGCTCTATTGGTTTTTTATTATTATTTTTTCCTAGAAAAGAATTTATAAGCTGCTATGCCTTGATTCTTTGTGCATTGTTTTTATAAAAATGGTTTTTATATATATATATAAAAAAAGAAAATGATAATAAGATATGGAAGGATATATGGGGTGAATATGATATTTGAATTTGTGTCTGTGTGAAGAGTTTTAACCCGGGATCAGACAATCTTCAGAAAAAATCTTTTAGTTTTGTTTATGTTTTGTGTTTTGTATGTTTGTGTATTGTGTCTTCTGTAAAATTATTAAAAAAAATTAAAAAAAAAAAGAATTAATAAAACCTTGGAGGAATGTAATTATAAACAAGTCAGAAAGAAATGAATATGATGACTATAAAATGGATAAATATAGAAAAGAAATGAAATTGAAGAGAAATAATGAGAAATTTGCTGAAAGATATTTATGTGTCCATATGGAAATGGGATAAATTAGAATTATGTTGTATAAAAATAATGTTTTATCCGACTTGTAAAAATTTATAATGTTAAGAGGTTTTATGTACTTAATGGTTAATGATGTGTTGTTTGTCTTTAAAATTAATAAAATTTGTTTAAAAAAAAAAAGAAACAGTAGTCTGTTTATTTTTACATTTTTATTATTAAGTTGGAGTTATATCTTCTGATTGAGGAGAGAAGTTCCTTTTCAGCAATTTCAATATGTCCTTTTGGGAGTCTCTGTGGAAATTTTTTTTAACTTCTTATGATACTATATTTTATTTCTTTTTCTTAATTTTTTTGAAGAATTTTGTACTAAACTGCAGATCTAAAATGTGTTAATCTTAATTTGGTTTTTTTACATTTTTTAATGTGACATATCGAGGGTTGTTTAAAAATAAATCTGGTTTTCTTTTTTTACATGTGATGCATGAAAATGGATAGATGAAATAATCACGAACTAATTAATAGGTGAATCAGGATAATTTTAATATTAGTAATTAGAATAATTAAGTAGCACTTATTTCTTTCTGTTGTTCAACTAATAATTGGCCAGATGTTTTATAGAAATGTTTTACTCACATTTTTTAAAAATTTGGAGGTATATCAGAAAGTTATACCTGGAAATTGTAATATTTGGATCCTTATTAGCTGATTGTACTTGTAGCTTCAAGTAAACTGAGCTTTGACTAAAAATATGCTACAAGCATATTTATGGGAATTAAATTTGGCAGATGTGTGGCGACTTCTGAATCTGTCTCCATGTGAATATACTCTTCTCTATTCCTCACAAAACTTCTAACCAAGGGGGTTATGTTTTCATTTCTGTCTTTAGTTTAATGAATAATGTTGCTTGCCTCTCTGATATATCATGAAAGAATTAATAATAAATAATTTACATTTCTCCTGATAAATTTTACCCCATACATCCCATTAAAAACTCCCACTGTTTCAAAAATTATGAATAGATTAATTTGGAGAATTCTGACCTGGTTTTCTGCTGTTCATCAATAGCCTGATATAGGTTCCTCTCCATATAGCTTGCAGTTTAACTGCAGCTTCCTCTTCTTCAGTAGTAGACTCTCTATTCTGCCAGAGAAGAACATTTACCTCTGTTGCAACTGAAAATACATAAATACATATATAATATAAACATATCACAACAAAAAATAAAATTCATAGAATTCATAAAACACAATGGGTGTCTTGGAATGAAATGTTTTATGATGAACTATCTTTTTTCTTTTAAACAAGGAATGTCAAACTCGTGGTCCACAGGCTGGATGTGTCATACACTGGCCATGCCCATTCCTGGTTTAGTGAAGGGGAAAAAAGTTGTGATACATCACATGGCGACATGATATCATAAGTTTGATACCCGTGTTTTAAACTGTTCCATGATCCTATTTGTAAAAACTTTGAGAGAGCTTTTTGCCTGAAAAAGCAGTTAAAATAAATGACCATGTGACTTTTATAGTATTATGATGAGTTCTATGTATTAACAGTGAACTCTCTTCTGTAAGTCCTGATCTTTATGTATCCCAAATTATCTATCTATGCAAAAGAAACAAATACACATGTTTTAAGGATAAAATCCTAAAAAAACAGAAACCTCACAAAGATTACAGAGGCATAATAAAAAAATGTAAACTCATATCAAAAGGGACAGAAAATAAAACAGCACCATATTATGACCGTATAAATGTGTAGCATGCCCATTGTTAGAATACTGAATGTAATTTTACAAAGATACTGGAAAATGACTGTAAAAAATTGAAATGGAGACATCATATGAATATTTTTCTAATGAAGAAAAGCTTCAAAAGCTGAGTGTCATTTAATTTCATTCAAAGCAAGAATATCAACTACAAGAAGATATTATTTAACAAAAATATAATTAATATATATGATTTAACAAAGTTAGAAGTATTTTAAATGTATTTTAAACAAATTCACAAGGAAAAAAATCAAATAGTCTTGCAACTTTAGGTTTAACAGATTTAGCAGATAATCAGAGTTGGAAGGGACCTTGTTGGTCATCTAGTCCAACCCCCCGCCCAAGCAGGAGACCCTACACCATTTCTGACAAATGGCAGTCCAATCTCTTCTTGAAAGTCTCAAGTGATGGCGCTCCCACAATTTCCGAGGGCAAGCTGTTGCACTGGTTGATTGTTCTCACTGTCAGAAAGTTTCTCCTTATTTCCAGGTTAAATCTCTCCTTGTTCAGTTTCCATCCATTATTCTTTGTCTGGCCTACAGGCACTTTAGAAAATAGCTTGACCCCTTCCTCCCTGTGGCAGCCCCTCAAATGTTGGAAGATCACGATCATGTCTCCCCTGGTCCTTCTCTTTACTAGACTAGCCAAGCCCAGTTCCTGCAACTGTTCATCATATGTTTTAGCCTCCAGTCCCCTAATCATCCTGGTTGCTCTTCTCCGTACATTTTCTAGAGTTTCAACATCTTTTTTATAACGTGGTGAACAAAACTGGATGCAGTATTCTTGGTGTGGTCTTACTAAGGCTTTATAGAGTGGTATTAGTACTTTCCTTGATCTTGATTGTATCCCTCTGTTAACACAATTTAGGATTGCATTAGCTTTTTTGGCTGCTGCTGCACACTGCTGGCTCATATTTAGCTGGCTGTCCACTAAGACTCCAAGATCCCTCTCACAGCTACTACTATTGAGCCTGGTTTCACCCAGTCTATATGTATACTTTTAGTTTTTCTTGCCTAAGTATAGGACTTTACTTTTCTCTACATTGAATTTCATTGTAGGTAAGACAGGCATTGTTCTTTTTGTCCGTCAGGAATTAATTAAAACAGAAATTCAATTAAAGTTTCAAAACATATATGACTATAAGTTTTTCAATGATTTTGTTAAGTATCAGCAAATGTTTAGGGCCACTAGATCGTAATTGCAAAAATCCAAAAGACCACTAGAGGGAAAGAAGAGCTAAGGAAAATTCTTAATCTTTATTGTTATTATTTGGTTGCATTGGTGTTGAAATGACTGCAGCTCCAAAATTAGGAAAAAAATTATGAAGACCATAATTTTAGGCTTTATTTAAAAACTTGAAATCAGTGTATATATTCACAATATGTTTATGTTTTCAGTATTAGATGTCAGCTTTATATAATAGTAGGTAGGACTATGAAATGAAGCCATGCCCAACACATATTGAAGGCTATGTCCAAACTTCAAAATGCCACTTCGCTGGCTTTCAATCATCAACGGCATACACAAAGAAGGAAATACAGTTAGCAGTACTCTTCATTCACTCTCACTATCTTGGCATGGTTTCTGGGCAAATTGTTCAGACTCACTATTGCCTTCTATTATCAAGGAATGAAAAATGTCCAAAAAATAAAAATGAAACACTTTAAATTCCTCAAATAGGTTTAATAATAAAGACAAGTTAATTTGCCACCTCATTTCAGATGTATGAGGGATAAAAAGGGCATTTACCATTTTAATGAAGCTTAACAATGGTGCTTTTTGTTTGTCAGTATTCACTGATCTTCTCCCAAATTCTATTATCAATTGAATATTTAAAGACAAATATTCCTGATAAATTCCTTCAGACGTTATTTTACCTGAGGATTCAGTGTCTTCAAGAGAAACATCACTGAGCTTAAAATCCAGTGTAAAACTTCTGTAAGCAAATTCATAATTGGAAGGAACATTCCCTAATATTTGTTTTATCAGATGCCAAAAAGCATTGTTAAAAGCCTAAATATATAAAAATAAACAACAGAAAATTATTTAAAATAAGTACACATATACATTTGACATATTATTTTGTATCTAAGTAAACAGGCCATTATTATATTATACACGTGCATTTATTTGGGAACTAGCTTTCATTACGATTGTATCAATGGGTTATTTTTTTATTAGATGAGATTTGATTTGATATCATCCAGTTGTGTTCAGAAGATATTGTAAAATATTTATTCACAGCATCAGATATATTTATCTGATCATAATATATTGGTATAAAAAAAAATATTTCACACCATCTTAGAGATTTATAAAAATTAGGTGGTGTTTTGGGAGCATATCTGGGATTAAGACAGATTCCCTGCTTGTAAAAAGTCTTGTCATTTGAGAAGCAACAGTTGCAAAATAACAATAACAACAATAATAGCAATAATTGTTATATTCTGAGCATGGGTGCAAGGATGGAGACAAGCCAGTGAAACAGTGAACTTCAAACTCTTTATTTACATGTTAAACAGCTCAACTAATGGCCACGATGGGCCCCTTTATATAGGCAACTCTTAACTTATTTAACCAATGAAAACACAGGGAGCACTAGCTCCATTAACCAATGGAAGAGGCTCGTTAATAGCCAATCAGATTCTCCTGAACGGACCAATCTGATGTTGCTATTATCGGCCAATCAGCAGTGCAGGGCCTGAACCCTGCACTTTACTTCAAGCTCTTAATGATCTTTATTGATTCACAACACCCCATTTATTGATTCACAACACCCCTTCCCCCTGGGTTCCGTTTAAGGGGTGCGGTCACGTAGTCTTTGAGGTAGGCAGGTTGTTTCGATTGTCTATTAGATTTTCGTTGTCCTCCCGGTATTTGGCTACAGTCTTGTTGGGGTAGGACGTTGTCTGGTGAAAAAGGTGCCTCCCGTTCCGCATTTGAATTTTCGTCATTGCTACTGCTTTCGGCATCTCTTTGAGGCGAGGCCACCCCCATTCCGGTTCCATCACGTGCTGCCTGTGAGTGGTCATTACTACCACTTAAACTTTCTGCCGCTTCGAATTCAGCTTCCTCGCTATCTCCTCCCCCCTCGGTTTGGAAATCAGGGGGCTCGGAGATCCCTGACTGTAGCCTTGAACGCAGCTGATCAATATGGCATTTCCAAATTCTATTGTCGCGACATTTTACACGGTACGATCTAGGGCCAGTTACTTGTACTATAGTTGCCTCGACCCACAAGGGATCGCCTGAAAAATTCCTAGCGAAAACCAAATCACCTACCTGGAAATTGTGACATTTCCTGCTAGAACCGTGTGGCTTTTCAGGTTCATATGCAGGATGTAGGCGGTCGAGGTGGGAGTGGAGCTTCCGTCCCATTAATAACTCGGCGGGAGTTTTATTGGTGATGCTGTGCGGAGTGATATGCTGAAAAGGAGTATCCGGTTAATCTTGTCTTCTATGTTACCATAGTCCATCTTATGCAATGTTTTCTTGACGAATTGTACCATGCACTCAGCCCTTCTGCTGGCCGCAGGATGCGCCGGTGAAGTTAGCGCATGTCGAATACCGCGGTCCGCCAGGTACTGTTCGAAGGACAGCGCGGTAAATTGAGGCCTGTTGTCAGATACCAGAACGTCTGGTAATCCGTGAGTCGCAAAGAGTCTGTCCAGTTTTCTGATGACTGCTTCGGTGGTTGTATTCCTCATTTCGTGGATTTCAAGCCAGTTCGAGTAGGCATCGAGTAGTCAGTAAGAATGTGTGTCCCTTAGTAGGACCCACAAAGTCCAGATGAATGCGGGACCATGGTCCCCTCGGCATTTCCCATTTGGTTGGGGTTGCTTTCGGTGGGGCGTTGCTTACTTCCTGGCATTTGCGACAGGCTTTTACCCATGTCTCTATCTGCTTGTCAATACCCGGCCACCACGCATAGCTTCGTGTGAGGGCTTTCATACGCATGATGCCGGGGTGTTCATCGTGCAAGGTCCTTAGTATCGCTGGTCGCAACCGCTCTGGGACAACAACTCTATCACCCCAGATAATGCAGCCTTTTTGAGAAAATAGTTCTGTTTGCCGATTTTTGAATGGGGCGTAGTCATCAGATATTTGGTCTAACGGCCATCCCCGCTCAACCCAACTGAGGACTCATGCTAAAATGGGGTCGCGTTTCGTTTCCATCGCGATATCCCGGGCCGTTAATGGTGGTGTTTGAAGTGTCTCGATCTGCAGCATTGTGACCGTTGGAGCGGGGTCATCAATAGTCTCTGGAAGAGGTGCATGGCTCAATGCGTCGGCGTGGGGAATGGCCTTCCCTGGGCGATGTTGTAATTTGTAATTGTATGCCGCCAAAAATTCTGACCAGTGGGTCATTCTGGGAGATAATATATACGGTGTTGGCCTATCTCCCGCGATTATTCCCAGCAAAGGTTTGTGGTCAGTCACTATGGTAAATGCTCGGCCATACACATATTCATGAAATCTCTTAACCGCGGACACTATAGCAAGGGCCTCCTTGTCAAGTTGACTATAGTTGCATTCTGTTTTTGATAATGTCTTTGAGAAATAAGCAACAGGGGCTTCATTACCGTTTGGCAAAACGTGGCTTAAAATGGCACCCACCCCGAATAGGGATGCATCACACGTGATTGTTAAAGGCAAAGTCTCGTTATACTGCATCAGGACAGAGTCAGAAGTCAATAAATCTTTTACATGTCGAAACGCCTGTTCTTCTCTACGTCCCCATACCCAGGTTGCTTTTTTGTCCAATAAACGATGTAGTGGCTCAGCTACGGTTGCTTTGTGAGGCAGGAAAATGTTATAAAAATTGATAAGGCCCAGAAAAGCCTGGAGGTCGGCCTTGTTCCGAGGTTTTGGGGCGTTCTTGATCGCCCTGAGTTTGTTATCGGTGGGGTGAATGCCTTGACTATCAATTAAATATCCCAAAAATTCTACGCGATCCGTACATAAATAACACTTGTTCTTTTTAACTTTGAGACCGGAGTCTTTAAATCTCTGGAGAACCAACCTCAGGTGTTCCTTTAGTATTTTCTGGGTTGGGGCTGCGATTAACACATCATCAAAATATGGAACAACACCTTTTATCCCTTGTAATAGCCTGTCCATTAAGCTTTGAAAGATTCCCGGGGCTACGCTCACTCCGAACTGGAGCCGGTTACATTTAAACGCGCCTCTGTGCGTAATGATTGTTTGGGCCTCTGCCATTTTTTTGACAACAGGCAGTTGTTGGTATGCCTGGGCTAAGTCTAGTTTAGCGAAAACTTTTCCGCCCCCCAGGGAATGGAGGAGGTGTTGTACCACCGGTACCAGGTAAGCGTTTTGTTGAAGGGCGTGGTTCAGGGTGGCTCGGTAGTCCCCACAAATTCTTATTGATCCATCCGGCTTGATGGGCGTAAGGATTGGGGTTTCCCAGGGAGAGTGATCGGTTGGTTCTAGCACTCCCTGGGCTATTAATTTATCAAGCTGCTCGTCAATCTTTGGTTTAAGGGCAAAGGGAACTCGATGAGGCTTAAGGCGGATGGGAGCTATTTCGGGATTGAGGTTAAACGATATCGGGGTCCCCTTGTACTCGCCTAATTTTTCTGCGAAGACGTCCTGGAATTCATGGACGAGGTCTTCTTCCCAATCGCTGCTGTAGTTTCGGTGAATGCCGGCCACTTCAATTTCAAGTGGAGTGAACCATTGGAGGCCTAACAAACTAGGCCAATCCTTGTCGATTACAGTCAGGGGTAAAAATGCTGTACGGTTCTTAAACGATACCCGTACTCGGCTGGATCCAACAACCGGGATTCGATTTCCTTGATAGTCCTTAAGTAAGAGTCTTTGGAACCGGAGGTCTTGCCTACGGATAGTGGGGATGAGCTGCTTGAGGGTCTTCCAGGAAACCATCGAGAGGAACGATCCTGAATCGACTTCCATCAGGCAGGGCTGATTTTCGATGGCCACTTTCACTCGGATCTTTTTGGCGTCCAGTGACGAGGCGTGACCGATCGTGATCGTTTGGTGAGCCTCTTCTCGCTTCGTTGGGTGGTTTAGGGTTTTGTTTCTGTAGGAATGATTGTTCCATTGGTGGTTCACGGGTTCTCACTTCACGGGATGACTTTCCGTCGGTTAGCGATAGTTAGCCCCCCTTGAGGGCTGCCTGGGTCCTGGCTTGTTTCTACAGACCTGTCCTATATGGCCTCTTTTCCCGCACACATGGCAGAGCGCGTTGAGGAATTTGCATTCTGACCGGGGGTGGCTTGCTCCACACCCGGCGCATTGGTACTGTGATTTCTGGCGTTGGTCCCGTTCGGACCGAAGTCGATGGACCTCTTCCTCGTCGCTGTCTGACGACGAGTCGAGGTCCTCGTGGTGGGCCGTTTCTAGCTATCCCTCTGACTGAGGTGAAATGTCGCTGGCTCGTTGGCGAACCGGTGCGTGTGTGCGGCGCATTTGGGCAGCTGACTTCCTGGTTGCTTCTGCTGCAGTAGCTTCAGCTATGGCGTCTTTAAGGGTGATGTCGCCCTTTGCCATTAATTTACTCTGAGTGCCTGGTGCATCTAATCCCAGAACAATTCGGTCTCTTAGGGCTTCTTCTAAGTCGGTAAACTCGCATAGGCCTCCCAGATTCCGGAGATCCGCGATGAAATCAGCAACGCTTTTGCCCTTCTCTGATAGAATTCATGCCTTCTCACGAGCGTTGGCACGGTTGGTGCGTAGTGAGCCCTTAGTAGTGGTTCGAGGATGTCCCAGTCCATGGATTTTACTTCTGCCGGTTTTGCTAGTGCCTTGGCCATCTTGAATATGGTTGGCCCGCAATGAGTTAGGAATACCGCTCGTTTCTTTCCAGTAGTGGCATCCTTTAAATTGTTGGTTTCCAGAAACATCTGGAAGCAATCCATATATGAGTTCCAGTCTTCTTGTGCCGGGTCGAATGGAGCGGGTGGTATGATGCTGCCGGACATGGTTCTGCCATTGCTGTGTTCAGCCACGTGCTCGGTTATGGTTTGTTCAGCAAGCTCTGATGTCTCCAAATCCCATCCTCGTTGCCAATGTTATGTTCTGAGCATGGGTGCAAGGATGGAGATGAGCCAGCAAGAATGAATGACAAGCATGAATTGAAGACAAGCAGCAAGAAAAAAATTACAAAAAAATTACAAAGACTTATAAACTGAAGTTGAGCAACTTTGGAAAAAGAAATCGTGTGTTATCCCAATTGTAATTGGAGCCCTTGGAGCAATACCTAAAGGGCTACCTTGCTATTTGGAAACTCTGAATTTATCAGACTTGAATACCCTGATTCTACAAAAAAACCACGCTACTTGGAACAGCTTACATCCTCCGGCGCTACCTTAACAGTTCCTAGGTCCTTGATTAGGACTCGACTTGTTGAACTACCATACTACTACTACCACTACTACTACTATTCTGTGGAATCATTGGGAATGGGATTCCAAGATCAGATCTACAGACTCCGAAGACAGGATTACATAGAAAACATGATAAACTTGACTTAGATCCTCTTAGATGATTTGGGCTAGGCTTTTTGTCAGCATTGAAAAATGCCAAGACTTTTCAAATTATTATGAATTAATATCATATTTTCTTAAACATATTAATTAGATGACAGATCCTATTAAGAAACAATAACCATAGAGCATATATAAATAGTCCTGAACTTATGACCACAACTGAATCCAAAATTTCTGTTGCCAAGTGAGAAAGTTGCTAATTGAATTTTGCCCCATTTTATAACCATTCTTGCAACAGTTGTTAAGTGTATGACTGCAGTTTTGAAGTTAGTAACACCGCTGTTTAAGTGAATCTGGCTTCCCCATTGATGATGCTTGTCAGAAAGTCACAAAAGGGATTCACATTTTATTTATTTATTTATCCCAGGACACTGCAACTGTCATAAATATACGACAGTTGCCAAACATCCAAATTTTGATCACTTGACTATGGGGATGCTGCAATGGCCTTATGAGGGAAAAGCAATCATAAGTCACTTTTTTCAGTGATGTTGTAACTTGGAACAGTCACTAAATGAACTATTGTAAGTCTAGGACTACCTGTACAAGTTAGTCATCTTCTGTTTTTGCTTGGTTTTTTTACCTTAGAATGTTCTCTCGCTATTCCTGTGCCATAAAGATCAGGGGGGCAATGTGTTAATTCCAAGGCTTTCATAGCTTTAGGAAGGTTTTCTGCATTCCCATAATTAATACATACATTTCCAATGGCTTTCATTATAGCAGCAGCTTGTTCCATAAAACGATAGCTTTCCTGGGGGGAGAGAAAGAACTATTTCAACTGCCAATATCTAAGAACTATTTAAAATATATTCATATGCCAAATGTATAAGTGGATGTAGTATATACTAACTTATAATGCTTATCAATACCTCTAATCAGTGACACCATCAAAACCCACATGGAATAAGTGTCATCAGATCTGGACACCATGGATATGATGTGTCATCTAATCTCATCAGGAAAAGGCTGCATGTCATACCTAAAGTTAATG
Source organism: Hydrophis major (assembly GCA_033807585.1). Taxonomy (NCBI): domain Eukaryota; kingdom Metazoa; phylum Chordata; class Lepidosauria; order Squamata; family Elapidae; genus Hydrophis; species Hydrophis major. The sequence goes on along the minus strand of CM066328.1, from coordinate 327,518,534 downwards.
ATTAATATAATCACTCCATTGATTGCATTGGCCTATGGTGACCCTAGGATGCAATGCCACTAAAAGCCAATATTTTCAAGCTGGCTGCTTTATTTTTCAAAGCCATGTATAAAATAAAAATAGAGACTGTAAATAAAATGAAATGAAAAAGAAAGCAAAAAACCCACTATAAAGTAAATAATAGTCAATGAGAACACAAATCCAGTTACTATGGTAACAAATACCTTTTCAAGATTTGGTAGAACTATATCCTCTTCACCAAATACACATGGAACCATACTACAGAGATGGATATTGTGTCCTATGGGAGAGCTTGCAGTAAAAAGTAACACGTGGCGGCTATATTTAAAAAAGCAACACACGAAAGTAATTAAATTTTCCAAATATAATATTCACACATAATAGAAAAAAGTGAATATAAAAATTTATGGACTGAAATAAGCAATGCATGGAAGTCTGCATTTCATTTAACCTGCAAAAATATTGGTTAAGTTGCAAAATACATATGCATAGCAATGTAGATATAATGCCTAATCCAAAATCATTCTGATAGTTTACTGCAGTAGCTAACATAGTGAGATGGATTCAAATCTTGTGCACTATAGTTTAAGCAAGATGCTCTTTTCTTCTCATTTTTTAAAAATTTACTGTGTGATACTGTTGTATCTTACAAGATTGTTTAACTATAACCAGGTACTGTAGATTAGTGACTGAGGCTGTAATTTAAGCATACATTTAAAAGGATCAATTTAATGGAACCCAACTGGAATTGCTTTTAATAATAGCTCAGAAAAGCAAAGCAAATCAATTCCTGGTACAAATCTCAATTCTTTTATCAATTTATAAATTGGGCTAAGCAAAGTACCTCTTAATCACAGCACTTAACCAACCAACCAGGACTAATATAACGGTGTACTGAAATTATTTACTTTGTATATCATCATATTTCTAGGCCTCAGCCACCCTCATTTAACAAAAGTGGAAAACTCCAAGTAGTTTTTTTTAAAATGCACATTCTTAGTCAACTGAATTTGGTTGGAGAACGCAAGTACTAAAGTAATCTAGGAGCCAAGACAAATAGTGTTTTATTAAATAAATCTTTCCATCTTTGTGCAAGCAAGAATTTTGCTATAGTTATCATATACAAAACCAAGTTCCATAACATTTTTCCAACTGTTTATCCATCAATCCCTAAAGAAAAACCTTTGGTCTCAATTGTATATTAATCTTTAACGTCCTCTGAATCAGTATTTGAATCCAGCATTTTCTAACTTTCTTACATTTCCACCAAACATGATAAATACCTTTTCTTGTTAGCCATATTTCAAATATAAATTTGAAGTGCTTTTATACATTGTAGACAATTTCTCTAGTGACATATACCAATGATACATCCTTTTGTAAAAAGTCTCTTTACAATTATAACATATTACAAATTTAAATCCTTTCATATTTTATTGTTTCATCTGCATAATCAGTTTTAGTCCACTTTATCATAAATTCTTTCACTTGTTCTGTTTCAAATTTCAATAAAAGTTTATACATTTTGCAGTTACACATTTATCATTTGTGCACAAGTCTATTTCAAACTCAGTTTTATTATTTTCAAATCATTATTTTATCTTTTTAAATCTTTCTAATAATTATGAATAAGAGAACCATTGGCAACTATAACCCTCCACCAACAATTATTCTTTTGGCTTTACATCCTCCTTGACAAAAAATATTTCCCATCTTTAAAATGCTTTACGGCTAAGGGTCATAACGGTGTTTTGGGGTAAAACATGCTTGATATCTATATTTTTCATGTGGTACATGTAACATAATGTTCTTTAAAATCCTTGTTAATCTTGAGTTTATTGTACCACAAATATCCATGCCACCCAAATCTTAGGTTGTTCTCATTCCAAGAGATTTCACTCTAAAAGCAATGTTACTCTTTTATCCAAACCAAACAGCAAGATGCATCGTTTCAAAGCAGGTAAATCCAATCCTCCTCTTTCCTTTGCTTGTTGTAACATTTTATATTTAACTCATGTTTTTTCCCTGTCACACAAATTTAAATATATACTTCTGCTACTGCTTAAATGGAGCATCAATTATCAAATCACATATTTTTTTGAAATAAAAACGTCATTCTAGGCAGGACATTCATTTCTATCACAGAAATTCTTTTCAACAATGATGATGGTAGTTTCTCCCATCTTAAGATGTCTTTTTAAACTTAATTTCACATCTTAATAGAGTTATTTTGAAATAACAGACAATTCATATTATATTTTATCTTCTCAAATCCCAGCACCCATTTTATTTATCAATTCTGTTTAATCTTGTATTTTAATATATTTTTGTTAACATCTTCATCTTCTATTTATTATTCCTGAAATCTGCTTAATGCACCAAATTCTTCGTTATTGGCAAAAGTTCTTAACATATAAGTTTATTTTTTTAATCTTTACTCCCACAATCTTAACATCTTGTCTTTCACTATTTTACATGGTTTTCTTAAATCTTCATTAATAATTATTTCTACTTTCTGTGAAGTAGAAATTAATCTTGCTCATTTTAGAAAATTCTTGCCAAAATTCATATATTCAAGAACTTTGAGCACAAAAGCCCACTTCAAATTATCAAAGGTCTTCTATGCATTTAAGAAAACTTATGCAGATTATTTTTATTATATTGTTCCAAAATATCCAAAACATTTCTAACACTCTTCTTTAACTGTCTTTTAAATAAAAACTCACACTGATCCTCATGAATAAATTGTTACAAAAGTTTAGTTTAGCAAGATTCCTTAGTAAGAATCATTGTGAACAACTTGTAGTCATGATTTAGTAAGTCAAATTTTGTCCTTCTTTATATATTAATACTATACTGGCCTCTTTCAAACTCTCTGTCATCTTTTGTGCCTGTAAGATAGAGTTCATCATGCTTTGTAAAGGTAATAAAAATTCATCCTCAAAACTTTTATAAAAAGGTCCAGATAATCCATGTGCTCCAGCCACTTTCTTAGTATAATCCTTTTTATAGCTTTGGAAACTTCCCTTATTGTTACAGGTCCATTCATAATTTGTCTTTGCTTCTCTGTAATCTTTGGTAAATTTTGTTTCTTTAAATACTTATGTTTTCTCTAGACAGATATGTTGGGTTTGTACACAGCCACCTCAGTTCCACTAAGCAGAGAATCACTTAATCATGATATGTTGCTTCTTTCTCAGGATAGCTTTTGGATTTCTTTAATCTATTGAAGCTCCATTATCTTCCACAGTGTTTTATGTTATCAATGTTTTATGGTATCAAGCTTTGTTTGGTATCAAGCTTCCTTTCAGTAGCTGAAAGGAAGAGCTTGATACCAGTTTCTCAGTTCTACTGTCTCTCATCTTATTGCTTCTTAAGTTGGTGACCTTCTTCAGGAATCAGGTGTTGCCTCTTTCAAAGAGTTGCCCTCCTCTGGTTTAGTATTCTCTTACTCTCTCTGCTTTCTCCTGGAGAGAGTCAACTGTCTTGCCTGGGAACTTTTTATCTTCCCAGATGCATCTCTCCTCAACTGCATACACTTTCTCCTCCAATGAAGAAATAACTTGCATTTGAGCAGGTGTATTTTGAGTCTTCTTCAGTCAAGAAGATAAACATTACATAAACTTTGCAAGTCATAATGAAGTTTCTCTCAGTATTTATATTGCTCTTAGTTTCTCTGCTTATTCCCTTGACAACTTGGATGCATTTTTCTCTGTTTTCTTACTCTCTTTACAAGTTGCAAAGGGGTGCTTCTCTAGTTGAGCACTGCTTTGGACAAGAGACAAGTAGAAAGAGGAACAAAAAAAACATAAACCATCTTTCTTCTTGACCTTTCTTGCTAAGCTGTGGTTTTCAACTTATTGAAAAAAGGGTAGTGTGTAATTCTTGTATGATTTCCTTTTAAATAATCCATCAAAGCTTATACAATCAAAACAGAAAAGAAGAAGGGAAATGAAAAATTCTCAAGGCATGTGTCCAAATGATTGCATAAACATATAAAATGCACGTGGTAAACAAATATAAGATCATGTTTACAGAGATAATAAATCAATGCCTCCTAATGCACAACATATATATGATAGCTATATAATATATTATCTCCTATTACAGAGCTTTTATACCTCCAACCTCACCTGCAAAAAACAACAGCAGGATGTTATTGCATTCAGGTTCTGTTTTGTGTGGATTCCCTTTCAATTGTCACTTATCTTGCTACTATGGGAACAGTCAAACCTTTGATCTGATTCAGAATAATATTTCTGTTCTTTAATGAGTGACATAGAAAGAAACCAGCACATACCCAGCAGGAAGACTTATTACAGCAGCTTTAGTAGCATATGTGTGGATCTTCAGGATTAACTGCCCTGGAGATAAATGTTTCCATGAGAAACTCTCAACCATGAGAAACCCCATGGGAACAATTTGGTTTTCTTTCTGTACAAGTGCTAGAAAAGTAGAAAACAGGACATATATTTATAAATACGATATAGACATACCTCTTTTTATAAATTAAATAAAAACCAGCACAAAATTTGTTGTATTTAAATATCAGGGAAATTTAGTTTATATATTCCAGCAAACATTCTTTGTACTGAATAAGCTGAATAAGTAAAAAAAAGGCTCATCATTTACTGTGCTTTGAATTTACTTAGGCATCATGCCAGGATACGCCATGAATTCAGAACTCTATTCAGTTAAAAAAAGGGTAATCCAATATAATCTTATACATTACTACCAAAAAATCCCACTGAATTTAAAAGAAACATATTGTGCCATAACTAAGAATAAGATTGGGACCAAACATACTTTCCTCTATTTCTTCTCACTTTGAACAGATACTGTGTAATTCAAATAATGAAAATGCCAGTAACATTTCTATGCCCCCTTTCCCTCCTTGTTCAATGGAATTTCCGTTTTCAATTGAATGATACAGAGACACTTGCTTTATTTGGGGGGGGGGGGGGGGAATGGATCCTTAAATGACCTTGTAGTCACTTACACTTCCAATTTGGTTATCCCATGCAAATATTCCGAGAAACACATTAAATCCCATGTAGTCACAGTTAAAGATTTTAACTTGGACACAGACACATAAAAGGGAGCAAATTTACTTTTTGCAAGTGCTCTTTTATTTCTGTATATGCTTTTGAAAGTTTTTCTTCATACAGCCCACCAGTACACCCCAGAAACAACTTGTTTGAGAATAGATTTCTACTGTGTTTGATATTATATTTATCTGGAATGGCATAGGGTCTCCTGCAGGGGGTTGGACTAGAAGACCTCCAAGGTCCCTTTCAACTGTCCTGTTATTCTGTGTTTGTGTGTGTATGTGTGTGCATGTACACATTTCTGTATGAATGCATTAGAACTACAGTATATACCTAAGTAGGTTGATATGGGATTGCAGTGACAGTGACTATGTTGACATACAATTCAGAAGTTGTCAACGATCTTGAAATTTCCAACAATCCTAAATATTCTGATGATGACAGACAGCCTTGAATTTGACCATTTTATTAAAGTGTATTTTGTTGGGTGCATTCAACTTCTACTTACATCTGCTTTATAACCCAGTTATTTTGCTAAATGTGTTATTAGTAATCTGTATGTGTTATTAAGTAATTTTTCTAAGGAAGGTTTAAATGTGGTAGAAAAATAAGAGAACTAAAGATATACCAAAGAAACATGGAAGCTGGAAATAACAATGATGAAAATATTCATTGGTTTGGGCAAAGTCAGTTAATCAGATTTGAAAACAGGAATTAGAAAGCAGTAAAATGTATTCAAGCTATTATGGAAAACAGAAGCAAAACATAGCTAAACGTTGTTTGCAGTTTGCAGAATGGAAACCATAAAACCATCAGATAGCATTTGCAGATGAACACATGATGCCACTGTTTGTATTTCCATCAAATTTCTTCCCTACAGCAAAGTTTGCTAATGCAGAGAATCCAATATTTCAGATAGAAAAGTTTGCAAATGAAGTCTTGAGGAATATAACAGCTTCCCATTGCCAAGAGGACAGCTTCTTTTTAATTCACAGAAAATGATATTTTATGTTAGAGGTGGATATTACACCAAAGAAAAGAAAAATGATGCGATGCATTTCTAGTATGATGAATAGGAATCTTCTTGCAATAAGAACTAAATGAATTAATCATTTCATTTACTAAAGTGCTCATAGACTACATGGTAATTTGCCTGCCTGGTGCATATGCTGCCTACATTCACACACTACTTACATAGTCTGCATGTTGATACATATTTAATGATTACTCTACATATTGTGACATAGGAGAATTTAGTCATGAATTCCTGCATGCCAACTTTAAATTTCTCCAAAGAAAACTGAAAGCCAGTGTGACTTTCTTTGAAATGCTTTCTGCTTCATCTAGGCCAGGGGTATCAAACTCAAGGCCTGGGAGCTGGATCCATGCTTAGATCTGGTCTGTGGGGCCCCCCCTGGAAACAGTGAAGGACTCTGCCTCTGCTAGTGAAAACGGAGCCCAGGAGGGCCATGCGCATCCCTCCCAGACTCTTTGGCTGTGACAGCCTCCTGCAGCCCTTCTGCCAGTGAAAACAGAGCAGTCCCCCTCAACCTCCATTTTCACTGACAGAGGGATGCAGGAGGCTGTTGTGGCCAAAAATGGATCTTGGAAGCCCGTTTTTGCTGAAAGAGTGCTCAGGCTACCACAGGCACACACCCCCACCAACAAGAGAAATGTCAAGCTGGCCCTGCCTGACCTGCGCCCTGGAGGTTAAATACAACCCTGATGCAGCTCTCAATTAAATCGAGTTTGACACTCCTGATCTAGACAGTAAAATCAATGGCTTTCAATATATGCCTGGGATTCTGGAATAGGCATAAACAGTTTAATTCATTAGGTACAGCAAAACATTTTGTAAACATTCATATCTGTACAAGAACAATGGGCTCTACTTGAATCAGAACAGAACCTTGACATCAAAAATGGATTTTTATACTTGGCTATGAATAAAAAATGAACAGAAATCAACACCAACTATTTTGAATTGAATAAGGACAGTGTGTACAGATTGTTGTGGTAACACTAGATTCCTCTGAGCCAGGATAGAAAATCTGAAAAGTCTGGTTTTAAGGATAAAGTAGGCAAAGAACAAAACTAAAAATTGTTGGCAATTATTTTTTCTTGCTCTGCAAATGTAAAGGAAACTTCATTTAGGTGAAGGAACTTAAAGAAGGCAATAGGAAGACATTTCTGTGTTGCTGTATGGGCATGGCTGAAATAGTTAGACACGTTTGGTGTTTACCAAATGACGAGTCTTCTTGGTTGGAAGGCACTCCTCTAGATATTGGGCACAAGTATCAAGTAAATGTAGATGTGATGGTATCAGACCAAACTTAAAACAAATCTGATCATTGAAGCCAGAACTTTTCTTTTGAAGATTAATTGACAAGCAGTTAGAAAAAAAGCCATGGAAGATTATTCGAATATATGATCACAGCAGCAAGGTTATTATATGCACAAAGATGGAAAGTTTCAACACTACTCACTGTGTAAGAATGGTTGATGAAGACTTTGCTGAAATGGATAAATTAACTTCTTTGATTAGAGAAAAGATATTATCTACATTGTTGTTGACTGGAAGCCAGTTGTGGATATTTTGTGTAAAAATGAAAAAAGAAAAAAAAAGAATTTGTGATTTATGGCTTTGAAGGATAGTTATAAAGAAGAGTAATATGATGGAACAATAGAGAGAGAGGTTAAATATATTTGTAGTTATAACTGCTGTGAAGAATATCAGAAGCTGCTTCTTTATGGTTTTCTCTTTCTTTTCCTAATTTTTTTTCTTACATTTTTTTCCTTGATTTCTTTTTCTTTTCCCCTGCTTAATGTCTATTAGTCTACTTATTTTGTCTTACTTGCTTAAAAGCTTAAATAAAATTATTAAAAAATAAAAGAAATCTGATCATTGATGGAGCCACTATTGAAGGAATATCTTGTTTTAATGTTTAATTGATCTAGCAATATCCACATTAATGTTAAATATTAAGAAGACAAAGGTAATTTCAACCATTGTGCTTAGTGAATGACCAGAAGGCAAGTGAGGGTAGTTAATAGTTTTGTTTGCTCAAGAAAGGGTAAAGTAGGACAGTGCACTGGAGAAAGAAAAAGATTAATGTTAAGGCAAAGGAGAATGATAGATTTAGATAAGAAGGTGAAGAGTAAGGACATTTTTATGATTCTAAAGGCATGATTTTTTTTTCTATTAGTAACATAAGACTAGAGAGCCAGTTTGGTGTAGTGCAGGGGTCTCCAACCTTGGCTCCTGGAAGCCTGGCGGACTTCAACTCCCAGAATTCCACAGCCAGCTTTGCTGGCTGTGGAATTCTGGGAGTTGAAGTCCGCCAGGCTTCCAGGAGCCAAGGTTGGAGACCCCTGGTGTAGTGGCTAAGGCATCAAGCTAAAAACTGGGACACCATGAGTTCTAATTCTGCCTTAGGCACAAAGCCAGCTGGGTAGCCTTGAGTCAGTCACTATCTCTCAGCATTCAGAAGGAGGCAGTGGCAAACATTTCTTTAAAAATGCCTTGCCAAGAAAACTGCAGGCTCTTCTTCAGGCAACCTGCAAAAATCAGACTTGGACAGAAGAAGAAAACATATAAGAATGGGGAAGAAAGAAAAGCACCTTCCAATTAATCTAGAGAGAATTACTAAGAGTACCAGAGACTACAATAATCAGTCAATTGTACACTAATAAAATCCAACTGCTTCTTTGAAACAATTAACAAAAGAAATTCAATTGGGGGGGGGGGGGCACACTTTGTGATTAGAATGAGGAGCATGAAAAACTACTACATATGGCAAGATTTTGGAAATGTAATGTATGGGTAGCGAATGGCATCAGTTACTGAGCATATGTGATACATTTGTTTCCAATGTGCTTCTAAGGATAATTTGGGGTGTGAGAAGTTAACTTCATCATTCCATATGAGATTAGTCTAGCCCCAATCCTGTTGGCCTTACATAAGACCCTCAAAACTTGGTCTTCTATCCATACTGGGATCCCCAATATATGATGTGGCCAGTCTCTTGGCTTTGTTGATGGTTGTTTATATGATGCTTGGCTGCCATGTATTTTTTCTCTTTATTTTGTCTATTGTAAACCACCTAGAGTTATATGTATGATATGGACAGTTACATAAATCAAACACAAACAAACAAACAAACATGATTGTGAAAAGGATGGACAGTGTGAAACTGACCACATTTTGGTAGTGGTTGTCCTTATAAAGTTGAATTGTCATACTTTCAATTCAGGTTGCAGATTCTCAGTTACAAAACATGGTAGACTATGTAATATTTTAATTGCATATTAGCATACAAACACTTGCAATGGATTGTCTTCTGTCAACATTAAGTGTAATTCCCTTCATGCATTAATATAATTGGAGGGTCTTTGGAACTCTTAATGTGAAATGTCTTTTTTTGCAAAGTGTACTGAATGACAGTTGTATGGATATATATGAGTCTGAATAAGTTAATATTAATAGGCCTGTTTCACTGAACATTTTTGCAAAATTACAAGCAAGTCATAGTATAATAGTAGGGATTTTTCCTGTATCTCTTCTCTTGACTTTATTGATTTTACTAATATTTTATTTTTGGTTGTTTTATGTTATTAACCATTCTTCATTTTTATAATGAGCATGCTACAATAATAAATAATAAAAGCTACAAAATGGACTATAGTTACATGTGTATTTCAACTGAATATTCCTGATCTAAAAATATTTACGAGGTAATTTTCACAGAACACTATAAATAAGGAAAAATGCATACAAGGTGAATATTATTGATTTAGCTGGTTTACTTCTATTTCTGAATATCTCTTAGAAAAAATCCAAGAGAACAATATTAATCTTATTCTTGTGCTTTGTATTAATCTTACCTCCAGTCTCTCCCCAATGTACTAATGCAGAAAAGCTAACTAGAATATCAGTAGGCTTCAAGCTGTCCACACACATATAATACAAGACTCGATCATCTACCATCTGCAAGGAGAAAAGATCTTTCTGCTTAAATTCTATCATCAAATGTTGTAGCAACTTACAATTGGTAGCATTTTTGTTATATTTCAAAGTATGGTATTGGATCCATAAATAAACTTTATTTGATAAATTTGTTTCATCAATAGAAACTGAAACATACTAAGATATAAATAAATTATATTGTCAATAAACTTACCCTAAAATCTGATTTCTGATAGTTATAGGCATAGGTACTTGGTTTGTGGAAAACATATAAATTCCTAAGGAAAATGAACATGATTATTTTAGCATAGGTAATATAAAGATCCCTCAAGCAATGTCAATCTTTACTAAATTTAAAAATATTCTTAAATTTCAGTTAAAGAAGAAGACAGATTAATAGTAATAGTAAAAATTCATTCCCAGTATTTTGTAGAGCCTAAACTGAAAAATATTACTATTGATTGACAGAAATTATTTACAGCCTTTATATGTAAGACTGTACATATAGTCTTATGCAGCAGTGAATTCTTTAGTTCTGGTTCTCAATTAAAATCAATTGATAAAACTCTGGAGAATACAAAACCATAGAAACTGGAGATCTTGACACAAAGAATAATTTCTGTATAGTTCTCATGCTGTCCCTTTCAAAAAGAACTCCAATGATCGTGCATGTAACCTTAGCAACTGCTTGCCTTCTTGTTTGGGTCTAAATGCAACTTATTTGCTATATTCAAAACAATGTTTTCAATACAAGACACATTATGTTTTCAGAAATATAGGGTTACAACTAAAAAAAAACCCCTCACTGCTTCTTACTGAAAGCAAATACAGAAATCTTCATAGTCCATCCATATTTCCTTGGAATGAATGGTCTTTTCAAGTTCCATTTCTTCAAGAGATTTATTTGCTACTTGGTTGTTGAAAGTAGCATCTGCTTGGTCTGGTATCTGAGCTACTTCACTACTTACTTTTTCTGTAGATTCACCTATATGAATAAGAAACAAAAATATAGATTTTTTTCCCCTCAGATTAAGCCTATGTTTCTGAAAAAGAAAATATGATGGTGCTAATGAACGAGAAAATATATATAGGGAAACTCTTGATATTTCAACTATCTTAATAAAATTAAAACAACATAAATGAACTTTCAGTGTATTTGTTGGATTGAGCTATAATCCAATTCAGAGTACAAATTCAAAACTCAAGTGGTACAAATTGATAAAAATGTTCTTGAAGTAATAGCATCTATCTCAATGTAATCATCTGGAAATATAATAGAGATTTTAATCTCAAGCAATTTAGTTTAAGACCAAAATCTTTATTCTAAACAAATTCCTTGGTATAAACTCTTCCTTCATTTTTTTCATTTCATTTCCAATGTTGCATTTAATTTTTAAAAAAGTCAGATAACTAAATGTTTGTAATATTAATATCCAACACTGTAATTAATTAACATTATGTAATAATGTAATTAATAGAATGTCCATTTTTTTCTTGTCTATATTCAATAAAACTATCACAAACATTTTCTTTATTATAAAGACTTTTTTACTTCTTACCAGTAAGTCCTTATTTAAATATCCTTATTTAAATATCCCTGCTGTGATTGGGTAATGGGCTTTACTCAATTTTTGGTAGTATACCCAGGAAAGCACTGTTCTAAGCCATCTCATTAATGGAATATTAATAAACCGTTATATAAATATTATTGTATCAAAATCATATTTGAAATTTGGTAGTGGTTTGTCTAACATCCTATCTCTCATATAATATGAAATTCTTTTTATTACAATTTTTATGTAGCATAGAATTCTAGAGATCAGATGAAATGGTTTGGTACTTATGGAATTTCTGCATTTTCACCCACTTATGTTCTTTTGTTTGTGAATTCCACTTCACTTTATTTGGCTGATCACTCCGATCTGAACGGCTTATAGGTCTAACATATGTAAGCAAAACAACCAAAACTGAAATTACACAAGAGATCAATTTACAACAACATTCATTTCATGTACAAGGAAACCACAGAATGCTTATCAAAGATACTCCCATTGCAGGAGGGGACAAACTCATACTAACATCTAAATAGTGCTCAAAAACTTTACAAGTGTGATCTAATTACATATCAGCTCTATGGTAGACTGAAAGTAAGACTGGTTTGCTTAACATCACCTAGTGAGCTCACTGCAGAGGTAAAATTCGGAATAGGGAATTTATTGATGGCTATGTTGTGACACTTAAGAAAAACTTTATATAATAGCAGGAAATGGCAATTCTGTCCTCAAATGTATTTGAAACCTTTTGGAAGTCTGTCCTGTTCTTTTATGCTTTTGATATCAGCAGGTGAAACCTAACATTCTGCTACAGGACTTCCAATCATACCACAGAGCATATCTTACATCTTTGCTTCCCTTCTCTTGCCTAAATTTATTCCAAAGGTCACAATTTGCTGATAAATAGATAACAATGAGTTTCATCAAATGGATCCTTTTTCATCAGCAGCATTTAGTTATTTTTATATTGCTTTTCTATGCAATTGTTGCAATAATTGTGGTTTCTCCCATTTTTAATTAACTATTTAGACATGAGACTAAGATAAATAAAATGGTTGTAAAAATATGGGTTTTTTTTCATTTTTAAACGAAGAAACTATATTACCACATAATGTTTACCTTTTGTGGATCCTTCAACAGTATGTTGTGGAACTACACCAGATTCCTGCAGAGTAAAAACACATATTTAAAGTAACTTTATTATAGCAATACAAATCATCATGTAACATTATTTAAGAAGTCACAAGATGTAATCCTGTGCACTACACATATTTACTTGTAATTTCAATTCAATTGTCTCAAATGTGATTCTTCAAAAGGCAATTGGACGTTCTTGTTTTTTTTCCCTTGAAAATGCTTTACTTCTCTTCCAAAAAGCTTCTTCAGTTCTGATTGAAATTTCTTGGATGAGCAGTACAATGTTTTCAAGGAAAAAAACAAAAAAAGTCCAGTTGCATTTTGAAAAAGCACCTTTGGGACAACCAGGACCTGGATGATTGAGAATCTCCACAGGCATCTTCCAATCCAATTATTTCTTGTCCTCTCTTTTGTTAATGCCAGAACTCTAACATTCAAGAAACATTTATTTATGAATTTTGCTGAATAAGATTTATTACATAAAAATTCTAATGAGCTACCCTTAATATTGTTTACAGAACAGCTCCTAGCCTTATTATCAGTGTGAGAATCAACTCATTAATTAGAGAAGATTCTCATTATGATGGAAGCTAGTCTCAAAACATTCTAAATAATCTTTTTATTATATGTAAGAAAAATGGAATCATTTGTATAACTTGATTGATTTAATATGATCTAGTAAAAGTAACTTCATATGGATATGCAAAGAAAACCAGTACACTATCAAATCTCAATAGATTTTTGTATATGCTTGTGAAGTTAAAAGATAAGTAGATTTCCCTTAGCATGTTTACATTATACGATTATTAGTTTGACATTCCAAATTATTAGTTTGACATTCCAAATTAGCAACCTTTTGAGAAATGATTATACAAGAAATGATTATCATTCGCAACCTTTTTCAATACAATTGATTTCATCTTGTCATTCACAGTTTTCACTATATTTGTGATACTGTTAAATGAGAGCATCAAGACTTTGGGCTACATGTACCTAAAAATGATTTTGCTAAGGAGAAAGGGACTCACCCAGTGAATTTGATAAAAGCTTGCTATTCCAAAGGGTAATAGTTAAAAAGCAGTTTAAAAAATTCCAAATGTGATTAAGAAATGAGGTTCCAGAGTACATGTCTTCTATCTCCAGAGAGATTTTGTGAGCCTCAACTGAGCATCTGGCTGCCAATCTCTGCCATAAATGCCATCTCTGCTCCTTCAGGGATATTTAGCTCATGATGCCCTCACTGGAAGTCATAATCAGTTTGTGACAGCAAGCAGCACTGTCTGCATTCAAAAGGAGGCTCATTGTGACAAATTTAGGAGAATGGGGTTTTTGCTTTCTCAAGCTATCAATAAATCATTTAAATCAATGTATAAAAGAAGAGTATAAGAAAAATCCTCTCCAAACACTTTTTTTTAAACAGATATCAAAGCTGTCAGATATCCTGCAAGATTGCAAACACATATTTGAATGGAAACTGATTTTGCATTAAACTCTCCATTTTTAATGGTTGTAATTCAGAATCTGCCTCTGAAAAAGAAATAAAATTTAGATTTCAAACTAGAGAAGCTATTAATATTTTAAACCAATAACTAATAGCAGTAAGATGCTGTATATGTGTTAATACACACAAACAGACTAGCTCCAAGTGAAGATGAACACTGATGAGACTTCAGAACAAATTGGCAGATTTACCACTTGCAGAAGCTTCACATGAATGTTTAAAAACATGAGAACAAGACAGCTGGACCCTGTAACATGATATATGGTAGCAGACTAATCTCTCCTTTTCCTCAACTATTGAATGGGACTGTCCATTCCAGAAGGAGTGAAAACACCATAACCCAATGCCATCAAATTTCAAGTTATAAGGAGCCCATACAAATATGATAATTAATGGTAATAAAGGCTACCGAAAGGAAAGACCAGGAAGAACCTGTCCCCAATCACATCTTAATTAAAGTTATCAACTACAGCAATCGTCCAGGGTCTGAAACAATCTGAAAGTGAGCCAGAGAAACTATTTCTTCTAACTGTAATCTCATCACTTTCTCAACAGTATTTCCTAAAATGGGAAAGTTAAAGACTTGGTGAAACTGGTCCAAAACAGCTGGAACCACAAAAAACCTTTTCATGAGGAAGAAATGTCTTTGATTGTTACTTAAAATGTTATTTTCAAAACAATCAACATTACTTCTTCCCTTTGTGAAACATTGACTCTCAGCTGATCATGCCCAGCCAGCTTCCTGAAAGAATCATCTGGGGTAAGGATGCAGTTTACAAGGGTGGGGCTAATAACACCATATAATTTTATATTCATTTTCTCAGAGCTAACAAACCAAAATTATTCCCAAAATTTTTCTAAGAAACCAAGCTCAGTTATCTTTTTATATTTTGCCTATGTGGAATATAGTCTCAATTATATCTGAACAATTGTACTGCTGAAATGTTAGACAAATGTAGCCTAATATTAGTGAAATGAGAGCCTTCTTTCCCTCATTCCTTATAAGAGAGGATAGGGCCATTGAAGCACAATTGCAATAAGAACAGAAAATTGGATGATTTGCTGCCTGTATTGCCATTGTGCAGACTCAGATGTGAGCTCTTTTTATGTTTTGTGAAATTTACTTTAGGTCTTTTGCTTCCATTGCTCTATATGTCTCTTTGATTGTTTTGTTCCTTGGAAATCTTCATAAACCAAAAAGCAAACAGGGATTTAAAAACCAATCCCTGGTCACCTCGCTGTTCTAAAGTCTGACCACATATTCAGAGGAATTCCTCCAGATTGTAGGAGAAATCCCCAATCACTCATGAGAATTGATCTGGATCAATGAAGCATTGGGGACAACTATCTTCCACTCTATGGAGGCTAGCAATGTTGGCATGATTCATCTGAATATTGCCTTGTATTAGATTTAGTTAAATATAAATGTATAGAGATCAGCTGGGATTCAAATTTTGTAACAACCAGTTCTTTGGGGATGGCTAGGTGGGTGTGGCCATGTGACTGGATGAGCATGGCTTTTTTGCAGCACCAACCTCCCCCTCTCCCCATTTTTTTGGGCCTCCTGGGCCTTAAGGAAGCCTCCTGGGGGAGCGTTTTTGCTCCCAGGAAGCTTCCCTGGGGCTCAGGAAGGAAAAAAAACTGAGCATGGGGGGGCATGCAGCAATCCTCTACACTCTATTTTGGGGCCTCCTGCGCCTCAGGGGAGCTTCCTGGGGAAGCGTTTTTGCTCCCAGAAGGCTTCCCTGGGGCCTAGGAAGGCAAAAAATAGAGGGGAGGGTCCTTCCATTTTTTGCCTTCCTGTGACTCAGGGAAGCCTCCTGGGCGAAGTAGTAAGTAAGCAAGGGGAACCTTGGCACAGCTGATCATAGGAACAGCTGATGGTCGGGAGGGGAAAAATATCTTAAGGGGTGACTGGGCGGGGAAGAACGCAGTCAGCAATGTTGCGCATGTGCGATAAGAATTGACTGGGTGGGATGGGGAGGGGTGGGTGGAGAGGGGCAGCGCCAGCCAGGGGCACGATTTCCCGATTCTCTGAACTGTGCAGAATCACAACAACCGGTTCTATAGAACCGGTCCGAACTGGTAAAATCCCACCTGATAGAGATATGTAAAATAAAAACATGTATATGTATATAAATACAGTATCGATAGCACTCTACATGGAGCTGCTCTTGAACAGTATTTGGAATTTTCAATTGGTGCAAAATGTGGCTGCATGGGTAATAAATGGTGCTGACATGGCATATGTAATACCATTACATATGTATAGTGCAGTGTTGGTGTGGTGTCGGGGTTTTTTGGTTCAATGTGTGAAGGGTGAAGGATATGTGTTTGTGTTTATTTTCATGGTCATGGTCATGATGTGCACTGAAGATGGTGTTTGATTTCATTGCACGAGGTGCAATGACAATAAACTAAACTAAACATTACTCTGTGGGCTGCAATGGCTGCCAGTGTGTTCCCTACTGCACTTCAAGATGCAATTCATGGCTTGAGATCAGGTTACCTGAGGAACTATCTTTTCCTAAGAGTTTCTACTCATCCAACTTGATCCAACAGATTGGGCATGCCGCAGGTTCCAACACCTAGGGTGTCAAATGGTAGGAACTAGAAGACAGGCTTTTAACCCCTGCCCTATGGAATATTCTCCCCTTGGAGATTAGAATGATTAGAACCTTGTTGGCCTTTTGCAAAGCTTTAAAAACTTGGCCATTTGTCCAAGCCTGGGGCTCTAAATCTATTAAGGGCTCTGCTAGTTGGCTTTACTATTAGTTGATTAATCATCATGATTGCTGTTTATACTTATTTATTTTGTGAATATTTTTATTGTTTTATAATTTTAGAATTGTAAGCTACCCAGAGTCACTTGGTTGAATTAGGCAACTATAGAAATTGGATGGATAGATAAATAAATACTAAATAAATAAATAACATCTTAACCTGAGAGTTTTCTTCTAAACTGATATTCGTATCTCCAGAACTGTCAAATGCACTTTCATCACTTTCAGTGACACAAGGAAGGCTGGATGCTGGAAGAGATCCCTTTTTGAAAGTAGATGGTGGAAAGTGGCTAAAGAAATACAAATAAACATTTCTCTTAAAAATAAAAGCAAGCTAAATCCTCATTTTCTTGTTTTAAATATTTTTATCTCCCTAATTTTGATACATGGACTAAATATATCTCTCACCATTTCCAGATATCTTGAAACCTTGATTTCTCTATTAAATCGCTGCCTTGGAACATAAATGAAATAAATACATATTTATATACGCATCCATTTCCCCCTGGAAATCTCTGTCAAATTCTAGTCTTCAGGCATACACCCAAACTTCCTTCTGTTGCAGCAACTCTTATACTTGTTAATTCCCCCCCCCCCCAGTTCCCCATGTTAAACCAACCAATTAATAGGAATTGCTGGCAAGACCAGGATCCCACAATCAATCAAAAATGGTTTTGATTCCGGGTTTATAAACAATGATGATTTGAAGTAATATTTCTATTTATATATTATCTGGTCCATGGTATGTAAAATATTAACAGAAGAGTGTAGCACATAATATTAAAAGTTCTTCAAATGTTAAACATCCTGAATACAATTAACTGTAAAAATAATGTTTTATTGTGCTTCAAAGCTATCCCTCAAACTAACGTAATGTCAATCCAAGGGAAGTTTTGATATATGTCATGGTATATTTCTTTCTTTTGGAGATGTCTTATTGAAAATTAATTGTCAACTCTCAGCAATCACATTGATTGACCTTTTCAGGGTGGTATGGCCTCAACCTGGCCCTTCAGGTTTTCAGAACTTAACTGAGTCCATCCATTTGCCGGTAACCATCCTCTTCTTTCCTTTCCTTTCAGATTTTATTTATTTATTTTTAGTTTATTTCTTTATTTTGTCAAGCATGCATTTGATAATATATGTAAGTATAAACACGATTATTAATACATGAAATAGATACGAATAAAAGGGAACATTAAGATAGGGATGATAGGCACGTTGGTGCGCTTATGCACACCCCTTACAGACCTCTTAGGAATGGGGTGAAGTCAACAATAGACATTTCCCAGCATTAGAGCCTGTTGTTGACAGCTAGATCTTTGCATAATACTATAATTTGAGCTTGATCATTTATATATCAAATGAGAACTCTGGATTGATTTGTTTTTATGATCCATTTATTTTCTTGGCTCTCCATGGCATTCTCAAGAGTTTTAACCACCAACATTTAAAAGTGTCAATAGTCTTTGAATCCTGTTATCATAGGGAAAACTACTGCCTGGTTAGTAGTGGTGGTATTTGACTTATGACCACAATTGAGCCCAAAATTTGTGGTGCTAAGTGAGACAGTTGTTGAGAAAATGTTTTGACCTTCCTTGCCATGATTAAATGAAGCACTGCAGTTGTTAAATTAATAAAATGTTTGTTGAATGAATCTGGTGACTTTACTTGTTAGAAGGTTGCAAAAGGTGATCACCTGATCCCAGTACATTCTAACCATCATAAATGTGAGTCAGTTGCCAAGCATGTGAATGTTGATCACATGGCCATGGGGATGCTGCAATGTTCATAACTGTGAAAAACAGTCACAAGACATTTTTTTCAGTGTTGTAATTATGAACAGTCACTAAATAAACTATTGTAAATCCAGGATTACTTGTATTGGTTTTTGTAGGTATATACAGTACATCTCACAGCACCTGGCTATCTCTTCCAAGGACTTCATTGCTATCCTACCAAGTACTAGTGTGTACCATATTTCTTTGCAGATGGTTTCTTTATTATTTGCAGTCAATCCTGAAAGGCAGAAGCTATCCACCATTTCAATATTTTTTGTCAATTTTAAGGTTAGTTGCTGTACCTGTTATCATTCATAGGGTCTTCTTTAATTTAGTCCTATTTCTCCACTTGGATTACTACAGCCTGCAGATCATTTATATTTTTTCAGCCCATAGCATGTTATTGAAACATACATTTTTAAATTGAAGAGCCATGGTGGCACTGTACTGCAGGCTAACTCTGCTCACAACCTGGAGTTCAATCCTGATGGGCTCAAAGTCTTCCATCCTTCCAAGGTCAGAAAAATGAGGACCCAGATTTCTGCGGACAATATGCTGACATTATAAACTGCCAGAGAGTGCTCTAAAGGATGATGGGGCGATATATCAGTCTATTGCTATTACTAAAAGTGAAAAAATATATCAATATGTAACAAAAATTGAAAAGTTCTACATATAGACGCTGCTATAGCAGCATTCCAATTTTATATATGTATGTAAGTATGTATGTATGTATGTATGTACATATGCATGTAACTGAAACATTAGTTCAAGCACATTTCAGATTTTTGGAAATCTAGAAAATTTTACATTTCCACATAAGATTTTTGAAATTTAACTTTTACAATAATTTTTACATTTTTATAAGAATAAAATTACCCTGAAATTTTATTCTTTTCATTTATTCTTTTATTTTTCATTTCTCTACATCACTCCCATACTTCTCAGTGGTGTACTGTAATTAAAATAATTTTAATTGTATTTATTGTCACCACACGATACTGAATTATACTCAGTGAAGCCCACTGATCTACTTACGTATCTCTTGGTATAGGTATAGCAGAAACTCTGAAGTTCAGAAAAGGACTAGCAATCTCAATAAATTGTTCAGGTTTTTTAATTACAATTTCTGAAAAGAAACAACAACCACTGAAATGCAAGAAACAAGCATCCTATACAAAGACAACATACTCAAATTTGTTCTCTAAAAGGTCAATATATTTATAATATTAGGGCAACTAGTCCTATTTCATCCAAGAAGTAAAAATATATTTGCCAAACTACAATATAGATTTTCATAAATCTGCATACACTAACTTTATATATGCATATACTGTATAAGAAATAGTTTCTTTAAATTCAGTACAAGTATAACACATAATTAGCATTACTGCAAAACATTGTAACATATCCTCTTCAATCTATTGTTCAGGTTTAGCTTTTTGATGGGTAATTTCAAGACTCTTTAAGACATTTACTATATGACTGTTATCTTTAAACTTCATTTGCATTGGATAACCCTTCAAATGGTCACTAAGCAAAATGTTGTAATCTCAGGACTACCTATATATTATGGGACTAGTGAAGTTAAAGCATGCTGTGTAAACTTACAGATTCAAGAGGAAAGTTGTTACATAAGCACATACCATTCTCCATAAAATTTACAGATTCAAGCCAAAGTTCATAAACCTGCTTATGAATATGACTGAAGCTTTCTTACAGCACCACTTGAATCGGATAATCTGTATAGAATCATCCAATCCTCAAAATTCATTTTTGATAGTGGAAAGAAGACTTCAGGCATGGAAGGGAATTATTCACCCATCCATTCATTTTAGGAAACCCATTCCATTAACAGGAGCACCTAACTGAATACCATCTGTCATGATTGATTCCAGTTAGCAATGCAACAGTTCTGTTCTAAACTAAATGCAATTTGTAAACTGCTTTCAAGGACAATATAGGCAAATTAGAATATTTGTAGAAATTCCATAATTAAAATTTTCCCATCGGAGCCTTTATGATAATACATTTATTATTATTTGAGGTCCATTAATTTTTCTTGCTCTGTACATTACAAGAAATATATTTCAAATAAATTTACTATGCAAATCACACATATGGGAGTAATCATGCAAAGTCAAATGCTTCTCATTTTTTCATGCTTATGTATTATATCAGTACTATTTTTGTGAACAATTTTCTAATCTTCAATATATTTTATCCTCTGTTGCAGAGAATGGAGTAAGAATGGCAATGTGAGTTAAAAGAACTGCAGTAGGGATTTCTTTCTTAGTAATTTAATTGTCACACTGGTTGCATAACCTTTTCCAAGCTCAAGGTTATTGATCAGTTAATGTTTTCTTTCTAATTCCTTTTCTATTCCACAGCCTGCCATATGAAGTGATCAGAAAAATGCAAATACAAAAATAACATTTTCTCTTGAACTGCATGTTACTAAAAAAAGACAGGGAGATTATTTATATCTAATAGTATAAGCATTCTATTACTATTTATCTTGACCTCAGTGTTCCCCTTTAGGGACAGGTCAATGGATCCCTAGTGGCCCCAGCCTCCGGTGGCAGCTTCTGAATGCCAGATTAGTGTGTACAAAATCTGCCCTTATCCACAATTTGATTATAGAAGATAGCACTGACAGTGTGCACAACTGAAACCTAGATGGCTTGGAATGGGTGGTGGTGGTAGTGTCATCCTAGGGACATTCTTATCTGGTTGCTGGGCTTTGTATCAGCAAGATTCCAGAGGAAAAAGGGGTGATGGCAGCTATTGTCCTGCATGAGTTACTGAGGGTTTTTAGAGGATCTGCTCCATGGATGTGAGATCCTCTGGCTGAAGTAGGGCCCACAGAAACAGAACTGAGGCTACTGTCCTCCCTGCAGGTTCGCATCATCACTGTTTGAGCTGATAGATACCATGGTTAGGTAGGTGCTAGAGTTCCTAAGGCTGATGTTTCTTGTGGGCATTAACCTGCTACTTGTGGCATGGAATCCAGGGAAACTCAGGAGTTCATGGCTTCCATGGCAATCATGGCTCTGTCCCAAATAACAGAGGGCCCACCACATATAGCGGGGGGGGGGGAGTATCACATGTTAAATCTGGTTGTTTTTTAGCTCAGGACAATTGATCTGGCATTGGAAAACATTAAATGAAAAATATAGAATGATTTTAAATCAGTCTTAAATACTTAAAGCAGCAATCAAAATGCATTTTTCATTTTGACAAACAATCATTTTGATTTTCAAAAGGAAATAGTTGTGAAACCATGAGAAAAAAACAAAACACCATATATATGGATTTATTCTTAATTAGAAATAAAACTCCAAGCCTGAAATGACAAACCTTGGGGTTCATCTGTCACAATTGTTTCCTTTTTCTGGCGTATAAGTTTCCACCGAGGTACAGGTGGTGGTTTTGGCGAGGCCACTAAGGGACCTGACCTTGTTCTAGTTATCAGTGCAGGATGGCTATAGATGTGGGAAAGACCATATTGTCGTAATTTTTCAGAAGAATCAGCCTGCAATATAATAAACGTAGCCTGGTTATATAAAAAAATGCAAATATATATTCACCGGAAACATTTTAATGTTGACTCTATTATAACACTTTGTTATATACAAAATTATTGAACTTACGTTCTGTAGAATGTTCTGCAGAACGAGTAAAAACTTGTGCTAAGATTTAAATCTGAAGCAAGGTAACATCTTATTAATATTAACAGAATAATAGAATAACAGAATAAAAGATTTGGAGGGGAACTTTGAGGCCTTCTAGTCAAACCTCTGGCTCAAACAGAAGACCTTATACCATTTTGTCCAATCTGTTCTTAAAAACCTCCAGTGACTTCTCCACCATTTGAAAGTGGCCACAAAGAAGAGGGGAGACAACTTATTTTCCAAAACACCTGAAAACAGGACAAGAAACAATGGACAGAAACTAAACAAGGAGAGAAACAAACTTGAACTGAAGAAAAAATTGCTAACAGTGAGAACAATTAATCAGCCTTGCCTTCAGAAGGTGTGGGTGCTCCATCACTGGAGGCTTTTAAGAAGAGACTGGACAGCCATTTGTCTGAAATGGTATAGGGTCTCCTGCTTCAGCAAGGGGTTGGACTAGAAGACCTCCAAGGTCCCTTCCAACTCTATTTTGTTATTATAGTTATTGTTGCTAATTTATTCATAAAAGGAAAAGTATATGAATTCTTACCATTTTCTCTAATACAAAGATCTTTTTTTCAGGTACATAAAGAGGCATGTAGCAAGCATATACCACCATCTGCGGCTGCAACGGTGTTGCAGAACCTACAAAGAACCCATTGACTCTATTAAACAGTATAATAGAAAAGAAATAAAGCTGTAGGCAACAACATAATATGAACTGATCATATCCCATGTTAAACATGGTGCTACAAATGCAAGAATGGACTCTGAGAAATGGGATAATTTCAGTTAGGTAATTTATTCTGAAAAATACCAAAGAAGCTAGTTAAAAATAAGTAGTTTTAAAGTCTAAATAATCTGTTGGGGTTTAAATTTTTTCTATTTTATTCAAAGAGAGATACAATTAGAAATGTTTGATGTAATCGATTAATGTAACTACCTAAAATCATTACACACCCATTATTTAGATCAAATATAACTACATAAAATCAACACATATTAGTTGGATTTTAAAAATAAAATATGTGTATTTCCTGAAATGTACAGTATAAAGAATTTTTGGTTACTTTTTGTCAAATTTCTATTATATTTGTGAATAATTTAAAATTATTGGCTATTTAAAACACCTAGTACCATTGATTTTCTTCATAATCTTCTCAGCAGATCAAAGGCTGAAGAGCAGAGAAAAGTGACACAAAGAGAGTAACGAATAACCCAACAACTTTAATCACAACCAACAGAGCAAGACCATGCTGGGGAGACAACTTAGCTAAGTAGGAGCAAGACTGAATGGAAAACAAATCTCCAATGTTGAAAGCAGGGCTGTCCTGATCTACCCAATGTGAAAAGGAAAGATTGGGCCAGCTTGGCTTTGGACTGGTCTACTCAATGCAAAGAGGAAAGATTGACCATCCTGGCTACAGCCCAGTTTACCCAATGCAAAAAGGAAACATGCCAGCAATTTGGGGTGTGGCATCAAACTAGCCATGCTCATCCAGTTGGCACACCCACCCAATCGGCCATGCCTGCCCAGCCCCCTGCGGTCAATCACAGTCTGATGCGGCCCCCAGTGAAATTGAGTTTGACATCTCTGGCCTAAAGAATCAAAACAGGGACTTCATCACAGATTTTCACCATAAGAATAGCATGCAAATCAGCAATTAACTGTATTGACAGTTTTAAAAGTGCAGTGGACCTGCTGCATTTCTGAAATAGAAGTATTCTTCAGAACACCAAGTAAAATAAAATCTGGGTCAGTATCAGATCGTACAATGTTGAAACAAACTGTGAAGTACCTTTGTTCGGCTTTTGACATTCATTTCTCTGAAATAATTTTTTTGCAAACTCACTGAAGTGAGGAAAAATATTTCAATTCCTTATCAACCTTGAGCCATTTACCACAGTTTAGGAGAGGAGCAAACTACTGTGCCTTTTTTGTAGCCTACAGCCTCTGCAAAGCTGGCAGAAACACTTTTGCCCCTTAAAATCTCCCAAACTCTCCCAAAATGTGAAACAAAAACAAAAAATGAAACAAAACAAACAAACAAAAAACTTTCCATGCTTTAGGATGAGGAGGATAGGAAACAGGCTACCACTGGGTGATTAATTCTGCAGTGATGTAGAAAAAGCAGTGCAGTCCACAGAATCTCACTCATGATATTGCTATCATAATTGATAATATGGAGTGAGAGTCTTCATATTATATTCTTGTGACAGAATTCTTCGTATTATATCTTTATGACATAAACAAACAACTAATAAATGAATGCATCTTATTGGTAGGTGTCATCATTGCTAAGAAGGAACCAGTAACCAAGTTAAAAGTTAAAATTATGAAAAGCAAGTATTGGTCAGGTAACCTGTTACTGACCTGTCCCTGATACATAAAATAGGAAAGGTGCACTTGTAGAAATTTGGAATTAGAGCTCAGATTTCAATTGTAAATACATCTGCTAATTTATGAGCTCATATACTTAATAATCTCACTAAAGCTTTGGTGGCCAATGCACATATGTCTCACATTTTTTTATAATCTTACCATCAAGAAATATCTGAAGAGAACTTTGATAGTCAGCAGACATTCGAGCAGAATGAGAAGCTGGCTTAAATTTATCCTTTTCACCATCTTTGCTTCGCTTCTTTCCAACTTCTTTTTGATCTGGCTTTTCTAAAAAAAAAAAAAAGTCAATATACCAACAAATACAACAGTACTTTGCCCCAGATTATAAAGCAGATCTTGTCTCAAGCAATAGATGGTATTGAAGAGAATGGTCTCAGCTACCTAAAATTCTGTTCCCATTTCTGATAAGCCAAGGGTTAAGGGCATATGGTACAAGTAGTCCTCAATTTATGACTGTAATAGAGCCCAGAATTGCTCTCTTAAGTCATGATGGTCTTAAGTTTAGGTTCCCAAATGTCCAGATCTGATTTCATGATTTTTCTTTTTTTGCAGCAGTTAAGTGAATACCATGGTCATTAAGTGAATCCCTTTATTCCTAGGGGCATTTTATACCAGAAAGTGCTTTCCAAGCACCTGAAAGGCAGTCATGTCACCATGGAGATATGTGCAGCCATTGGAATCCTTAGCTGAATTTGTAAGTAGCTTTTGGGGGAGGGGTTTTATCGTAATTTTGAACGGTTACTAATCAACTGCTTGTTAAGTGAGGGCTAACTTGCCTAAGGTGGTCCTCATCTAAGACCACAATTAAGCCCAAAATTTATGTTGCTAAGCAAGATAGTTGCTAAGTGCGTTTTGCCCCATTTTATGACCTTTCTTGCCAGAATTTTTAAGTGTATCAATACAACTGTTAAGTTAATAATATGACTGTTAAGTGAATCTGGTTTTCCCATTGACTTTACAGGTCTGGAGGTCACAAGAAGTGATCACATGGGACACTGCAACTGTCATAAATATGAGCGGGTTGCCAATCTCCAAATTTTGATAATGTAACCATGGGGAATGCTGCAACAATCATTCAGTATGAAAAACAGTCATATGTTACTTTTTTCAGTACAGTTGTAACTTTGAATGGTCACTAAATGAATGATTGTAAGTTGTAAAACAAGATTCTGTTTTCAAGCAATTAGAATGTTAATAAATCTTTGCTGATTGATTTGTCTATACCTTACCCAAACACATTACAGAGAGACATTGGGATAATGAATGAGAGAAAAATGAAGGAAATAGTTATATTTCAAGTGCCAAGTCTCAGTCCTTTAATGTTTTAAAAATAATAAGTAAAAATATTTTGGAATGACAAACAAATTGGAAGCAACTGAAGATGATGTACTACAAAATCTGTTACTTAAAAAAATGTCTTCAATCAAAAATTTTACTCCTGTATTCTAAACATTTTTCAAAGAAAACTCTGTTGCAGTAATACACTTCAGCTGTGATTCAGTTAAGTGTGGGGATGATAAGCTTCATCTAACACAGCTGGTAGTTTCCATGATCTTTGGGTATACATATATGCATATATTTAATGTAGATAGAAACAAGAATGAGCTATTTTTTTCTCAAGAGCTAAATGTATGCATTATACTATTGATAAAATATTATATTGCTGTTCTTAAATGGAAAAGAAAATAATAATGCAATACAAAAAGACAGGAAGGCAATAGCTAGGATGGCAAACAACAAAGATGAGATTTGTTTGGGCATCAAAATAGTTTAGATAATGTTTTGGGCAATATAGTTGAAAGGCTGCATATGCCTGCTGGCATTTTGGAAAACACTGATTAACCTGAGCTTTTGCAGTCTGATTTAGATTTGAATCAGGGATAGAATTGGCTAAGGTAATCCTGACTCGTGGGAAAGATGAGTGTAATTCTGTTGTACCTATTATATCTCCTGACAATATAATCTTGTTATTCTTCTGGTACTCTTTCATTGCGTGTCTGATAGTGTGGACAATTTAAAACATACCTTTCCCAGCTTTCTCGGCTTTTTCTGGTTTTTCTTGTTGCTTAATGATAGGCAGAGTATCATTTTTTATGTCAGATGCTTTCAAATCCTTTTTTGCATCTGGAATTGATTGTTTGGATTCAGGAAGTGATTCTTCTGGTAACTTAAATTCTGGCACAATATCTCTTAGGAAGTCCCAAACTTTATCCAAATATCCAGATCTTTAAATATAATAAATACAATATATATTTGAAATAATGCCTATTATTAATTTACTACAAATATATGGCACACCTGGCAGCTTGATTTTTTTGATCTTGAGGCATCTGATAACCTGTTTTTAAATACTGAAAAAAAGCATTATATTTAGCAAAAAATTGAGAAAATGATCAAATGAGCAGAACTGACTAAAATTCAGACATATGTAAAATGAGCAATACATACAATATGTTTTGCTATATATAAATACATAGTTACATAAATTAATTTCAAATTGATTCAATTTACCATTATTAAACAAATCAAATAATGTGTGCAGAAATATTTATTTTCATTTTTATATATTAAATATTATATAAATAGCAATAGTGATAGCTTTACATTATACTCCAGAGAAGACAAACACTGTGGAAGACTGGAATCCAGTCAATCATACTCATAATAATTTGGCAACAATAACTCTTCTCTAACTTTAGCAACTATTACAATTTTTAAAATATGAGGAACATATATTAAAAATATGGACTTTTATATAAGTTGTCTTTGTATTCATTCATTCATTCCTTTTATATAGTCACCCAGCTGCCATGTGACTAATGTTGGTTAACAAGTATTAAAAACTCACAATATAAAAATAAGATAAAATAAAAGAATAAAACACACGTCCTGGGCATAAAACACAGCCCTTATATAATTATTATGGACTTATATACCCGGACCTAAGGCCTGGGGAAAGAACCTAGTTTTTAAGACCTTCTAAAGGCTCACAGAGCATGGTTCCCACGGACAGCTGCTGCAACAGAGAAAGTATGCCTCCTGACTCCTATATAATGATACTATTAATTTAAGAGACTCAGAATATGCGAGCTCTATCAAAACTTGTGGGATTAATAGTATTTTTACCCAAAGGCCCAATGATCCAAGTACAAAATAACTACAGACAGCACATGCTATAATCAAGAGTATATGCTATAAAAAGTAGAACTTACTGGAGAGGAATAATTTCTGGTATCCATCCAGTAAGTGCATGCAGAACTGTAAATTCTCCTAGTTCTCTTTTTCCAACCTCATTTATACTATGAAAAATAAAAATATGACTATAAAAATATGAATATTATATTCTGTATCACTTATGTTCTGTGACAACCTCAATTTTCCACATTTCATATACAATCTTTAACTCCCCAAAAATTACAACCAATAAAAATTATTTCTTGTGTACTGTAGTTATAAAACGTTAAATATCTAGATTAAATCTTCTAACATATCACACATCTACATTGCTGAATAACTCAGACTCTCATAGGTCTAAATAAATCAGAACAGAAAAAAGAACCAAGAACTGTAATCTTAAAATTTAAGATAAAATCTTACCACATAGATGTGGTTCCAAAAACATCTGGGAGATGAGCTAATCTATCATTTTTAGCAAAACAACAAATTGTTTTGGGCATGAGTTGTGCTTAAAATTGAATTTAAAAATATGCTAGTATGTAAAATAGATTTTTGCAAAGTAAGCATACATGACAATGTAGAATCTAAATATTGCCACTGTAGCAGCTATTTTTCATTGGAGCTTTTTACATTTGTATGGATCCTACTATTTTACATAATTGTTTTGTAACTATAGTATCTAGCATAATTTGGGTTATACAAATATAACCTTAACTTGCACTAACATTGTTTTAGTACTTTTAGAAGAAGGTTTGGAATTTAAACTGCAACTGGATTTACATAAACATAATGAAATTTTCTACTTCTTTATCATCCTGTGCATTGCAAAAAATTTACTACCTTGTTGGTAATTCATTCTACAAGATGTGCCAAATACTAAAACCAATGGGTACTGAGAAAACCACATGATTTATCATGTGATCCATTATTTTGACTGGAAGAAGTCACGAGGCAGCTGACAACTGCATCACTTTCTGCCTTGCATGTTAACTACTGGGAAAAAGATGAACACTGGAACAAGATTTGTGCTTCAAAACATGTTGAATACCAACAAGTTTTGAAGCAGTCGAGTGCCGAAGTATGACTGTACTAGCATTTGAGAGGTGCTCCAATGGAAAATTTGAAGAGTTCCCCTAAGACTTTAATATTTTTGCATAGTAATACTAAAATATACTGCCTTACATTGAAGCTGGGAAGATTCCAAGGGTTAACAAAAGGTTCAAGAACATAATTAGTTGATTAATTCAGAACAATCAAGCATCCTCTCTGTATTAGGTTCTGGCTTTGCTTCTTGTTTTAATCTCAAAACAGGAAAACATACTCATTGTTTGCTAATTTAATGATGGCTTTGGATAATATCAGTGGCCAAAGTTCAATTTCACATGTTGTGGTGGGAAGCAGCATGACATTGTCTTCACTGAAAGGTATGCTGTCATCCACAATGATCTTTCTCCAACATCCCTAGAAAAAAAGGAAATCAGGTATAATGAGGTAGTAATGAGAAATAGACTCATTATAAAAATCAGTATGACCTTCTCAAAGGTTGATGTTAATTATAATTTCATGAAATAGAAAGAACAATATGAGCATTCAATGAAATCCATATATAAAACAGATGTATAATACAGCTAGTAATTAAAAAATCATCTGTAGGAGGGTACTGATGAGCTATTCTCAAGTGCCCACATTCATGGCAAAAATATGCTTCTATATATTACTAGACAGCACATTCTCTTGTTAGAAAACATAACAAACAAACAAAAAACAAATGCCATCATTTTTATGACAACCAAAATACAGTGGAAGCATGGATTTATCATTATAGAATGAGTATCAAACTCTCATCATGGTGTCATGTGATATATTGGGACTTTTTTTTCCCTTCACTAAACCAGGTGTGGGAGTGCCCGTAGGCCATGAGTTTGACAGCCCTGGTATAGATTAATTTAACTGAACACAGAAAAGGCAATGATGGATGACTAAAGCACAAGATGACTGAGTACTTGTATGTGTGCTAAAGAAAGTAGATGGAAAAGTGCCCAAATGAAACTTGTGAACATTTTTCAACAAACTCAGCGCTGGCTTTTTTCACAACGTTACTGGTATTATGAAATTGCACTTATTACTTAGCTCTTCCCTATATTTCTAACCAATAAGATACTTTTTTACAATATTATTTCCACAAATGTCTCAATGGCAAGAAATAATCTGAATCTGTATTCAATATATTCATGCATTGCCACATGTTCAACAAGCTTTTCTCAACCATGATTCCAGAGAAGAGAACATGATTAAAAAAAAGATAATCAGCATTTTTTGAACATTGTTATTGCTTAGAGGTGGAAACTTTTAAGCACCAGGACTCAGGTGGCTTGTTCTTTTGGTATTTTTCTATACATTATGTTAAGTTCTACGCATAGAAGCAAGGAACGGAGACGAGACGGTGAACAGTGAACTTCAACTCTTTATTAGTCATTCTGAACAGAGCAAAAACCTAGGGCAGCAGCAGCCCTTTTATAGGCAAGCTGCTGATCTAGTAACCAATAAGAAACGTGGAGTGTTAACCCCCTTAACCAATGAGAGTGGCTCGTTAATAGCCAATCAAATTCTCCTGAATGGACCAATCTGATATCGCTATTGATCGGCCAATCAGAAATGCAGGATTAGAACCCTGCTATTTTCTAAAGGTTTTGATAAACTTTATTTAAGTGTTTTATTAGTTCATAACACCCCTTCCCCCCAGGTTCCGTTTGGGGGATGCGGTGATGTAATCTCTGAGGTAGGGAGGTTGTTTTGACTGTCTATTGGATTTAGGCTGTCCCACCGGTTCTTGTCTGTAACCCTGTTTTGGCGGGACATTTTTGGGCAAGTCGGGTGCCGGTGGTTCCTCATTGGAAGACTTGGTGCCGCTAATATTCTCGTCATTGTCCTCTGGGCCTTGCGGGCTTGCCTCTGTTGAGGTGTTCCTCTGTGGCGAGGCCACGCCCTTTCTTGATCCTTCTTCATTTGTTACGCCCGATTGCTGACTTCTTTCGTTCCTGCTTTCCACCATCTCGAATTCGGTTTCTTCGACATCCCCTCCCCCCTCGGTTTGGGAGTTACTGGAGTCGCGGAAACTAGGTTGTAGCCTCAAGCGAAGCTGATCTATATGGCGTTTCCATATTTTTCCATTGTAGGTTTTCACTCGGTACGACCTGGGTCCAGTGGCTTGAATTACAGTTGCCTCGATCCACAATGGTTCGCCAGAAAGGTTTCTGGCGAAAACTAAGTCGCTAATTTTGAACTCGTGGCATTTTCCACCAGATCCGCAGGGTTTCTCTGGCTCGTAAGACGGGTGAAGCTGGTCGAGGTGGGAGCGGAGTTAGCATCCCATCAATAGTTCGGCTGGAGTCTTGTTGGTGATGCTGTGCGGAGTGATGTGTTGGAGAAGGAGTATTCTGTTTATCTTATCTTCAATGTCCCCATAGTCCATTTTGTGGAGGGTTTTTTTAACAAACTATACCATGCGCTCGGCTCTTCCGTTAGCCGCAGGGTGAACTGGTGAAGTTAGTGCATGGCGAATACCACGGTCCGCTAAGTATTGTTCAAAAGGAAGCGCGGTAAACTGGGGTCCGTTGTTGGATACCAGAATGTCTGGCAGTCCATGCGTTGCGAATAATCTGTTCAACTTCCAGATGACGGACTCAGTTGTGGTACTCTTCATTTCGTGGATCTCAAGCCAGTTTGAATAGGCATCCACTGTTAATAGGAACATATGTCCCTTAGTAGGTCCCGCAAAGTCAATATGGATGCGGGACCACGGTCCCCGAGGTGTTTCCCATTCCGCCAGAGTTGCTTTCGGTGAGGCATTGCTAACTTCCTGTCATTTATAACAAGTCTTTACCCAGGCTTCGATCTGTTTGTCGATGCCCGGCCACCACGCGTAGCTTCGTGCGAGCGCTTTCAAACACACGATGCCGGGGTGGCCCTCATGCAGTGTCTTTAATACTGCTCGTTGTAACCGCTCTGGGACGACGACTCTATCCCCCCATAGGATGCAGCCTTTTTGCGCAAAAAGTTCTGTTTGCCGGTTCTTGAAGGGGGTGAAGTCATCAGGGGTTTGATCTACTGGCCATCCTCGTTCGACCCAGCTAAGAACTCGCGTTAAGATAGGATCATGTTTTGTTTCGATCGCGATATCTCTAGCTGTTAGCGGTGGTGAATGTAGTGTTTCAATCTGGAGCGTTGTAAGTGTTGGAGCTGGGTCGTCGACGGTTTCTGGAAGTGGTGCACGGCTCAATGCATCAGCGTGGGGAATGGCTTTCCCCGGGCGGTCTTGCAGCTTATAATTGTATGCAGCCAAAAACTCCGACCAGCGAGTCATTCTAGGTGATAATATATAGGGGGTTGGCTTGTCTCCCGCTATAATCCCCAGCAAAGGTTTGTGGTCAGTAACAATAGTAAAAACTCATCCATATGCATATTCATGAAACCGTTTCACAGCAAATACAACAGCAAGAGCCTCTTTATCGATTTGACTATAGTTACGTTCAGCCTTTGATAAAGTTCTTGAAAAATAGGCAATAGGGGCTTCACTACTGTTTGGTAACACATGGGTCAAGATGGCTCCCACCCCAAACGGCAACGCGTCACATGTGATTGTTAAAGGCAAAGTCTCGTTATACTGCATCAAAACATCATCTGAACTTAATAGGTTTTTCACTTGTCAGAACACGTGCTCCTCTCAATGCCCCCAAACCCAGGTTACTTTTTTGTCGAGGAGCCGATGTAGGGGCTCGGCTACGGTCGCTTTGTGGGGCAGGAAGATGTTGTAAAAATTAATAAGCCCCAGGAAAGCTTGGAGATCAGTCTTATTTCTGGGTCTTGGGGCGTTCTTGATTGCTCTTAACTTGCTATTGGTGGGGTGAATGCCTTGTTTATCGATTAGGTATCCCAGGAACTCTACTTTATCTGTACACAGTTGACATTTATTTTTTTAAATTTTCAGGCCAGAGTCTTTAAATTTCTGGAGAACCAATCTAAGATGCTCCTTCAGTATTTCTCTATTCGAGGCAGAAATTAAAACGTTATTAAAATATGGACCCCTTTTATTCCCTGTAATAGCCTCTCCATCAAGCTCTGAAAAATCCCCGGGGCCACGCTAACCCCGAATTGGAGTCGGTTGCACTTAAAAGCGCCTCGGTGCGTAACGATCGTTTGTGCCTCTGCTGTTTTTTTGTCTACAGGCAGTTGTTGGTATGCCTGTGCTAAATCCAATTTAGCAAAGACTTTTCCGCTCCCCAGGGAATGGAGGAGGTGTTGTACCACCGGCACCGGGTAAGTGTTCTGTTGAAGGACGTGATTCAGGGTGGCACGGTAGTCCCCAAAAATCCTTAACGATCCATCCGGTTTGATGGGTGTTACGATTGGGGTTTCCCAAGGAGCGTGGTTAGTTGGTTCTAAAACACCCTGGGCTATTAATTTATCAAGCTGTTCGTCAATCTTTGGTTTAAGGGCAAAAGGGACTCGATGATGCTTAAGGCGGATGGGGGCTACTTCAGCGTTAAGGTTAAATATCGGGGTCCCCTTGCACTCGCCTAGTTTGTCTGTAAAGACGTCCTGGAATTCCTGGACAAGGGCCTCCTCCCAGTCGTCGCTGCTGGTTTGGTGAATGACGGCTACCTCAATCCCAAGTGGAGCGAACCATTGAAGGCCTAACAAGCTAGGCCGATCACGGTCGACAACGGTCAATGGTAAGGATGCAGAACGATTCTTGAATGAGACCTGGACAAGGCTGGATCCAACGACCGGAATTCGGTTTTCCTGATAGTCCTTGAGAATGATTCTTTGGATTCTGAGGTCTTGCCGCCGGACAGCAGGGATTAATTGTTTAAGGGTCTTCCAGGAAACCATCGAGAGGAACGATCCTGAATCGACTTCCATCATGCAGGGCTGGTTTTCGATGGCGACCTTCACTCGGATCTTCTTTGCAACTAATGATGAGGCATGACCAATCGTGATGGTTTGGTGTGCCTCTTCTTGTTTCGTTGAATGGGCTAGTGGTTTATTTCTATAGGAGTGGTTGTTCCATTGGTGGTTCAAATGTTCCCGATTCACAGGAAGACTTCCTGTGGTTTGGCAGTAGTTTGTCCCCCTCTGAAGTGGGCTGGATCCTTGCTTGCTTGAATAGTTCTGGGACTAGATGCGCCACAAGTGCAAAGTAAGCTGATGGCAAAAGGCGACATCAGCCTTGCAGATACCATCGCTGATGCGACTGCAGCAGACCTTTCTGATGTGGCCTCTCTTCCCACAATTATGGCAGAGTGCGTCGAGGAATTTGCAGTCTGATCACGGGTGGTTTGCCCCACAACCTGCGCATTGATATTGCAGTTTCTGGTTACGCTGGTGGCGTTGGTCTTGTTCAGACTGGAGCCAGTTGACCTCTTCCTCATCACTTTCTGATGACGATTCGAGGTCCTCGTGGTGGGTTGCCGTTGCATGTCCCTCAAGGCGAGGTGATGTTTTGCCAGCGAGTTGGCAGAGCGGGGCGTTGGTGCGGCGCATTCGGACAGATGACTTCCTGGTTGCTTCTGCTGCAGTCGCATCAGCGATGGTATCTGCAAGGCTGATGTCGCCTTTTGCCATCAGCTTACTTTGCACTTGTGGCGCATCTAGTCCCAGAACTATTCAGTCTCTTAGAGCTTCTTCGAGGTCAGCAAACCCGCAGAGGCCTCCCAGGTTCCGGAGATCCGCAATGAAATCTGCAATGTTTTATCCTTTCCGCTGGTCTCTCTGGTAAAATTCATGTCTTCGGACAAGCGTTGGTATGGTAGGTGCATAGTGGGCCCGTAGGAGGGGCTCAAGGACGTCCCAGTCCATGGATTTCACCTCAACCGGTTTCGCCAGTGCCTCAGCCATCTTAAAAACGGCAGGTCCGCAGTGAGTTAGGAATACCGCTCACTTTTTCCCAGTAGTGGCATCCTTCAAGTTGTTGGTCTCCAGAAACATCTGGAACCGGTCCATGTATGAGTCCCAGTCTTCTTGTGCCGGGTCGAATGGAGCGGGTGGTATGGTGCCGCCGGTCATGGTTTCCGCCGTTGATGCGCCTTCAGCCACGTGCTCTGTTTAGTGCTCTGTAGTGTTCAGTCAGCTCTGGCGTCTCCATATCCCATCCTCATCGCCAGTATTAAGTTCTGCGCATGGGCGCAAGGAACAGAGACGAGACATTGAACAGTGAACTTCAACTCTTTATTAGTCATTCTGAACAGAGCAAAAACCTAGGGCAGCAGCAGCCCTTTTATAGGCAAGCTGCTGATCTAGTAACCAATAAGAAACGTGGAGTGTTAACCCCCTTAACCAATGAGAGTGGCTCGTTAACAGCCAATCAGATTCTCCTGAACGGACCAATCCGATATCGCTATTGATCGGCCAATCAGAAGTGCAGGACTAGAACCCTGCTATTTTCTAAAGGTTTTGATAAACTTTATTTAAGTGTTTTATTAGTTCATAACACATTATAAAATATGAATTGTGTGAGAATTGAATTATATTGTGAAGTTTTCATATTTTTGTGAAAAATAGCTCTTGATATAATAATTGTTTATAAAGGAGTTCCCTAAGATTGAAAATTATTTCAATGGTTTTTCCAGGACAAAAAAAAAAAGAAGATTGAGAAATGGTATGTTTCACAGAGTTGATATTTCCCTAAGTCAAATATAGTACAATAAAATAGTATAAGAAAAATAATTGTTAAAACATTTAAGAGGGACTAAAATAAGAAGGCTGTACGTGGAAGACTATTTCAAGAGGCTCTATGATTTTATACTGAATATATCTGTGATGCTTTCCCCCTACTGAACATGCTACAACTATCTTTCTGATTACAGGGATGTGTGCTAACAGACTACTGGATTACTCATGATTTTCTGAAATATGTAAATGTGTATGGCTCTTATGCATTCTAGCAAACACTGTGAAGTAAGAGTGCACAAAACATTCAGAAGGGAATAATATTTTCTGCCTTTTCAAATCCACAAGATAGCTGTGCCATGCATTTGAGGTGTACTTTTAAATGCATGTATTTAAGGTTTACTGTAAAGTGATCAAAGTCAAATAATCATACCTAAAATATACAGTATATCTAGACTTTGATATTTTTATTCATTCTGGATTGTATGAATCTGTAATAATATAAAGACTTTGTGCATTATTTGTTCAGCTCTTATGCAATAAAAGATACTCAGTAAGATATACAATAATAGTTAAACAGTAGTGTGATTTCTTAATAACAGTCACTATTCCTGATTGTTCTTTCTATGGATAGTTAAATAAGCAATAACATTCATTTTAAAAACTGTAGAAAAAGTTTACCATAATAAACTAGAAAAAGTATATTATAGTATATAAGATATAGATCACTTACCATCCAGAAGAGTTTTACCACATATTTTCCATAGCTATTATACAATGGCATATGACCCTTGATTGCTTTGCATAATGAGTAGATATGTTCCCATGGCTTCCACAATATTGGAGGTACTGGAGGTACTTCATTAGGATTAGTTTTAGCTTCAACACTTAAAGCAGTTGTATTGTGCAACTTCCAAACGGCATATATTTCACTTATTATCCATCTCATTAACTGAAGCCAGGTGTGGAGAGGATTTAGAGGAAATAAGAGAATTAGCTTAGCTCTGGCATTCAAATTCTTTCCACAAATAAATGAAAGTGGATTAACCATTCTGATACATTCTATGGTATCTATACTATAGGTATAGAGTGTCTACACTGTGTCTACACTATATAGATATAGGTATCTACACTATATCTACACTACACAACCTCTTCATGACCTTTTCCTTGTTACCTTCTGGGAGGAGGCTTCGTGGTATCCAAAGCGGAACATCTAGATTCAGTCACAGTTTTGTTCCATATAGCATCAACCTTGTGAACTCTCAAACTTCCTCTTTCCTCTATGTATTCAAAATGGACAGTGATTAATACATGCATGTACACATATGTATGTATGTGTGCATATATATGTATATAGCATGTGTATATGTATATTATGTATATATATGGCAATATATACACTGCTCAAAAAAATAAAAGGAACATTTAAACAACACAATGTAACTCCAAGTCAATCACATTTCTGTGAAATCAAACTGTCCACTTAGGTAGCAACACTGATTGACAATCAATTTCACATGCTGTTGTGCAAATGGAATAGACAACAGGTGGAAAGCATAGGCAGTTAGCAAGACATCCCCAATAAAGGAGTGGTTCTGCAGGTGGTGACCACAGACCACTTCTCAGTTCCTATGCTTTCTGGCTGATGGTTTGGTCACTTTTGAATGCTGGTGGTGCTTTCACTCTAGTGGAAGCATGAGACGGAGTCTACAACCCGCACAAGTGGCTCAGGTAGGGCAGCTTATTCAGGATGGCACATCAATGCGAGTTGTGGCAAGAAGATTTGCTATGTCTTTCAGGGTAGTGTCCAGAGCATGGAAACGCTACCAGGAGACAGGCCAGTACATCAGGAGATGTGGAGAAGGTCGTAGGAGGGCAACAACCTAGCATCAGGACCGCTACCTCCGCCTTTGTGCAAGGAAGGACAGGAGGAGCACTGCCAGAGCCCTGTAAAATGACCTCCAGCGGGCCACAAATGTGCATGTGGTTGCTCAAACGGTCAGAAACAGACTTCATCAGGGTGGTATGAGGGCCCGACGTCCACAGGTGGGGGTTGTGCTTACAGCCCAACACCATGCAGGACGTTTGGCATTTGCCAGAGAACAGCAAGATTGGAAAATTCGCCACTGGTGCCCTGTGCTCTTCACAGATGAAAGCAGGTTCACATTGAGCACATGTGACAGACGTGACAGGGTCTGGAGACGCCATGGAGAACGTTCTGCTGCCTGCAACATCCTCCAGCATGACAGGTTTGGCAGTGGGTCAGTAATGGTGTGGGATGGCATTTCTTTAGGGGGCTGCACAGCCCTCCATGAGCTTGCCACAGGTAGCCTGACTGCCATTAGGTACCGAGATGAGATCCTCAGACCCCTTGTGAGACCATATGCTGGTGCAGGTGGCCCTGGGTTCCTCCTAATGCACGACAAAGCTAGACCTCATGTGGCTGGAGTGTGTCAGCAGTCCCTGCAAGACGAAGGCATTGATGCTATGGACTGGCCTGCCCATTCCCCAGACCTGAATCCAATTGAGCACATCTGGGATATCATGTCTTCTCCATCCACCAATGCCACATTGCACCACAGACTGTCTAGGAGATGGGGGATGCTTTACTCCAGGTGTGGGAGGAGATCCCTCAGTAGGCCATCTGCCACCTCATCAGGAGCATGGCCAGGCATTGTAGGGAGGTCATACAGGCACGTGGAGGCTACACACACTACTGAGCCTCATTTTGACTTGTTTTAAGGACATTATATCAAAGTTGGATCAGCCTGTATTGTTTCTTTCCACTTTAATTTTGAGTGTAACTCCAAATCCAGACCTCCATGGGTTACTAAATTTGATTTCCATTGATAATTTTTGTGTGCTGTTGTTGTCAGCACATTCAACTACCGTGTTTCTCCAACAATACGGCCTCCACCAATAGAAAGCCCCACCATGTTTTATTGGCATAAAATCAAATTAAGCCCCTCCCCCCAAATTAAGACCCATATTAAATATGCGAAATGGGGGGGGAAAGCGAGCAAGCGGGCAGGTGGGGGGGGGGGCTTGCCATGAGGAAGTACTTTTGTTGCATGCCCGGATATGGTGTTGCCTGCGTTGGTGGGGCACTTTATATCGGGAGACCTTCCATCGTTGCTTTCCCTTCTCCCTTGCTGTCCCTTCTCTCTCGCTGCTGCAGTGTTAGAGCAACGCCGCGGCATTTGGCACAGCCACGCGCGGCCAGTCAGGGATACTCCCTGCAACCGGAGCCCTGAGGATACACTTGGCTTCAGGAGCTCCCGTCTTCCCTTTGCTTTCGAAGGTAAAGCAAATTATTTTACAAAACCTCCCCCGCCCGAGAGGGCAGCCCAACCCCACATGGGGAGGCTAATTTCCCGGGGCCTCTTCCGTTCCTCCCTGACCTCCCTACACTGCGCGCCTCTGACGCGCCGGTCCCTTCAGCCCAGTGAGCCTTTCCACCTCAAAGAAAGGCCAGGCGGGCAGCTGCGGAGCAGCAGCAGTGGGTCTGAGCCGCTCACAGCGGAAACAGCCTTAGCCCGACGCGGGGAGAACGAGCGAGATTAGCACCTGCCAGCCCGTCCTTCCTGCCTCCGTGGCTTGGTTTCCCCTACCAGCTGGTCCTCCTTTCATGCGGAGGGCTGCGGGGGAAGACCCTCACCCGAGAGGATCTCTCCCTCTCTCTCCCCTCAAGGTCAACGTCTGCGCTGAGGAGGAGAGGGCAGGAGGTTCCTCCTGCTTGCTGAGAGGTGAGGAAGCCGCGGCTCGCCTGGCGAGATCTGGGAATGAGGGGCAGGAGGAGGCACGCACACACCCGCGCCACCCGCCGGACCCTCCGCTCATCCTGCCAGGGCTGCACCAGAGCCGTAACTGCTGGGCAGAGCTGGGAAAATGAACCGCGGGCCCGGCCTAGCCCGGCCTTATTATGTGAGAAACACGGTATGTAATGAACAAAGTATTTCAAAAGAATATTTCATTCATTCAGATCTAGGATGTCTTATTTTTGTGTTCCCTTTATTTTTTTGAGCAGTGTGTAAATATATATATATGTGTATATATATGTGTATGTATATATGTGTGTATATATATATATGTGTGTGTATGTATGCATGTGTATATATATATATATATATATATATATATATATATATATATATATATTCAGAAGAAAAGGAGATTGCTCTTCGGGAAAAAGTTTTTATTTTTGTTCAGAATTTTCGGATTTGTTATCTCAAGTCCGTCTTCAGTGAACAGTTAGTTGGAGATGTGTCAGGGAAGGAGCTTTGGTCGTTGTTTCTGTCGTTGGTGTCAGCGTTCTATAGATTGGCAGCGCGGGCATCAATCGCGTGATTGGCTTGTTAGTTGTTTTGGGTGCGAGCTGGGTTGTTTTTTGATGTTGTTCATCCAATTATCACGTAAACTTTGATAGTTGGGGTCAATGTCTTTGTGGCGATTAATGCAATTGGTGCCAGTATGCCATGCTTCAATAAATTCGCGTGCATAACGTGTTTTGCCTGTGCCAATTATTTTGGTTGCATCCCAGTTGAAGCAATGATTGTGCTCTATGCTGTGTGTTGCTATTTGAGATAGTGGGTCTCTTCTTTTAACTGCTAATGTGTGTTCATGTATTCTTTCGTGGAGTTGTTTTCCAGTTTGGCCAATGTATTTTTGGGGGCATGTTTTGCATGGTATTTCATATATAACGTTTTTCATTGAGGTGATTGGTAATTTGTCTTTA